>JACGCK010000016.1:0-635003 GCA_014925825.1 Pholiota molesta | reverse complement strand
CAAGGAGCTAATACACTCATTCAGGCCAGGTCGTAAATTTAAAAGCCTTAGAACGCATGGTTTTAAATAACCCATGACCAGAGGACCAGGCTGGATGGTTACTGTCTAAGGAACAAAATTTCCACCTCTGACTCCTTGACAATTCTCAATAGGCAGTATGCCCACTGGTTGCCGGTCGCATTCAGTCAATCACCTCAGGTCACCTCCGGTGGCCATGAGTGGCTGTCGGCACCGTACCCTCCAGAAATGTGCTCCCGCGACTGTCTTCCCTATCAAGAAAATTTGCTCACAAATTTTATTCAGATAGAAAATAACAAATCCGACATTTCCAAAGCTCGAATATTGGACGCTGCAACTATAGCTTGTAGGCTCGCATCTCATTGTCCTCCTTTAGAAGGCAAACACTCTATTCTGTGGAAGGAAAATATATTTTTACTCCTTACACCTTTAATCGAACTCAAAAATTTCCATGGCACCAACTCCAATGAGCATCGTAAACTAACCCAGTTGTGAGACATTGTACTCAACCGCCTGGTTGACTTGGCGACACAGTCTAATGATGCACTGCAGCCTCCAAATTTTCAAGTCTAAGCCCCACGAATTTTTTTAATCTGATCGCCTATAAATTGACTTCCAGAAAAATAATTACTACTAAGTACCAGTATCTACGTAGTTGAAATGTGCCCCCAAAAAACAACTAAATATGTTAGAAATGCGAATGAAAAAAGTTCAAAAAAGCGGCCACTCTAGGGTATCATGATGTCCTCGTAAAAAAAAGGGAATCAAGGAAAACAACGAGTCGACTTTACTTCTTAAGAAGAAGAGCTGATGGCAGCCTGGGCAGCGCTGAACGCACTTCCGACGGACGCAGGGGAGGCGCCGGAGTTCCAGTTGGAGCCGGATGGGGAGACGTAGTGGCTTCCCACATCGCTGCCGCTGAAGCCCAAGTTCGAGGTGCTCAACGAACCGGAAGAGGAGACGATGCTTCCGAAGTGGCTAGCGATGCTGCTGTCGTAGCCAACGCTGCGGCTGGACTTGCGCATCAAGTCGTCGCTGAATGAGCCGACAGAGGAGTAGATTGCTCGAAGACGATGGTCTGTGTCTCGACCTCGCAGATCTGCTCGCTGATGATCCTGTAAATACACGTTAACCCCTGTACTACGGAGTGACAGTCCAGGTGAGCTGACCTCTTAGCCATCTCCTGGAGGACAAGCAGGCGCTGTTGAATGATTTCAACAGACTCGCTGTGACAGACAACCTCCTGTTCCTTTACGATAACGGTCTTCGAGATTTCTCCCGAGAAGTTTTCTGAACCGTAGAAGTTATCAAATCCAGAAAGAGATTTGATGCCCATATAGTTGTCGAACGAATGGCTCGATCCACGAACAACTACAGCGGTAAGGTCAGTTAAATGTTTTGTTGCTTCCAATAGGGATTATGCACACCTAAATCGGTGGATTCCTGGGAGGGTAAGGGAGTAGCCATAACGCTTGCGACCATAGTGGCAGCAGCGGCAATTTTGAAGAGCTTGGCGAACATATTTAATGAGTGACTAAGGGTTTGAAGAAACTGATATAGGCAATGGTTAGAATCTCAAGCACAAAGGTGATTGTAAAAGCGCAACCAACCTGGAAACTGAAGAAAAAGGTCGAAAGTAAAGATTGATATGGTATGAAGGCGAAAGAATGAAAGAACAGGCAGCCTGGCCAGGTGTCTGAAGACAAAGAAGAAGAAGGAAGGAAGGAAAGAACGAATACTGAGGATTGAGAGTCGTTTTGCGTCTTCCCTTTATAGGGCCAATCTGAAAATTATGATCAAAACACGAGAAGGCTACCATCACAGATACTCAGCCATACCTGCTTGGGCGCTGTCCGATAAAAAAAAATTGACATTTCGAAGGCGTACTGTGTCGCTTAGTGGGTTGTGGCATATGTCATCTCCTTGATTCGATGATGTCCACTAGCATTCAACATCATCTACCGAGGTAACAATAGCACCCCATCGCCCTTTCGTTTGCGTAAAGAATGAAGTGAAGAATGAATACCAAATAGAGCACCAAGGAACATTCAAGATTTGATGCTTGGCGAGTTAGAACAAATGATCTTCACCTCCAAGGCATTGAACAAAATAGACCCGCAAGTGAGGAAGATCATGCTATTCAAGTTCGCTGTCCAGAATTTGAAGGTACAAACAACTAGTCGAAAATTCCCATTCTGAACAAGTTGTGACCGCTGACACGAGTGCCGTATGTGAGCCCCGTTAGCGTCAAGCAGCCAGTGCTCGGCGAGAGAACACAGCAATTGCCAAATAACAAGATCCTCTACGTTTCTCAGCATCTTATGATATATGATGAAGCCAGAAAACGAGAATAGATCTATCATATTATCAAAAATAGCTGGTGCGTTTGGTGAAAGACCTTGCTTAAAAGAGAAGTCCAGAGAGCCCAGGGTCTGTCAGAGAGTATCCAGCATAAAATGACTAGTTCAATTTCCAGTGCATAGTTTCGGAGAGTTGATGAGCAAGGCATTGAATTTGGATCAATGTAGCAAAAAAAAAAAGAGCAGGAGTCAGACGAGGTTGCAACAATAGCGCTCAATCAGCCCAGAGGACTGGATGATCATGAACTGCACTTTTAAAAGTGTCCCTAGAGACGCACAAAAATAACAATCAGAAAGGGTAAAAAAATAGACCTGTAGAATGCCACAGTCAAAATAATCGGAATGCCGATTGGAAGATGCGCAATCCGCGGTCCAAGGACAGCCTGCCACAAACAACGGAAGGTCGGCTCAGGTTTCTGATTCACGAATCAAGAGCGTCGTGTTGAGGAATCACATATGCAAAATGCGTCCTGTCGGATGCCCGAGGTCATAGGTGATGACGACTTTTTCAGCATTGTGTTTGAAGGCCTGATGGTCTCTGCGTTCGTCAAGCCAACGAGTCTTTAAGCCTCCCGAGGCAGAAAACAGTCAAATAATAAGATGAGAAGATTCTGCGATGATTTTCACAGCCAAAGAGTGCCAATTGAATTCCTGGCCTATGCAAATCGATAATTGATTAGACAGATAAAGAACCTCATATGTGGCCCACGGGCCACTTACCGGCAGTAGTTCAAGGGCTAATGCAAAGCGAAGCTGCTACATGTCGAACTTGACGGTAGCAGAGTAATGCACACCGGCGTCGTGATTTTGGGGATGATAATGATTGACACTTGTCCAACTGGCTTGACCGTTGTTCATTGAGAGCAAGTTCAGAATCAACAGCGACGCCGCCGCAGGTATTTCTTGATATGCTGACAAACATGCGTTCGGCATGAAAGGCGGCATCTGCCACAAGTTTGTTTTCAGAGGTTTTTAGACGACAGAAGAAATTCTGGTGAATCGGTTGGACATACTTATGCCAACCAATTCCAAACGTGAAGCATGGATATACGGTCGGGGCTGCAGAGATCCGTACAATTAATCCGTTAGAAACGAAATACAGAAAAGTTTTAAGTAGGAGTGTTAGAGAGAGAACCAAAGATCCATGTTTGGAAGGTAGTAATGGAAAGCGCAAAACGTTCTGGCTAATGTTACAAGATGGTATAAGTTAACAAGGAATTAATCAAGATATACGTTCAACTATAATCAAAGTAATCAAAGTCGTCGTCTTTGGGAGCCTGAGGTTTCACCATGGGCGTGAAGTTTCGCCTCGCTGGATGAAGGTAATCCATCCCTAACTCCCGGAATATGTCTTCTTCTCCTATTGTTTTGATGAGAGACCAATAACCATGGCTGGTAAACTCAGCCGTTGGTCTGGGCTCTTCCGTGCGCTTAGACTCTTCCGAAGGTTCAGCGCTGGATTCGGTCATGTCGGAGACTAAGCTTTCTTGATGTCGAGTCCATCTCCAGATACCATGTTCGTTCAACAACATGCCTTTCTTTCGGGCGCGGTAACGCAGGTAATTCTCGAATCTCAAGTTTCCGGTTAGGCTCAGTAAGCCGGAGCCAATGGACCTTTGAGACACAATGCTATGTCCAGCGCTTAACATGACTGGCTTATAGAATAAAGAGTTAAATGACTTACTGGAACATTAGCCTTCTAAATTGGCCCTCAACCCGTTTGATCGCAGAAATACGTTCACTGGGAGTTCCCCATTGGGTATCAGGACCTGGTAGACGCACTATGCCCTTCCAGGACTCGAATTTACTGCTTAAAGCAGTACATACAGTCCCTGTTCGTTCAAGGAATGGAACGAGTTCAGAATGTAAAATGTTGGATGGGGTATCCTGGTCTACTTTCCGCCGTTTTCTTGGCTTTGGGGTAGCGTCTTTCACTTTCGCAGGCTTGGCCATACCAGGAGGCGGATCGGCGGGTAGAGGCACATGTACAAAACTCGGGTGTGATACCATAATTTCAATATCTGTAAAGCTTTCGAGGCCTCTGCGACTATTCTACGTTAGCACATGTCAACTGTGGCAATCAATGAGAATAAAGCTTACTAGTCTCCGACAAGGGTAAACTGATACTTGGATCTGAGTGACGTTGGCAGAAAGCCTGTAACGGACAAGATAAAGACAGAGCAGAAAAAAAGAAAACAACATACGCACAAGCATATATTCTGCATCTTTTCTCAGAATAGGTTGATGAAGATGGGTTGCATACTTGATATTGAGAAGCTGCTTTGGAGATAGCATAGAATTAAATTTGCCAGACATTAAGTCATCAAGCGAATCACATCCAGCTTCCACTAGTTGTGCTGCTTTTTTGTGTCTGAAAACGTGTATGTTGGTTTGAGGATGGAAATGCAATGCGTCGTGAGATCATCACCCAATACCCGGAACCGTCTGCAAAGTTGTCGCAACTTGACTTTTCATCATTTGGTCGTAGCTGGCTGATTTGGCGCTATGAGAAATTTGGCATAGAAATAAGCAAATTTCGAACTCACCTCTATCTGAATCTGCCTCGACGTCGTCCACATATTGACGCAACAAATGATCATTGATCCTCTTCACAATACCAGGTCCAATGCCTTGAATCTGTATAACAGTAAGAAGCCAAAATTCACCAACAGCAGAAATCTTGCGGCTGACCGCGTGCACGTCATTCCCAGAGCGTATTGGCCAGTCCACCGCCAGTATTGACTCGATTGCCTTGCTGAACGCATTCAATTTGAAAGGATTGAAATCAGGTTTGCGCTCTTCCTCCTGTAAGGCTAAAAGAGAGTGGATTAACGAGAGTAAGCTTTGAAAGCGAGGCTGGATTACATCTGACGAGCAAGTCTACGATCGCCTGGTTGTGGCCACTCCTTACGAGCGGTTTTTGAGAGGAATAGAGCCGACGTGAAAGAAGTGTTGAGGAGGATGAGGCATAACAGCGGTTCAGTGGAAAGATACGGCCCAGCATTCGCTTGCCATGCGACGAGCGCTACTTAGGATAAGTGAAGGATATGTTGCGCAAAGAATACTACGGTAGTGACATAAATGGCAGCGTGACACATGTGACAAGTCGCGTTCAAAGCATTCTCTTTTTGGTTGGAACAATATCGTTCCCTTCAAGTCTCGCTTTGCGTCAGTCTCGCTCTGCTTTCCCCCCACACACACTCCCACATAGGCGTTGTGTTCTATCTAGCCTCTATACAAGCCACCTTATACACATTGGACGGTCAGAATGGCGATAATGCAGCAACTTCGAGCACGCAGCCTCAGCCTCAAACCTTCACCAATGCGGCAGCATTTGACATCAATCGTAATATGTCAGATTCCCAATTGAAACAAACCTTGACACAGTTATCAACTGCAGCAAATGCGGCCTATGCGTCGCCCGCTCCCCAAGCAGCCCACTCGAAAAGTGAGTCTCGACTCATTCCGTTACATCCACCAGTTCTCTTGGACTGATAACTTTGATCGGCAAAGCCTACCTGAAAAATCTGCAAAATTGGTCCACGGCAACGACGCCTCCTCCCAAAAACTCGGCTCCGAGCACACGGAGTAGTAGGGCACGTAACACGCGGCCCAGTGCTCACGCGAACACGCCCACTCAGATGCAACAAGTGTACCAGCATCCAGTGCCCATCATACCTGCCATGCCCGTAGCACCTCCAAATCCACCGCGTCCACCACTTCCTACAACTCCTCAGGCCCTTCAATCCACATATGCTTCACGCCTGAAAACGGGCGTCTCACTTCTTGTGCAACCTATTCTTGCATCCTCATCCGCATTGACTGCGCGAACGGCGACGCGACGAGGAGGGGTGATAAACTATGCCGACCCTGGCTCTGGCGATGATCTCCCAGATGCTGGAGCTCTTGACAGTGACGATTCAGATTTTCATGCCAGTGGTGGCACGCGGACATCAATAAGGCAGTCGAGAAATCGTATGGGCGCTGGTCTCAACGTCTTCCATTCTACTACAGGAGTATCGTCACCTCGTCCAACGGCGACACCCCGGCCAGAAAAGGCAGAGTTAGATCAGAGCTATCTTGGGACGGTCCCACCCGCCAGGTTCATAAAGCCGCGATTGATGCCGCCAACTAAACATGAATACCCGTACGTCTTGAAGAATGATCTCGTTGATGTGCCTAATGCTAGGTTGAATAGGTCTTTTGATGTAATGGACCATCATGCAAAAAAGCGAACATCTCTAGTCCCCATTCGCGTCGAATTTGAAACAGAAACACACCGAATCAGAGATTGCTTCGTATGGAATATAAATGAGACGTTGATCAAGCCCGAGTCATTTGCCATAATATTTTGTAATGACCTCGACATTCCTGAAACTTGGGCAGAGACGATTGCAGCTCAGATTCGCGCACAATTAGAGGACCACGAGGGCGTAGCATCTATGGAGCTAGGGCAGGATGGCGCGCTGGCCGTGGACGAGGCCCCACCGAATGGAGAGGAACTACCTGAATGCCGCGTAATCCTTAGCGTATGTCCTTTCCTTTTTTGCCTTGGTTTACATTAATCACTCTTTCCATTGCAGATTGACGTTCAAATAGGGAACCATCACTTAGTGGATCACATCGAATGGGATTTACTATCACCTCTTACGCCAGAAGATTTCGCCATCAAGCTTGCCACTGAACTTGGGTTGACGGGGGAAGCAGTGCCGCTGATAGCGCACGCCGTCCATGAAGAAATCCTCAAACACAAGAAAGATGCCATAGAGTGGGGGGTCATTGGCGGAGATCGGGATGCTGGCGAGGAGACTGCCGCCACAGGCGAGAAACGAGATCGAAGCGGGTTTGGCTTGGTCAAGGATAAGACTGGACTTGGCCTTGGATGGGGTCGAGCGCCGAGGGATGGACGGGGTCCGAAAACGCTGAGGAGCGTGTGGCGCGACTGGGCTGAGGCCGAGGAGTTCAGGACGACGTTCGAAGAGCTGACAGCGGAAGAAGTGGAGAGACGAGAGATCGAGAGAGAGCGCGCGACCAGGTACGTTACTGTGTTATTTTTTGTTCTCTCTTGACTGAAAATCGCGTGCTTCCACTTCTAGGCGTCTGAGAAGGGAAACGTCCAAGTTCCAAAGCTCGACGCGAAGCAGACGACGGTGAAGTATTGTATATTATTATCTTATTTGTTGTGACTGTTATTCGTCTTAATTTCAACCCCACCTGTTGACGACCTGAATCATGGAACTGGATATCTGATGCAAGTCGCCCCTCACTTCTTTTCGGCAGGCTGGTCCCAACCTTGACCCCAGTCCCCAGAACGCGCCTTCCTATTATCCAGTCCTAGGCCTTATCTTTCATCCACTAAATTACCAACAGTGATCATCATTACATCTGTCAAGAATGTTCTGTGGTAGAATTGGTCGCCGCGACTGTCGACAATAACGATAAGGGTCCACACCCCAATGTTTAACGAACCAATTCGTATGTCAAGTAAGCGAACCAAGCCTCTTATCATTAGGTATTATGCAGCCTGTTCCTGTTACTATCGAACGTTCGCGCGCGCCCACCGCTACCGAGAAAGCAGAAGTTATGCGGCTTTATTTCACAAGGAAAAGCCTATCTGAACGCCTTCAATCACATTGATCCTTCGTTCTTAGATAATGGACCTGCATGTGCAGCGCCTGGCGTTGCCTGATTCCCGGGTATATTTTCCAAAAAAAACAGTGACCGTAACCTTATGTAATTGCTCATGCAGCGAGGAGAAGCTCATGATTTCCATTACCCCATAACCTCTGGGACGTCGAGGACATAATCCAGTGGCTACGAGCAAAAACCAATGTCAAATACACAGTTCACGTACTGTCTTATACATACCGCATCAGAATTATGGATAAGCACGCAGTTGCGGAAGTCGGTGCTAGCTGATGGATCCATATGGCGAAATATGCTAAAACAAGCACACAACCTGCTCAAGCGACACCCCAAAATACAATTATAGCAATGGCGCCTGGAAAAATATGCTCGCGATGCAAAAGTAAGTAGCCGTTCCCCAAGATGTTGTACGAAGCTGAAAAGCTGCGCCGATGAGGACACTTGAGGACAAGCGTCCCTTGTTATAAATCCGCCGCGGTCTGATCGCTTTGTAAGTAAAGGGTAAAAAAAATATGGCGAAATGAAGAGCATCGCTCCGGGCACCGTCACCTACAGCTTAGCGGAAACTACCAGAAGCAAAGCTGGATTAACGCAGTATAGGCGGAATGCTGGGTTTGCGGTTCAGCCCGCGCTTGGGCGCTCGCCGGGGGCTCGGAGCCTGGGAGCTGCATCAAGTCCGAGTCTCTGATCCGTCGAGCTATTTCTGCCCATGTCTGCAAGGCAAACGTCACTCGTTCGTCGGTGACGTTGAAACGTTGATGGTCACACCCTACACTTCTCTGTCTTGACCAACCTCCCTTCTATATGATTGGAAATAGTCCACTGGACTATATCGGCATTCGAATAGGAATTGGAGCACTCCGCGCCATTGCTCCAGCCAGTATCGGATATCTAGTGTGTTGTGCGGTGTGGCCTAAATGCTTTCTTCTCCCTGTTGCACTCGTTGCGGCTGCGGAGGCCGTTTTTTACCTGTTCGTTTATCTTCCTAGGACAGCGCGGCTTCAGTCGGTAAGTTCATGTCTTATGTTCAGCGCACTCCCAGTTATACGAAAATGTTAGCCACCCAGACACAGGCCCCCTTCTCTTACATTCGAGCAACGCCAACTCGTTTTCCAAAGATGCATGGCTGCGGAGAAGTCGTTGCCATCTACTGATCTTCTCTATCCTCGAGGCTGGTTTATCCCCAAGAATATTCCTCCACGAAGGGATGATGTGATTGACTGGTTGCTTTGGGCGCTCTTCTCGTCCTCAAAGGAAGAGATCGACTTGGATGATTACAGAGAGGAGTTGGAGGGGTATCTTCGAGAAATAGAGAAATATCACGATCAGCCTCTCGCACCAGGTCGGTCCCAGAAGGATCAGTTGCAAAGTATGAGGATCACTCTAGATCCAGTCGTGATGTTGCACCGGCCGTTGATTTGGTATATGGTGAGCACTCACTCTGTCGTCAATACGTGTATGGTATTGAATTGCCAACTTCATTCAAGATAGTCGCCTTAGTTGATTCGTATACCTCCATTTCCCTTGCATGCCTCGGTTTCAAACACTATACCCCCGTCGAAGCAAATTGGAGACGGACGTTTCCTCCCAGGCCCATTTTATATCTTCTTTCTAATTCCGCTCCGCCTGGAGTGGTCACTCCGTACTGGCATCGACCTCATACCTCAAATTCAAAGCTTCCTATTGTATTTCTTCATGGCATCGGTGTGCGTCTTTCAACAAGCTCCTTCGCTTATATATGAAAGTCCTCATGCCGGTGGGGACTTCCCTTTGCTTAGATTGGACTATTTCCCTACCTTAATTTCTTCCGTTCTATAATCTCTGGCAGTGATTCGGATGTGGGTATCCTCTTGCCTGAGATGATGTCTATCTGCATGCATATGACTCCTCGATCGGTACCACCTCGGGAGGAAATGCTCGCATCTCTGAATATTATTCTAAAATCACTCCAGGCCCAGGACAACAAGGAACGTGAGCTTCGAAAAACTCCTAGCCTTGTCGATGACCATAGTCCCCTTCTTAACAATCTAAACCACGCCAACGTCCCCAACCTGGGCTGGGACCGCGTAGTGTTAACAGCTCACTCTTACGGCACGTTTGTCGCAGGCTGGATCGTCCGTGCCTGTGTCGAATCATCTCTCGATACAATTATTAACACCGCTACTGCACAATCCACCGCTGCAAAATCTCTAAACGCGAAGCTCGCCCACCTCGTCTTGGTTGACCCAATCCCTATTCTGCTATCCAATCCCGCCGTTGCATACAATTTTCTCTACCGCCATCCATCCACCGTCCCCCCTCCCCTTCAGGACCATGCCCTCGATCTGGAGACGCCCCTCACTAGTTCGCCGTCTTCCTCTACTAGCTCCCTGCACGAACTGGCCCCAAACCCGTCGTGGATCTCGTCCGCGGCCGCATGGCAGCTATGGTATTTCGCCAGCCGCGACGCGGACGTCGCGCGGACGCTGTTCCGCGCGTTTTTCTGGGACGAGGGCGGGATCTGGCGCGAGGACCTCGTCGCGTTCGTGGGCGGCGACCAACATCCCACCAATGCAGACCGCTCGACGACCCGGAATCTTGCTGTCGTCCTCGGCGGCATGGATCAAGTCGTGCCCTCTGACGCTATCCGGCACTACATCACGCGCGAGGCGGAGTGGAAGCCGCACTGGATCGGCAAGGCAGAGGGAGCCGGTGGGGACTTGGTCGCATTGGACGCGCAGGAGCTCCCAAATGAATCCGAGTCGGAGGTGGTGACCTTGTTGGCGCGGGCGTCGTCAAGCCGCAGTGCTGGGCGCGAAAACGGGCGTCAGACGCCTATTAAGCAGGGTGTTTTGGAGGTGCTGTTCAACCCAAGGCTGGACCATGCGGTGATTTTTGATGACCCTAAGTGGACGAGTCCGTTGTTGGAGGTTGTACAGCGGTATACGAGAGATAGAAGCTGAACGACGTTCACTTGACATTATATATAATCGAGTGCCATGGGATATACCCAGTCTCTTTCCTCCCTAGAACTCTTTGGGCTTCTGCAACTTAGAGTAAGGTGAGAAGTCAGATTTGGATTTATTCCATACAGCGCTGGTAGACAACACAGAAAACCAGAAATCAAAATACCAAGTACAAAGTTGACTTTGAAGAATGTAAGCATTAAGTGACTTAAGAGCATAGGCACAACCACCCAACCAGATTAAAACTTCATATCCGTATCGTTCTAATATTTGTCCAAAAGGATCCGGTGTTCTTGCAAAACATCTTTCGACGACACATGACCTTCTCTCCGAACTCCCCGCTCCCAGCGTTCATAGAAGACTTCAGTTCCTACCATTTGGGCCGCAAAATCTACCCGCACAAGTTTAGACGTCTTGGTGAACAGTTTCTGCACGATAGCGGTTCTCTGAGCCATGGGAAGGAAGGATTTCTTTCCGTACCCCTTCTGGGTAGATAGTATCAGGACGCGAAGATTGGGAGGTAATTGAACGCCGTGCATGAACTGTCGGCAAAAGTATTAGTGCTGGGATTTATAAGGAAGCTCCAGATTTAGCGCACTTCGTGACTTCTTCACCATATTCAATAAGCTCCAAAGAGGCCAGAGAAGGAAAGTAGTCAACCAATGAGCGATAGTCAACGGCATCATGGTAGTGTTTCTCGAACGACAACGCTTCGCAACTGCTTAGGTCACCAGCTACTAGTAATCCGGCGAGAAGTGGCGCGAGATGACATCCTCTGAATGCGATGTCGGAAATCCAGTAGAGTCGCTTGATGTGACGATGTGGGAGGAGCGCGGTCATGACGCGAAAATTGCCCTCCAAGCTCATCAGCTGTGGACAGGCCTTGGGCGAGACCTCGACGGGCGTCCTCGATATCCACCGCAGCTCCTTCAAGGCCTTCTGCGTATCGAGCCAGCGTGTAAATACGGCAGCGTCGCCGCCATCGACTTGGATCCAACTCAGCACTTCCAGCTGGCACACGAGCCTGTCCATCGGGAGCAGCCCGAGGTCCTCGCTGAAGCCCGAGATCGAAAACTCCTTCAGGTTGACCATCGTCGGCAGGACAGCCCGCACAAGCGTCCAGAACGCCTCTCTCCGGCTGCCCGTTACGAACATGACATGGTAAGTCTGAACCAGGAGCGCCAGGCGCGGGTAATGGAGGAGGGACGTGAGGAAGTGCATGTGTTGGGTGGGCTGTGGCCGGAGGCCCAGCGGAGAGAGATAAAGCATCCTTTGCGCCTCGGGGTAGAGGCGCCTGCTCGACAAGCAGAGCGACGCGAGGGTTCGCCGATCCTGTATTTGTTGGAAGATCGGTCGAACGAGCTCTATAGGAAGGCTGCAATTGCAATTGGCGTGCATGGCTCAGATCTAATCGAGGTGGGGTTTAACAGACGCTGCAGCAGTGGAGGAGTACGCGGAGGACTGTACCTTCTGGTGGTGGCGTCTGGAATGGTATGGTCCGTTCCCATTTCGCAGGCGTCGAATAAAGCTGGTACTATAATAGAGCATGAGGCCATGTATAATAATAATATTACCGAATACAGAACATGACACTGATGTCACTGGTCAGGCGTTGAATTGTCTGTCCCTGCAGTCCGCAATGTCCGCTCCAGTCACCAGCACGCCCTGAATGCCATCATTCCCGGGTCTGAGCGTAGTGTGCGTAAAAGGTGATTTTGTGAGGCTGGGTCAGGTATCTGGCCAGGTGGCAGCACGGATTCGAAGGTGTCTTCGGAGAACATGGGGCAAACTGCAGGCGCGATCTCGGATCAACCGATCAAGGCGCGATCGACGCCGCATTCGGGCCGGAAGCAGAAGGGACACTTATATGTCGTCTGGTATGTGGGCGCCTATCCTATGGCGCTTGCAGACCACACCGGTTCCGCAAGAGGTGTCCCAGCAGCTTGGGTACACCACATTTCTCTCGCGAATATAAAGGAAAACATGTACTCGAGGGCATACACACAGGCGAAATCACCAAGGTGCAACATCGGGCGCCTACTGTCCTATCCGCATGCAGCGCAGCAGATTAGTCACGACGTCACATTAAGGTCTATTAAGGCTGCAATAAGTTTTGCATAAGTAAGCTTGTCCAAAAAGAAAAATCAGCAGCCTCAATTTGACCCAATCCTTCAAAATTTTGGCTAAAACCTCATTATTCCACACGGTATTCGTGACAGAGCCTCCATCAGTCTTAAATCTGTATACGCAAGGTGCTGGTAGTATGCAGTATGTATCATGTATGTATATCTATAGTGGGGATATTATGGCGGCGTTATGGTACGTAAGGTCTATGGTCATGAAGGAATTGCCGATTCAAATTTGAGAAAAGAGAGCGGAGGACCAAGAGAAACAGAAGCAAAGAATGGGAACGAGGAGAAAAGACGAGAGGGAGAGGTGGTGGTGGCAGTGGTGGGACGAGTCGTGAATGATGCGCGACGAGATACGATAAATACCAGGGAAAAACCAACGTGAAGTCGAAAATCCATCAGAGGACGGAGACAACGTCTTTGGAAGGGGCACATTGATTTGATGGTCAACATGCGGGCATGGGACGGATCGCGAGATGCGAGAAGTAATGGTTGTGATAGTAGTAGTAGAGAAAGAGCGGAGAGAGGGAGAGACAAGGAAGAAAAGCAGAACGAAATGAGACGGGAGATCTATGTGTCTAAAAATGTACGGTACGAGTATGTGTATGCATGGTATGCGCCGGGAAGATATATACAGTGTAGATTCGTTTCATTTGAAATGAGAAAGATGGATGGGTGTGTGAAGATGCCAGAGGTGGTGATCGTGAAAGGATAGCGGAGAAGGCGGAGAGGGGGTGTATGCTATGCATGGCGTTTCTGGTCATCAGTAATGTTGCCGGTGGTGGCGTGGTCGTTTCGAAGTCGTCAGAGACAGCAATCGAGACAGCAGAGATAAGCGCAAGTGAAGGAAGATGCAGAGGGGCAATTGCATGTAGAGATCGGAAAAGAAGGCGTTGCGCTGGTCACCGCACGAAGTCGATCGACATTCTTGCATCAGGTGGCGAACCCGGACTCCCTCCGTCCGCCCCTGCCGTCCCAGGCCCTAGCAGCGGACTGCGCTGCGCGCGCGTCGGTGTCGGTGTCGGCGTGGGCACGCCCGCGCTGCTGTTCGACGACGCGGTCTTGACCATGATGACGGGCGCGAGTTCCGAAGACAGCAGCGGGAGGCCGCGCGCCGCAGCCTCAAACTCGCTGAAGTGCGGCAGCTCAACGCGTTCCCGGTCCTTGGCGCTCTCCTTGGCGCTCTCCTTAGCGTCCTTGCCCTCTTCCTCCTCCTTAACCCCGCGTCCCTCTGGAGCGCCCCGTTCCGTTCCATCCTCTTCCCCGTCCTTCTCGTCGTCCCCGCCCACGCGCATGCGCTCCGTCGCTTCCGTCGCCTCGGACCCGCGGTCATCCTCGAACGACGCGGGCAGGCTCTTCATGGCGCAAGCCGGATCGGCGGCGACCCCGCACGGCTCCCAGGCATGGACGCCGCGACGGTCGGCACGGGGATTGGCAGCGTGCGTTCGCCCACAATTCCGCCTGCCATTCCACCTGCGTACGGAGCAGGCATCCCATGATACCCAAGTGACGGATGATGCGCGCCAGACCACGATGTATTGCGCGGCAGCGCGCCGAGTGCGTGGTGGCCAGGAGGCGGCGGACTCGAGCGCCTCGATGGCGGGTGCGACTGGTGCTGCGGGTGTATCGGCGTCATCCCGAACGCCAGGCGCACGTGGTGCGCGATGTGCTGCCCGTTGTTAGGCGCACCACTGCCGGCGGGGTTATGGTTATTGCTGGCGCTGCCGAGGAGGTGATGGGGCTCGCGATCGCGTGCGTAAGACGGCGGCGAGCCGTGCGACCAGTGGAGCGGGGACGGCGCGCGCGAGCTCGAGGCGCTCAGCGTGCCATGCATGTTGTGCGCGGGCTGTGGCACAGGGTGCGCGAGGCTTGCAGGGCTGCTGCCGCTACTGCTTGGCCCGCTGGAAAGCTGCGGCGTCGGTAGCTGCGATGTCGAAGTGGATGGATACATGGACGAGCCGTGGAATGACGGTTGTTGGCCGTCGCTCCGGCGCTGGATGTGACCGCTGCTCGAGGGCTGCTTTCCGCCAAAAGTGAGCCCCAGGCCGAACCCGCGCTGCAGATATGACGAAGAGGGGGCGAGCCGTAGGCGCTGCCGCCGCGGGAATGAGAGGTAGGTTCATCGTTAAGGTATGCTTCGCGCGCGTTAAAATCGAAGCCTCTCGTTGCCGATGGGGGAGGAGGATGGGTGAAGGGGCTCGCGACGGATTCGCAGAGTGGATGTTGAGCGTACGGAGAGGACCAAGGAAGGGGCTGGTGGATGGGGTGAAGGCAAAGTCGGGGTTAGGGGTGCGGACGGAGGAATAATGTGGAGGAGAGTGGTCGATGGGACCGCGGGCCCGGGGTGCGGCGCCCTGGAGGTGGAAAATTCGCGGAGGGGAGTGCGACGTATACGCACGTTCGTGGGGCGGCAGAGGCTCGCTATCGGAGCTGATCGGGGAGGGGGAGTCATCGCGGGCAGTATGGGGGCCCCGCTCTGCGGGCTGATGGCGATAATGATAGGGGTGATGATAAGGGTGGGAGAAGGCGGAGCCGTGATGAGAACCACTGCCCGTGCGCAGGGCGTCGACGAGATGGCCGGACGAGCGGGACTGGACCAGAGGAGGTTCTGTGGGCGGGTGAGGCGGGGCCATCCATGCCGGGCCGCTGAGCCTGCGCTTAGAGCTAGGCGGACAGGATCGAGGTCGTCGGGAGAGGGTGGTGGTTGAGCATGCCAGGCAGGCTCGGTGGAAAGGCCGAAGAAGGAGCGGTCGTCGGCGAGTGTGCGGGCGCTGCGCATGATGGGGCTGGTGGTCGCGCTTTTGCTGATGCGATGACGAAGTGGCGGAGGGTCGATGGCGGTGACGGTGCCGCGGGACTTGGCGCGGCGGAGGGCATCGGCATGGCGGGCCTCGTACTCTGCGCGGCGCATGGCCTCCTGGCGCTCGAGGGCGTAGAGCTCGTCCATGGCGACGGAGGAGAGTGCGTTGAAGGGGGATGGAACGGTTCGGCGGGGCGGAGGCCCATAGAGGGCAGTGGGGCGGGCATAGGCGTCCTACACGGATGTGAAAAAAAGGCCTAAAAAGAGTAAAATGGGACACACCTCGTCATCGCTGTTCGCTCGGCTCTTGGCCTTTTTCTTCACGCGAACGTCGGGCTGGTCGTCGTGTCTGCGGTGCTCATTGCTGTGTATGCGGGAATGGCGGGTGAGCTCGTCGGAGCGCGAGAAACGCTTCTCGCAGGCGGGGAAGGTGCAGACGAAGGGCTTCTCGCCGGTGTGGGTGCGGATGTGGCGGGTCTGGGGCGGGGTGGGTGAGTGGCGGGGCGGGCTGCGCTGAGCGACGTACCTGGTGCTCGAGACGGGAGAAGGCGCGGCCGCAGAGATGGTAGGGGCACTTGTAGGGGCGCGCGGGCTGCTTGTCGGGGTCAGCCATGGCTGGGGAGTGGGGAGTGGGGCGAGTGTTATAAGAGGGAGCTGCCCGGCGAATGCCCGGCTGTGGGGGGCGCAAAATAAAGAAAAACTGCAGCCCCGCACTCCAAACCACCCCCAGCCCGCGGGCGAACCAACTGCCGCTTCGGCCCGACTCCCACATGTGCGCCTATTATCACACGCGAACTGAGCCGTCTATTATGTCCTCCACGTACTTATCATTCCCTGCAGATCCCACCCCACCCTCCACACAGTCCCCCGCATTCCAGCCAAGGTCAGGGCCTTTCTACCCCGAGCCCACGTATTTTTATCCAGTCTGTGCGCCGCCGTCCTTTTCCGTACATCTCCGCCCGCATGCCTGATAAATACCATCCCAACCACCCCGCGCGCGTCGCGACAAGTCACTACACCGTCGTTTCACCGCGACGTCCCATCACCGGCACCGACTCCATACTTGCCATTAATAATAAGGCTCAATGACAATCACTCGATCTTACACGCCCGCGGCGCAACCCAGTCAGCTCGGCAGCACACAATCCCCACTCACCCCAATCTCCCAGGGAGCGTGTCCTCTGCGAGGCACGCCGCCACCCCCGCAGTATGTACAACGGAAGCATGCATTCATACATAAGTTGCCCTCGACCCCAATACTTTCACTTACCATACCCATCGCTTCCCGTTCATCGATGATATACTCTCCCCCATTCCAGCGGCCGATCGACACCTGATAGCTGATGCAGACCAAGAATATGACATGACAGCCTATGCGTGTGTGCTTGTGCGTGCGTGCGTAGATATGTAGCCAGCGTTGAATTCTCCTAGCAGCATGTTCGACGCTAACTGCCGGTTTACTACATTGTAAACAGCGTTGGAAACGTTTAAACATCCGTGTTCTCGTCCAGATCGGTCCGAATGGGCCTCAGCCTCCAATCAAATAGAGTATACGACCAGTGTGAGTGTGAATGCCATTCTAAAATGCATGATTTCACAAGCATCGCGGGAATTGGAGCACCCTTCCCAGATTCAGATACCCAGTTCCCCGTTCCCATTCCCAGCTCATATGCAGTTCAACGATCTACGCAACTCCTCGACTCCGACATGATACACGCGACAAGTAACGTACACGCAATCTGGGGTGACTTTCCAAAAAGCACCTTTGCTCGCCCCTGCCTTCGAATTGACAAACCCTTGCCCTTAGGTATAATAAGACGCCTACCCTTTCCCTTACCCGCGCGCCTGCACTGGTCAGCGGCACTGGATCCATGCTACATACATCCCGGTCGACGGGGACTCAGGCTAATGTGTGCGTTCGTGCATGCGACCCTCGCACCTGCGAATAAATAAAGCGCCCATCAAACGCAAGTTAATTCACAGATGTCACCATTGTTCAGCACACGCGTGCCAATACTTAATACAAGTTTCGATCGGCCCACGGTCTTCACAGTGGCAGTGCATCAGAGACTGCGGGTCGCCGTTGGTCGGCGTGCGTGGTGCGGTATCGGAAATTGCGTGCGCGTGGCCGCTCTGCGCAAAAGCGTTGCAGCAGCACGTCGCCGCGCACTGATTGCAACGTATATTCTAGAGCGCACAATGCCGCGGCAGAGCTTGCTGGCTGCAACGTGCCCTGCTCAATCTGGCCAGCCGGCGGCAGTCATTTATTTTCTGTGATGCAGCCGGAAGTGATCGAGCAGGGCCTGCGCCCTACACGTTGTACTCCTTGGTACGCTCACGCACGTTGCAATTGTGCTGCGCGCCCAGCACGCCGAGCGAACTCCGACACACTCCTTGCACACTCCATGTCGGCCTTCTGCATTTTTTTTTCTTGGACTGAGATTTGCTGCAAGACTCTTTCTCTTTTGTTCTTTTTCTTTTTCTTTTCCGGCCAAGCGCCTGCTTCGGAGCGTATTCTTAGAGTCTGAATGCCTGCAGATTACACAGCTATCTCCCTCTGGCAGTGGGAACGCAGCAGATTCTCCGATTCCCGGGAACATCCGCACACTCACTTTTTGTGGCTTACTTTCTATTCTTACCGAATTCTTACCTTGTTCAGTTCTGACCAGGATGAGCCTGACCAAGCTCTGAACCGCTTCATGTCCGCGTCCATTCATACACCTCTGCGCCTCTTCTCCGATTCATATCGGATGGTGGGGGCTAGCTTCGACGACTGCTGAGTCACTAGGGCTACTGACTCTGCGAGACCTCAGACGACCGCGCCTGGTCCCAGCGGGAGGCGAGTCTGGATTCACCGCTGGCGACGCCTCCGATGAGTCCTCGGATTGCTTACCACGGAACGTCATATTACTCGATCTCGAGAGGCTCCAGAAAAAGATCTGGACATGTACTTCAGTGCAGCGAGTGCCATTCTAGAAATGTGGACGCATAAGGTCCTGGCGACGCGGACGCCCGGGCGTACGAGTGCACATATGCCTTCTGACGGTGACATGGCTTTCTGTCTTCGGATTCGGTTCTGCGTGTGGTGTACATATCTGATTCTGGTCACTGCGCGTGCACCGGGTCCTCCGAGCAGCCAAATCCCTGAGAAAGGCTTTCGGCTCTGCCCACGGCTCTGCGCGCTGTGAGGTAGATGTCTCGGAATTGCTTCGGAGTTGCACTTGGTTGGCATCTGTTAGCATTTGCCCATGAAATCGAAGCTTACAAGTACTTACGACAGTCGTATTCAACACGCGATCGCAATGCGCTGTTTACGTTTACGACTGTCAGTGTTGATCAGATGCGACCTGAGGCCTGATGCAACGCTCGCCGCCGATCTACCAGCGTCGGTGATGCGCACGGGATGTTGCGTGAGCTTCGAGATTCGAGAAGCCGCGTCCAGGCGCTTCTCAGCGCGAATCAATTGATATCATATGCTTCTCTTTCGTTTATGCTTCTTCGTGAACAGTGACTATGAATGGTGCTGTTTAGGTTCCGCAATATTTTATCTTATGGTGGCAGCGAACAAGGTGAACTTGACTGATGCCCGCCTCCGCGATCGGCCACACTGCCAAACGTTCTGCATCAACCAATATTTGACTCAGATTTCTGGCAAGGAAGAGCATAGGCAAAAATGCTGATACTGAATTCAGCCGCAGCTCTGTTGTTATCTGCATGACACCGTCCGATGTGCTGTGGCACGAGCCAGCCTGCCAGCGTACTATTAGCTTCTGTTAGAAAGCGATCCTAAAATTATATGTAAATCTGGGGTGCAAGCTGGTGCCAGATCACGTATATATACGTAGGCGCGACGCGCAGGGTTCCCCGCCATGAGATGATGATCTGACACCATGAAGCATCTGAATGCAGCGAGATCCTCCTCTGCGCTTCTCACTCGGACAGCCGCATCAGGCGTCTCGGCTAATCTCCGTACAGCGCCGAGCTATAATTGCGCTCAGCAGCTGGACATACTTACATGTATGTATGTGGATGGGGTAACCGTATATGGAGCTCGAGGCGTACCACCGCAGTCAAGCGAGTCGAGACAATCCCGGCGAAGCTGGGTTGGCTGGCTCGCGGGTCGCTCTGTGGACGTTCGGTTACCCGGCCAGATGGCGCTGACCTTACGAAGTTTTTTTTATATGACAGAGAGTAGGGCTCTAAAGCCACATTATTGTCTCAAGATTCATTAAATGGACAGAAGACCTTTATTTATCCATGCAACGCTTACAGAGCCATGGAGTGGGCAATAGATGGACGCAGCTATGCACGAATCAGAGTCAAATAAAGATTGCTCTCCGCATGGACGTACTTAGAAGAGCTCTTCTGTTCAAATCCTTGAGACTGGAGTTCGAAGTAAATACTCGAGCTTCTAGAAAGGGGTCTTTATATACATTGGAAAATTCCTGCTCCGCCTCTACCTTGGAATCGCTGTTCATTATTTTTGTTTGCATATGTGAAGGGTAACCCAAGTTCCAAATTCTCAGCCTGTACAATATTCTACTAAAAATCTTTTCCTTGCTCAAATTTACTCTCAAAGTGACGACTCAATTCTTGAGGCCATCTACTCTATTACTGACCTTATAAAAGCACACATGTAGTAGCACACTGGAATCGGCTCCATCCGTCTACCGATCAAGGTATGTCTTCAAGTTCTCTCAGGACTCAAAAGGCTAAAGCAAAAATAAATATGTTATAGCTGTTTTAACTCTTCACTCTCTCACTTACTTACAGCATATCCATATTACGAGCATATTTTTAATGAGATACTCGTCAACATTAATCTGAACTCCCATGACCCCCTCGGAAGATGATTGAAATAACACACTTAAAACATCAGTTCCGAACACAATATCATGACAGTACCTGCAACATCTGAATCATCCTACCGTTGATATCATAGCTAGTAGCTGTACATACTGGCAGTCGTTGGCAAGGCTTTTACCCACGTACCATTTTACCGCCGACGGGAATTAATTGTTACCTGCACGCACATGCGGTCGCTACCAGTTCCTCATTTTTTGGTGTGGTAACAAGTGTCAGCCGATGGAGGAAGGGCGCCTGTCTGGGGTTTCCTCCGCTACTCAGGCAGCGCCTCAAAGAGAGCAAACCGGATTTATCACTGGTTCGATGCGATGTGGATTCGTTTTGTGTCGGCGCCGGTGGTCGGCGCCGTCAGTGGCACAGCCTGTCATTTCTGAAGCTCATAGCTGGCTCATGGTGACAAAATCGCGAGTCAACCTCTGCACTCTGACGTGTCTTTCAGACTAAGAAGATGAAGAAGCACGCATATATCCCTCATATTAGGTTTCTTCGGCGTGCCACCGAGATTTCTCCAGAGGTCTGTCCCGAATTACCTGGCGCTTAGTATTGTCAATGACAGAAAATTGAACTCGTGAGGAAGACTCGGAGAAAAATACAGCCTGGTCAGAAATAATTGTGTCAGTGAGCCACGTACACCTTCTAAACAGATAGCATCAGCGCATCTTAAGTACAGTACATATTTCGTGGCTTAGAAGGTAGTTAATTATAGCGCCAAATTAAATATAGCCTTGGGGTGTGGGGAAAGATCCGTGGGAGTTGCTGAGATAACTCCACACTGAGTTCTGGTTTGCAGTCGCGGAGCGAGTCTCCGATACCACTACACTCTAACCATCCGACTCTGCCAAACAACATAGTCCGTGCAGATCTCCTTGCCGAAGAAATAAATATCTCTGAATTTCACAATCACCACACTATTGCTGATCCATATAGCCCGAGTCCACATGGACGAACTAAGCCCTCCGAGTCGACGCGCCATATCTCCAGTCTGCAGATCTCGCACCCCCCGCTCCCACTCTAGTATACATGCACCTTATTTGAATCCATACTAAGCGCCTCGAGGCTAAGCTTTGGAAATACACGCAGGCAAGAGCTAACGACGGCTATCGTTGACAATGCGCATGGATTTCCATATTCAAGGTGAGTTTAATGCGTGCTTCTGCTGTGTTCCCGTATGCCAGCGTGTCAAGTGGCAAAGATGTTTAAAATGGAATTGCCTCTTGAACACCGCCTCGTCATCACCTATGATCATTCAGGCAGTATAAAGCCCAATTGACTGGTGCATGCAATTTTTCGTGTAGGAAGCTTGAAGCGCACAAATCCTGCATCAATGCGCTCGCCTTTTCCTCTGGAGATGGTCGTTTCCTTGCTAGTGGTGGTGATGGTGCGCAGCAAGAAAAGACACCTGTCTATTTCCTACCAGTCTAATATGACTGCCGTGTCGATTGCGTCAGACCTCCGAATACATCTGTGGGATTTCCATCAGGATGACGTCAAGGCACCATCCCATACATTGAGAGGACCTAAAGTATATAAATTTCTCCTTCATATATCGTCAAATATCTATGAATTTATGCTTATCTCCAGGGAAATATTTTCTGTCTCAATTTCTCTGCTACAAACCGCTATATCTATTCGTGAGCCATTTAACAGACTTTGGTTTCTCAATCATTTGTTCATTTTGGTGATTGGAGGGGTGGAACTTGTGAACTGATCTACCGATACGATATTGGCGCTCTTGGTACTCCGATGGCGCCTATAATTCGTGCTGGTTCTCCAGGCAATATCTATCGAAGTCATAATGTAATTCTCATGGAAATCAACAAGGAGGACTAAATATCGAATGTCGCTCTTATTATAGGAAACCATACGTTCGATTACTTGTCATCCTACTCAAGATGATATTTTCATGAGCGCTAGGTGCATATTCTTCTTGGTGCTGTAATCTTTATGTTGATCTCTCTAATTATTTAGCGATGATGGTAATATTATACGCCACGATGCACGGGAAGATTCGCGGCTTCGAGTTTCCTCACAGAATATCATTCAAGTGAATTGCGAAGTTACGGTATCCAGTATAATCCTACCATTGAGCATCTGTTTGCAAGCAGCGATGGTTCTGGTCAAGTTTCTCTCCATGATACGCGCATGGCGTTCGGAACTCAAGTGCAACGCAGTAGTCAGGGTATCGTTCAAAGAGTGAGCATGTCGCCTTTCTATCCTTCGGAGCATGTACTGAGTTATGATCGGTAGTATAATACGAAGTTAACGAAGAATTCTGCACCTCGCCCATGTAATCCTGAAGCCAGCAGCATTACCTTCGATAAAGATGGTCTGTCAGACCCTGTTCTTTTTTTAAACATCAAGCCCTGATCTCTATTTGTAAATTCCAGGAACAAGATTGGCTGTGACATTTCTTGTATGTTGTTATCTTTCATCAACCTTTAGAAAGGCACTAAACTCCTGGCTTATCTAGCACTATTTGCCTACAATCTATGCGCTCTCGGACCCGAATCCAGTCGCTGTTCTCAGTGGTGCAAATCTTCCAGACGGGACGCCCAACCCACCAAATCAAAGAACCTACTCTAATTCTTGCACAATGAAAGTGAGTGGGGTCTGCTATATAACCTTTTCTTTCTAATTATTTATAGCATGGCTCTTTCGGAGGGCCTGGTTTGGATACCGATAACATGTTCGCTAGCGGCTCCGACGATTTCCGAGCATATATATGGAAGATACCACCTCTCCCTCAATTGCTGGCGAAAAGGCAAGAATTTTCTGAGGATCAGTGGGACATATCCCACGGCTTAGGTTCTACTATTGGTATTGTCTGGTATCATTGTTTCTTCAGACATTCGGTAACCGCTGCAAATCAGCATTCACTAAAGGTAATAAAGGACCGAAATTCATTCCCACCGAAATTTCAACACCATTTTGCCGACTAACAGGTCTGCCGTCACTTCGTTACTTCGAGGGCAATTTTGTTTATTGATATCACTTCTGCTTGTAGGCCACAATTCGATAGTTAATACTGCCGTGTTCCATCCGCATTTCCTCCATGTTGTGACCTCTGGAGTCGAAAAGAACATCATTCTCCACAGTTCAACACCATCGTCGCCTTGCACCCAAAATCTCCAACCTTCCCCCGCGAATGTTCGACAATTGAGGGTCGACGATGCTGACGAAGATAGAGAACAGTTCCTCGCTGCTATGCTAGGCGTTGGACATTCGACTCTGGGCGATATAGGTGATGAATCGGAACGGCAAACTCTGAGTTTGTTTGATCAGTGGGTCCTTTCCATCGTGTCATACAATGAACATTATCAAACGCTGTATTTTGGTAGCATTCTTCGAGAAGAGGGGAATGGAGACGTGTTCTCTCTTAGACAATGGAGGGCACCTACTTCATCAGAATCAGAATCAGAATCGGAAGATTCTGACTGTTCTGCAGAACTCTCAGGAGAGGAGGATCATATGGATTCCGACTTCGATGCGGCCCGGCCCTATGTTTCTCTCTGACAACAATCATGTTCTAGGGACTTCGTCCACAACATCGACGTCTAGTTTTGCAACATATCAGTATATCTCAATTATAGCATCTATGTGGAGTTACGTCCGATATTTAAGCACATACTTTTAGTGCAAACAACAATATCAAGCAACACACGTTGAATTCAGGGTCCAATATGATAGCTGTCAATGTCTAATAAGACCTATCCTTTATCTAGTAATGATATTTCCATGTCTGGAAGTAGCAAAATCCCATATCACATGGAGTTTTATCATTATAATTAGAAAGAGACCAGTCTTATCTTCCTATCTTCCGCAGAGGTGACGTTTATTATTCGCATGTGAATACCCACCCTCAGATCCTCTTTTTAAATAAGTATTGTGAGATTGCGGGATCGAATGTCTAATAAAACCGTCTTCCATTATCGCCGTTACTTCCAAAAGGTACAATAATGAATGATGTACTCACCGATAAGGTGTACATATCCTCAATAAGAGCCGACCAAATGGCCATTTCGAGACAGTAATGATGAAAGAAAAGATAGCAAGATAATGCCTTCCATATAGCAATCCAAATAAAGATAAAGGCTACGGGTTTTGAACCAACCTGAGCCAACCCAAGCAAGCTGCACAACCGAATCTAATTCTAATCTAACTTGGTCAGTACCAAATACTTCTCGTGCGATGGATAGGCACCATCTCCGCAGTCTCAATCCCCTCGATCATCTCCTCCCCACTCTCCACCTTCTTCGCCAAATCCCACAGGTAAAAATCAATGAGCACACTGCTCACCACGCCCTTTTGGGACGCCGCGTGGCTGCTGTTCGCGCCTTCTTCTTCTTGAATCAGTCTGAGAATCTCTTCGCGGACCCGTTCGACGGCGACGATGCTCGCCGAGCGCAGGCTGAGTTCCTCCCTGGAGCCGGGGGCGAACGGGCTTTGGGAACTCAGTTTTCCAAGAAGGAGGGGAGGGTAGGTGAGGATACGGAGATGGTGCAGTATTTGCGGGACGCGATAGTCGGCGAACATGGTTAGTTGGCCAATGGCTGGACCCTCTAGACCTGGAAACAGGGGGTGGGGGTCATCAGGCGATGCGGGATAGAACGCGGCCCAGGTTTCTGCTACGAGGATTTGGGCGCGCTTCCAAAGGCACACTGAAATTAATTTTTATGTTAATCGCATCGACTTGCAAGTGATAGCCGCATGAAGGGGATTTCTTTTACCTTTTCTTCCTTCATAATAGATTTCATCTCGGAAGGATGGGAATGTTGCAGTCACCATCTTGACGAGATCAAGAGACGTTCCTTGACCGTTGTGTTGTCTTTGGAACTCGTCAAGGAATCCTTTGAAAGAGCCTCCGTAACTCTGAAAAAATCAGGTATGAGCACAGCTCACTGAAGGTCGTGTTAGAATTAACGCACGCTACAAAGAATGAAGCCGACTTCACGCATAACAGCTATGCGTTCTTGGAGAAGAGGTATCTGCTCGCTGGATTGCTTGGCTGCCCGGAACACATGTTCGATAAGACTGTCCGGGCAGAGTGTCTCCGACGAATAAAACTGAGGATCTGTGATGGGTATATCTTCCTCCAAAGCTACACCCAAAACAAGAGAATGAGTAACCTTACCCGTATAGAGATAACAGACTAACCCCTGTTCAGAGAAGCAACTAGAGACCAGTATCCTGTCCAGACTTTCTTCTCGGTCGAGTCCCATCCAGACAACCACTCCACGCCATAGCGGTCAGGTCGCCTTCTTTTTCCGACCAGAAGCTAAAGTTTAGGGAAGAGATTAGGAATATCCAGTCGAGGACCGATTTGTTTAGAGGGTCTTCTGGGTTGTATGGTTCCGTAGGACATATATGGAGCGGGTGTGTGCGCCACGTCCGCGGCGTGTACGATTCCACCAAGAGCTTCTGTCGGATCTACACCCGTGGGGCAGAAGATAAGGTCTACTTAGTTGACCGGCTATTAAAGCTAAAGCAAAAGCGGTCTACGAACATGTTTTGCGGCCAGCTTTACGCCACCATCGTTGATGTGCACCAAATCGGTTCCCTGCATCCACAGGAGGAGAAGGAGATGCCGTCATCTCAGACTGATTCGGCAGCGTTGGTTCGATTGGGAAATAATTACCCTATATGCAAATTCGGCGCTCTCGACAACTGGGTTCCGGTTGTCTATGCTGTCTTGTGCCACCCAAAGATCCTCAGATTTTTCAGAAAGCACCTCTGGAGAGGTTCGCCCTGGTTGTGCAAGCGCCATATAGCTTCCTGGATAGATAATAGAAAGTTCTAGGTATTAAATAAAGTAAAAGCAGATGCCACGCAAGAGTAGATGACGGAGAAGGAGCGACCAAGATGAGGATCACGGAGCCTCGTTAACGAAAAAAGTTAGTCGAAGCATATCCGCATTTGGCAATTGCGCACAAAAAATTATACATTTCCGGCAGTTTGATTTAATCGATCTTATCTTCTCTCTTGCCATGATATCATCACAAGCCCTTCAAAAGGACCAACCATCTTCTCACCATGCACAATTACATTGCATTAAACCTAAAAAATATATGCTAGAGCTTAGGTATACTCATTCGAAAGAGAAAACGCTGCGACAGCAAGCTATTCTTGAGTGGATTTCAAGATTGAATTTGGATTGAATCATCCAAGTCTGTATCAATCCTGACGGCGACGCTCCTGCACCTCTTGTTCGTGCGAGGTACGTCCTTCGAGGATGGCTTCGCCATGTCCTTTCAGTTCCTGATCACCGAACACCTTATGAGAAATAAACTCGTCAAATGTAATCAGGTCCAAATAATACAAGAAGAACGTACAGTTCCTCGCGTTTTCTGTGGTGAGTTAAAAGAAAACAATAAGAATCTTCAGTCATATATCAGCAAGGTCCCTTCCACAGACTCACTTGTGCAACGCCTACAAAGGTACGCAAGGATACGCGAGTTAGCATGTAGTCAATTCCAATAATAGGATCTCATAACATACCGATAACTCGCTCTTTGAACGGCACCTCTCCCGTATTTTGGCCTTGCTCTTTGTTTGCATCTGCATGACCAGCAGTACGAGTATCATGCATTTCGCCGGGCGGGATAGACGTTACCAAGATGTTATAGCTGTTTTAGTTGACTGGATTATTGACGCATAACAGGGTTCACACCTTGTGTTGGCGCTACAACGTTCCCTGTATGGACTTGATGTCCATCTCCCGGTGAGGTGGATCCTAGAAATATTGAGCGCCATCTCAGTAATTGCGTTGGGTTATTGTCGAGTCAATGGTTGTATTTACCTTGTTGAGGTGCAGTGTCGACCCTAGTAGGTTCGACTACATGCGAGGGAGGATAGTTGGCCCTGGATAAATCTGGGTCAGTGGTAGTAAAGTCTTTGATGGGTGTTGCCATTGTTCGAGATGAAGAGTGGGTTGGAAGATTCACGAGTGTACTTGTACTTCAAGTCGAGTGGATTGCCAGCCTGCATACGGTAAGTGCCTCCTCGATCAGATGATGTCATTACACCCAAGCCATTACGTCACGCATTCTCGCTGAGCCAACCCTCCTAATTCATGGTACAACATTGGTGGTGCAACTTACAAAATAATACACACTATACAAGAATCTGTTAATACAACACCTCCATTTCACCCGCAACCCCGACTCGATCAGTGGGGAGAAGGGGGTAGGAGTTTCTAACATAGCAAATGCCCCTCCGCTCCAAGCCCAGCGCCATTCGGCGTCCACGGATCGGTGCCAGACGTACGGGAACGACTTCGCGCAGAGGCGCAAAGCGCGCCTTTCCTGGATCCAGTGGAGTAATTGTGAAGAGTATACAGTCCTGCGCAAAAAGTAGGTCAACTTCTCAGCTCTGTATTTGACCCCACAGCCAATTCGGTATTTACCTTGACAGTCAAACCAGCGGCTCTAAAAGCGGGAACCTTGATGGTCTTGGGGTCAAGCGGAATCTCTCCCGAGAACGATATGTGTGAAGGCCCATCGCCCTATGCAGGAGCGAAGGTGTGTCAGAGCCAAGACATAAGCTGCGCATGTCAACGCACCGCATGCGTGAATGTCCCTTCGCCGATACAATCAACCCTCCACATGTCCGTTTTGACGCCATATATAGTGGTATTCCTAAATGGATGTTTGATGGATTTCCAGCGGGGCAGTGCAGGGAAATCCCAAATCTTACCTAACATCTACATTTGTCTGCCTCATTAGCTGAACGCGCGTTACCTTGCGATTAAACTGGTTGGATGTAGGACTGAGCGGAAGAAATGCCGCGAGAGAGATGGCCGAGGATTCCAACGTTAGGTGGAAGGGTATTGACATCGTCATGCTGAAGATACGCGAAGAGGGGAGGTAAAGCCTGGCTGTGATATGGGGGCGAGTTGGAGAATGAGAATGAAGGGTGTATTCGGTCGTTTTCCAGTCTGAAGTGAGCTCGAATCCAGAACTAAAATGTTTCAGTGGTGCTGGAATCGGAGACGCAGGCTTGCTACGAGGGAGGTAGACAAATGGTGTTGACACGATGCTAAATTAAAGTCAGATAGGAAGACTGGAGTAATTATTTCGCAGTCATACCTTGATCCAATATGAATGCCGAACGTTTTTGAATTTACTTTGGGCATAGGCACTCCATGATTCGGTTTGGAGATTATGGTGGTGACTGAGTACTAATTCTACTGATCAAAATTCCCGTGCAAATCGAAGCCCGATATTAGACGCACCTCAATTGTCCCAATGAAGCCTGGTAAGCCTGATAATTTGACATCGAAAGTAGGAGGAAGAAGCTAATACATTGTTTGTCAGTTTGTTAAATATAGTATATGGAGTAGAGGAGACTGACATAGGTCTGGCCTTCATAATCAAATGTAGTGGGCAGGGCGAGAGAGAAACTCAAGGATGCGGGGCATGTGGGGTCGGCTCTATCCTTGAACCACAATGTAGCTGTATCTAGAACAAGAGAGGCAACCGCCGTGCCCCCTCTGCGATCTCCTTGAGCCGAAGTCTGCCTTCAATCTAGAGGAATATTTAAAAATGGAATCTGAGAAAACGCAATGCGCAGTACCTTACTTCCACGCTGGTTATTCCCTCTGTCTTGGACAACTCGACTGTACCACTAACATGGTCGCGGAGGCCATAGACGGGTAGTTCGACGTTGTCTTCTTGGGCGGTCAATCGCAAGCGGACATTCCCTCCTTTTGACTCTTTCACGAAGTTACCCGATGGTCTGGGGTGGAGGCGGTCTGCTAATGCAATGCGGCGTTCATAGTCATGTGGCTCCAAGGAGTAGGAAGGAGTCCGGTTCAGAGGATTGGTATGATCAACATAGGATGGAAGGCTAACGGCGGACATGGGAGGCTAGAAAGGATACTAGTAGGAAAGCTCTGCTTGTTAAGTACCCAGTGATTGAAACTCCGGGATACATCTAAATATGCGATGTCCGAGAACCCGAGAAGAGATATCCAGGCCCCATGCAAGTAGAGATCCCATGCGTGACATTGGCTAGCTTGAGAATGCACCTCACAGATCGCCATATGCGACATGGGGCACGTTGATAAGTATTGACTTTAGCAAGCCCGGTTATATAACCGGCTCCGGCAGGGCACCACTGAATCCTAATTGTTGCTGTATTGAGATATGCGTGTTTTCGGTGTTGTGGGGAAGGTTATAAAATGCTGACCAGGTTCAAGCTGGACGTAAGCCTTGGTGTCTTGCGTAGGTGTTGGGATGGGGGAGTGAATATGCGCGGTGTTAGGATGTCTGTACTATGCCAGTCATTTATAGAGTTTCTCATAGCAGAAAGCGTCGGAGTTCTATTTCACGGTGCCACAAGATGATGGAGGTGTGGCCAAATACAGGCAAATGTTCTCACGGTCGTGTTACATAGACTTCAACGACGACTGGAGGAGTATAAAATGCACGTAGATCTATTCATCGTCTACATCCCTCAAACCGTGCTTTAATATCCAATGCTTCATGCTCGTATCTGCTTTCACGACATGCAACATTCTTCTCGTGACATATATACGAGCTGGATATTAATAGCCATTTCTCCAACTTCAGTTATCTATGCAGACAGCATGCTTCGGGGACCAGGAAGCATCACTGCTGGCATTTAGTTGGCTAATTAACCACGGATGGTCTCTTGAACATCTACGGATAAATATCTCACGACTCTGGTGGCACATCTATCATCTTGATTCTACGCTCGTAGCTTGTCTCGAGAGCCTCTAGTACTCGCCAAGATGTTCAGGCAATCTTGAAAAAGGTCACGTTCGTCCCAAGGTCCTCCAAATTCATATCTATTCTCCTGGTTACTTGTTCTTGCATCACATCTACGGTATTTGCGTTATCTCGTGCGTTTAGCTCTCATTCTTAATGGCTTTCTCTGTAGACCTTTGGCTATGATGCATCCATGATCAACGGCTTGAACATATTGCCATCCTACAGCGACTACTTCCATCTCAACACCGCCACGCTAGCGCTAAACACGGCGTCTATCTGGATAGGGGGGTGCCTAGCCGGATTCTGCTACGGCCAGTTCACTGACTGGATCGGCCGGCGCCCTGCCCTCCTTTGGGCTGCGGTTATCACTGTCCTCGCCGTGGTATTGCAAACAGCCGCCCAAAATGTCGCCATGTTTGTCATTGCCCGGATACTTATCGGATTTGGTACCTCAGCTTCCGGACTCTGTGGCCCGGTATATCTGGCGGAGACTTTGCCTTTCCAATGGCGCGCTTGGGGGTTGGGTGCTTTCAATGACTTTTACTATGTCGGTGAGGCAAATTAGCTTTGATAACGATTCAGTACTTTGAATAACTAAAAAATCTATTTAGGAGGATTATTGCAGCCGGCATTACTTTCGGGACTGCAGGCATGAGCTCTACTTGGGCTTGGAGGATCCCGTCTGCTGTTCAAGGCGTCTTTTCCATCCTATGCATCATCATCATTCCGTTTATTCCTGAATCCCCAAGATGGCTGATCTACCAAAACCAGCATGAGGAAGCCTTGGAGGTTGTGGCCTACATGTATGCTGACGGCGACCGCTCCAATGCGCTGGTAGCAGCGCAATACAAGGAAATCGTCGACACGATTGATTATGAGAAGAATGTCGGCGAGACGCTTTCCATGATGCAGCTTATCAAAACGCCGTCCGCTAGGAAGAGAGTGACGCTTGCCGTTTCAGCTGCTGTGTTTAGCACTATTGCAGGTAATCACGCACCATTTTTTATCAGTGCGATATCTTGCTCATGATGGTGGTCAGGAAATGTTATCGCATCATATTATCTTGGAACGATGCTTGACAATGCCGGAATCACGAACTCAACTACGCAGTTAGAAATAGTGGGTTTGGATTTTAATATCAACTTTCAACAGAAACTTATTAGTATATCCAAGAACATCATTTTAAATGCATGGTGTCTCGTTTGCTCGATCTTCGGAACCTACCTAGCCGACCGCATGGGCCGCAAGTCTCTGGGCATCCTAAGTCAAACCCTACTAACGATATTCCTCTTCCTTGTCGGTGCTCTAACCAAAAGTAAGCCCACCCCCAGAATTCTATTAATTAGAATAGCCTCTAAACACACTTCATTCTTGCGTATCAGTCTATGGAAATTCGACTTTCAACCCAGGTATATACGCCACCGTCGCCATGCTCTTCCTCTTCCAAGGGTCGTACAGCATCGGATGGACGCCGCTCTTATATCTCTATCCGCCCGAAGTCATGAATTACAGTATACGTGCCAATGGAATGGGAGTCTTCCAGTTCGCCCTCAATGCCACTGCGTAAGCCACAGCTCATTCTTCTATTACTATCTCGTAACTAATTCTCCCCATCTGACATGATGAACCTCAGTTTATGGGCGGTGTTTGCATTCCCCTTCGCCTGGTCGCCATCGGCTGGAAGACCTACATGATCAATGGCGCCTGGGATGTCGTCATCATCGGCCTCATGGCGTGGTATTGGGTCGAGACCAAGGGGACATCGCTGGAGGAGGTCGATAGGATTATTGATGGAGAAAAGCATAGCGATGTGCCTGATTTGGGGATGATTGTGAAAGGCAAAACGATGGATGAGTACACGGAGGAAAAGTAAGGAAACGGGTTACTTTTCGCATTTTTTCGGTAACAGCTTGAATACATATTTCTTAGGGTGAAATACATATAAAATCTGCAAATCACTGAGTACGAAGCATTGATGATGTTACGAATTTGATTCCTATCTAGAACCTCAAATGCTGTAAATCTGACTAGAAACTGAAGGCTCTCAGGCATCATTTATACAAGACTGACATTCAATGATGCGGTGTACTCAAAGTACACATAAGGTTGGGCTTGTACAGCAAAAATAAAGGCAAGTCCGAAAGTGCATTTCTAATACAAGGATAAGCAAAAAGAACCTAGACGACAATTACAATGTGCATGAAGAGATAAAATATGAAGAAAATCGCTATCTACGACGGTTGGGTTGGTTTCAGGCGCTTAGCCAAAGATCCGTCAGAAGCCGTCGATCCATCCTCGGAGTGAGGGCGTTTGGCAGCGGCGCCAATTATCGAAACGCCAGTTGCGGGTGACGGTGCAGCATTTGTTGCTGGGGAGGTTCTGACAGGCGCCGTGCGTAGAGGGGCATTGCCTCGACCTAGTCCAGGACCTCCTCGGCCACGACCAGCCATGGCGCCCCCTCGTCCTAAGCCAACGCCTCCCGAGGTGGTAGCACCACCAACCCCTGGTCTACGAGGCAGGTTGGCAGTATTTGCAGCAGCAGCGGTTGCTGCCGCTGCTGGATTCGTTCGGGTCTGAGAAGGTCCGGCGGCTGTACCAGCAGTAGCACTGGGAGCAGCGGGTCTCGCAGCGGGTGCTTGTGTTGCAGCCGGGGCGGCAGTGGTGGCGGGAGCAGATGCAGGTGCACTAACGGGGGCGGAAGCGGCTGCACCGGCTGGGGCGCCAGTGGCTGGTGTTGCAGTGGGAATAAGACCGGCGGCTTGCCATTCATGAATTTGGGCTTCCAGATCTTTGACTCTTTTCTGAGCTTTTACTAGCTGGGAATCCTTTAGCTTCCCTTTCGCTACTTGCTCCATGCGTCCACGGTCCACAGCCGAAGCTATTTCTTCAGCATGACGGGTTTCAAGGTCTTTCTTGAATTCCGCAATGGCGGCATCGATAGCTGCTTGTTGGTCCGCGGTACTGGCAGGAGGAGCTGAGGCTGGTCGTGCTTTGTTGGCAGCATCCACAGCAGCATCGATACGTGTCTTCAATTCAGCTGCATGCTGGGCGTTGAGTTTCTCCTCCAGTGCTTTCAGTTCTTCAGCATGACGTTTTGACATTTCTTCCATAACTGAAGGATCCGCTCCGGCATTGGCAGTTTCTGCCTTGGCCTTCTCGACTGCTTCTGTAAGGGCAGCTGCTTGTTTCTCCGCATCTTGTGTCCTTGCCTTTGTCATGTCTTGGATTCGTGCTTGGAATTTATCCTATGGTATGGTCAGATTTTAATATTGCCTTTTAACGCAGCACTCACATTCTGGAACTTGATAGTTCTGTATTCGTTGGAAGCTTTCTGGAGGTCGGCAGTTGCCGCCTAAATTGGGTAAGAAAGAGCACTTTACTAAAAAAAGGCAGACATGCCTTTAGTTTTTCCAACGCCTCATCACGCGCTCTGAGCAATTGCGTCTTCTCCGCTTCCCATCCGGCCGGAGCAGGTGTTGGTTCCGCTGTAGTTGCAGGTGCCTTGGCCCAGGTCTCCTTTTCTGCAAGCAATGCATCACGTTCCGCTCGTAAAGATGTCTGAAGCACAGTTAGACCGACTAATTATTTGTGGGACTTTCCAACTTACAACAAGAGCAATGTGTTTTTGCAACTCCTCCGATTGAGCATCAGAAGTCGCCATATTGGTGTCTGCTTTCGATGCCTGAGCAGCTTGTAGCGCGGCGTTTTCCTGTTGCAAAGTAGCAACTTTGGCTTCTAGTTGTCGCTTCTCCTCAGCAAGTGTAGATTTTTGAGAGTTTACTTCTCCCAATTTCGCCCTAAAGCTTTGATTGCTCTTGGCGACAGCCTCTCTATGTGAGCGAAGATTGCCTTCCAAAGCTTCAATCTAAATGTGGGTATAAGATAAATGATCAGGCATATTTGTCAATGAATTACATACTCTTGCTTTCTGAGCAGCGACTTCCGCATCTTTTTCTTTGAGTTTCTCTTCGGATTCCGCTTTAAGTTTGGCAATCTCGTCTTTCAAAGCTTGAACTTCCGATGGATCAATTCGATCGTACTTGAGGTAATGGAGTTTTAAATTGATCTAATGAACCTCAAAATAATAACATACCTTGCTAAGAAGTTGAGTGTTGCGTTCTTGCCATCTTCTGGATTCTTGCTCTAAGCGCTGCATCTGCACTTTCGTCGCCTCGAGTTCAGCCTGAGCAGATCGCGCCTGTTCCTTCGCGGGCTCAAGTTCTGCTGACAGCTGCTTCAGTTTGGACTCCAGATCGCGAGCCTTTTTGTTGGCGCTTTCACTTTCGGCCCTTAGAGTAGCATTGCTTTCTCGCAGAATGTTGAGTTGATTGATCCTTTCGACGAGTTCAGCATGCTGAGCGGCAGAAGCGGTATTTTCAATTGCACGTTCTCGTTCCTGTAAAACTTTTAGATTATTCATTGTAAATCCAACGTATTGCAAACATACCTCAGCAAGGGTAGTTCGCGTCTCTTGTAAGGTTTGCGAAAGACGCTCGATCTGGCCTTTCTGGACTTCATTCTCCCGTTTACTCATTTCCAACTGTAGATCGACGATGCCCTTTTCTTTGCGTAGATAATTAACGACGGACCGCAGTTCGGATAACCTGTTATCGATGTCATCAGTGGTCTCGCCTTCTACATTGCTTTCGACAGGTGCATCAGCAGCTTGACGAATGCGTGTTGCTTGAGCGCTGACGGAGTCAAGATGTTGATGCAAAATGGAGTTTTGGTGTGACAAATCTTGACAGCTATGATTTGGAGTTTAATTTATCTGATGAAGGTCAAACTATATTGAATTCTTACCGAGCATTGAGATCTGCCACTTCTTTAGCCAAAGCATCTTTCTGCTGTGTCCAACTGTTTTCCGAAGATGCAAGTTTAGCTTGAGCGGTCTCTGCAGCAGTCAAGTGCTCTCGAGCGGCTGCTTGTGAGGCAGTGAGATCTTTCTTCAGGCTATCTATGGTCTTCATCGATTCAGCATGAGCGATGATCTCATTTGAATAGCGCTCTTCCGCAGACTGGAAAAAGATCAGCTTGATGTCATAAACGTAAAAGCATCGTAACACAACGCACTTTGGCTCTGTCTTCCAAACTCTTCAGCTCTTGTTCCCATGCGCTGCGATCGCTCTCTGAATGTTTTTCGGAAGTACTCATATCAACGATAGTGTCCTCTAAAGTCTTCTTATCGTTAATCCAAGTAGTACGCTCAGCTTCGAAAGCTTTCTGAGATTCATTGAATTGCACTCGTAACGCAGTCAATTCCTCGTTGGTTTGGTTTAATCTTTCTTGAAGAGCTTTAGATTGTGACTGAAGAGGATACTTCAATAATATTCACAACCAAAAGATATAACACTTACCTCATAATGCGCGAGCTGTGCTTCCGTGGATGTCTTGTATTCATCGAAAGTGGAGTTAAGGGTAGCCAAAGCAGCTTCATTGGCCTGGCTAATTTCTTGATATTGGTCCCTATGACTCCTTGCTGCAGCAAGATCAACTTGAGTGACCTTCAAGGCAGACCTTTATTATGTTTAGTATTGTGGATCACGAACAAGGAAAGAAGGAAATACCTGAGTTCCGCAACTTCCGTTTCAAGCTGTTGCTCTCGACTGGCGTCCTGGTCAATAGGCTGCGTTGTGCCGGTTGCTCCTGGTCGTCGCTCATATACAGCAAGTTTCTCCTCGTTGCCCTTCAATTGCTTAGATAGATCCTCGACCTTTTCTTCCAAGTGTTTCTTGCTCGTCTGTGCTTCCACAAGAAGTTCACGAGTCTTGGAAAATTCTTGTACCTGCAGATGTGTCAGAGAATTCCGACATAGACCATAATATTAAGCCCCTACTGTTTTCTCAAGACGTGATTGAAGATCCTTCAATTCCAGATCTTTTTGGAGCGAAAGGTGGCGAACTGAATCGCGTTCTTGAAGTAGTTGCGTTCGTAAGTCTTGGCTGTTGCATTGACTGCGTTAGTAGGAACTCCCAATGAGAAAGATAAAGAATCGTACGTCTGATTCTCCAACATTTGCAATTGACTCTCCAAGCGGCGGCGATCATTCTCACCAGATCTCTCTAAGTCATTATGCATCTTCTGCACATTACTCATCAAGTCGGCAAGATGAGAACGTTCCATGGCCAGTGATCTATTTTCCTCCACCAATCGGCCTTGAACACTCTATAACGAAGATTAAGAGATGGTCCAAAATGAGGGCGAGTGAATATGAACTCACCTCCCAGATCTTCTTCTCTGCCCGCAGATTAGCACACTCATTGCGGAGCTGCTCTATACGGCCAAGAGCAACCTGCAATTCATCCGTGACCCTTCCGCACTCAATGTCAAGCCGGACATTTTGCTCATGAAGGTGGTTGTTTCTCTTGCTCAGTTCGTCGATCTCGTGGTTATGAACGCGGAATTGCTCTTCGTGCATACGGTGGCGATCTGGCAAGTCATTGTTGTAGAATTAGGTGATCAGTTTTGAAAGATAGTAAATTCACTGACCACTTAGATATTCAATCTTCGCGTTTGCCTTGGCCAGTGACGCTCCTAATGAGTTGACTTCTCTTTGAGCAGCGCTAAGATCGTTACGAAGGCGGGTCGAATCGAAATCCGTCTCAGTCCTATAGGCTTCAAATTGCCCTTGAACTTCTGCGAGCTCCTTTGCTAGACCGCTAGAATCTGGAGCGCCAGTACCGTTAAACGTTGTTTTCAAGACCTCGGCACCTTTCTGGGATCTGGCCAGTAGTCCTCTGAGGGTATCTCGCTCCTTGACGTAAGATTGAATTAGGGCATCACTGCCTTTCTTCTGAGCTTCCAGTTGAGAGGCCAACTCTTGCATGGCCTCGTGAGCTTCTCTGATAGCTTCGGCTTGTTCCCGTTCCATCACCTCTCGATATTCCCTTTCTTCGCTCTCCAACTTCTCGGCTAGGTCTCGAGTAATCTTCAAAAGTCTTTGATTCTGACCTTGAAGTTCATCGATAGACCTGTACAAAACCAAGTTGTTTGAAATCATTGACTCTGTGTCGAACTTAGGCAAGGCCTCAATTTCTTCCTCAGGGGGAATTGTTGGGTCATCACGACGAGTGAGTTCACGAAGAAGAGTCTGGATCTGGCGGCCAAGGTCGTCGAGTTGCTTCTGCAGCAAGCTGTTCTCATTTGTCGATTTTGCCAGCTTCTGGCCTTGTTCCTGAGCAAGACTTGCTTGTGCGTCGCGATCCGCAATAGCTTGAGCAAGTTGTGATCCGAGCTGAGAAGCTTCCACTTGTAGACGTTCGTATTCGAGGCGTTGTTGGGAAAGGATAGGAGCCTATATGGAAATCAATTCCCTCCGAATAAAGAATATCATCGGATTACGCACCCGTTCTTCAATTTGAGCCAACACCGACGACAGCGTACGGTCCATGTGGTCATACTCAGCAGATTTCTTCGCGTAGTCTTCTTGAAGTCGCACATAGTCTGCATAGACTTCAGTGAAGGTCTTGCCACTTCGTTGAGATCTGCTAGCCATTGCCACAGTAGGGCTCAAACCCAACATCCCATCCGCCATAGGATCCGAAAGTCCAGGAGTTCTGAATGGTGTTGATGGAGTATTTCTACCAGGAATGGGTAATTCACCTCTGCCCATCCTTTCCAGAACGGCTTCCAGTTGGTCGAGTCGCTTTTCAGCTTCCTCGCGTCCTTTTCTTTCTCTTTCCGTCTCTTCTTTCAATACAGTCTCCCTCCTTTCTGCTTTCTCGCCGACCGTAGCCCATTCCCGTTCGATGTTCTCGACGACTTCCTTAGCTTGTTTCTCGCGCTCTTCCATCATAGAAACCAAACGTTTGAGGCCACTGGCCTCGTTCGAATATCGAGCTTCTTGTTCGGCTAACTGGCCAGTTAACTCCTGGACCTTGGATAATGCCTGTGCCAGCTGATGTGATTGAGCCGTATGGGAAGATTGCAGTGCCTTGAAGGATGCCTCCATTGATGCATGAGATTGAGTGAGAGAATCGTATGAGGCTTGGAGCGTTGCAACCTCCGCATGTTTCGTGCGTCGGTACTTGGCGAACTCTTCGATCTTAGAAGAAAGTTCAGAATTGGCGCGTTCAGCCTCGGTTTGCGAGAGTTGGAGTTGTTGGGAAAGAGAGTCAATCTTGAACTGCGGCAATTATTAGTTTGGCTCTCGATTGAAACGCGCTGACATACTTTGGTGGCCGTTTCGGTGGACCTCAACTCGCGAACCTGCGCCTCGAGTGCTTGATGTTCATGCCGAGCTTCCTTGAGATTTGCTCGCAGGGTATGGATTTCCTCTGAATATCAATTGATTACTTTCACGAATAAAACACGTCAAAGGGACTCACCATCTCGTTGAGTACTTTCGTCTCTCAGGCGACTAATAACACTAATTAGCTCTCGCTTCTCCCGTTCTGTATCATCCACCCTTCGTTTCAGAGTCTCTACTTCATTTGAAGATGACGATTGAGAGCTAGACAAGGCTGTAAGTTGCTGTTCCAAAGCTGCCTTGGATTCCGCTATATGGCAATCACACGAGTGAGCGCTTACGCGTGAATGACTTGAAAAAGACAATACCTAGTTGATCGCGTTCTTGCTTGACTTGCACAAGTTCATGGTGCACGGATTCAGTGGATTCTTCCGAATCCTTTATCACTGTTTCTTTGTCTTGCAGAGCCTGGTCAAGTTCGACGTCCTTTCTCTCCAATTCTGCTTTGATTTCATCCCGTTCTCGTTCCGTATTGTCAATCTTAGCCGCTTGAGCAAGAATTGTGTGATACAGTTCGAGAACATCGTCGACCGTGAGCGACGTGAGGTTGACATCCGGAAGAATATTTGCGAGAACGTCTTCATCAATGTCTTCAGGAATGGAAATAGTCAAAGAGTGGTGGGATTCTTCGGCACCCGCTTCCTCGGCCGTGGCCTTGGACTTCCTCCGAGTTTTCATCATGGTGAGCCGCTCGCTGAGATGGGTGGTCTTTGAGCTCGCTGGGGCGGACAGCGAGGTCAATACCAAGGTGTGTTAGAAGAATTCCCAGTCATTCGGGACTCGCACAATGGGTCGCGCACACGTGCCAGATTACGTAAGAGGAGCATTGTCCTTGAACCTTATTTTTCAATCTTGCTCTCTTGTCAACACAACTTGCGAACTTTGGGTGAGTAGAATATTCAGCTCGTTGTCCGATTATCACTTAGTTTTTTGTATCAAGTCACCTTCTGACTCATAATCTGCATTCAAAATGAGTTACGTCGCCAAAGGAGAAAAGGAATACGATGCTACCGGTGCCCCCGTCCCCGGAGCCAAAATCCACAAAATCCGTATCACCCTGACGAGCAGCAATGTCAAGAACCTTGAGAAGTGTAGGTGCTCCCGATGAGTAACTATTGTGGTCTTGCTGAGCAAGCTCTGTAGTCTCTAACGACTTGATCAACCGTGCCAAGGACAAGCAGCTCCGTGTCAAGGGCCCCGTCCGTCTCCCCACCAAGGTCCTCAAGATCACCACCCGTAAGACTGTACGTTTTCAATTTTATTACTGCCATTTGATCATGATTAACGCCATGATTTCCTAGCCTTGTGGTGAAGGTTCCAAGACTTGGGATCGTTATGAGCTCAAGGTACACAAGCGCCTCATTGACCTCCACTCCTCTAGCGAGATCGTCAAGCAGATCGTAAGCTATTCGCTTTTTTTCTTGACAGTAACATTTTAACCTTTTACTCTAGACTAGCATCAGCTTGGAGCCCGGCGTCGAGGTCGAGGTTACTATCTCCGCCTAATTGCATGCTTGATGTGTCGCGTAGATGAAATCTTATGCTGCCGCTTCCGTGAACGAGATATCCATTGTTTTTAGCTATATACACAATTCAATCATCGCGAGCAGAAGGTAATGTATTCGTTAAAAAGAATTGGAATCTGTCTCGGCTACAATACGTGTAACCTTCCACTTTGCTTGCAAACAAATTGTAATTTCACGAGTTTCCCATTGAGAAGTGTGAGAAGCTTGGAAAATTCTTATTACCGTAATGGTCAAAAGAATCGGTGACTGGCACAAGGATGAGTATTTGAGGCAACTGCGTTTTGCGCTATGCATGCATTCATTCGAGCGACGAGCAAGGATACGCAATTTATTTTGGGAAACTGTACATGTGTACAGATCTAACTCTCGGCTTCCCGCGCCGGCTGATTGCAGCTTCACTTTTTCTGTTCTTGTCCACCACCATCGATCCACAACTAAGATGGGCAAAAGCGCAAAACTCCATAAAAGAGTAGTATGTAGCCGATGGTATTCTGCCAAGTCCTTGGCCATGCTAATCACCAAGCACACAGCCAAAGAAACTGAAATCCAGCTCCTCGACCACTGCCAATCCGACCACTCCAGCCGCATCCTCTTCTCGCACGCAGGTCGAATCCGCGAAGAAAAGATCCACACTCAAGCAGAAAACCAACAACTCTGCCAAGTCGAGCAATGGGCCTGTTCTTGGTGGAGCTGACTATGTATCGCTTTTGATGGGCAGCAGAAGGAAAGTACAGGAAGAGGCGAAAAAGCTGCCCAAGGACGAATCATAGGACTCTGCCGCCGAATGCGCTCGCGAAGATATTCCTTGGATATTCCTGAACTGCTTCTATCATTTTCGGCCAATTCGGATTCATTCTCTTCTGTTTTAACGCTGTTCGTTGCTTGGAGACACCAGGAGAATATCCCTCGGGGCCCGCATTGTACATTTGTATGTTTTCATGATCTCCTCAATGATTAGAGTTGCTAAAGAAGCGACGATATATTGATTTATTGACGGTGTTATCGGTCCCGTTCATCAGATGAAACCTAGATCGTACAGATCTCAAAGTCAGTTTGGTATCATCTACATACACTATCGGCCTCCGAGACTGCACCTGACTACACTCAATACCGCTCAATCATGTTTCCATCTCGACTTCCGACCTTTGGCATGACGATTCCACGCATTCGCACCGCGATTAATTATCAAAATTGAGGTGGCGAAGGGTGGACGTGGCGAGCACACGAAGTATTAGTTTGCCTGCTTCCTACACGTGGAAATCCAATGGTCGGGAATGAGAATCATATTGGCTCTGATGTACTTGGTTTGTCGTCATTTCCTGTAGAGAATCTGGTTCACGGCTTTTCGACTTGGAACATCATTTTTGTCTGCATGGATACTGGATAATAGTACATCGACGGAGTCACCAACAGTTTATGCAAGTGAAATGTGTTCTGGAGGGTGAACATTTTTTTAATCGTACAACTAGATACTCAACACAAAAATCGAATCATCGCCGTACATACCGGCAACACGCAAAATGAAGTACTTCGTGTGTACAGCGTCTCGAGACAGAAAAAGTTCAATATAAAAACACCTAGGACTTCTCAACAGCAATGTGCAAATGGCCATTTGAGAAATGTCGAAATCGGTGTTCTGTGAACGAAAAGAACCAAACTAACGTGCGATACCATACCAATCCTCACTCATGCCAGAGGACACCTTGACTCTGTCCTCAATCGGGTTTACCCGCGGCGACCTAGGAAGTCCAGCGCCTCCAGGCGAACGCAGGGAATCCCCAGTGCGCAGGGGCTCTTGGAATGCCGCGTCCTGGTTATCAAACGGGTTTACAGAATACCCCGAGAACAGCATTGAATCGGGCCCTGTGGGGACGTCGGATGGGTCGCGCAGGTGCCTGCGGTCGGTCGGTTTCCTGGCGTACGTCGAAGTGGGCACGGTCAACGAGGACCTCCTAAGCACAGGTCCAAAGGGAGCGACGTCGGAATTCTTCCTGCTACCCGCAATGCTGCCCGCTGACTGCACCGACGCCATGTTCAGCATTCCCTCGATGTCTAAAGTTTCCAAAGACGGGCGGTTGAAGGGTGCGGGGGAACCGGAATCGGGTGGGATGACCACGATGTCGGAATTATCCAGTTGAGCTAAACGGGCACTGGGCGACGGGGCGGTCGACGAACGAGAAATAGTGGAGCTTGGGTACCTCTGGTCATCGGGAATCACCTGAGCCCAGGATGCCATACTGCCTCTGGGTTTGCTACTTCCTATCCCGGTGGACATAAAGGATTTGGTCGTGTATATGGGGTTAGAAACCGCTCCCGTTCCCGTTGCTGAAAGTTTGAGCGGTCTGGGAGTGACATCCATATTTCCAGGACTTTCTTTCTTGTTGTCCACAGCCTTTTCCATTGCGGAAGGGTCGAATTGAACGGGCTGTGGCTTGCGGCGCCTTCGGCGATCCCGTAATACAAATATTATCATGCCCAGTGCAATTAGGAGAACGGCAGATCCTCCTGCGATGCTGCCAATAATGATAGCTCTGATATTTGATCAGCATTTGCTGAAGGGGGTGTCTGGTTCACTAACTTTGTTGCGACAGGCTTATCGTCGCCAACGGATGTAGCGTTGATAGATTTTTTTGTGGAATTATCACTATCTTGGCCGATAATACAGGATTTGCTACTCGAGGAATCACCTCCCACTGTGAATTGAGATTATTACATGCCCTTCATATTTGTTTAGATAAAAAGAACGCACCAGTCAAAAGGGATGTCGTCTCACGAATGCCGGCTCCATTGTCCATTAACAATGCAACTTCGCTTCCTCGCGTGAAGTTCATCGTGTACGTCGCAATTCCGCTCTCGGGATCATCGGATGTGTTATTGAGAAAGAAGGAAACCCCTCGTGGGTTGAAAAGACGAATGCTCGGAGCCTTGAAAACAGCATTTGTATCGTAGCTGATTGAGAAATCTTCACATTGCGAAACTCCGTTGTCAGTCGTCAAGTTAAAGTGTCGATCCTGAGGAACATCATGCTTAGACAGACACGACGAGTTCTGAGTGGGAGATGGGAGAACTCGAATCAAATCAGAGATTTGTATGAGGGCGTCACATTCTCCATCGTCAAGAGAAGCCAAGAAGTTGGAGTTGGCGTCAAGCGGTAGGAACGAGAGAGAAATTCCGGTTGAAATGAGATCAGGATTAGGCTGCAGGGGGATGACGATGGCAGTGGAATTCAAAGGAATGACTGTTAAGAAAGTGGGAAGAGTCTGGATAGTCGAGCCAGAGAAAGCTATGACCACTGGCTCGCACTGCTGGACGTCTGTGATATTAAATTTGAGAGCATAGACTGGGACGGCCAGCGCCCGAGCGCCAGAACGCGCAGAAGATGACCAGCACGGCGGAGCATGGCCAAGCTCAAAGCGCACGCACCAGGCCGAAAAGAAGGGGAATGAGGGGAAAGAGACGGAGGAGGGCTCTGATAGCATATTTGTTGGAAAGAGAGGTTCACAGGGTTAGCGAGATGACGACCGCGAACAGAAGCCGCAGAAACGCAACCGTGCCGTGTTGGGACGCGATCGATCTCGCATCTCACTCCCATTACAGGCTACACGTGACATCATCCCTCTCTCTCTGCCACCATGATCCGGCGCGAGCTTTGTGCAGTCTCAAGGACAGTCCCAGCGTTCTCTAGAGCCTTTTCCAACACGCCGGCGCGTCAGAGAGAGCTGCTTCCAACAACGAACTCGCCTATAGTCTCAAAACTCAGCTTCTTCAATTCGGTTCAGGGGAACGAGCAGATCCCCACATACCGCATCCTAGATGGCGTCGGAAGACCTCTCGAGGGCGCCGAACTCCCAGACGTGGGCTTATCTGATACAATAACCTCGTAACTTTAGATACTGACGCGTAGTCTCTAGATTGACGAGCAGTTTGCCCGGCGTCTATACGAGAACATGCAACTCTTGCCAACTCTGGACAACGTACTCAACAACGTTCAGCGCCAGGGCAAAATATCTTTCTATGTATGTTCGGATCTTATTTTCGATGCTTAGACACTTTAAAGGCAATTTTTTAGATGACAGCCGTATGTTATTTTCTGGTGGTTCCTTGCGCCAGTTGACGATGTAGGTATCATAGCATGGTGAAGAAGCGACCATCGTCGGATCTGCTGCGGCTCTCGAAATGGATGACGAGTGAGTATATTCATAGCACTGCGATGTTCTTCATTTGACAGCTCCCCTTGTCCTTTACAGAGTCCTTGGTTTGTCTTGATCAAATGTTCCATGAAAGAGATGTTCATTCTGGATACAAGGTCAATACCGTGAGATGGGTGTCCTCCTTTGGAGAGGTTTCTCCATCGACCAGGTCATGGCTCAATGCTTCGGCAACGAAGAGGACACCTCGGGAAAAGGACGCCAGATGCCCGTTGTAAGATTGCTAGCTTCACTTTATCCTTTCCCACCTGACGATTGCATGCCATAATGAAATGCCTACTCAGCATTTCAGCTCACCTAAGCATCACTTCCACACTATCTCTTCGCCCCTCGCAACACAAATCCCACAAGCGGCCGGCGTTGCATATGCGCTACGGCGTACACCGAGTCGCCGCTCTCGGTCGATAGCTGCATGTTTCTTCGGAGAAGGAGCTGCTTCCGAAGGAGGTGAGTGCGATGTCGACAAACCTTAGCCGACAGTTGCCAAAAGTGATTGTTCTCATTGATTTGTAAACTTCTAGATTTCCATGCTGGTCTAATGCTTGCTTCTACGATACCGTCTCCGACTCTCTTTATAGCGCGTAATAACGGATTCGCAATTAGTACCCCGAGTACGGAGCAGTATAATGGTGATGGTATTGCTAGTCGAGGACCTGGTTATGGCATCGATACAATCCGCGTCGACGGTAATGATATTCTGGCAGTCATTAGTGCAGTCAGAGAAGGCAGAAAGAGATGTTTTGACCAAGGTCGTGCAGTTCTCATTGAAGCCATGTCCTACCGGTACATCGATTGCTTTATCTGTTGGCGCCTAAGCTCATGATATTTGTTCTATTTATAGCGTGGGCCACCATTCTACTTCGGATGATTCCTTCGCGTACCGCCCGAGAGCAGAAGTCGAGGATAGGAAACGCATAGACAATCCGATAACTCGATTCCGTTTATTCATGGAATCGAGAGGATGGTGGGATGCCGACGCTGAGACAGAAATGAAGGCGCGTCTGAAAGCAGATGTGATGAAGGCTTTAAGCGCGCAGAGAGCTTGAAACGATGCGAGCTCAAAGAACTATTACGGACGTTTATGGCGGTCAGGAACCATGGAACATTGTATGTCATCGTATGTCGAAACTATTCTTTTCGCACACTCATCATATTTTTATTACGATAGAGAGAGCAAAGGGAGGAACTCACTGGTCTCTTAAAGAAATACGGAGAGATCTGGGAGCCATGGCGAAGTGAACTAGCAAAGTTCAAGAACAACGGACAAGATCTTATCAAGGGAAAATAGTCCTCAATCCCCCATAAATCTTTGGATTGTCGAAGACCTTACGCCATATATCCATGATATTATCAACTATCAGTATTCCCTCAGCGGCTTGGACAATTAACATTTTGCTATGGCGTGTCCGCTGACCTATACCCTGATACATAAGATATACTCCTAAGATATACTCCGTCTGATTAACTGTGATATTTGGGATATAATCCTTGTAGCTTTTTAATAAAACGCAGACATCATACCTCACTTTTGAAGCATATTCAAATAATGGGAAAACGAGTAAAGGGATGACACATTCAGAGAGGAAGCAAGGAAATAATTCGGATATGGCCAGCTGGACTTGACCTGGATGAGCAGTTCAACCAAACTGCAACGCCCGACATCTTCAGTGAGCGGACCATGTTGCATAGTAACAATTGTCCAAATCGTCTTAACAAGTCTTCACACAGTGAGACGGAGGTGGGATTCTTATCAATTGGGCTTTGGTCTTCGAGAAACGTAATCAGATAACAGGCAGGAGGATTGGGACACCCAATGCAGGCGTGGAAAGACAATAGAGGAAACCTCAAAGAGTAAATTCGCGAGAAAATGGAGTCGACTTCCCAAGCTATGTATGTGTGTAGCTGTTAGAGTATATATATCAATTCCGTACTCTTTTTCGGTCTTTTCCCTTTGAACCATGGGCTTTGCCACCAATGCCTTTGCCCACACTCTTGCCCCCTTTTGGCGGCATCGCCATCCGGGCTTTCTTTTTCGCCAGCCTTCTCGCGACACGATCAGCGTCGGTTGACTTGATCTGTTTGCGCTCCTCCTTCGGGAGTCCGGATAGTTTTTCACCGAGACGGGGGTCGCCCTTGGGCACGACAACAGCGGGCGCCCGTTCCTTCCTCTGCGTCACGAGTTGCTTCGTCCCAGGTGCAGTTTTGCAGCGCTGCACTCGTAGTTTGCGTTTTGCGAATTTGAGCTTTTCTTCCTCGAGAGCTAGGAGTTCATCAACGCATTCCCGATCCTGAAAATTAAATGTATTTGCATGTGCAAAGGATTGGAAGTCGCCAAAAAAAAAAAGAGACCTACAGCAAATTGCACATACGCAAACCCTTTTCCGAGTTGCGTATCCTTGTCTCGGACGATACGCACGCGCGTCACCCAAGTCGCGGGTTTCTTAGGGTCAGAAGCAGCACTTTCATCTTGATCCTTGCCGTTTCTCATGGTAGGAGGCTGTCCCTTCTCCGTAGTCATAAGCGACTCAAAGAACACCCTGAGGTCTTCCTCCTTACTCGCAAAGTCCAGATTTCCAACGAAAACAGAAAGGCGTGGATCCGTCTCTAGGATCGCGGCTTTCGTGACAGCTTCATCGGACTCAGTGGTAGGTATAGTATTCTTGCTCTTCGCAACCAAGTCCACACGAATCATGCGCTCCATGAAGACAGTGCCGTCGCATTTCTCTGCAGCGGACAGGGCAGCCCGATAAGGATCCATAGTTGGGGGAGGCGGGGGAAGGTTGGCCGGCCGGCCTTCGAGATTCGGTGGGTGGGCAAAGACAATGTAAGCGTTGACGGTACCAGCGCTCGAATGGAATTCTTGGTTGATAAAGGCGATCTTTTTCTTCTGGGCGGGATTCAAAAACCTTTTCTCGTCCCTGTTCACGTCCTCGTCGTCTTTCTCGTCGAGCTTAGACCGCCATACAGAGGCGCGCTCCTTTTCATGAGGACGGGGTGCTTTTTTAGGTGCCTCGGCTGTTTTTGTCTTGATAGGCTTATCGCCTTCGTCGTCAGATGTCGCAAGCTTGGCGGTGGGGGCCTGGAAGGGTATAGAACGGAAACGTATAGATTCAATCTAGCTGTGGGCAGGAAAGAAGTGATATGATGTTCAGTTGTTTTTGCAGAGGCTGAAAAGTATAAATCATAAGCCTGACGAATGATGCAATTAATAAACAGAAGCGTACCTTTTTCGACGCCAGTTCGATGGGTAGATTTCCAACGAAAATAGTACGTTGATCTCGTTGTTCTGGCGTCTCTTCTTTGGGGACATGCTTAGCCTTAGGTGTTCGAGCCTTCTTATTTTTCTTCGTTAGCGATTCGTGGACTAGTTTGCTGGGATCGCCCTCCTCATCGCTGCCCAAGCCCTCGCCGTCGTCAGATTTAGGAGCTGCAGGGGCGGTAGACTTGCCATTGAGATAACTTTCTCGAGTTCATCATTGTCTGAGTCGTCGTCTGGATCGACTTCCTTTGCTTTCCCTTCGTGTTCGCTTTGCTCTTCTTCTCCGACTTGTTCCCTTCTGCCTTCTTGGATTTTGCAGGAGATTTTGCGGGAGTCGCGGTAGCCTTGAGGGATTTGGCTGGTTTCTCTTCGCTAGTCGGCTTGGTACGCTTAGAAGGTAGTTCATCGGAAGCTTCTTTCTCGACAGCCAATTTGCGCTTTTTGGTAGAATCTGTGGACGGCCCTGCGACTGCCTTTGGAGGTGCTTTTGCGCCTAAAAAAAGAAGCGGGTTTGAATGGCGCTTACTGCGGTAGAGTAGCCTGCTTACGGGTAATTTGAACAAACTGTCCAATTCTGAGTCCAGCGCAGCCTTCTTTGGCAATAAGAGTGACGAGAGCGACATATCTGACGGTGAATACTTGATAGTATTGAGAGCGGCGGTTACAAAAAACGACAAGGGCAGTGCGCGCGCTTTGTCAGCAACGGCCCGCCGCCAAATCGAAGCCAGAATATGGCTGCTTATGTGCCGAATTGTGCTGAAATTATGATCTATACACTGAATACAGTTACTACACAATAATTTACATCTACGATAAAGTAGAGAATTTCAATGTCCATGTCCGAACAGGGAGCTGAGCAAGAGAGGAATGAACATTCCGATTGTAATAAGCAGAACGCGAGAGGTCGCTCGCATGTCAGACGATGGGCCATGACTGGATACTGGCTGCAGGACTGTGGCAACGTATAGGAATGTGCCGCCCTATAGGACGAAGCGTCAATACTGTAATCACTTCAAGAACAAAAAGGAAACGTACAGAGATCAAAAGCGCCATTCCAATAAGATTTCCCTTGTCGCCGTCGCCGAAGAAGGAAAATAGCATATAGGATGCAATAGCCGTAAGGGGGGTAGACAAGCTGAAAATAGCCAGGTACTTTTTGCAATCAGGCCGAGGTAGGTTTGAAGCTAGAATCGAGGTAGTGAAAGCCAAGGCTGTGGGTGCTATAACGAGGAAATAAATTCAGCCTGCTGTCTACGAAGTATATGCAGGAAACAATACCCTTATGAAGTATTAACGCAATAAATACGACGAAAGATATCGCATTCGTAGTTCCAGGGACCGTCTTCGAATATTAGCGACGCCCAGCGCTAGACCATCTGCAGAGCCATGAATGGCCAGGCCCAGGAGAAGAGGGAAAGCTCGCTCTCTGCCTGAGCCAACGTCGAGCGTTGGGGATAATGTTCCAACGCTAGCATGTTCCGTAGAATGTCTCTCATATGCCATATCTCCAAGCTCGGCATCAAATTCAATAGATGTTACAGAATCCGGTATTCGGGACTTCGATAGAGGGATTGCGCCAGTTTCCAGAGAATGTGAATGTGCATTTGGCGCCAGCAATTGCTCGATAATGAGCATAATCGTAAACCCCGCGACCAGGCCAAAGGCAATACGACCAGTTGGAATCTCTTCTGAACTCGCTTCAATGGTGGCCTCTATGCCTCTGGCGTCATAAAACAAAGGGTAAATTAATGATCTTCACCATGTCAGAACTACACATGTACGCACTCAGGAATGATAACCCCCAAGGCTGCCCCAAGTAAAAGACCAGTTCCAAGGGCGGTCAGTTGTTCTAGATGACCTTCTTTTGGAATTCATGAGGACCGACAGTGAATATGAATGCAAGTAGGACAAACTTGAAAACGCGTATGAAAGCGGCAGCATTCCCACAATAAATGTGGACGCCCCGAGAACCAGCGACATCACGAGCAGCTGCACGACCATCGTGCTTTTGGCGGACTTGGAGAAGAATACTAATAGGAAAGGCACAGCTGCGCAGTCGTAGCCTTTCTGCGCGTCCGAATCTAGATTCAGTGACGAAATAGACGATCCACGTGACATACACTACGCCCTCGTTCTTAGTTGCGCCTAGTACCCAAATTTGACCACTCAACCTCCTGCCATCATGTCTCTTTGTCCGCCTTTCGCCCCGTTCTTTGGCTTTGCGGGTGTAGCCTCAGCTGTACGAATTTTTGCCGTGAATCTAGGGTCTATGCTTACATATTTGCCCTTAGATGATCTTTAGCAGTGCGTGATTCGTCCTCGTTCGCTGCGACTGGCTCCTAATTATTCATAATGTCAAAGCTGTCGGAGCTGCTATCGGTACATCGAAAGCAGGCATTGGTATTGCTGGTCTCGGAACCTTCAAACCTGAACTGGTCATGAAAGTACGTGTCACGGATTCCTGCCCAGCGCAGCAAGTCCTAATCGACCCCCGCAGTCCCTAATTCCTGTCGTCATGTCGGGAATTATTGCAGTATATGGACTTGTAGTATCTGTGCTAATTGCTGGAAATCGTGCGTTTCATATATCTTAACGGAAGGAGATTATATCATTCACCTTTTCATAGTCAAACCAACCGACTACTCACTATTTGCCGGCTTCGTCCATCTCGGTGCTGGCCTCGCGTGTGGGTTCACTGGGTTGGCAGCGGGCTATGCCATTGGCTTCGTGGGCGACTCCGTAAGTGCTGATTGAGGCTCCATAACTATGCTAACATGCTTTCTAGTGTGTACGAGCATACGTCCACGAATCCAAAGTCTTCGTCTCAATGGTTCTCATCCTCATTTTGCCGAAGTCTTGGGCTTATATGGGTAAGAACATCTTTCTGAATTCTGAGAGAATCCTAATTGATATCCCAATGACCCAGACTTATTGTGGCACTTATAATGAATACCAAAGCAGGCGAGGCGAATGTATGCAGCTAGTACTCTTCCAATATGATATACCACCTGTTTTGCTCGCTTTCATAAGCTTCATATTGGCCAATTTAAATTATTGATGGACAACATAGACTCCAAAATGATGATTCATGAAGATGAAATAAGTGGTACAACTTGGGTGACTATGATGACTTTCTCCCTCGGGAAACGTCAGAACCTGAGCGGCTACGACGTCTTGGGACCCGTCGTTTGCGGTCTCTTTCTCTGGACCTTGAAGATTCAGAGTCTGACTCTGACTCTGAAGAATCGGATAACGATGAACTGCTGCTAGTTGAGCTCGAAGAATCACTTTCAGAGTCGGAACTTGAATCAGAATCAGACGAGCCAGATTCCGAACTAGATCTATGCGTGGAATCACTGGAATGTCAAAACGATATGGTGCAAGGTTGAAATAAAAGCGAACGTACCTCCGTTTGGCCTTCTTCCTCTTATGTGACGGTTCTTTCTCTTTTTCCTTGCCTTTGCTTTCCTGCAAGCGTTCTTTCTCTTTCGCCTCTAGAATCTTATTCGCTGTACCGGCACTGCAAGACACAAGTTCATATTTGGTCAAGCAGCATTTGGAAAGCAGGATAACTTACGGTCTCTTGAATTCTTCCGGAACTTCTACAGAAGGCTTTCCCTCAGCCTTTAGTTTCGCCAACAGTTTTGGATTCTCAAGTTGCTGAGTACGAGATGGACGAGTAACATATGGACGGGAGCCTTTGCATTCGTATATGAAGTGACCTGTAATGAGCGCATGAGTTATGCATTAGCAAACCAGATACGAGACTGTACTGACCTCGTCCTAAGCATTTCTGACATATTGTCGATGAAGTTGCTCTAGGTTGGTTGGAAGAGCGGCCTCCGTGCGGTGCGTATTTGGACATGATAGTTAAGAGCAGTGAGTGTTCAGCGTTTCAACGTTCAACGGCGCCGATGTCAGTGGCGGTGGCAGTGCTTATATGGGGCTGATCGTGAGAAAACCCCATGAACTTACCAATGAACGGCCCGAGTTGGGCGCCCAAATGAACTTTGACTGAAATTCTACTGACACTTGTGGGTATTGCAGTCAGAACACAATTTCGAGTGTTTTCTTTAGTACGATATCTTCAAGCGATAGCGGCGAAGATATGATAAAGCTTCACAGTACATTTCTTGCTTCAATTTACCCAACTGACCGGCAATTATCGCCAACTAGCCAACAACTAGCTGCCACTGGAGTCACCAAAATGTCTGGCAAACTCACGGCATCCCGAGTCACTAATTTTAGGGTATATGATGGGCAGAGTGGTTGACTTTCACAGTCCCTATCTTGGCTTCTTACCTTCTCGCGCCTCAAGGCTTACAGACTTAACTCCCAAAAGCCCATTCGCGCAGGATGGGCGGCAGCGCGTTTAGCGCCATTCTCGCAGCATCTGCTTTTCCTCGTCTACCTCCAGCCGTCTATCAAGCACTCAAAGCCAGCATCTTACCAAGGATCTCCCAATTCTATGCTCACGTCACGGTACCCTTGGAAGCCCCAGAAAAGGTTGACCATGGTGATTTAGATCTCCTTGTCACGAACCCCAAGCCAGAGTACGGTTCAGCCGTACCACATGAAGTGATCAAACACGCTATCGGGGCAAAATACGCCAACGAAATGATGGGGAACAGACATCGAACTATGCCGTGCCTATAAAATCAGGGGAATGGGGTCCCTTGGGACATGCCATAGACGAGCAGCAAAATCGAGCCGACGCAGACGATGGTGAAATATATTATCAGGTACGTTGTTTCACAAGTCCGGCTGCCTTCCTTCTCTAATTATTTGAATTTCCTTCTTCAGGTTGATGTTCATGTTTGCTCAGACAAGAGTGAATACGACAGGATATCATTTTTCCATTCCTATGGCGATATGGGAATGATTCTGGGTTAATTGCACGGAATAGCGGACTGGCTCTAGGACTAAGGGACTAAAAGTACGCCCAATACTTTATGTTTCCTTCATTAATTCATTCCACTTTTTCAAAGCTTCCTAATAATCCAAACCCTCCGCTGGATTGACGGAGTCATTCGACGACATAACTTCGTTCATGGGTCTCTCTCTCAGACCTACAATGAAGGCTTTAAAACGAAGCAGGATGTTATAAATGGGCTATTTCCTCAAAGTATTTCGACCCAAGTCAATTCCGAAGCACAGGACCAGGAATCACGAAAGTCAAAGCCCAACGGACGATGTACTCTGACTTTGTCGAGTGGGTTAAGCATCAAACGCCGCTCGACCTAAAGGCGAATCCCGAATATCTCGCGAAGAACGTCAAGCCAAAATCCGAGAAGAGGCTTTAATCTATTTTAATAAAAAGGAGGAGTATGAAACTCTAGCAAAGACGAGGTCAAATCGAATGCGGTTAAAAGAATGCTTTTCTGGCCATCAAGTTCGAGATTGGACCGAGTTGGGGGAATATTGGAAAGGCGTCAAATTGATCATGGACGAAGTGAGGACTCGCCTGGGTGGAGAAGACGGTGTATTGGAATACTGGATAAGAACAACGAAGAAAGCCTCAGGCAGTTTGTCCTACAAGTACAGGCCGATTTGGGTATTCGATCTGCATCCAGCAAGAAAGCCAGGTTAATGCTGTTGTTGAATCCGCTGAAGATCCAACCTTCGAAGGGAGTAGTACCTGAGATTCTACTTGAAGTTGGATGTTACAAGTTGGGATGTTACTGGGTATATATTTTGGATACCAATGTGGTCGTGATGTCAATACAAAAAGTGAAATAATCATTTGGAATATCATTAAGCGTAATCCAGGATATCGATGTAAGTCCACCCGTAATTAGGCATAGTCTTCCCCTATAGCCATCGAAAGCCAGCATCTCTCGACTCGACTCGCCATCCGGTAGTTTGATAGCCCTAGTGGTCATGTTGCATCCAGAATTTTGGTGTCTTTCGATACGATGGGCCAATATGGCAGGACCCGGAGAAGAGTGGGTCACCGCTAAACATATCCCTGCTCGCGAGCTCAATGACAGAGATGTGGTGGCGATTCCCACGTTTAATATTGTTTGGGATTGAGTAGTGAATGTGAGGGCTCCATGTGGGTCCACCGCCGCATCGAAAAAATGAAGGCCGATTTTCGACGTCCATGTGGTTGGCGAACGATTTACGTAACAAGTGCAAGGAAGGATGTATGCGTACCCTGAGGCATGGACTGTATCTTCAAGCAACCTCCTGGCCAACATGGAAACGTCTCGACAATTTTTAGTGTTGATATGGCGTGCGGATATGTACCAGAATGCGACCGTACAAGGCATCCAGAGGTCGATGGGCGAACTATGGCCCCCGTATAATGTGGCAGAGGGAATACCTCAACAAGCGTCTCATTTCGCACCGAAAACATGAGAAATATGGATCGCGGAGTGATGGCATAGTTCAAATTGCTCAGATCTGACAAATTCTGTACTTTGCTCTGGTCAATCAGGACGTCAGCCTGGCGGAATTTAGAGGGAGACTCAAACAGAACGTACATGCATCGGTAGATACAACGTCGAACGCGAAGGGATATGGAAAAGGTTCATCAGGTCATTGGGTGACTCAAATTCCTTGATAGGTAAAAGCCAATCATAGCCCATTTGAATGGATGTCACAGTGCGTGCCTCCAATTTCGCATGCAGTTTGACCTTGCGCCCAGTTTCCCCGAAGCTTGCTTTCAGTATAAAGCTAAAGTAAAGTTGTGATTACAATGTGGGATAGATAAAAAGGTCAACTTACATTTTAGGCGGGTGTGGCTCAGAAACGATACCCAGCGGTATCTTGTCCCTCCCCATTTGCATTGGTCTGGTATTTGAGGTAGCCAGCGATAGGTGCGACAGTAGCACATGGATAGTTTAAGATGGGTTTGCTCATGTCGCCAGAATCGAGATCATACCACGAAATGCTATTTCTTTCCGCTAATTGAAGGTATCGACCGGATATCACATTAGCATCGAAATCATATGCTGGAAGAATACGAGGAAAACGACGCCGACTGAGTGCAATTGGTCGGGAGGATGTCAGATTGTGGTCTAGTTTTGCAGCGCGAACAAGATGGGATTCTAGTTCAGCTTCGCACTGGGATGGAAAAGGACCTTCTGGCAAAAGTAGGTTCGAGCGTTCGTAGATGCTGACCCAAACGTTCCTTTGGTACGTTACTTGCCACAATCTTCGACATGCCTAAATTAGCTTATTTAGTCCGAAGCCACCCAATGTGTGGAAAGGAAAGCGCACTCGACGGGTCCGGACAATATCTTCAACAGAAAGATGTCCCAAAATTTCGAAGATTATATCCAGTGGAAGACACTCCAGTTGGAGGAGATTTCCCATCAAAATAGAGGGTTGCGTTGTATCACACTATGCAGTCGCTGAGGTTAGAGGATAGATACGATGACCGCGACATATACTCCGTAAACGAAAGGGGAGGCTTTACCTAGAGCAAGCTTCGATATGTCTTCCTGTAAGTGCTAGAGAGATTCCGCGATGCCAGCGACTGATAAGCTCACAGTATAGAACTTAATGAAGACGAAGGCATACATACTCTTGCGCGGACCTGCGGCCAAAGATCCCATTTGGGAACCGTCCTGCTTGATGTACATGAACACGTACATATGCGCGTATGCGTTTACACCTGGAGATGATGCCCCATCTTGACATTCTTTTTGTTCTGCACGCTACTAAGACCGGGTTCCAAGTGTTCCGCCTCGATCAGCATATACCGTTCATCGGTTATCTCCCTATGTCTTCCGCCTTCAAATCCGCAAAAGGCATACTTAAGTGCGAGAACTACGGGGAGTTATCATTCACAGGCTCGGCAGGCTCTGGCAATCCGCCCTGCCAATAGTGTTGCTTTTAGCTGAGCTTCGTGATGATCAGCCTCAAGGTGCTTGAGTGGTTTTGTATGATCATGTGATGTTGTGATTCCTGTACGACCTGTGAATTTCTCAGCCATACATAACACAGTGACAAAACTTTAGCCATACATCGTCCTGAAGAAGAGCGTGTCGTTATGCGCTTTTGTTTGTCTGGGAATGAGGATGGGGTTAACTACTCGTCAAGAAGGAAAAGGTCGACACCAGTGAATGCCGTCATTCCTTATGTAATTGGTCATGCACCGCCACCGATCCCACACAACCTCTTTGCTAAAGCAAGTCACCTCCAGGAAGTATTCTCTAGCCCTAAATATTGCCTAAATTTCCATAGCCGGGCTGATGCTCTAGGTTCCACTGGAAGAGGCTTCATGAAATGAATAGCCTGCAGTCCTCTACACCGATGACGTTCCGGGGAACCATCATCAAGGCACTCTCCAAATCGGGAGGCCAATTATGACAAACTCCCACGGAATTCCACCGTTAGGGGCCTGAACGTACGTTGTCGAATACCATCCCACACTTGCTCTGCATTTCTCTACTTCTCGTTCTTAGCACCGAGACAATACGCCACCTATCACACACTCGTTGACACAACCCCTTCTTGACAGCTTCGAGGAGATTTCGACTCGTTATTCGCAAGGTACTCACTTGCCAGGCCCGAGGATAAAGAGCCTAAATGACCGCCCAGAATCACACCGAGATTCTTGCCAAGTTTCGAGAGGAGCTCACTAACGAAGATGCTTTGCATGAAGGAGATACAATTGGGACGGATGATGAGACTCTACTGTAAGCACCCAAAGGTTGCTGAACTCGCTTCATATAATTGGACCCTGACATCCATGCTTTATATTTCTGATGCGCAGGAGGTTTCTTAGAGCGAGAAAGTTCATTCCAAGAAGATGTTCAAAGATGCTCAACATTGGCGACAGACAGTGGGTGGTATTGGACTCGACGAAATGTATAAGGACATAGATCCATTTGATGTAAGTAGTCTTTCCTGCACGACTCAATTACACCAGTTAGTGTCCATAAGGGAAGCTGTCGCTCACGAATACAATAAAGTATCCCGAGCGTGAACTCGTCTTTGAAAGTTGGCCAATGTGGTTCCATAAGGTCCGTAACCCTTATTTCTATGACCCGTAGGTCACAAACTTAATCAGCCCAAATCTAGACCGATAAAGTTCGTTCTGTTGACTTCTTCCACTCTGTAATGGACTACATGGATTGGACAGAAAGGTCGTCCACTGAACATCGAATTTTTCGGCGGTATGAATCTCAACAAGCTATACGAAGTCTGCACACCAGAAAGACATTGGCAAACTTTCCTCGTCAACGCGGAGTGCGTAAGTATGACATTGCATATATTCGCCTATACAACCGTATTAATTTACCCCATAGCTGACTAGAGAGTGTCTTCCTGCCGCTTCCCGTGCAGCTGGCAAGTCCATTGGGACTGCGTTCGTAATCGTCGACCTTAAAGGATTCGGGTGTGTAGATGGACCCCAATTTCGTCCATCTAGCCCAATGCTAAAGTAAGACCAAAGACTAGGTGCATTTTGGTATATGAAGTCACTAGTCAGGAATGCCTTTCAAGTGTCGCAGGATTACTACCCCGAAACGTGCGTGCTACGCTCCTCCGGAGGTGTTGATAACTGAATAATCGGTGCTAATCGTCATAGGATGGGACAGTTGGCGATCATAAACGCTCCGGCCACGTTTACAATGATATGGAGCGTGGTGAAGCCATGGTTATCGAAGGAGACGGTGGCCAAGATTGACATATTAGGCAGTGATTATCAGGATGTGCTTCTGGAATTGGTCGATGCAGAGAATCTACCAACGTCTCTGGGCGGCAAGTGCACGTGCAGCGATGTGGGTGGATGCCATCTAAGTGGGGCTGGTCCTTGGCAGGAAGGGAGGGTTGGATGGGGGCCGAAATCTCGAGGTAAAATGAGGGTCTTGCTGCATCAGAACCACAAGAGATTGTGGATGGGCTCAATGCTCCGATTGTGCTGGAGGGAGAGAGGGATCAATCGATCGATCTGTAATCCTTTCAGATGTGTTATCGTCTCCTTTCGAGGGTATGTAATAGTATGCACGGAGAGAGGCGAGGATAAGCAAGTAGAAACGTAGAAGGGTGACTCTTTTCGAGCACTTGATTGTCTGGATAGTGAAGTGTGTAATATGCTGCAATGTTATGTGTGCTTTGAATGAGGTGACAATGCGCAGAGCCATGCTGATGAGTGGCACTTGTATGTTCTGACAAGAGAACTAGAGGTCACCAGATATGTTGCCTTTTTATGGGGAACCGCGAGAAATACTTGCTTCGAATCTAGCCTCGGGATTTGTTATTTTTAACGCCCCATACTTTGCCAATCTAGTAAGCGTGCCCCGGTTCATGAAGCCACCAAGGTATGTTGCATAATAGAGAACAGCTCGGAGAAAATCGAGGGAATTGAGGCCAAGCCCAAGCCAAGCCGAATCCGGATCCGATAAGACGTTAGCAAATGAGCGCAGCTGTTGGGAAATAGATTACTGTACAAGGATGACCTGAGGATGACAGTGGGGAACACTTGGGGAAGAGTACGGAGACTATTATGTATTGTTTGGGACGGTGCGTGTTGCTGACTAAGCTACGCGGGCCGACAACAGCCGATGGACTTCATTGTCCTTGGACAGCATTGTGCTACTTTAGCGCTGGTGGTTCTATTGTTGCTCATGGCATATCTAATAAGCCATTATCTCCCTTCTTCGTCCTTCCTTCCTCCGTGCTAGACGCTATCTTCTTCACTCGGCCGCGCCGACCGTCACTCTTTACCAATTCTTTACAGACATGCATTTCAAGACCACCGCAATCTATATTGTTATGCTCATTTCTATCGTGAATGCGGGCGTTATTCCTTTCGCCGCATTAAATTCTGAGGAAGTCCGAAGCGCGAATATGTCTCGATTGCGAAGCGACAAACGACAATGACCCTGGTCGCTGGTCCCCAGACCACCGTCTCTTCCGACGCGACTGCTCTTACAAGTATACCCCAATATCAGCCACCGATTCAGAAGAACCCACTTCCACCTCTTCTTCTGTTGCTGAAACGACTATTTTCGACACCGTTACTACCTCAGAACCTACTACATCGGCAGCAACCACCACCTCGGAACTATCCTCTTCGCCATTGCAGTCTTCTACGCCTGCTCCTACGTCAACTCCTACTTCAGAGCCCCAACCTTCCCAGAGCACAGACGCTTCAGGTATTAAATATGTGGTCGCACATCATATAGTCGGCAATACTTTCCCCTACACGGTCCAAGACTGGGCAGACGACATCTCCCTAGCGCACGCATCTGGGATCGACGGCTTCGCTTTGAACATGGGAACCGATGTATGGGAACCTGCTCGTGTATCTGATGCGTAAGTGCCCCTGAAATCCATCACACAAATAATTTGGAACTCAAATCAAACATGTAGATATCAAGCTGCACAGCAGTCCAACCTTGATTTCAAGCTCTTCTTGTCGCTCGACATGTCGTCTCTCCCATGTGCCTCTGCCGACGATGCACAGAACCTTCGCAATCTCGTCAACACCTACGCCTCTCACCCTAATCAGCTGCAATACGAATCTCGTGCTTTTGTCTCGACTTTTTCCGGAGAGACGTGCCAGTTTGGTCAGGATAGCGTCCCGGACGGCTGGAAAAATCAGTTTACCCAGCATCCTGATCTCAAGGACAAGATCTACTTCGTCCCGGCTTTCTTTATTGATCCTACCACATTCAAGGACTTCGCCGATGTGATGGATGGCGATTTCAATGTATGTTTCGATCATTCTTTGACTTCTCGTTAAAAAATGTAGCTGAGTTGGTATTTTAGTGGAATTCTGGATGGCCCATTCAAATTACAACTTCCTTTGCACAGAACGCGTTATCGCAATTTGACAGTAGCGGGAACAACGCACCGAAATCTCTCATCGCAACCGCGGACAATAGTATTTTGGAGAGCAACATTGCCGCCTCGGTCTCGTCTATACTGAGCCAAACGCAACTTGCGCTCTCGCAATTCATTGGGTCTACGGACACTGATGTGGAGCATTTGTCTGGGCTTGAGGCTCTCTCGGGCACAATTCAAGCCCGGGACGGCGAAGCTGCAAAGAAAATCTATATGGGAGCTGTCTCGCCTTGGTTCTTCACCCACTATGGCCCGGACTCCTTCAACAAGAATGTGCGTCGAACTGAATTTGACCTGACTGCTTATCACTGACTAGTGTTTTCAGTTCGTTTACGTAGCTGACCAACATTTGTACTCGAAGAGATGGGAGGCCATGATCAGTAACCGCAGTCAATTCGACATCGCTGAAATTCTGACCTGGAATGATTACGGCGAGTCACACTACATTGGCCCTATCAAGGGAGACCAGCCCAACAGCCAAGCGTGGACCAATGGGATGAACCATACTGGTTGGTGTCTTCTCTAATGATTTTGCTTGTTAATCAAACGCGGTTCTAATCCTTGTCTATTACCATTAGCTTGGCTTGACTTGACGAAGTACTATGCCACTGCCTTCAAGACTGGGCAATACCCTACCATTGAGAAGGATCAACTGTTTATGTGGTCCCGTCCACACTCTACACAAGCTCAGGCTCCCGATCCTGTCCCACAGCCTTCAAATTTCGGAATCGTGCGTTTTGTTTTTTGATATTAATAAATCCTTTCAACGAATGCCTGTGTGTTTTTAGCTGGAAGATGCCGTCTGGGCCGTCGTACTGGCCACCGCCCCTGCTACTGTTACCCTCACCACTTCCTCAACTTCCTCCAAGACATTCCAAGTGCCAGCGGGCTTATCGAAGCTTGCCGTTCCCATTACACCTGGCGACACCATGACAGGCGTCATTCAACGCGATGGAAAAACCGTCCTTGAATTGAGCCCCAACGACTTTACGTTCGAGGGAAGCCCTCAGACCTACAACTTCAACGTGTTCGTAGCTGGTGCCACCGCCGATTGACTTGAGGTCGGTAGGATGATTTGAACCGATGCAACTGGTTGCTTCCATGATGCTGTATTATAATTATTGTTATTCGTTAGCTCAACTTCATTGATAGAATGTATTCCTAGTCCACTGTAATTTTACCATCACACCCCAGCATATATGCATACTATACTTCCAATCAAAGACAAGTTCTTCGTGTAACTTAGTAAACATGATTGACAGGTAAATTACCATTGTCCGAATATGCTGGTATGTAGGGCATTACAGAGAACTTGAGAGCGATCAAAAGATGGGTATATAATCTGTTATCCTATCATTGGCATCCTGAGCAATACATTCCGCAATCCAGGTCAGGTTACGGATCTCCTGCTCCTTCAACTTCATATAGCTATAGAAAACACCATATTGGAACTGCTGCAAGAAGGCCTGTTTGTTGAGGAAAACTTCCATTCGGAAGAATCGATCTTCGAGATGAGAGGCTGTGGAAAGACGTCGTCGAGGCCGTTACCATTGCCATTGCCTTGTGGATTATTGGAGTCGGCGAAAAAGGAACGATATTCCGAGACGCCTTCACAGGCCTGACGAACTTGATCCATGTCGTCCGCCCTTGCCAGCTGATTGTTACCCTCCGGCCACAGGCGACCGATGGCTGGGAAGAGCTTGGCCCGCTGCTCCTTGGTCAGCTCCGTGCCAAACGAATTGATGGTGATGTTAACTGTGCGCCGGTCAGCCTCGAAGGCAAGGATCTTGTGCATGACATCTGAGGTAGGCGAGCTGAGAGTGGAGCAGAAGTTGTAGAAATCCTCTAGGTAGGCTTTGTATACAGTGTTACGGATGATCTCGATGTTGAGATCGTCCAGATCTGTTGCAGAAAGGCATTCCCTGAAATAGGGGGCTATAACCACGCGTTTAGATTGGATGTCAGAAGAAGACTGGCGTGCTGCGCACCGAGTGGGGTTTCGACCAGGACACTTTGATACAGCTCCTCCACGTTCGTCGCAACACACAGTGCTGGCATGGTATCGAATACGCCTAAGGGGTGGCATCGGCTGATTAGTTCATGAGTGTCGCGCTCGTGAAGAGTTCCAGTGATCAATAGGACAACATTGTCGATCATATAACCGTAGCTATTGACCACTTGTTAGAACTATCTTTATTGTAAATGAGGTGGGAGGGCGCACGTAATGTAGTCTAAGAATTTGGCTAATGGTTGGACTGCATTGTTTCGAATGTAGTTGAATTGGTCAACCAAGATGCCCGTAGCCTTGTCGGCAATCGTTGACGTTGAGATCGGTAGAGGTTCGTTAGCGAGGAAGTTGCCATAGTCCGTAGAGGACAGCTGTGTGCGAAAGTCTTGAACACAATCAATACATATATGCAGCATTTCTATCCCGCCAAAGCGCACCTTCCAACGTCTCGCACTGCGCCAAACTGGAGTATTGGTTTTGCGTCAGAATGCCGGCCTTGTAGCCTCTTATGATGGCCTCAAGGAACCCGTTGTCAACCTGTATATAAACTTCATGTAAGTTGAGCCATATGAACGAGATATGGCGAAGAAAAACACATTACATTAAAGAAAAGTCCCTCCATGACGGTGTACGTCTGCGCAAGAGGCTATTCATTTCAAGGCCAGCCACCGTCAATGATTCTTTCTCACGCTAGCCGGTGGTCTGCATTCGGCAATCTTGCTGTCCTTCACCATCTTCAGGCTCCCTGCAGAATTTGTCAAAAGTGCAGTGGATGGCGCAGTACAAGGCAAACGAGAAAAGAACAGTCAACTTTACTATCGCCAGCAGTAAACCACCTCAATTCTGATGTATCGCAAGCTTGAACCATTGTGATATCATATCTCCTCGTCAAGTTGAGCGCTCTCCCGTGTGTATATTGTCGACCGGTCATGCTATGACGACTGTTTTCTAGACTAAATGTGGGAGTATCTCTTATTTGGTTTCTGTAGGCCTTGCTGATAATCGTCAATTTCTACTACTAAATCTAACTCTGCAGTCCACAAACATTTCGACTCTCGCCATTCTTAGTGTGACAGCGCATTTACTTTTTGTGGATCCTTGAGCTCGCAAGAAAACGCTTCGTCCACCCCTCCGAGTCAAGGAACAAAGAATTCACTGATAACGCCAGTTGTAACTAAATCTGATTGGCTCCGATCCGCTATATCTCAGTTTCTCGTGCGTCAAACTCCTCGGCCTTCTCAGGAACCATCTTGAATGTTGGCGCCTTATTTTCGGTCATGGCGCAATTCCCCAGCTCTCTTGCGCGACTTGCTTTTCACCTCAGTGCATGCTTTTTGTGCACGCTCTGCATTTAAGGCATGCTATTTGGGACCACTCTATTAGCCTCTCTTTCTGGCATCCCAATTTTTTTCTGACGACCACCGACCATGTCTTCCAAGACCCCATCAGAGAAAGGTTCTGAAAAAGGCTCGATCACGACTATTCAGGACTTTAACACGCCGGAGGATAAAGCTCTCGTTAGAAAGATCGACTTCAGGTACTTGGGCCTATGTACTCTACCCATGACTACAACTTACACCATATCCTAAGACTCATTCCAATCTTAACATTGCTTTATTTGTTGAGCTTCTTGGATAGGTCCGTCATCTGCACTTATACGCTCTGTTACATACCCAGACTAAATCCATTCATAGAACAAATATCGGAAATGCAAAGTCAGTGTATTTCAATATTTAGTTGCTGGGATTCAGCATTGAACTTGTAATTGGTCTTCATAGGATAGTTGGTTTGGTTACGGTGCGGAAGCCAGATTATCATTTTGCTTATCTTGCGACTCAAACATGTCTTTTAGGACTTGCGCGTCTCGCCGCCCGAATACAACACTTCATTAGCCCTATACTTTATAGCCTATGTTATATTTGAAATTCCTGCTAATGTATGTCTATCACTCTGAAATCTACCAGATAAAACCAGATAATTTATAACTCATTGACCGACCATTTGCAGATCGTGTAAGATGATAACCCATTTGTATTTCAGAGAGTTCTTGTTGAATTGCTTCTTGCATAGATTGAAGCGCTTCAACCCGCAGCTCTGGCTGCCTACATTGACGTTGGTTTGGGGAATCGTCAGTGTCTGTCAGGGTCTCGTTAAGAATAAGGCAGGCTTATTTGGCATCCGCTTCTGTGAGTATTGCCTATCAAACGGTTGGTTTTTGCTCACATTCCATGGCATGACAGTGCTCGGTGTTACAGAAGCTGGTTTATTTCCTGGAGTAATCTACGTCTTCTCTGTGTATTACCGCAGAAGTGAACGTAGTCGGAGAGTCGCTGTGTTTTTTGGAGGTGCAGCCCTTGCGGGAGCTTTTGGCGGTGAGTTATGGCGTTTTTTCCCCGTTTCCAACTGATAGGAGCGTGTTCCAGGCATTCTTGCGTTTGCTATTGGAAAGATGGACGGCGTGGGCGGTCGGAAGGGCTGGGAATGGCATGTCATGCTTGTTCGAATTACAATTCTACTACTAATCAAAATAATAGGATTTTCATTCTCGAGGGTGTCCTCACGGTAGTCATTTCCCTGCTGGCATATTTCATTGTGCCCACCTGGCCACACAAAGCTGAATTCGTATGTCAATTACGAGGACACCTTTTTCTTGGTCTTACGCAGCCGTTAGCTCACAGAATCAGAGAAGAGGCGCCTCTTGGAGCGTTTGGATGCAGATTCTGATGCAGGCCTTATCGAAAAATTCGAATGGACTTATGTGCGCCAAGCTTTGACTGACCATCTTGTCTGGGGCTACGCCTTCCTTTTTCACGGGTTTGCCTTCGTTCTGTATTCCTACAGTCTGTTCTTGGTGAGTTTCTCTTGGTCTGGGATCATGAATTGGTCAACCCATCTGCTTTTTAGCCAACGATTATTGCTGGCCTCGGTTTCGCAAGCTGGCAAGCACAATTGTGAGTGGTGGACATCCAAAATTGAGCGTTGTGTTTCAGACAGAAACTAATCGCCAACACTTTGTGAATCTTCCAGGATGACTGTTCCTCCTAATGCTATTGCTGCTATCTCTATCTGGCTCACTGTATGGCTCTCGTCGAAGATCAATCTCAGGGCCCCTTTGATCATCGCTTCAGCAGTGATAGCAATCATAGGTTCGCCCGAATTTCTGTGAAGTATCTATCTATATGTTCTTCTCATGGCCCATTTTATCAGGATACATTATCCTACTAGCCACTAAGACGGGTTGGTATTCAATCTTACAAATTTGATTTGATATTGAACGTTTCGTTTTATAGCGGGTGCCCAGTACGTCGGTACCCTTTTTGCAGCGGCGGGAATATACACTGGAAATGCACTGCTTCTGAGGTCAGTTCCAATTCTGCTCGTCCTTGATGGAAAATATCATCGTTCATGATATTCTAGCTGGCCAGGCGAGAACGTCTCGGCTCAAACAAAACGTGCAGTTGCAGTCGCGATGCAGATTACCATAGGCGATATAGGAGCTATTTCTGGGCAGGTTTTGATTCTTCGCCATTAGGAACAACACTGACCGTCCTACAGAGTCCTCGTCTACAGACCCAGCCTCAATGCCAATCGATTCCGAAAACCACATATCATCGCGATTGGATACCTCCTCTTTGCTATTCTTGTCACACTTTATCTTTCCACGTGGATGAATCGCGAAAACAAGCGCCGTGATCGCATTCTCGCTGAAAATAAAGAGGCGCTGAAGGCACCATCCGCTGAGCAACGACAGAACTCGGAGACAGACACATTAACTATAAATATGTTCTCTAGGGTACTAATGGGAGTAGCTGGTAGTAGTGTTCGTCATCGTAATATGACTTGTGAGCTTGAGCCTGAGCAACTCTTGAATTATATGTCCTTTGATACTAAAATCAAACCCATAGAAATAACTTCTACTTACCCAATACTTGCAAAAGTAGGTTCTTTATTTAAATAACTTGCTGGACAGTCTCCCAACTTCTCGAACTAAAGTGATTTGGCGTTCGTTCCTTACTCTGTGCTTGGATGAATTGCAAAATATAGTTCGAATACAAAATTTATGTAAACTTCATGTACAAATTTGTTGGGTATCTGACCCTAATTATATGTGATCATTTCCGAAGTATAGTCTGCTACTAAGAGTGTCAATTACTTGGGATCAAAGGAGACAGCCTATAGACGTACCGCTTAGTAGGATTAACATAAAGAGCAATATAGATGAGAAGCCAGTGAAACACCGTGGAAATGTAGAAAGTATCATAACAAGGACCCAAATCACCAGTAGCCGTAGCCATAGTCGGAGTCTTCATCATCGTAACCGTAATACTCAGCTGCAAATTCGGGGTCAGTATAATCATCTTGCTCATCTTCCGTGAAAATCTCTTGTCCATCCCAGTCAACGTCAACTAGAATCTCTGAGAGCAAGTCCACATCCTCTTCCCTGAGTCTGAAACAGTCAAAGAGAGTTAGTTTTCTATCGCTGCACCGGATTCGTAACGCTGGATGAGGCAATCTTGTAGATTTCCAATCGTCAGGTCATTTGAGGTGTCGAATTCTGCATTCCGTAAAGAGATTGAGGTGAGGTGAGAGAAATAGGGGGTTGATGTGGGTTGACAGTGGTAGGTTTCATATCATCATCCTGCGAGCAGAACTTCAGTGCATTGATAAAGGGCCCAACTGCAACACTAGCTGCCACGACAGAGCGAACACAGGGCAACATTCCAAATGTCTTCGCTATTGTCCTGCCATCGACTTCACTCATGTCTACCAGAAATACCTGCTTGACATGTTGTAGATGTACCCCACCATTGAAGATGTCGAACAAAAGATTTTCTGCATCTTGCTTGGCTGAAAAGCGTGGCATCCCGCGAAATTGTAATTCCAAGCTGGGGTTAGACGTGTTGTACCTGAGGTCGTGGAATAACTCATCGGTGTACAGTTCAAGTTGAACTGCGGAACCCCTGAGGTCTAATTGCCGTAGAACAATTGTTTGGAAAATCCGAGTAGAAGAACAATTTGAGTATAATCCGCCAAGGCTCACAATGAAGCCAGAAAAGCGATTCGTAGAAATCGGGGTATTGGCTGAAGTGTCGGTGGCTGAGCATACGATGTTTACGGCAGCTGTTGGGGGAAAGGTGACACAGGAAAAGAATGGTTCCAGTTCGTTATTTGTGGAGCATATTTTCAGAATTCGAAGCGAGGCGAAGTGTATACGATCGGAGGGCCAAGGTACTTGCTCGGGTGTTTGGACTGGAAGGACGTCCTTTAGGTCTAAAAATTCTAGATCAGGCATTCCTTTCATTATATCCACGAACTGCTTTGCATTTGGCCTCGAAGAATATGGAATGTTGTGTAGCTTGAGGTGAGAGAGGGAGCACAGGATATGTGAATGCGAGGTCCAGTTGAAATTGCAGTTGGTCAATTCTAGATGGCGGAGCCATCCTGTTTCGCACAGAACTCGCCCGGTAATGGAAATTGGTTCCGAATGGGTAGCATAGCCATTCAAGGTAAGGTATTGAAGCCGCGGGGTCGGTTCAGACAGAAGCTTCTGTAAGTCCTTCCACACATTTGAAGTGATGCCCTGGAAAGATAGATCTTTGGCACGTCCAATGTGTTTGAGAGCCAACTCTAATCCTGGTCGTATAGTGCGGATAGAAGAAAAATCTGATTTGATCACGAGGCCGGCATGTTTGGACCTTTTGAGCATTTCTTCAACCAATGAACGATTTCCGAAAGGAAATTCAACCCATAGACTTGGTGAATTGAGGGCGATATTCCTCCAATGCCGAGTGACGTGGGTCAGCCTAATCCATTTCATGGGATGTAGGTCAATCCCCATAGCGCTCCTGTAGTAGGTTACGTCTTGCCATTGTGTTTTCGCAAAAGAAAAAATCCTGCATAGAATTTCGGGAGGGAGGCGCGAAATAGGCGCGTAGCGATTTCTCTGAGATTTCAAAGCTAAGATAATTTCTTGATATCCATTGATAGCTTTATCAATTTGCTCATGCGCTTCTTCGATTGAGATTTTCTCATTGAGCGACTCGGTGATCAGGGGGTGCCTTGTCTGCTGGGCTGGACACCGTTCAGGTCAGTAGGTATTAATTAAGCCTAAAAGCTTTCGCGAATATGGGAACAAACCTGAGGTCATTAGCTGTGATTAACTGCCAAAATTGGAGATTATTGAAGGGCTAAGCAAAGAATGGGTCGGAGTTGAACGTTGAAGACTTCAATGAGGCTGCGGTGGAGGTATGGTCTGGTATGGTGCTCACTGTTGAGTGCTGAAAATTTCCGGGAGTCTCAGGCAGGGGGATTATGTAATCCAAAGCGCATGTCATCCCCAATAGGTATGCATTACGAAGCGAGGTCAATGGATTCAAAAGAATTTCAAGCGAATTCCAAGAAAACGCAAAATGCAAACGCGTCATGCAAAATCTGCCATCGAATTCAGCCATTAATATGACAACATATAAGTAGTGTATGGCTAATTATATGATGTCGTTTTCATGTCTTTTGCGCAGTAAGACTCTAGAAGGAGATAGGCCATAGATGTACCACTTAGTAGGATTAACATATAGAGCAATCAATATGGATGACGAGCCAGTATGTAAAACATGGAGATGCAGACAGTATCGTAACAGGCTCCCAGATTACCAGAAGTCTAATGGGTCGCCGTCGCCATAGAGTGATCCATCGTAATCCTCATCTGCGAATTCGTGGTAGGGGTCAGTATAATCATCCTCTTCCTCATCTTCATCGTCATCCTCTTCCTCATCCTCTGTGAAAACCTCTAGTCCATCCCAGTCAACATCAACCACGATCTCTGAGAGCAAGTCCACGTCCTCTTCGCTGAGCCTGATACAATCAGACAGAGTTAGTTTTTCTATCTCCGCACCGTATTCGTAACGTTGGATAAGGCAATCTTGTAAATTTTCAATTGTTAAGCCATCTAAGCCGCCATTGAAATTTACATCCAATAAAGAGATTGAGGAGAGCCGAGGGAAATAGAGGGTCGGTGTTGGATCGGCAATTGTAGGTTCCATTTTGTCATCATGCAAGCGGAGTTTCAGTGCATTGATAAAGGACTCAGCTGCACCACTAGCTGCCACGACAGAGCGAACACAAGGCAGTGTTCCAAATGTGTTCGCTATTGTGTTGACTGCTAGTCCATGTTCCAAGTCTGCCAGATATACTCGTTTCACATGGCGTAAATGTATTGCACCATCGAAGATGTCATGCAAAAGAATTCCTATATCCTGTGTGACCGACTTCCAGAGAAATTGTAATTCCAGGCTGGGGATAGACGTGCCAGTATAGAAGGACCAATCATTTGCCAACTCATCTGTGAATAGCTTGAGATGAAGTTCGGAACCCAGTCCAATTTTTGGTAGAATAATTGTTTGGAAAGTCGGAGCAGAAGAACAATTTGAGTATGATTGGCCAAGGCTCATGATGAAGGGGGAAAAGTGACTTGTAGAAATGGGGGTATTGGCTGAAGTGACAGTGGCAGAGCATACAATGTTTACGGCAGTTGTTGGGGGAAAGGTGACGCAAGAGAAGAAAGGCTCGAGCTCTTTATTTGTGGAACACAGCTTTAAGGTTCGAAGCGAGGGGAAGTGTATGTGATCGGATGCCCAAGGCATTTTCTCGCCTGTCTGGATTGGAAGGACATCCTTCAGATCTAAATATTCTAGATCAGGCATTCCTTTCAGTATATCCACGAACTGCTTTCCATTTGGCCTCAAAGTATTTGGAATGTTGTGCAGCTTGAGATGCGTAAGAGAATGAAAGATATGTGAATGCGAGGTCCAGTCGACAGTGCAGTTGATCAATTCCAAGTGGTGGAGCCGTCCTGTTTCGCATAGAACATGCCCGGTAATAGAAATGCGTTCCGGTTTGGTAGCAGTACCATAGTCAAAGAACGGAACAGGAGCAGAGCCTTCCAAGGCAAGGTATTCTAGCCGCGGAGTCGGTTGGGACAAATGCTTTTGTAAATCATTCCACATGCTTGATCTGACATTCCTGAAAAACATTTCCTTGGCACGCGCACTATGTTGAAGAGCTAACTCTAATCCTGGTCGCATATGGTGGATTGTAGCAAGGTCGCAGTTGATCGCGAGGCTGGCATCTTTGGACCTTTTGAGCATCTCCTCGATCAATAGAGGATTTCCATTTCCAACGGGCAAGTCGGTCCATAAACTCGGTGAATTGAGGGCGACACTCCTCCAATGACGAGTAACGTGGGTCAACTTGATCAATTTCATGGGTTGTCCGCGCCAGTAATAGTCCAGGCCTGGTATCTTCGCAAAAGTAAAGATTTTGCATATGATTTCGGGAGGGAGGCGGGAGAAAGGTGCGTAGCGGTTTCTATGAGATTTTAGAGCAAGAATATTTTCTCGATATTGCTCAATGGCTTTGTCAATTTGCTTGTGGGCTTCTTCGATTGAGATGTTCTCATTGAGTGACTCGGTGATCAGGGGATGCATTTTGGGCTGAGCTGGACACCAACCAGGTCAGTAAGAATCAACCATTTCAACTTTCATGAACATAGACACCAACCGAAGAGTATTAGCTGTGAGTAGTCGGATATGTTGAAGAACTAGGCAGAGAATGGGTCGAAGACTTCAATGAGGCTTCAGTACTTCAGTACTCAGTGGAAGAGCGCTGAAGATCCCGAAAATAGGCGGGCATGTGCATTACGTAATCCAAGCTCTGGTGCGGTCGACACCTCGCCGTTCCGTTCGTTTATGGCGGCCTATCGCAGAACTTTTCCTCCTGAAATCTGGTCACAAGTCCTCGAAAACGTACCCGAAATTCAGCTCCCCAATTTACTGGGCGTCTGCTCTCTGTTTCACGATGTCGTTATCCGGACTATTTTTGCGTCCATCAAAGTCTACTTCTTTGGAGGGAAAAGAGCCATGGAGGTCCTGAACACGTTTGACATGGATTGGACGACAGAAACTGCTACGAAACTCATCAGTAAGTCTTGGGAGATACTCAATCGGATTTGTCGAGATCCGCACTTTGCCAAAGTTGTCAAGAGCATCACCATCGTCGCGTTCACTGATGGCTTGGGAATGCTTGAAAGATGTAATGCAATTCTTGCCTGTGGTATGGAATTTCTGCTCAATATTGTACTAGTTACAGTGGCCAATGTTCTTTCGTTTGTCCCAAACCTCCAAGCTTTTCGTTGGATAGGCGATTGTCCTCCTTTCGATGATGTAGTTGCCCGATGCCTTCCAACAACATTGAGGGGATTAGTCCTGCAGTCACCGTAAGCACTAGATTATTCTACTCTCGAAATATCAACGTCTAATACTTTGTTCCAGGACGTTCCCGTTGTATTCTCTACAACACATTCAGAAATTGAAGACTCTGCATCTCTCCATTCCCTTTTTCTTTCCGGACGACGAGGAAGCTCATGACGGATACGTAGAAGACCACGACGTAGCAGACGTCTTCGGCCTGCCCATCGAAGATATTCTCAATTTCTTTTCGCCGACACTCGAAAGTCTTAGGCTATGTGCTACTCACATCGGGAGTGTGCCTATCCGGGTCTACAGTGGATTACGCGAACTAGAGATCTTCGGAACACTGTTGGAGGAAGAAGAGCTGAGTGGGCTTGATGCCATGTTCCATCATGCAACGTCTCTGGAATCCTTGAGTATTGGAGGCTTTATCCATTATGCGTTTGCCTCCTTTCTTCCCCGCTATTCCTCAACAAGGACACTCCCCAAACTCACGTCCTTTCGGTTATCTACTGAAAATCAAGAATCTTTCAACGAACCCGAATTTTGTGCACTCTGTGCATTTCTAGAAGGTCGGTCTTCACTCCGAAGATTATATCTACGTCTTCCAGAATTAAGACATGAGCAAACCATCCGACTACTTCTCGTCATCAAAGACCTCAAAGGACTAGAAGTTCTAAGTTTGCACACTGGAAGAGATTATATCGACGTAGACACGCTTATCATGATAGTGGATAGTCTATCGCCTAATTTGCGTGCCCTCCATCTGGCCATAAATTGGGGAGGGGAAACCCTTCTACTGCTGGTAAATGTCATGCACTGGGTTCAATGCAAGGCGTCATATCTAACTTTTTTGTCCTGAATCACAGGTGGATGGGATCGCCAAACTTCCTCACCTCTCATTCCTCCATCTCTACGGCGTGACGGCTCGACTTCCCATCCTGATAGGGGACCTCGCCGAAGAAGCAAAAGGACTGAATACAATCGGCCTTAATCGTGCATTATGGAGCATCGACAGGGTAGGTTCAGACATCCTAACGACAAAATGGCCCAGATGGAGAATCAAATTTTGCATCGAGGAAGACTTTCTTTGCAGTGACGACGCTTGGTTGTTTAAATACAACTAAGCACACATCTCAATTAGTATATTCAAGGTGCATCAAGTGCGATAAGCTATTCGCAGCTCTTTGGATAGGAGGTGCGTGTTACTGACATTTTCATTTGTAGGACGGGTTTCTTCGCCCTGGACTGGTTATTATTTTCATGTACAACTTTAATTGTTAGATGTTCACCCACGTTTGAGCATAGCCTGCCAAATTCCCGGAATAGCGACCTCAGGTTGTTTCACAATGAGGCAAAATCAGGACCATGTAATTGTTAATGCGTGCAACAAGGTAATACATATGCTTAATGTTTTAAAGTGATACAGTCCTTCCTTAAGTAATGAATGCGTGTGTAGCAGGATGTGTATGTAAAGAGTAAAAAAAGTGCTAGAGAGTGCTTGATCGATATCTAGTGTGATTAGACGTTGGCAGCCCTGCGCCTCTTCGTGCGCTTCGATATATAGTCGTCATCGTCTTGGTCATCATCATAGTCTTCGACAACATGGGCATAATGATGTCGCTCTGCTTCAATTTTGCGGAGAGTGCGCAGGTTCGTGTTGAGGGACTTGACAAAGTCGTTCTGTGCGAATGCAAAACGTGTCAAACGTGGAGAACTTTAATAGCGCAGTGTCGAATCAAAGTACCTTGTGTATTCGAACTTTCGCGTCAGGTGCGGCGCTTTTCTCAAGGCGCCTCTTCAATACAGTATGCTGTTATGTTGTGTCAGTTTGAGAAAGTTGATAATTTTCGGCTATACTAACCTTGCGTGTTTCCGTTTTCAAGAGGAGCCCAAGATGTTTGATCCAGAGCTGCAGACTCGTCTCCCTAGGGTCCTTCTGGTCATCTTGCTCGCTTGCCTCAAAGTGCTGATCGTCCTCATCTGAATCAGGAACAGCATAGGAGCGGACGGTTTCTGCGGCCGTCCTCCGGGGCCGTTTCTTGCCGCGATTTGTATTGGTAACAGTATGAGGGCTAGATGCTGGGGGTGAAGAAATGGTGCTTTGTGAGAGTTCGACCTTCACTCTGCGGGTGTCGTGGAGGTAATCGTTTTCATCGAAATAGAATTCTGCGCCAACTTCTATGTCTTGCCATATATAAAAATTCTGCGTATGCGAAAATTAATTTTTGGAAGGGCAGAAAAACAAAATTACATACCGGCGTTCGACCGAGTCGAGCAAGGAGCTGGAAGTGCTTGAACGTAACAGGGACACGCGTTGATCGCACGTTAGGGACACCGGATTCATTGTGCATCAGATAATAGTGAAGCATCTACATATTGTCAATTCTAACCTGACTGCACAATGTAATACATCTAACTTACTGTGCAGTTATCATTAATCACGGCGTGCGTCATGAAGATAGCTGTAACACTGCTTCTCGGACCGAAGAACGTCTTGACCCATTTCCCGATGTGTAGTGGATCTTTAACAATTGAATAAGGAATTTATTCCCATTAGCGAGTGACAACCACTGACCTTGTGGATAGCGGTATTTGCTTGACGTGTCAAAAGGTCCATAGGAATACAAGATCCTTCGCCGAGAACGCACTGGAGCGACCTCGTCGTGTCGTATCATCGTTGACAAGGTTTCTTGGGAAATGTCTCCCTGCCCATGGTGAAAGTTTTGTCAGTCAATGCATATGCAAAACTACCAGAAAGCATACCAAATTCAACACTCCTTCATCTTCCGGTACAATTGTACCTTTGCAGCGGTGGAGAGCCACGATGCTCTCTTCGTTGTCGGTAGATTCGGAACGTTTGAGATCGGGCGCGTCGGCGCTGAGGCTTTCAGGCAGGAGACTTTCCAACGTATGCACTTCGCCCACACCGAATCGCAAAAAGTCACGGCATAGCTTAGCTCCATACGCCTCATTATCCGCTCCATCTTCCCAAGACGGTACGTCTTCGATACTTATTTGGTATTTCTGCAGGGTCAACCTCGCGACTGTGTGCTTTAGATGAGGGAAACCTTCAGCCAGGGTTTTCAACAATTTTCCCTAACAAAAGAATCATGTCAGAAGTGTAAAAAAAATAGAGAGCAGGAACTTACTTTGCAGGCAATCTCTAAACATCTAGCAGCGACTTCTTCCACGATCTCATCGGTTTCCTGCGGAATTAGTCCCTTCAGACCATCGTCTCCCATGTTAACTTCCTGTCGAGCAAAATTGATCACCGCGTTGTAGCGTTCCACGAAGGGGTTGACTAAAATATTAACAATATCCCTCCGTGTTATTGGTCCTAGACCAATTGCTTCAAGTTTGGAGCGCAGCGCAGTGTGTGTCATGTGTAGATTGTCTGCCGCAATAAAGACGACCACGAGTACCACCAACCGCACGGAAACATCTGTAGAAGGAAAGTCCGCAAATAAATGGAGAAGTATATCTCCAGTACTGACGCTGGAAATCGACCGGGTGGTGAGGAAAGTCTAGGTCGCGTAAATGCGCCGATTAGATGGTGCGTATGGCATTCAATCGAAGTAATTACCGCTAATAGGTCTTCCACAAGGGTTCTGTGATACAATTATGAGTAAATATGCGCATATACTTTACCATATACCATAACTCACGAAAGTTCGAAGCGAAGATGACCTGATTTATCCAGTTCCTTTAATGCTCGTAACCGACTTCATTAATCTTCGCCTCCATACAGATTTCCGCGGCTACTGTCCGGCTCACAAACATCCTGCATATCCGATCAGAAGTGGTGCTGCACGCAAGCCTGTATAAACGTACGCAGGGTCTAATTTACACAATTCCCTAACATTATCGGCAATATCTTCGGCACGCGTCTCGCTTGACACAGGAGGTCGTTCAAACATTTTGCGGAACACAAAATCACGATACTAAGAGAGGTGAATCACATGTGTCAGAGATCAAGCAAAGTGCATTTCGAAACCATTTACTTTGTAGTCCATTGAAAACCCATTTATGACTGCATACGGCAGTAGCCTGGGTTCAATTGCCAACGCTAGGGGAAACTGGGACATAATAGGATCCTATATGAGCCAGGGGTCGATCAGTAATCTCCACAAGAGTTACGGTAAAAGCATATAGTTGCTCACCCTGGTACAGAAGGGAATGAACTAGATGTAAAGATGTTACAAATGTCAAAAAGACGACCGTTAGCAATGGGAACGCACATTGTATGTATCCAGCAGGGTTTGATGACTTCCCAGTAATGGTTTTCATAGTGATTGGAAGCCTGCTTTCTTTCAGGAAAGTTGTAAACAGAGACCCGTCGTCCTCTCCCTTTGTAAAGAATGAGAACATGCGAGAGTTCCATGTGGCCAATAACGCACCTTGCCCCGCGGAATCTCCCCATATTTTTCCTCGGCTAGTTTCAGAAAGTAGCGAAGACACGTAGCGGGATGTTTCGAACCCATGGTGTCTTGATGAAATGGGCTTGTGTGTGGAAGTAGTGGTGTATAGCAATTTGGATTAGATAGCGAGAGAGATGGGCACCGCTAGTTAGGAGGATCTGCGGGATGCCGTAGGAGGGTGGGAAGGGAAGGTCAGATATGCACACGGACCAGACGACGAACAGGAGACAGGTGACATACGTCAAGCACTCGTTCAGTAACGACCTTGCCTCTCCCCAGAGCATAGTACATGGCCTCGATTGAGCCGTAGTGGATGAGAAAGTAGTGGGCCCTGACGTATGGATCCTGCGAGAAGCGGTGGAACCGCTGTGAGACCTGGATGAGGGGGCTGGGGTCTGTGAGCTCGTAGAAAATGAGCTGGAGGACCTCGTCTGGATACATGAGAGAGTGAGCAGCATTCATGAGAAAATGGACATAGACCGACCGCAGAGGCGTTCCATGGCCGCGGGGACCGATGACGGCTAGGGGTCGTGGGGGGAACGTGGGGGACGGCGGGGAGGGGCGAGGGGGCGACGACGACGGCGACGACGACGGGGAGGGAGGGAAGGAGGGAGGGATGGAAGGGTCAGTGAGTGTCGGGAATGCCACAGTGGTGGTCCAAGCCAAGAAGCTGCCTCTCTCAAATCCACATTCGGACGGAGCTGAATTATTTTAGGTATTTCACTACCAAATCCGGAAATTAATAATGTAAATAATCCAGTTACCACGACGCGTTCATAGACGCTTTCTGTAATATGCCAACCACATCTGCCACGCTAGCAGCCCGTCTCTGCGCTGTAGTTTCGGGTCGAACGCGTTGAAGCCGACCTTTTCGAGCCGACGGAGGTAATTGGCCACAGGAACCTGTTTGACACCGCGTCGAATTGTCAGCGAAATCCCCGTCCATTGTAACAACGCGTATCACACGCACCCCAGCAAGAAACACTGGCAGAGCATCTCCGGGAACGCGTCCCTGCGATCCTTCGGCCTTGAGCATATCGTACGCCGTGTTCAGGTGATCGTGCGCCACGGTGGCAAAATCGAACACCGCGTCCTCTATGCCCTGCGCATCCCCCCCGTGTCGGAAGACATCCTCTTGACTGACACCGTGCTTAGCAGTAATCTCCGCAGGTATCACCATCCGTCCGTGTTTTGCGTGGAATGGCAGAGCTCGTAGCAGCGTGGTGCAAGTTTGTGCAGTGCCCAGGTGGGATGCGGCATGTGAAAGTGTCGAAGAAGGTAGCGATAGCAAAGAAAGGAGAAGGTAAAGGACGGTGCTTGATGTCGCTTCCGCGTGCGATGTCAGAGAATCTACTGTGAGGAACGATGAAGTTTGTAGTTCTGCGTCCTAGAACAAAATTAGAACATTTACAGTTGGTGTTCCGTTCCGTATGAAGCGACTCACTCGAGCATCAACGATTCGCTTCAGATGGTATGCTGATGTTTTTGAATTTTCGGAGGTTTCGTGAAGAGCAAGTGCGATTGGGTGTTTGGGCGGTCTTCCCTAGTTGAACAACATATTGGCTTGCATATGAGGAGTGTATAAAGCATTACGCACCTCACGTATTTCTTTTACCGCGTCTCGCCAAAACTGCATCCTCATTTTTCCAATCATCGCGTTTGACACGTTATCTTGAACCATGGCAAGCTCCACCTATCCAACAGTCATAATTAAGCGCGATCATGGATTGAATATCAGGAAGTAACGCACAGAAAATGCTTTGGTAGCAAAGTAGCCATTTTGAAGCGCTCGAGGATAAAAATATGAGTTTAGATAGGAGTCATAGTCATGTTTTCGGACAAAGTCTTTGCAATAAGCGTGAGGGTCACTCGGGCCAGGCGCGACGTTTGTTGATAGCCCACGTCGGCACATTCGAGGGATTGACTTGAGTCGGTCTATTGCCTTTGAATTGACCTGATGACCTAGACCTACGGGTATCTTCATTTCGGGAGGAACTTGGGAAGAAGGGCGCGTGGAGAAGGGGAGATAAACTTGGATGAGGCAAGTTTGATATTTTCAAATACGGGCGCGTTCAACAACTTCAGCCGGCGACGGTGTCGTGCCTTATGTAACCTTATAGCCCCCGCTTGTGAACGTCTGGGACTCAAATTGGACTCAGGTACAGTGTACTGCCGGCACTTGGGACACTGTTTTCTTTTCATCAATGTATCGAGTGTGTAGAAGTAATCGAAGTAGTCATAGGTTTAAATTTACATGAGGTATTACAAGTACAGACCTCTAGCGAAGCAATTTAACAACCCAGAAAAACACAAGAAAAACACAAAGAATCAGTGCTCGAGAACCAGTCGAGACTGTCGAGTCACGTAACTGCTGGCACAGAAAATTGCCACCGGGAACAAAGTTCAGAAATACATACATACAAAGGACGTTAAATGAGCGTGTCAAAATGAGAGCGGAGGTGGTAATAGCATATTGAAAGAGTAAGAGGGGGGCGTAGGATCACCAGGTAAAGGCAGGCTTGGATGGTTTGCTGACATCTTGTTCAGCTGCGGTAAAAATAGGTAGTCAGAGGCATGTGTGTAAAGCTTGCTTAAGAACCACTTACAATCATCTGACAAGCGAAATTTAGGGTTCTTCGGGTTACGGAGGGATCTTCTTCGCCACAACACCATACAAAGTGTAGCCAGTATGACGGCTGCTAATACCCCAACAGAGACGCCCACTTTGGCTCCTACTCTTAGAGACCTACTGAATCCAAGAGCGCTGGAAGGAAAAGATGCGGTACTGGCAGGGGCTGTGCTGTCGAACGATGCGTTATATGCGACAAAATCGATACCGATGGCCTGCGTTATTTGTATTTCTGTGATATTCATTAAAAGAGTGTGTTCTCCAGGTTGGACCTCCGCGTGGAAAAGTTCCACCATTGGAAGAGAATTGAGCGTTCCCTGAGGTATAGACTGCACCTTGGAAATGCCATCAAGAATATAGGCAGCTGTTATGTTCTCGATAGTGGAAAGATTCGCAAGAATCCCATATACGGATATTGATGAGCCTATTTTTATTTCGATTAGCTGCAATATGATATCATTTCGCTGCAATAATGGCCTACCTGTGAACTGGAACTCAAAAGAATCGCCAATATTTGAGGCCAATGTGCCGTATTGCCATAAAGAGGACTGGACGCGTCAACGACAACGGAGGATGGGGGGGTAGTCGACCAGTTTCCAGAGTAGACGATAGAGGTATCCGAATCATCCACAGCGAGGGTTGTCCCCTCAATGGTGTCGATGGTCCGGCAGTCACAGTCAGATAATCAAACGACGGGAGAGCCTTTTGGGAAGCAGTCGCATAGGTCAGAGTATGTTTTCCGTCAGATAGGACAGGAGAGTCGTAGGTCCCATTGCGTGTTTGAGGTTCAAATGCTCCATCATCGATCTTGACAGAGTAACTTGCGTCCGGCGATGCAATTGATGCAGCGACATGAATACCTGTACCTGTTGCAGTTGGCCGGCGTAAAAACCCATCGTCTGGCCAAGGCGTACAGGCACAACGCACCGTAGAATGTGTACTCAAACCACCCATTTTCACAAGTGTCGCTGTTCACTGTAGTCCACGTGTTGTTGTAGTACGCTCCAGCGACTTTTTGCTGTAATGAAGGGCAGAGATATTGATCAGGGACGCCTGATCGTCAACAAAGAGCGTAGCTGAAAGAGCCATGATGGTGGGAGATTCAAAAGAAGGAAGGTCAGCCTACTGGCTGTGGGGCGTACTTAAATTTTCGGGAAAGTTAGAAAAATCCCATGACGGGGAGCGGTGCTTCTTAAGTACGATGATGGCACACTCCTTGGAATGGGAAACAATTGTGGGAAATTGATGCAATGCCTTGCCAAGCAGCTTGGCAAGGCCAAATATTCAATTGTGCTTTGATGGTGCTCTCAATCCAGACGTCCACCGCTCGAGACTAAGTTGCGGCAGTACACAGTATTCCTCATAGAATTTAGCCTTGTCCTAAATTTATTTTCTACATGATCAATTGCGAATTTAAACTGATCCTCTGCAATGAATTATTATTAGGCATGTCTTTGCAGGCAAGCTGAACATCAATGTACATACTTCTTGAAGGCTATGTATGCGGCTCGGCTCAATGAGATATGATATTTTTTTTAGTACTTGTGATTGTTCCGCTTGACAAGCTTAGCACGCTCATTTTCGCTCACCGCTCATGAAGGAATAACATTGGAAAAACAGATCCTTTATAAGTAAATGTCCATTAATCAACTATAAAAGAAGTGAGACAGGAGATTAAATCATATGGTTCATTTTTATATCGTATACTAACTAGGCACTTGCAGATTCGAGCTTGAACCAAGTTCGAAACATAATATCCAAATGCCATGACAAGTCGCACAAGAATCAGAGTCAATTAACCTCAAAGAGTCGTTCAAATCCTGAGCGCTGAGCTTTGAATTTGAGGCGAGATTGGACATTATAATTACAGCAAGCACCACAGTATATTTTGAAGAAGCGCCCAGGACGTTGCCAGGGCGCCTATAAGTGTGGCCGTGCTCATTTATGATGCAATAGTTGGTCATGCTTGGCATTATCATCTGAATCAAGCATCTTCCCCTTACTATCGGAACACTCGCCGCCATGCAACTGCAACAGTCGAAAAACGGACGTGCCTCAAACATGTCTCCTGCGAGGTCTGGGTTGCAGAAAGATGTGTTGAAACTCTATCGACGGTAAGCTACTAAACATAATGATTCTATCTATTTATTTATCAAGTTGTTGTTGTGTCGTTGCCAGAGCACTGCGAATGGTGAATTCCAAACCCGAATCCGTCCGTCCAAAGTTTCGTCTGTTCGTTCGATATACATTTCACGCAAATGCAACAATTGTGTCTCCTCGAAATGTCAGCTACATTGAGCACCTTCTGCGAAAAGGCACCAGACAAGTCGAACAGTACGAAGATCCTGGCGTCAAAGACTGCTTTGTATCCCAAAAAATGGTTGAATGGGCGTCGCAGCGAGAAACAAAATAAACATCGATCACTACTTGTGGCACCGATATCTAGTAGAAAAGTGCGACACGGTGTATAATATAATTCAGAAGACCTTCAACGCTATCGGAATAAGCGCTTTTCGAAATATCACAGGTATGAGGTATTAGTTTGCGAGCCTCCTCCCTTTCTTAAGAGCAATGCGCGTCTTCCCTGTGATTTTCTTGGACACGGCTTTCTTCTGAGGACTGTCTATTTGTAGTACTCCGCCCAGACTTCCAAAGGTTCGATGGGAATTCCATGGGCTAAGTGGCTCTTCAGACTCCTTGCGAAGCTGAGCTTCAGCCCGTTGCCTTCTTGTGGTCGCCTGTTGGACACGAAGAATTTTCTCATCTTGTTTTTGACGTTGTTTCCGTGCATGGGGCGATTCGCGTTCGGTCTGTGGTTGTTCCTGCCGCTCAGCCTGCATCCTCGCTGCATCGGCCTGTTCCTCTGCGAGTTGGACAGCTCCCTCATAGGCTAAACGCCGCTCATTTAAAACCGCCTTGATACGAGCCATGGTTTTACGACACTAAAACATGTTGAATACGACGAAGAAAAGAGACTTCCAGGAGATTTGAATATTCACCTGGCGAACTTTATCCATAGAAACCTGCAAGGATGCATTCATAACACCCATCCGCCTCACCTCTTCCTTTTGGGTAGCCAGCAGGTTCTTCTCCCTTAGAACGACATACCAAAGAGTGTGCAGGTCCTTGAAATTTTTGTTGCGTAGTTCAGCTGCTTGCCATGCTCTCCCTAATATTTCATGTCATAAATGCGTTCAAGTTGACGCGTCACGATATGCTTACCACTGTGCATCTGGGCATCTTGGGGTGTCTCGAAAACTTCATACCCGGCTTCTCCTCTGGGACTATCCTGCTTCTTTCTAAAGAAAGCATAAAGACCATGATCTTGCGGAACACGAACTTTCTCATGCGAAAGAGCTGTGTAGTCGGAGGTGGACCTTCTGTTGGCGGATCTCCGGCCACGAGACGGTCCTGCTGAGCTTGGTGGTGGACGGGTCTGTTCGGGTTGAGGTTCGGCATTGAGCGCCTCAGAAAACGAGCGTATTAGAGGTCGAGGGACTCGCTTTCCAGCGGTCCTGGTAAGGGAAAGCATGGCAAGGATGATGTAAACCAATTGCAAACAAAATTCGGACAGCTATATTCTGTTGTTTGCCCATCACGCTGTAGCCAAATAATGCGTTTAAATTGAGCTTGGCGTGTCGCGGCCGTCGCGTCTATTCATTCTCACATCGTATACAGCGTCTGAACAAGTCATCCCTATTAACTAGTTCACCTCACATCCTTTCCAAATTCTACCTTTCTCGCTGGTAATACCTTCCTGCCAAGTCATACTAACCCCAGAGGTATCTCTGACTTCGGATGGCCTCCTTAAACAAACTCGCTATTCGGGGAATCCGCTCATTCGACGACAAGCAGATTGCAATCATAGAATTCTTCTCTCCTGTCACCGTCATTGTTGGGCATAATGGAAGTGGAAAAACTACTATAATTGAATGCTTGAAGTATGCAACAACGGGCGACCAACCGCCGAACACGCGTGGAGGCGCGTTCATTCATGACCCCAAAATGGCCAACGAGAAAGAAGTTCGAGCTCAAGTCAAACTTCGATTCCACGCTGCTAATGGAACGCGAATGCTTGCTGTGAGGAATCTGAGTGTTAGCGTAAAGAAAACGGGCTTGACCATGAAGACCCTTGAGGGTATCCTGTCGCTTGCTGACGAGAATGCAGAGAAGGCGGGGAAGGTGAGCCACACTGTCTATACAAGAGTGCTCCTAATTTGGTTAATCAAATTACCAGCGTGGCACTATATCTACAAAATGCGCTGAGATGGACAGCGAAATACCTCAACTTTTGGGTGTTTCTAAAGCTGTTCTCGAAAATGTCATATTTTGTCATCAAGAAGACTCTTATTGGCCCCTTGCAGAACCAAGCGCGTTAAAAAAGAAATTCGATGATATATTTGAGGCAACAAGGTGTGTGTGGTTCTGCTTTTCAGCCGTGCTATCCTTATTGGTGATTAGGTACACGAAAGCACTTGACTCGATAAAGAACCTCCGCAAGGATCGTGTAGCGGAACTCAAGGCAGAGAAAGAGCGTTTGCTATCTCTTTCGCGGGAAAAGGCTCATGCCGATAAGCTTAAAGACCGTATAAACGAATTCAAATCTATGCTTGCTGCCAAAGAAGTTGAATGCGAAGATAGCAAACAGCAATATGACGCGCTGGCCGAGCAGAACAGGAAATTCTATGACCAGTTCAGTAGATTTCGAGAAATTTATTTAGTAGTGGAGAAACTGGAGGAAAAAAAGTTCTCTACAAAAACGCATCTTGCCGACATGAAAGCGAAGTACCGAGAACTCCCAGGTAAATAATTATCTCGTTACATTATCCCATGCTTGCTCACCTTCTGTTAGGCAGCCTCGAAGAGCTTGAATCTCGATCAGAACAGTTCGAAGATAGCATCAATATTCAAAAGGAAAATAAACGGCTGGAAGAACGCAAGCTGGAAGACACAGAAGAAGAATTGAATTCCCAAATTGCGCAACAAAGAAGTTTGATTGTTCAGAAAGGACGCCTCCTTGCTGAAGCTGAAGTAAGTTTGTCATTTTGATGTTTAATTGGTTATATCTGATGTGTATGTCGTGTCAACAGGAACAAGACCGTCGGATAGCACAGCGAGAGCAGGCAATTCAAGAGATAGCTAGTGTATATGGGCTAAAGGGATACGATCAAACTCCATTAGAGCGTGACAAAGTCCTCGAATTCCTTGCACGACTAAGCGAACTCCAAAGGAAACAGCAAGTTGAATATGAAAACCTTCCGGTCCGTCAATACATTGATATATCCCTTGAACCACGGTGTGACTTTGCTACTATAAAAGAGCGAGCTTAAAACTAAAACCGATGAATACCACGCCAAATTACGGGCATTGGATTCTGAATTGGAAGCCCACAAGTCGCAGAAACAACGCATACGCGACCAAGTCGTGAGCTAATCTCTCTCTCCCTCTCTTTCTCGATACTTATTCGCTATCAGGCAGAACGGCAAGATAAGATAAAGAAGATAGAAAGGGCGCTTGAAGACATGCAATCAGTACCAATGTCTCTGCGTACCTTGCAGGTCGAAATGGAAGACAAGAAGGAGCGCCTACAAAAATTGAAATCTGCAAAATTATCTGCCAAATACGACGAACGCTTGGCTGAATTGGCGAACAAGGGACGAAAGCTTGAAGATGAACGCGATCAGCTCAACAATGAGCTTCAATCTTTGAGCGCACAGGCAGAGATGAGAGCTAGATTAGACATGAAGAGAAAAGAAGCCAAGAGCAAAGCAAGTGAAGTCCAAACAAGGTGTGTCACATAAATATTGCATCGTTGTATTTATTTATATATTGGATAGCCTTGATTTTGTGAATGCCAAGCTGAAAAAGATAGCTAGGCGTGAGGCAGATGTTGGGTCACTCGAGGATATCGTTGATCAATTACTTCTGTATGTTACTATCTCGTCCTTCCCAGTGATATCTGACATTCCTCCGTTCCTATAAGCGAAAAAGAACACGAGCAATCGAAGCTCAACGCTGAGAGCAAGGTCACCGATTCTAAGCTTCAGAAAGTTAGTTTGGAGCTCAGTACCCTCAAAACGCAACTAGCTCAGAAGAAACGTGACTTGTCCGGTAAATATTTCTTTCAGAAAATATCCAGTGTATCTTTTGCTAACATCAATGGTGGTAGATTCGGAAACTGAGCTGAAAGAGGGTATGAAAGAGCATAGTGAACAAGCTAAAACACTCGAAGAAGCTATTAATTTAGCGTCTTTGGAACTCGATGACCGAAAAAAGTAAGTTTCGAACTATCTTGGCTGACAGTTGCTAAGCATGTGCAGTACGAAAGGCACACGGGCGGGAACCAAGTCTGTCTATGAAACATTGCTCAAAGAAGGTAGAGAGACCAAAAAATGTGGCGCTTGTACTCGACATATGAATGATCGTGAGCTTGCCATGTTCGAGAAACATGTGCGTCCGACGATTAACTACACGATTAATTCTCAATAAACAATCTTTTTGCAGATGAAAGAAACGCTGGCAAAGACAATGGCAAAATCTCTTGCTGATATTCAAAGCGAGCTGGAAGAATGGGCTGAAGAACTTGGGAAGCTTCAAAATTTACAACCCATTCAACTTAATGCAAATCAATTAAAAACGAAAGACATTCCTGCTTTGGAGGAGCAAATAAGGGAAAAAGAGTCAATCCATCCGGATATCACCCAGGCAGCCGAAGCGGTGTGTATTATTTTATGCTTCCATGATCGAGTCTTAAGTCATATTTTCAGGTCGCAGAGAAACTCGAAATCGTTAATCGCGACCTCAAGGAGATTCAGTCATTAAAACAACTGTCAATCAATATCAACCGTCTGCAAAGAGAAACTGAAAAGGCTATTCAAGAAGTTAACCAGCTTGAACAGAGCCTCTCAAAGACCGGGTCCACAAAGACCGCGGAAGACGTCAATAGTGAACTTAGTCGGATTACGAGCGAACTGTAACTGAGTATCTTCTTCACTATGTTGTGCTCGGTATTGACACACGCTTTAGCCGAAAGAATGACAGAGAAAGCAAGACTGTCAGTAATGAGGTTGATCGACAATCACAATTGATTCGCGATTTGGAAAACGATCTACACTCTATGGAGCTGGAGGAACGTGATCTTCTGAGCAAGGCTAAGGAGAAAGAGAGGTATGAACAAGACATTGATCGAATGACTGAAGAAATTGGAGCGAATGCAATCCGTCAAAAAGTACGTCAGTTCTTTTTATGGGACAGGTCGCATTATTAACGTACTTCAGGACATCGACAGAAAGATCTCCGAAGCTCAAGCGCCGATTGACTCCCTGCAGGAAGCTTACCAACGAGTCCAAAGGGATCTAAGCTTGAAAATTTCCGAGGCCCAACGACTTTATGAAGAGTTGAACAAATACACCGACAGATTAAACGATATGAACAAAAATGTTGAAAGGTAAACTACTTCGGTCTCGAGGAAGTTATGATTAATCAATTCCATATTCAGATATGTCAAGGAAAAGAAGTCTCGGGCATTACAAGAGTGCACGTCGCGGCTTGAGGGATGCGATATGCAGATTAGTGAAATACAGACCCGTATGGAAGCCTCTCGTGAAGCGATATCAAGCATCAGCAGGGAAATCAATGAAAGCGGAGCAACCATCTCCAATCTTCGGGATAATATCATTGTGCAGAAGCTAACTAGGGATATCGCGACGATGCAGGCGGAGATTGACTCCTACGATATGGAAGGAGCAGCCAAAGCCCGGAGAAACTACGAAGATAAATATGAGCCCGCCAAACGCAGAGAAGATAAATTGAGTGAAGTGGTATGTCAGTTCCTTTCTCTTCTTTCCCCCCACCTCTTAACTATTCCTCCCTAGTACCATCAACTCACGGGAGAATTGGGCTCCTTGAAGGTTCAACTAAAGTCGTTGGAAACCGATCTCAAAGAGTTCAAAGATGTCTACAAGAACTACACTGAACAGCTCATCAGGGTCAAGGTATATACGTCAAATTTTTTTAAAAAATACTTCGTATTAACATGAACCCGTGTACTCAGGTCTCTGACATGGCAAACAGCGACTTAGAGAAGTATGCAAAGGCTCTTGATAAGTGAGTACATCATAATTGATAACTTTGGACATTCCTCATGGACTCGTAGTGCTATTATGAAGTATCATGGGCTCAAAATGGAAGAGGTCAACGATACCATGAAGCATCTATGGAATAAAACTTATCAGGGCACAGGTACGTGAACCTCGGACCGTTTGTTTACCTGTCTAACACCTCGCTGGTAGATATTGATGGAATCAAAATAAGATCTGACGTCGAGGGCGCTGCATCCAAACGATCTTATAATTATAGAGTATGCCGAGCAACTTCTCATTGGGCTATATTCGCTATAACTCATTAACTATAGGTTGTTATGACCAAGGATCAGGTTGAGATGGACATGCGTGGCCGATGTTCTGCCGGGCAGAAGATGCTGGCATCGATCATTATTCGCCTGGCTTTATCTGATTCCTTCGGTCAGAATTGTGGTATCCTCGCATTGGATGAGCCAACGAATGCTCTGGACACGGAGAATATGACGCCCTTGCAGCGAGTCTCGTGGAGTAATTCATCTTCTTAATGGTTGCGAACTAGACTCATGTGTCTGCCCAGCATAATCAACGAGCGCAAATCGCAATATTCAAATTTCCAGCTCATCATAATCACACATGACGAAAATTTCCTTCGCAAGCTAGGTCAAAGCGATGTTATGGAGTATTATTGGTTGGTCCTTCTCTCTTTCATCCTCTCTCATGTCTCATTACCTCGTATAGGCGGGTATCCCGAGATTCAAGGCAGAAGTCCGTAATAAACCGGGAGCGATTTAGATAACATACTCTTTTTTGTTCTTAGACAATTTCTCCGCGTCAAGTATCACTTCTTTGACCCGTGCCCGCTCTCTGAACCTTACATCCGTCTACCATTGTGCTTTTCAAAGTCTGTCATGATCAGACGTCCAAATGTCGAATCTGAGTTTGTCTACCTGGGACCCTTGGCGCCTGCAATCTGACTGTGTTGACTGTTAGCGGCGCGCATGGTTTTTTGGTACGTGCGTTTATTCGTAGACCAACGTCTGGGCTGACGACTCCCTCGCAATGACCGAGCAAATACTCTCATGCAGGATACAAGAGTTGATTGGCCACAATGCCCGCTTCAAAGCAACATCTTTCTGCCATCGTTGCAGATTCTTCCGAAGATGAAAATGATAACTTTCCGAAGTTCTTGGATGCATGCGCCTTGATAATGCTCGTCGACATCTGATCCATGGCCTTGAGCCTGTCATCATAGCGTCTCATAACGCCTGACCACGACTTGATGCTGCCCTATTTATAGAATAGGCAGCCTCTGTCATCTCCTGGGACCATCTGTCTTTGCTTGGTAAATATTGTGCATTAGACTGATAAACAAATACCACTTCCCGGCCTTCCTCCCTTCGCGTGGTGGCCGTTTGTCCTTTTGCGTATGTGTGCTGCTACCTTCGCTGGGTACTCGCACGCGGATTTCCTTCGGCGGCTATCTCTTTCTACATGACACAACCTTGGCACTCCCTGCTAAATCACTTACACACCGACCGCTCTGGTGATTATTTTAATACTTGCTCTCTATCTCTACCGACCTCCATGTGGAAACATGCACGAGCTTTGGCGCAATTCTGACAATAATACAGCATTCAAACTCTTTCTATCATCTGGGATCATTTGGATCTCTCCGCCATGGCGTCTCGTCATAGGTTATTTTAACCTCGATCTCTATCTGTAGCTCCAATAGCTTTTCGAAGCGGTTGTTTTTCGGAATCCTGACACTCATGGCCAATACAGATTCATTCTTGCATTGTGTCAAAACCACCCTGGCTCGTACTTTGCTGGAGATTTATAAGGAGTGGATAATTGAACTTTTAGCCCCACAACCCATCCTTGAGCCATTTCGTCATCATGAAGCCTCAAGTTGAACTTCGCGATCCCCTCGAGCGCCTGTCTTCCTCCGACAAAAGCCTCTTCTACAGCTATGGAATCGGTCCGACGGCAGCGTCCCCTTTCCAATGCATTCATCACGCATTCGAATTTCATGCTATGCGCCAGCCGGACGCCATCGCAGTCGAGGATTTCAAACACACAATAACCTATGGCGAGCTCGACCGACAGGCAAACTGCCTCGCTGCCCATCTCAAAGCCAAAGGTGTCATGCTAGATTCGCGCGTATGTTTTTGGCAGAGCGTTCTATTCCAATGGTTATAGGGATTCTTGGAATACTGAAAGCCGGTGCAGCATATGTCCCTCTGGACGGCAATATCGTATCCGACAGCACTTTGAAGCACGCTCTCCTTGGCTCTGGGTCTTCCATTGTACTCGCGTTGAAGAAATTCATTGCGAGGGTGGACACTCTCCCTACGATATCTCTCGAAGACACGATTTGCCAACAGCCTTCTTCTACACATTGCGCTAAACATCAAGATTTTTCGACTTCGAAACACGGTGTTTATGTCATTTACACTAGTGGTGAGCATTTACAGTGTTGGCATGTTCTGTATCTCACTGCCGGGAAATTTCTTAGGAACGACTGGTATACCAAAAGGTGTCGACGTAACTCACGGGAATGCCACAAATCGTGAGCCTTTTTAGCTTTCAATATGCGCGTCTATCTGAACTGTTTTCAAAGTTCTCTGCTTGGCACCAGGAAATCTTGGAATGGGACCAGGTATTCGCGTATCCCAGTTGATGAATATTTCCTTCGATATGGCGGCCTGGGTATGATCAATTGGACGGCATCTACTCAAATTTATTCTCATGCTCTGGATTTTTTATAGGAAATTCTTGGCAGTATGTCTAATGGAAGCACTCTAGTGCTCCGAGGAACCACTTCGAACAATGGCGCGCAGTCATGAAAACTGTCGATATTGTTATCGCAACACCCTCCATGTTAATGCCTCACAAGCCTTCCGACTATCCAAACATCAAGACGGTAGCAGTTGCTGGCGAACCGTGTCCAAAAGGTATTTCTTGATTAGTTACTTGTTAAAAAACAATAGACCCATCTCGATAATCTAGCTCTCGCGGACGGCTGGGCGGCCCACGTTCAATTCTATAACTCTTGTGGACCGACTGAAGTATACTTTCCCATCACCGTTCGAAGAACACGAAAACTTATAATGCCGTCCCATAGATCACGATCGTCAATACAATGCATGAACACGTCGCAAGAGAATTCTTGAGTATTGGAAAACCAACACCAAATAATTCGGTTTATATTCTTGATCCAGATACTATGGAACCACTCCCATCGGATCTCTTGGAGTAATGTGGGCAGGCGGCGCCGGTATAACGAGAGGCTATGTCAATCTTCCTGACAAAACTGCGGAGCGATATACATTAGATCCCTTCACGAACGACGGGTAAGTGGCTAATAGCTCGATATCCGTTAGCGTTATTGATTCCTCTGCTAGATCCATGATGTTCAATACCGGAGATCTGGGGTGAGGAAATAACCTCTTTCGTAGATCCTGGATTACTGATAGCAAAATTCATGTAGTCGGTGGTTACCCAGTGGTACATTGGATCCTCTTGGAAGAACCGATAACCAAGTCAAAATAAAGGTAATTTCTTCGAGCTAGACAGCAATGGAACATATAATAATATATCGCTTCCAGGGATTCAGAGTTGAACTGGACGGCGTTGCATCCGCAATGGAGGTAAGCAGTTTCTTCTCGCTTCTTTATTGACCGCAGCTCACATTACGAAGACTTGCCAAGGAGTGCAAGCTGCGGTCGCGCTCCTTATTGATGGGGAGCTATGGGGCTTCACAACACCAGCTAATGTCGCAGTCGACAAAATCCAAGCGGCGGCTTCGAAGATCCAACCTTATTACGCAGTCCCTGCGAAATTCCTTCGAATGGATGCATTCCCACACACTGTGTGAGATCATGACTTACGTTTTTCTCAAAATAGTTCTACTAACCCGCTCCTTAGAAATGGAAAGACCGATAGACGCGCTTTGGAGAAGTTGGCCAAAGGCCAAATGGAGGCCATTATACAATCGGCACAAGTAGCGCGAGCCGTAGACTCGGTTACAGTACCTCCTCCTAATAAACTTAGATCCAGAGAAGTAGATCTTGAAGCATCGACAGCTCCGGCCATCGACCATAATCCTGTTTCCACTGGAGCGGACTCAACAAGCGTCACTGAACTTGGATCAGAAGTATCCTCACTAGAAATTAAGCGGGAATATCCCTGGAGCGGTTACGAAGATGATCTCCTCCCCGAAAAGACTCAAGGAAAATATATTCGCAATCTACGTCATCAAGTCTTCACTTTGTACCGCCGTCTTTTTGGAGTCATTTTCATCACAAACATAGCTGTCTTCATCTCTGTGGTAATCAACGGGGCCAATGCTCAACAAATCGGCACCATCGTCATTGCGAACCTTTTCTGCTCGATATTAATGCGACAAGATTATGTTATCAATGTGTTCTTCAACGTCTTCTGCGCAGTTCCCACCTCGTGAGTTGCCTTGCATTATCAATAAATACGAATATTGATTTGTGGCTTACTTACAGCTGGCCTCTTGCGATCCGTAGAGTGTGCGCTCGGGTGTACCACATCGGGGGCTTGCATTCTGGATGCGCTGTCTCTGGTGTTGTCTGGCTAACTTTATTTGCGGGTCAAGCGACCAGAGAGTTGATTTTGCATCGCAAGGTCAGACACCATCTAACCCCTTTATTACTCATCTTCTGACAAATTTGAACGTTTAGACCTCTATCCCGACGGTGGTCGTTACATACTGCATCTTGGTACTCCTCCTTGGAATCGTTGCTTTTGCTCATCCGACTCTTCGATCCAAACGACACAATAGTTTCGAGAAGGCTCATCGTTTCCTTGGTTGGACCGCAACAGGGCTTGTTTGGTGCCAGGTCCGTTCTACATGCAATATCATAAAATCCTACAATCTGATCCTACAATCTGACCTTCCTGAAGTTCATTCTTTTGACCAATGACTACAAGCTCGAGACTCAGCCATTAGGTATGACCTTGGTCAAATCCGCTCCATTCTGGTTACTCGTCGTCTTGACAGGTACGTCGTCTAAATCGATGTATTTAGAACAAACATTGATCACTTCCTTTTGTAGCTTCAATAATACTACCCTGGACCAGACTCAGGAAAGTTCCCGTCCGAAGTCAGGTCTTGTCAAATCACGCCGTTCGTCTCCACTTCGATTACGGTAAGCAGTTACTTTAGCGATTATTCATATCTCACTCTGAGGATTCTCTAGTCACTCCGATTCCTGGAAGCTTCACTCGGATTTCGGATAGTCCTTTGACGGAGTGGCATGGGTTTGCCACAGTTCCTGTTCCAGGCAAGAAGGGCTACTCTCTTGTCGTTAGCAGAGCAGGAGACTGGACCACGAAACAAATCATGAATCCCCCGACAGAACTTTGGGTTCGAGGAATTCCTACCTTCGGTGTCCTTCGTATTGTCCCTCTTTTTCGACGTCTCGTGTTTGTCGCCACGGGTTCCGGTATTGGACCATGTGCCCCTTGTATCTTGGAAGGAAGGGTCCCCATTCGCCTCCTCTGGACATCCCCTAATGTTCGACAGACATTTGGCGACGAGTTTGTGGACTCAATCCTTGGTGCTTCGCCTGACGCAGTAGTTTATGGTACGCAAGACTTCGCAGTCTGTCCTGCACACACCGACAGTACTAATATCCCTTGAACAGATACTCGAACCCATGGAAAACCCGACATGGTCAAACTTACTTATCGACTTGTGAAGGAGTTCAATGCGGAAGCCGTTTGTGTCATATCGAATCAGAAGTTGACCCGGAAGGTGGTATATGGAATGATGAGCAGAGGTATTCCTGCTTTCGGTGCAATCTGGGATTCTTAATCTATAAAAACGGCTGGATCTACTTAACTTCTTCTTTTTTCTTCGGGTTTTTCAAGGGTGGAATGCATAGAAATACTATCATACCAATTATTCCAGACTTCTGTAACAATCCTCATGTATCATTTATTGTTTTTCACTTTATTGATTGTCTTGTATCATGTATTCTACGTATCTGCTCGAAATATCCATAATGATGAGCATTTTTATCGATTATCCCGCGCACTCACCACTTACATCGTCTATGCAATTGTGCAGTAAGCAAGCATTGAATATTGAGCAAGCATGCTTTTTTTTGACCGTGAGATCTTGAGATGTTGTCGAGATTTGACGTGACTCGCTGCTCAACTTAGTGTTTCTTTCGAACATACACTTCATTCTATGCAAACTCCGTCCTGGCTGCCAGATTCTATTGGGCTTGCACCGCACCCCTTAGCTCGTGAAAGATGTGTTGCAAAAAGTCACTTCAAGCCAGGTTCCCACATTCTTTCTGCTCCTGCATACGCAGCCATACTTCTGGACTCCGAAAAAGGGCGGCGTTGTGACTTGTGCTTTCGGCTACCATCGGATGGAGTCCCGCTGAAGCGATGTACGGCTGTGGGTCGTATTGGTACTGCGATGCAAAATGTGATCCCTTCGCAAGCACTGTCTGGGTATTTTCACGTTAACGACCGTTTGTTTGTCTAGGTCAATCCATCCACTGGAAGGCTCAACATAGACGAATCTGCAAGACCTACAACTCTTTTTTGTTGTCACCCGAATATCAGGCTCTTCCACATCATCAGAAACTTGATGCGATATTGTTATCTCATGCAGTTGCTAGACTGTCACTCTTGTCGAATTCCTATGTCTTACAAAGTGACGTTCCAAGCGCGCTAGTAATGTCTCTTCTTCCATATCCTAATGAATTCATACCACCCCCTCCAATATGTCCTATTATGCCTCCTCCTCCAGCAGAGTTGGTGCAAAAACTGTATGCTCGATTCGGCAACAACAATTTTGCCATCCATTCGCATCTTACCACAATTGGTCATGGAATATTTCCACATGCTAGTCGCCTTTTCAACCACTCCTGTCTCCCAAATGCTGCTGCAAAATACATTCTATCGCCTAATAATTCTGTTGCAATGGGAATTGTAGCCCTTAGAGAAATCTCTCTAGGAGAAGAGGCAAGATCTATATATCCCCTATATGACACCTACATGACTTGAATTTTGTAATCAGATTTCTCTAACTTATTTAGATCCAGCCCTATTGGAATCCCGCGAACAAATTCTCGAGATTAGCTATGGTTTCAAATGCCAATGCGCACCTAGTCTCTTCCTCCGCAACATCGGACAGCTCCCAGAAGCACCGTCAACTGAAGGCGAATTATCCCATGTGTCAAGAGAATTATGCAAATTCGTGGGTTTCGAGTTCACGATGAACAATTTACCAATGAAATCTATTGAATCGATGCCGCCTTCGTTGTACTGCGTCTTACGTGAATCTTACATGGCAGAAATCTCCGAAATATTCAGTCGAACCTCGCATGAAGGTCAATACGACATTGCTTTAGAAAGTGGCATAACTTTGCTCTCTCTTTACATCCTCATATATCCTATTAACTATCCACAGATAGGTAAGACCCGACATAGTGAAATTCCCAAGTCGCTAATCCTGGTATTCGGTTTATCTAGGAATGCATCTTCTGGAAATGGCCAAAACTGCATGGAATGCCGTTATCACCTCAGCGGACGAATCCAACGAGGGGCCATTAAAGGAACAAGCGCGGCGATTTCTCCTTCTCACAAACCAAGTTATGACTGTCTTTGGCTCAGAAGGTGATGATGGTGGCCCCATTCAAGAACTTGCAACTCTTAACAAGCTGCTGGAGTCTGACAACGTTTGAATATCGCTTGAATGCCTCTTAATCAAGGATATGATCGAAAGATAACTGCTTGAAGAGTCATTATTCATAATAAAATCCGTGCGTACTATCACCGTTCTATATCCACGACTTCGTTCTCAGGGCCTGCCAGGGCCTGCTGCCACTGATTCAGTGTGAGGATGATGAAATTTTATGTCAGCAATATTGGCGCCAAGACTGGTGTAAATTCATGCTATTATTTCCGTTCGCGCCGTTCCTCTGCTTTTTCTCCATTGCCTTCAAAGCTTAACCCTAGACTCAACCTAGACTGCCGAGTCTTGTTACATAAATTTCATCTGCCATTTTGTCGAAGAGTAGTACTTAATGCCCGCACCCATTTTCTCAGCAGCGGCCATTAGCTCCAACGCCGCGCCGCACCCTAAATGTTTTATTCGACATTGCCGTATCTCGAGACTCGCGGGACGATGGAAGCCTTATATTATGAAGGCTCTATTCGCTTTCCTATGAATCCAGTCCTTGGCGTATCAGATTTGCTTTGACGCCCCCCATGCCATCTTTTCGGGTCCCTTCATTCGTTCGCCCTCGTCGCTCTTTTCACCGCCTACGCTCTTTTCACTTGTCCCCTACAGAGGCATCTGCAGTGACAAACTCACAAGTCCCAGTGGGAGACACAATATCCCCTCCTTTCCAAAGCGAGAACGATAAAGAACAGGACACCGTCTCGATGGTCGAAATAGTTCGGCCTCTTACAACCAGGATGGTGGTACCCCTTCGAGGCAGCACTATTGTCACTCTGGCTATCTTGGCCTCTTTGTTATTTATTATATGTATTTCTTTTGCTTTCATCGGCTCAGACGCAGATGCACCCCTCTTCATGCAAACCTTGAACACCGTCGCAGAGAAATCGCCTGGAGTAATTCCTATCTGAAAATTTGTGCCGCGCAGAAAATTCTGACATCATGGTTTGTAGGTTGTCCTTATCGGAGAAAGTGTTGACGTGGATATCGACGAACCCTCAGTTACCATCCGTTGGTCTATCGTCGCATGTGGCGATAATTTCATGCTCCCTGGCTCTGCTGGGGTGCATGGCACCCAATCCTGTGGTCTTCCGGATTCTGCCATGTATTTTTTTGTCGATAGGTAAATTCCTTTGCGCATTTTTTAAAGATATAATTCAACGCTCAAATGGCTTTGGCTTGGCGCAGTGACGTGAACCCCACCGCAACCTATGATCCATCTCAAATTCCTTTCAACAAAGATACTGGCCATCGTAGAAGGTACACATCCATTCTCTCAGCGGAGGAATCCTCTCACTCACTCAAATTGTACCATAGTATTCAAAACCTAGTCCAGTTTGACAGCGACCATGTCCTGGACGTACACGAAGATCGGCTTTATCCTTTCGACACATACATGCTCTCAAGCAGCATTCGCGCTATGTCTTTCGACAATCAGACGATCTCTATCCGGAAGCTAGCAACTATAAATATCACTTCCAGCTTCGATATCAACACCATCGATATCGAGAGCTTTTCGACCCTTGCGAACGGTACTGACGAGGCCAGTAGGGACATCGATATGTATATCAGCCGCCCGAATGAAGCTCGCTTCTTTGCGCTGCTCCTCTTTGTCGTCAGCTGGATCCTAACCCATGTTACTATTGGCCATGTATTGATTGCTCGGAAGTTGGACGGGCTCCGCGCTATACTTCCCACCTTGTTTCTTCCGGCGCAATTCTCATCGCCATACCACAGCTTCGGAACAGCATGCCAGATGCGCCAGGGTTAGACGGTGAGGGTTATATGACGTTGCATTTTCACGTTAATTGACTTGAGTGTTCTCGATATTTCGACACGTAGGAGTTCTCATTGGTGCGTGTTTGGTGCCTTCATACCTTGTCTGATAAAGCCAATAACGTCATCTGCTATAGACTGTATTGGCTATTTCCCCCAGATGATTATTGTTAACATTTCGACCATCGCCCTTCTCCTGATACTCGTGGCGCACGAGTTTGATTACATGAGAAACCCTGATCCCCTTCCTATACCACTTACACCATCAAGCCCTCAGCGTCATGTCTCCACGATTTCTCGATTCTCCCGCCCGCCCAGATCGCCGACTGCCAACTCTTCTTCCATGGAGATTGCGCAATGGGAGATGCTTCGCCTCATGAAACACTTGAAGGGCGAATTCGTATTTCCGCCTGTAAAGCCATCCCATCGTCTCATGCCATCCGATCCTTCTAAAGCCTCACACCGAAGGGTGAAAACTATGTCGAAGATCATGGAAGCAGGAGAAGTTTCTCACTGGTCTGACAGTGAATAAAAATCAGAACGTATTGATGTTGTGCCTAGACGTTGGTTTTGATTTCTTGCCATCACGAGGATTAGTTCCTCCGTCCACTCGTTATTTTCCCCCTCTGTATCATTTAGTTATGTTTGATAGGCCACTTCTTGATATTTTGCTTATTCTTGGATTCGGAGAAGTATTTTGTTTCACTCTTTAATACAAGCAAGGCAATATTTACGATCATCATTGATGGTCTCCGAATAATCTTTTTCTATATCACGGTCCTCATCAGTAAATATCTGCAACATGAATGAAATGAGAAGCACATACAATCGATCAGGAGCTTCACTCAACACGGTCGAGCCGCCAACCATCTCTCGTGTCCAGACATCACGCAAGAACCATCCAACGTGGCCCACGGCACAGCCTACCAGGTCCCCAGCAGCAGCTCTCCATGTGCCATTGAGAACCCACGAGAAGGCAACCAGCGCAATGGGGAGATAAGGCGCCGTTATTGTGATCAAGCCAAAGAGGGAGATCGGGGTCGACGGATGTCGCCGTGACCAGAGGTAAATGGGCACGAAAGCGAGGGAAGACGAGAGGAAGGGTAAGTTGAATAACGGTGACAGGCCCTGGAGTCATTAAGTCAAGTCAACAAGTCGAAGTAGAAGAAGAGTCAGGAAAGGCGTTGTACCAGCAACATAATTGACGATTGGAGGAGCAGCCAGAAATAATCTGCTTTCCTATTAGCGAAGGAAGATTCCTCGAGCATGCGGCTATAACGCATACTGAATAGAATAGAATAACAGCCAAGCTGTCAGTCAACAACGGTATCTTTCCTGAGAATAAGAAGGGTGCGTACAAGAAAAATAGATGGAATACAAAGTCCAAAGATATCGAGCCAAAGTAAAAGAATGTCGTGGCCATTCGCCAGGGCTAACGAAGGGCATAGCATTGGCAATCCACGCGTTGTCTGAATCGCTCAAAGAGGTGCTCACCTGGGCATTGATGAATGCACTTCTTGGACTAAAATACAGCTGCAAAGGAGTCACTAATTGACATTGCTATTGAGTGAGAAACCGAGCATTAGACTTCTGATTTAAATGAACCAGAAACGAAGGACTAACTACTGCCAAGCTCGTCAATACAGAGAGCGCTAGCCAACCGCGCGTAATGGGGGGTATCTGGGTAATCCATGCTTCAATTCCTACAGGCATAGTGGGGTGATATGAGCGTGTGTGCCACACGAGTACGTGTCTGCACGTTATGCAGTCATTTGTTTGCCACTGCTTGGAACAAAAGCCATCGCCCCCACAACCACACCCCAATTCCCCGATAGGTGGTTAAGAATAGGCGCCCGAGGATATGCCACATACAGTGACCAAACGCTGCCGCACCACGCCATATGGCTTAAAGTCAAATGAAAGTCTAACCTATTTACTGCTCATCTTCGGAAGAACACATCGGACAAGCTTTAATTTAAAAGACGGCGTATTCGCGGGACAGACAGTTCGACGTGGCTACGTGAAGAAAGAACATACAAGCAGGATTCGAATACTCGTACAGATTGATGTAAATATATCAAGGAATGTGATCGAGGTATATGGAGCATAGATATATAGCGTCCGCCCCCACATTCAACCTTCTCGGGTTTGAAAGGCCAAGAGAAAGAAAAATGTCGGACAGCGAACTTTGAACAAGAAGGCGATCGAGCAGCTGAGCAGCTGCATGACAGAAATGATAAATCAATAAAACAGAAGAGCCCGAGGAGAAAATATAGGACAAATAATTATTTATTTAGCGACCTGCGCAAAAAAGAGGGAGCAAACTGTAAGCAATCCCAACATCCTTCAGGTATAGTTCAAGAGTTGAGTTTTCGCATGATTAGGTCGTCGTATATATCCACGCGTCGCCACAAACGGCAAACGAAGATTTCATGCCCATGGAGGGAACGACTTAAGCCGGGATAGCCTTGAAGCTCGTAGGAGGGACCTTGCTTGGCCGAGGCGCCTTGCGCGCGGCAGCGGCAGCGGCGGCAGCATTCTCCGCCTCCTGCTTCGCCGCCCGCAGCGCAGCGCTCCTGTTTGTCCGGGGCGCGATACTCGGTGGTGCGCCAACGCTGCTGGGACGAGGCTTGGGCTTTGCAGCAGGGGTAGCGGAGTTTGAGCCTTCCTTTGGTTTACTGGGGGAGCTGGGAACTGCTTTGTTTGTGTTGCTGAGAGGCGGAATTTGGCCCACTACAGAGGAAGCACGCTTGCCAACGGCATACCTGGACGGGGTGGCAGCGACAGATGCTTGAGATGAAGGCCGGGCTGGAACCGATTTGGGAGGGCTTAGAGAAGAGCTCGAGGTTGTGCGGGAAAGAGTTGGGGTTTTAGTTGCCGAGGAACCACGGACTAGATCGCAGGAATCAATTAATGTTCAAGTACAGTTATCGCAAGATCGATCCAGAACTTACACATAAACGAAGTAGGGGGAGCCGCATCTTTCTGTTGACGTAGCGCAGCGCTTTTGTTCAGTCTTGGGGCAACAGTAGGCGCTTTCGAAGATGCAACGGCGATGCTCTCCCGCCTCTTATGTCCTGGAACGCCATCAAAAGTGCTCGCCTTTTCCTCCGTTGTCAAAGACCTCGTCCTGGCCATCGGAGGGGCCGGCGTCTGGCCGAGCCTCAACGACGCCGCCCTCGACATACGTGGCGCGATCGTCGGCGCAGCCGTCGACGCCACCGCGATAGTGCTGGAGCGCTTGTGCCCCGGCACGTTCGCGAACGTCTCCGCATGCCGCTCTTTCGTCACTGGTGCACGGGCTTTATTCTCGACCTTCTCGACGGCCTGGCCGAGGCGGAGCGCGGCGGCCTTCGTCATGCGTGGCACGATGGTGGGCGTATCGTGCGATGCGGGCAGCGGGCGCGCCTTGAACACCGGTTTGCCATTTGAGTTGAGCCTGCTCGAACTCCCACCGCCGATGGTAGAGGGGTTCGTCACGCTCGACGGCGCGTAGCCTTCATCTTCAATGGCTGCCCTGCGGATGGATTCGAGCAGCGATTCGGAGACACTCCGTAGCGAGTCGTATTTATCATCCACGGCTGGCAGCTCAGTAGTTGGGAACGGGGGCGAGGATGCGAAGAGCGACGCGATTTGGATTTCAGCCGTGTGCGTGTCGGGGGAGCCCATGAGCCCGTTTTGTTGCGTGGACAGGCCATATAGTGCGCGGAGAGAATTGGGGTAGTCACGACGCGCGATCTCAGTATCTCTGTCGCCCATGAGTGTATTCCAGACTTCTACCGCGCGGCGCCGCTCGAGGACGTACACCCAAACGGGGCCTCTGTGAAAAGCACAAGTTAGTTAATTCTTGACTGCCGTACATAGATTGTAACTAAAAGCATGTATGTCTACGCACTCGGCCAATGAATCGGCATCTTCGCCAAATAATCATAGAGCGTATCCGGATCGGTTTCGGTGTCAAACTCCATCTGCCTTTCTTTAACAATCTGCAATGTAAAGCCACGAGTAAATAGAGCGCAATCAATCTAGCATGCCAGCATAAGTTAAGGAGCAACACAGACCTCAAAGCTCGCCTCCTGGATGCGCCTTTCAATGTCGAATCTATGTTGAAGCGCATGGGGTTTGATGATCGCGACTGTACGCGTTATAGGACTCGAGGACGAGACAGAGAGCTCAATGGGCTCTGGGGTAGCAGAGCTGTCCTCGAATTCCTGTGGTTCATATTGATCCTGGAGCTTTCTGGGGAATGCGATGGTGATATGGACATTTATGTTACGGACGCTTTGATAAAAACTTGAGAATTATGTACACAGCGCTGATAATAAGATTGGACTGCTGGTGAGTGAGTTGGTCACAACAGAAGCCAAGGGCAGTGGGTCAGCGAGAAGAAGGGGCGCAGGAAGAGAAAGAGAATAATAAAAGCAGGAAAACAGGACAAGGGCGGTTGAATGATGTTGAATACTCGTCCCGTCATCACGGATGCTGAATCTCCTCAAACTGGACGGCAACCGGACCCCGCGGACCCCACGCCGCTCTATCTCTGTGTTTGTGGGCCAAGGTAAAAATGCACGCCTCAGCCAACCTCCTATCCACGCGTCAATACGCGCATTTCTGAGATTGAAGAGCGCTTTTCGATGTTTTGGCGTTGTAGAAAGAGACGGCGGCGTTGAGGAGCGAACTAGCCTGCTTGGGGTCCGCCCTCCCTCTGTTGCCTTAACAACAAGAGCGAACTTGCCGTAAATGGCCGACGGGTCAACGGAGGTGGTGAAATGAAAGGAAGATGAATGCCAGAAAACCTGAGGAGCTATCGCAATAAATGCTGAAAATCCATGCAATAATAAGAGATAGATTATGAGTAGGGTACATGGGGTTATTAATAATTGATACATGATGTAATGCTCTCATCTAAAGCATGCAGATTCCACCTTGGAGCTTGTGCCGCGTCATGTAGCTGACTGAACTCCAAAGAACCTCGAGAATGAAAAACGTGAAGTTATCCAAAGACAGTGTCCCAATAGTAAGCAATGAGCCCTATGACCCATTCCACCATTTGCCGATTTTTGCAGTGCTATAACGCAAACTTTTGCCAATTCCTACACTGGCAATGCCCTTGAATGATTGTACAATAGCAGGGTATCTCACGATTCTAGCCATTTCTGCAATACAGTATCAATACCGCACTGGAGAAAACAGGTCGAAAGAATAATACCTTCTGATAGCACGCGCGGTAGTCTCTCGTCACCAGCAAGATGCACCAGATATGCACTTTCATCGGTTTGCCACTGTGTGTTTGAATGATGCCTCGAATAATTGGTTTTCACCCCGGTCAACAAATTCGATGGGAGTTTCTTCAGATGCGCCGACCTCGCACGCGCGGACACGTCCTGCTGTATCGTACTCGAGTCTGAGGGCCAGTGCACGCCAGGCAATGCCACGACCAATCGATGGTACAGTTCCTTGAACTGCGGACTTTGCTTGCGGACGATGTTCGCCACTTTCCCTCGATTCTCTGCGGGGAGTAGCATCCGCGGGTCGCCGCTATAGCTAATCCCGGCAATGCGCTCGAAGAGCTCGATCTCCGTAAAGGCCTCCGGCAACGTAAGCAAGGCGACGCGCACGGCCGAGGTGAGGTTCACCTGCTGCGTCAGCCGAACGCGCGCGTCATCCTTGATAATACGCAGTGGTTTATGCATCCTCCCGGCCAGATATAGTGTATTCCAGTTCAGCAAGTCTGAGCATAGATTGTCCACCGTCGTTACCCCATACTTGATAGTCTGTAGGCGGACGGGACATAGCCAAAGTGTCAGTTCGCCGAACTACGTATGCGAGAAAGGTGAAAACGCACAACACCGTTCATGGGAACGTATGCATTGAACCAGACACCAGGTCCGAGTTCCTGCATCTTTGATATGTACGACGAGCCCAGCAGTCGTGCATGTAGTGGATAATGGTTGGGGTGTTGATGCATATTGATGGAGTGGAAGTGCGCCGGGTGCGTCACAGCGAACATAAAATCAAGCATAGGCCCGTCTTCCTTTTTCGTTGATGAGCCTGCAGTCGATGTAGATGGAGCCGCGTATCCGTCCTGCTCAAAGACGCCTGATCCATATGCGAACGCATATCTAATAGGAGCTTCAAAGCCCGCTACGATGGCTTCTAGGAGTGCGCGGGTGGAATTAGAGACTGGCAACAGTTGATTCTTGCCAAACGATGGGGGCAAGTTGGGGATGGGTGGGTGTCGATGGGAGACGGCGGGGCGGGGGTGCGGGTAGAGACGGGGTTTGTTAGACTTGGAAGTAGAGAGCGGAAGGGGAGGGGAGTCCGGAGACTGGGACGAGGTCACGCTTTCTGTCGCAAAGGAACGGACGAGGACGACATGCAGGCGTGTGCTCCGTTGCGCACTGCGGGCGACAGAAGGGAAGAGCGACATTAGTGGCGGTATGAGTAAAGAGCACTCTGTCTCAAAAAGTAGTGATCTCAGACCACGTGCAAACATACAACCAAAATTATCAATACACCAATCTAGTACATCTAGCCTCTAGGTAGCAACCGCAATATCACCCATGGACTCTCTTTTTCTCAGCAGCTCTACCGGCGACAGCGACGAAGCAGAGGACTGCGCATGGCCGAGACTCACAGTCCGACCCCCTGACTGGCGATAGCTCAGACCTGCGCCAGCACCATTCCCTGAAAGCAGACTGGACATTGCTACCCCACCGGCATCGTCCTCCGCTTTCCGCTCCGGCGCGGCAGCGGGGTGAGAATGGTTCCCCAGTCCCCCGAGAGCCCAGCCCACCTCCACACCGCACTTGATGCTCCACAACCATGTCAGGAAGAAAACTGGGGTACTAATCAAAACGTTCAGAACGGGGAATATATCTGGGTATCTTGCTGGTGGAGAAACGACAAGTTCAAGTAGATGGAGCGCAACCGCTGCGGCATAAACAGCCTAGAGCACGTATGATCAGGGAAAGGGACCTGTAAAGCGAATAGCAGACTAACCAGAGAGAAAAATGAATGAATGTCTTTAAAGGTAGTCTTATAGGGTTGTAGCCTATTAATCTGTTCCACAGCAACAGAGTGGCAATATATTGTATTCCAAGTCCATCCCTCTTCAGCAAAGGCCACATGCTAGGTAAGACATTTGAGTTTAATATAAGAATCCCGAAGTGAATCGCAAACTGACCTGAAGACAGCAACATTATTGACCAATGCTCCCCAAGAATACGCGGCAGAATCAATCGGGGCGCCTGAAAGAAGGAGAGTAATAGGTAGCAAAGGCAACAATATAGTCTTCTCATGTACTTGGAATGAGAACAAGAAGAATGACATCGAAGAGGTCAGAAGAGCATAAGGAAGGAGGGGGAGGAATGGGGTTTGTTCTTTGCTTTGGGTGTTCTTCTCGGATTTTGATGTCGCCATGTGGGTAATTCCAGATTGAATCAGACCTATGACTGCTGGTAAGAAGCCCAGTGCTGTCAGCCCCGTCGAAAGCTTGACGAGAGAACCACTCGATGCCCATGTTTTCCATTTGAAAATGACATTCGAAGCACACCAGAAATTAGCGACTTTGTCTTCGAACAGACCTCGCGCGAAAGGGAATATTCTTGTGATTGGTTGGAGGGTAGCTGATAAACTAGCAAACGGAGGCAGCCATGGCAGAAACAATAACAGGAAGGTCGAAGTGGTCACAAGAGCAAGGCGAATGAAAAGTTGCAAACTGGGAATCGAACTGGTAAGAAAAACGAAAGAAGGCTTGTTCAAAAGAAAAACATACCCATTTACAGGGCCAAGGTAATGCATTTAGCTATGAGGTAGGAACCAATGGCAGGCGCATAATATAATGCCATTTGCTTGAATCCGAGACTAAGGACGAAAAAGAACGCTCCAATGAGATCTTGTCCTGTAGCAAAGAAGTTCATGGCAAGAATTGTGAGACCTACACAAGTAGAATGCAGGTTAATAACGTTATCGGTTTGCACTGAGTCAAGACGAAACATACCCAGCATGACAGAATTGTATTGAAAATGTCCAAAATCCACTAACAAGAGTGCAGGTTGCAGAATGAGGGTCAAAAGTGAGAGTTCCTGCAACAGTCATTCGCGTCAATACTTCGAGTTCTACAAGGAATCTAGTGGACACACCTGCGTTCGTCTAGATCGGCTGCCCTGCCATGTATACGCAAACATCAATAAAGCTGGCAAGTATACCAGTGCATCTAACACAAGCACAGTCATGCGCATGAACAGCTTGCTCTCGGGGGTCTCAATCCCTCGCGACTTGTCCAATGCCACCCAAGTTGGGTTGATGAAATGGCCACTGCGCATAAGAAACGGTCAGATAACAATAGGTCAGAATTTCTGTGAGTACGTACACAATTCCACATAACCATGAGACATATGCAGTCAGCGGCGGATAGTCCAAGCCCCAATAGGGGAGATCATATGTGTACCACTGCTTCAATGGGAGGTGTACTGTGAGCTCCATCCAGTGCCTCTGAGCCTCATAGTCTCCAAACATCGGTGGCGTATTTTGACCTGTACGAAATGAAATAATCATGAATTTCATGAGCAAACCACCACAAAACCAATTATATGGCAATGCACACCTGAATAAGACCCTAAACCGATCGCAACTTTGATCAAGGTCGACGCAGCGATGATGCCTGGCACAATCCACTGCTTGATACCGCGTTTATGCATCCACCGTATCCACCGCCTCCCGGTAGCGGTCTCCTCCGGTTCGTGGTCCTTGGCCGCCGTATGATGCAAGCCACTACGAATACTAAGGCTCGGTGAGACTCTCATTTGTTGTTGTGATTTGTCAATTTCGAGCACGGCGCTGAAGCTCCGAGCCCGGCTGTGGGTTGACGAGAGGCGGCGCCTGGGCGTGTATTCGAGTATGTGGACGATTGAGGGAATCCTGGCGGCGGGCTGCTGGGTCGAGAGGATATGGCCGACAAAGGTGGGGTATGTAGCCAATGTTGGCTAGCTGAACTTTCAAGGAGATGCCGCCGTGGAGTTGGCGCCAGGATAACATTAGATTGCGCTCTATTTGTCCGTAGCGTATGCTCAGTGGAAAGGACAACTGCAATGAACAAAGAACTTACACGTCAGTATTGACAGTAAGGGTGTTTGTGTCTGGGCGAAACGGCGATTCAGCGCGTGTCGTTGATGGGCTCGGGTTGGTATAGGCATAGCGAGGATTCAAGGACGATGGGCGAATACGGGTTGACCGTTTCCAAGACGTCTCTGGAGGCAGCGCAGAGAGCTCGTCCATGATATGATGGCAGCAAGATGGCAGCGGTGCGTACCGCGTTGAACCACTGCAGTAGAGTGTCAGAAAGGTCACAGCGCTCACTCGGTTATTCAAGGGCGTGCCGGATTTAACCTTTATTGAATTCTCAATTCCTGCTCGTCGCACTTCGAAATAAAATTTAGATCATATCTACATTCTCTAATAAGTATAGCCCACTGTGCAGAAGCACATCCTTGACAAGCGAAGATGTCAAACAACACCCTTGTCCTCTCCGTTAAGAATCGTCTCTCCATCTTCGCTGAATGTGACGTTTTCCTAATTGTAAATAGAATTGTGTTTAGGGGGATCTTTGAGACCTTTCATACATACACTGGTACTCACAGAATGGGAAGATGATTTGCCGACATATTTAGTATGGTCTGCGGGTGTTGTTTAGTAAGAGTAATGTCGGCTTTGAAAAAGAAAATTGATTCATACATCCATAAGCCACTAAATCGCCAGCTGGGTTAGTAAAGTCCACTCGAGTATAAGCCAACTGCTTCCCTGTATCACAGCTTCGTCAGCATGTAATGATTGGGAAATTTAAAAGTGATAGGGCACCCAGTCCAGTAAGAACCGCCTTCGCGTGTAATGTGTCTCCTGCTCTTCCGGCAGGTCGAACGAACGAAGTTCCGATATCGGTCGAGACCCCTGTCATGTAGTGGCCTTTAGAGGCGACAGCAGAGATCCAAGGGTATCCGTGAGTGACAAGATGAGTCCGCCATGAGCTGCATCCGATAATCGTAAGAAATTTGTGTATTAATTCTACATGTTCGAAACGTGCACCTGTCTGTCCATTGGGTTAACGGTTGCATAATCGAACTAGCAGTAAAAACGTACCCCAACTCGATTGGCTATTGATAGAGATGTTTACGATCAAATAATGCGGTCAGAGAGGGATATATACGCACTATTATATTGCTCGAGTTTCAGTGATACTTCTACTTCTCCTGGAACTGCGCGGTGGATTTGAAGCTATAATCAACGCGTGAGTTACGAATGATGCAGTGCACGCCATAAGACCTTTCACATTCGGAAAGCATTGCGCATCGTGTCCTGAGCTATGAATATTAACATAAGATACATACAAAGCTTCTAACTCTACTTACCCTTATTTGTGACGAACGACTGCCAGACCTATGGGTTGAAACAATAAAGGTCTCCTGTTAAAAGTGAAATTCTAGAAAAGATGTTTGGAAGACTCACTCTGCGGGTAAAGCGCAAGCATGCTGTCATGATAGAGGCTGAGCACAGATGACGGTGACGGTGACGGTGAAGGACGGGTCAAACTTTCCCGTTGATCCTCAAGGTCAACTCAAGGCTGCTCGGGCCACTGTATGACGTACAAAATTTATGGACACTGTCTTCATGGGTGGTTCGGAATTTGCGAGTAGGCAACAACACATCTAAGGAGCTAATGTTGCTCCTCTGTGGCCTCGATAATTCATTGAGTACGACTTGAGTATCGTCATAAACCCAACGTCCCAGCGGCCCCCAGCGGAGCTGCATAGGGTTAGGGTCATAGTGACACTGAACCTCGTATACTGCCAAGTTTGCTGCAAGTACCCAATTATCCAATCTACGCCTTACCCTTACCTCGCAAATAAACCTCAGTGGTATTGGAATCCAACTCAAAAGTGGGCTCAAAGATCACTCCTAGTTGACAAAACATGACATGCTGTCCGAGCGGCCCATTCTTATTTACTGGCGAATTTTAGAAATGGCCTCCAAAAATATGGATTTACCGAGCGTGAAGGTCGATAATGCCAGACCATATGCTTCAGCGTCGAGCGACTGCTCTTGCCGTGATGCTCTGATGTACTACTGGCTTTGCTCTCTTCAGGCTTCGCCTGCGACTCCACCCGGACGACATCTGACAGAGTCCTACATCATTACCATTCAGCGCTATGGGCGGCCAACACCTCGTTCCGACATACATAATCCTCCGAACCGGTCTCTGGTCTTCGGTTTCCCAGGTAGCTGTGCTGTCGCTAGCTAAACGACATGGTTACATCTGTTTGACCTACTCTGCCGCTGTGGGCCGCTGTCGAGAGCTCGTATTTATCAAGGCGCGCGCTGGCCGATTGTCTATCACGTCTGTGATGTATTGTCGGCGCTGACGTCGACATATTTCATTGACCTGTTTAACAAGTCAATTTTCAGCGCTGACTGGGACAAAATACCTATTTATAAAATCGTTGCAAAATCCGACGCAATACTAGGTTGGAGGAAATGAATTCTTTCACAAAGTCTTCAGGTCTACTTTCACTTGGCTGGGACAATATCTAAATTAAGTTTTTTTGGAAGTTCGCAAAGAGCTAACTTCTAGGGTTGTACCCATACGAAGCACCTTCATCATCTCGCTCGAGGAACAGTTGCCTTGGTCTATTGTTAGATGTGTATGCTCATCACCCTAAAATAACCCATTACCAACTTCAAGTTCTCTGACCGCTGGATACGCTACTGACACACTCAAGGATATTCTGCTGCTTGGAATAGATCTTTTGATTCTCAAGGGCGGTGTCAATTTATCCTCGAATCTTCATAGCAACAGGGCGCCCGGGAAAGGAGAATTTCCCTATAAAATCGAGGGTGAAATGGCATCTATTCTCCATCTTCCAGTCTTCTCCACCCTTTCGTTCTTCTCTTCCACTTTTACAACCTTTGGACACTTTTGGCCCGGTCGCCTTCCGCATTCTTTCGCCTTCAAATAACTTTGATCTCTTTAGCAGGTAAATGGCATATTATAGTCATTGGGCTCAGCCTAATCCAGATGTTTAGTTGTTTTAAGAAACCCACTTTCATTCAAGATGTTCGCCAAAATTTCCATGCTCGCCATCGCCGCTCTCGTTGCAGGTGTTGCCGCTAAGCCCGTTCCTATGAACCAGGCGCTCGGTTAGATTTCTCTGGGCCTCTTGTGGATTCCTGCTTATGGTTGTTTTATGATAGTGGCCCGTGGATACTCTTTCGATAACTACGATGGAATCTCATCCTTCAGTGGTTTCGACAACTTCTACGGTTCCGACAACTTCGTCGGCTCCTTCTCCACGACCACTGAGGTTACCGAGACCGAGACAGAGTCTGAACTCGTCTGCCACTCCGAGTCTGTCACCATCATCCAACAGCGTCTCCTCGTCCTTCAGGAGATGGCCAAGCGGTCGGTCAACTTCCCATACCATTCATAGACTAAAATTTCTGACGATAATATGCCCAATTTAGCATCATCACTGAGCAGATCTGTGAGGTCGAGACCCAAACTGTTGTGTTCGAACAGTTCCACGCCTCGCTCGGTCTCTTCAGCGGCGACCTCCGCCGCACCTCTGACCGCCACGTCGGCTTCGACAGCGGTATCGCCAGCCACTTCACGACATCGTGGCCTCCGACAGCTCTTTGACAACCGATGACTTCGGTTTCACCGGCTCCGACCTCGGAAGCAACTATGTCTTCCCCACTGGCTCCAACTGGAACGCTGGCTCCTCCCCTGCCTCCGTCGGTGCTGCCTTCAGCGCTGCCCGCTCTGCCATCTAAGCGCTTGGGTTGTTGGTAGACGAGTGACAAGCAGAATACCCCCTTCACCCTTCGAGCGCTTGTCATTCCTTGTTAATTTTGCATCGGACTTTTTGGGCCAAGCACCTTTATCATACTGCTACTTATTTGGTCGTAATAGTTATTTGAAATTTTATAGACTGGCTGGCTGATCACAATGTGTGACTTATTGAGAGTTAAATGACTGAAGCAAATCCGAAGACTTTTTGAAATGCTCTCCTCAAGATGCTCGACAAAGTGTTTACCAAAAAATGGGCGTTTATGGAGACATCCTGTGTAAAAACGACATAACAAGAAGCATAATTGGATCGAGCTACAAAACCTTAGAAGTGATTAGGAAACCAAGTGTGCAGACTAATAAAAGCAAAGTAAAACATGTACATCCGGGAGGAGAACAAAGTGCAATGGAAATGCCTAAACAATGAAACTCCATTACTTAGGGTAAAATGAACAGTGCGAAGCATTGTGAGGTAGATACGGGAGAAATAGAATAGCCAGGTGGTTTGATACGCAGGAAGACGAGGAGGGATGATGATATGTAGGATGTCCATATGATAAAGCACGTAACATTACTCTTGCCCAAATCCTTCTGTCTCTCTGTTAAAAGAAATGGGGGTCAGCTCTAGACTTTGGACAAAAATGACAGAAGCGTACTCAATGGCGAAAAGCAATTTTGATTCAAGACTCTCATAGTCCTGATAGGGCGGCAAGTCCAGTCGGTTGAAGCATGTATGACTTCGTGGCAAGCCTTGTGGGTCGCCCGACTTCTCAATCGTAAATCGACGTGGGCCATCTGAACCTTGCAGGTCCTTAAACCCGTTGACAGGCACTCGCGATGTACCAGTGGTGAACTGGAGCAAGCGGGATTTGCGCTCGGCTGGCCAGGAGCGGATACATTGCCAAAACCATTCAATGACTTGGTCAGTCTTCTCATATCCACGATAGTCTGTGAATTTCGTCCAATCATCCCTACAAGGTAATGGTTAATTTTGGGAGTAGGGTGTAAACGGCGTGATACGTACATGTCAATTTCAGACATGCCTCCGATGAGAAGCTCAAGTTCTCGTTCATCGAAAACATTTATAAGATCCCTTGGGATGAGCTCCAGTAGCCCTTCCATGAACGAGTCAAATTGTTCTTTGACACGCCGAGAAATTCGGTAGGCAACCACTGAATCGACATAATCCTTCTTGTTTTCTTCAGTGACAGGTATATCCTCGCCTCCTGGCTTCAACTCGATGGTCACTAGCTCGCCAAATCTTTCTTCCGCGGTGGTAAAAGTTTCGTCGAGGACATCCGTGATATCATTATCCCTAGAAACATGCTGAACTAGGGTTCCTCCAATGAGAAATAGAAAGAACTTACAGCATCCATACTAATGACCTATGAAGGTCCGCATCGACAGCTTCGAGGTCTGCTAAAGACATATGTTTTCCCAGGATCATCTTGTAGAAACTAGGCACAAAGTAGGCATCAAGGAAACGGCGGTGGAAGATTGCGAGGCCTAGGCAACGACCAATGAACTTGAAGTAACTCAGATGATCAGGATTAATTCCAGATGCAGGATTTATTTGGAGGGTATAGTTGTCATGCGTCGAGTACTCGAATAGGCCATAGCTTGGGTTGAAGATCTCGTGTGATAGAAGGAAGAACCATTCTCTATGAAGAACATCAATATTTCCTATTGTCATTTTTTTATTTTTTAAAAAAGACTTACCTTGAAACACCACCATAATCCAATCCGTCTTCACCCTCAAAGTTAACCATCAGCCGTCGCTTGAGATCTTCGCCAGATAGAGCCATGACAGCTCCATAACTGTCCTCCAGGACACGCGTGCGTCTGACCTTGACCTCGCACTTCCCAGGAAGTACCCGCATTTTTGGTTGACTCCTGAAATAGACTACTTTTCGTCTATAATCACGTTTGTACTGCGGAGCATTGTCATCAAGATTTGGAGGCAACCTAGGGTCGTCCCACGACGTTGTACGGGTGTTGTGGTCTACAAAATAGACCCGCCCCGTTGATGTCAATCGCATCTCCCATCCCGATGGCAGTGGACCTAGATTAGGGTTCGTCAAAGGTCGGGTTACAGCGGTCGGAGGTGGTTGTGTTGTGCGTCGAGGATCAGTCCACGTTGTTGTGCGCGTGTGATGGTCGACAAAGTAGGGTCGACCTTCCGGCGTCCTTCGCTCTTCCCAGCCAAGCGGGAGAGGGATGTCTGCGTATGGTCCGTTCTGCGACGCCGGAGCCGGGGATGTAGCTGGAGCAGCCGAAGTAGGGTTCGCGCTGACTGGCCTCGAGGATCCTTGAGAAATTGATCCTGGACGAACAGGGTTTGATGCAGCCGTTTGACCTGCTACCTGTGGACGATGCCATGTCGTTTGTCTAGTGTTATGATCAACATAATAAGGTCGACTTTGTGGGTCGACCCGTCGCTCCCAGCCTGGCGGAAGGGGGTTGCCTACTTCATCGTCCAATAGTCGACCAGGGGCAGGAGCGGGAGCGGGAGAGGAGGTTGGCCGTGAATTTTCGGTTCGGGGTTGGTGCTGATTTTGAGACTGTAGAGAAAATGATGTATTTAACGCCAAAAGGCTTGTTGAGGGGCGCAGAGTGGGAGGAGACAAGGTGTTATTCTGGGGGATCCTCTGGTGGTCGTCTTCGATGACAACATGAGGGAAGGGATTGGATAACCTTGCACGCTCGATGGGGGTCTGCATGGGCTGCGTCTGCATGGGCTGCGTATGGGAAATGAATTCCTGAGAGGCCGGATGTTCCGCAGGATGGGATGCCGAGGGCGCAACAGAGCAGCTGAATATGATCTTGCCAGATACAGGTAAATTATTACTGGACATTGTAAGATCTCTTTGAATTGGGCCTTTGGCATGCAGCACATATTAGTCAGGCTTTGGCAGTATCAATCTCATGTGTAATCACCTTGTTGACTCCCAGCAAGTTGGAGAGCTTCTGTAGCGGATATGTTGTACACACCAAGGAATCCTGTCCAAACGTTTTAAGCCATCCATATCGTTGGAATTATAGAGATATCAAAGCAATTACCTTGATCGCGCTTCTTGAATTTTCTATGGTCGAAGATTTGGATAGCGATCATGGATGATTGTCGAACTTTGCTGTGTTCAGTATGTCAATGTGAACCACAGAACATGAGCGCAAAGGTTGTTGCTCACACATCAAAAGTTTCATTCCAAGTAGGACTCAGCGACCGTCTGGAGATAGCTGTCGTGCTGGTCTGCTCTCCGTCGACCGTTAGGACGGCGAATGGGTCCGGAAAACTGAGTAATTCTCGTTTGAAGAGGCCGCTGGCACTGATCACTTCGTAGAGGATAGGTACGCATTAGAGGATGTCAGAAACATGCAAATCTTGAGGACATACACGTTACTTTGATAAAGCGCTCAGGATCATTCAATCTGAATGGTGTAGCAAGGAATGAGCTCTCTGCTAGAGGAATAACTGCAAGGAAACAGACCTGCTTGTGCTCCCCATTGCGGCGGCAGGGGTTGGGGATGGCCTTGGGTATGGGCAGGCGTGCGGGGGAGGTGACGGTATTGTGGAAATAAGGGAGAACGACTACAGTGACCAGCCAACAGTTACAGAGGAGGTGACACCCAAGTCCCGCTCTCCCACGTGCCGAGTCCTGCTCTCCTATGTCCGACGGCACAGCTTCACTCTTCCTCAGCTCTCATGACCATGGAAAACCCCTCTTGACGCCGCCTTCTATATTTTCTGTCCAGTGACTCCAGTATCATGACATACAGTGGCCCAGGTAGGGACCACTATCGTTGCAGCCATTACTAGCCAATTCCGATAAGGTCGGTCACCACCTCAGCCCAGATGCCGCAGCCCGCACAGACCTCTCAGCCTCCGCTTTGAGACGCTTGCCAATTAATGATCTGGGTCACTATGCAGACAATTCCTAGACAAGCGTGATTCTGCCTTATAAGGCTGTATCTTGCCGCCGGCCGCCCCTGTGATTGGCGCCTGTGGCACTTGCGCGCTTCGAGCAAGCGCTTGTCAACCTTTTTCGGAAGAGGCTCGCGATGATGCTACTCTATCGAGCGTTAGACTCGTAAGGCAAACTACGCCTCACCTCTGGTCCTTCCAGTATAAGAGATCGAGTCAAAAATGACAGATACTATTTTTTTCCTTGGTTTGCAATGTCCGATCAGCAACCGCGCAGAAGAACTATCCCTCAGTACCCTCCTCCGATCTCAACCCAGCAGGTAAGTTCTCAGCAACTTTGATATCTCCGCCAAACCATACTAAATTATCGCCAGATGACCTTAGACAACTTGGAGACTGCCAGGCAATCTAAGGATGTCACAGCATTTCATTTGCTGCCAACGAATATTCTATTGCCATTGCAAGCAGGATTTCCCAAGTTTGTGATGATATCCCTGACTATGACGCAGGCAAACTCTCCGACCTCCTAAACATGCTGAACATATTTTTGGATGCTATTGAATCTATACATCTTCAGGAGCATGTACCTATCGAAGTCCAGATGAACAATGCACTTCATCGGGCTGAAGTAGTTTGCCAAAGACTGCGCCTTCTGGCTGTTCGTATCGAATCCCGTGCAAAACCTGTCCCTTGTCTTCCTCACGACAAGCATCGAACAAATGCTGTCGATATGTTTGAAAGCGGTGGCTCCTCTTCCTCGAAATCTGTGTATTCTCAAGCAAGTATCGTGTCTCAGCCAAAGTCTTTACCTTTGGAGCCACATATCCGCAGAAGGACTGTCAGTGATGTCGAACAGACGAAATCATTTTCAGCACTTTCTTCATCGAAGAGGAATGCATGGTTTCTGCCTGTCAGTTCAATGGATTATAACCATCGACCTAGTATATCCTCTGCCACGATTCCTAGACCTTCACGTCCCGCACCCCGAATAGTCCCCAAAGGTCCACAGCACAGTCCAAGGAATACTCAACATTCAGGCGCACATGTGTCCAAAAACCTTTGTCGCAATGCTTCTTCTGCGTATTACATCTATCCCAATTATCTCGGCGAGGATGTTAACATGCCACATCCACCCCGTCAAGACATCATCTATGACGAAGCAACAGGGCATGTTAAAGCTGCATCTTTTCGCGAACTTGTTCGCCTTTTGACGTCCTGGACAGCAGTCGTTGATAAGGAACTCACCACTATTATATTTACCTGGTTTCGGGAGTTCGCCAAACCTGCCGCTTTCTTTCTCGAACTCACCGGCCTATATCTCGAGGAGTGTCCGGTTGGTCTCAGTTCTGAGCAAAAGCATAATTGGGAGAATACTGCTTCTGCTAGACGTATTCGCATTGCGAAGGTGATACTGGATTGGATTACTAAATATTGGAGTGAAGCAGAAGATCGCCCAGTTGTTGTCCTTCTGCGCCAGTTCATAGAATTATCGGACGAGAATGATCCTGTGCGTCACATTATGAACCGTATAATGGAGCAGATATCACTTTCGGAAAACCAAGCGAATATTCTCCCCCCTCCAAAAGCCCCTCTTATCAATGTAGCGGAAAAGTTTGCAAAAGCGTTGCCACCAACGGGCTTCAAGCTCCCAAAGTCATACACGATTCCTCGATCTGAACATACCGAAAGCAATCGTATCACTTCGACGAAGCAAGCAATCTCACACTTGCTCAATTTCAACAAATCGAAGGCAGGGCGAGAGGAATTTGCAAGGCAGCTGACCCTGATAGTATCTGCTCATTTCAGGCGACTGACGCCTATTCAGTTCATCGAGATCTGGCGGTGCATGGATCGCAGAGACAAAGAGAAGCTGAACAGTTTACCAGGTGGAGAGTCTTGGTCTGCACTAAACTTATTTGGCAAAAGTTTAGCGACATGGGTGACGCACACAATCGTTGTACCCGATGATATCAGAACGAGGGTCTTTGTGATCTGTTTGTGGATAGATATCGCTCTGGTACGCTCACTCTTCCTCCCAAGTATTGATGTTTCATAAAATTGAGGCTCCACGTTCAATAGCGCTGCATAACTCACGGAAATTTCTTTGGTTCGAGTCGCATATTATCTGGCATAGAGTATTCGTCAATTGCGCGAATGAAGGATACAATCTTGGTGAGGCCCACGCACTTCTATTCTGTCTCCTCTCAATTGCTCATTCCCCCCTGAACTTACAGACTGTGAATCCAGACAATAAGGATCAGTTTCACACATTGCGGCGTATTTTTCAGCTGTCGAACAATTCTATCAGCTATCGGAGTCTGCTTGCCCAAGATTGGGCGCCTGTTATCCTTCCCTTCACTGGTAAGCTTGATCATTTTATATTCGCTCCTGAATAAATTTCAACGTCGCGTAGACATCCACATGCGAGATGTTCTCGCCACGGAACAATCGAGAAAAATGTGCGATTATACAAACGGACACTCTGCTTTGATACCCCTGCAAGGATATCGCCTGCTGACGAAAATAGTCAAAGGTCTGTGCTGCTTGTTCAATTGAGAGACTTGTCGGTATTCATGCTAGTATCTCTTCCCCAAGTTTTAGAGAAAAGTACAACTCTGTATCACTTCGTTGAAGATAAACCTTTCTTTGAGTGGTTTACCGCCCACATTTCTTTATTTCCCCAACAGGACGGTAAAGACTACTTCGACGAGCTCCATGCTCAAAGGTCTGCACTACCTTGTTGTCTTTATCTTCCTATCTACATCACTAATCAATAATATTAACAGTCAAGAGAAGGAGCGCAACAGCCAAGATCTGCGCGCCATCAAGGATGCTTGGGATTATGCTAAAGGATTTGATAAACCTTTCCAATTGCTGCAGATCAAGGAAAAAGAAAGATATATTGCGTCTTTTTTGAAACAACTCGTCAATAACAGGACAAGTGATAAGTACTCAGCCATTCCACTCCCTAATAACTAGTCTCGCCACAAGCAACTTCAAACTTCATGTTTCATAAATCTATGACTGTAATGACTTTTCAAGACTTATTATATATTCCAGGCATGCATCTAAACGGATGTCCTTTTTCTGTATTCGTACCTTTTTCTTGTCTGCAATGCGTAATGATACCTCACAGTTGCTTCAGAGCTCGAAAAGACACGAGAATTCAAGAACAGTTTTGCCGTCACGATAGCGCCGCCGTGGCGTGCATAGCATATGCATATGAAGTCGTAGAAACTGGAGGATCATATACGTCGTTCATACCTACAAGAGTAACATAACAGAATTACGCGCGAGCGGCCTCAATCCGTCTCCTGGCAACCTGGCGGCGGTTGAGACCCGTGAGTGATACGGCAGAGGCGGGAGCGTCAGTGGCCTTCTCGACTTCAGTCTCGCTAGCGCTGAGGATGATCTCGACATGGCAAGGGTGGCCTTGGTAAGGGTTAATCCTACCGTGGGCGCGGTATGTGCGGCGGCGGGTTTTCTAATGGGACATAATCAGGATGCACTAGTTGATAAGGGAGACGCAGGTATGACGTACAGGAGCTTGTTGAACAACGATGTTCTTGATGATGAGTTCTTCGACATCAATGCCCTTTGCATCAGCGTTGGACTCGGCATTTTTCAGTAGGCGGGTGATGAATTTGACGGATTTCTCGGGCCAACGACCTAGTAGCGAGGATATATTGATATTACATGATTTTGAATAACAATGTTTACAACGCACCTTGAGTGGCCTTGAACTCCTTAGCCTGGCTTGCCCGTCCAACACCACCAGCGAACCTTCGGAAGGGAATCACGCGCTTGTGGTCCTTAACGTCGCCAAGGTAAGCGTAGGCCTTTGATAGCTTCAGACCTAGAAGGTAATCCTTCAATTACGGCTTTACAAGATAAAGCCACAGAAACCGACCCGACAAAGCAGCCGCAACCTCGCGCATGTTCTTGAAGTGGGTTCGGAGGTACTCGCCATGGGCGCGAGAAGCTAATGAAGTCTCGATCAACAATCCATAGACTTGATTCAGCCAGAGGTCGAATCTCACTTTTTTCGGGGTTGGTGGCAAGCGCGGCGGCGGCGTAGCGAACTTATAGGACTAGAGTTTCAGCAATGCTTTTGGTCATCGTGTGGACGGTCAGCACTCACCCATCTTGAAGTCTTGAAGTTGTCGAGCCCGATTTCCAGAGATATTACAAGAGGAGCCTGCCGACGTTTGTGGCTTGAACCTTATTTTCGCAGTTGGCGGAAGATGCCGAAGGCCGCTATAAGAGGTACGATCACATGATCTACTTCCTCCTTTAGCTTCGACTACGAGTTCGTGCTTCTCATCTCGTCAACTAGTCAAGTACTGGCTTCTCTTGAATTCTTCAAACGGCGATCCAGAATCCTCAATGCCTGTGAAATACATAGAAAGTGTACAGCGTAATTCTACATACAATATGTTCATAGATAAGAAAGCAAGCAACGAATGCGATTATTGAAAAAAGTCCATGCGATAGATGATGCTCTGGTCCAGATATGCAAAGGTGGTGAAAGTAAAGAAACAACACAGAAATTTAGACAGCAAAACCCACGATCTTCTTTAATGGCTGCAGATTGATAGTTGGTTGCTCAACAACTGGCTTTACTTCAGCAGGAGGGGTCCCGAGACCGTCGTCTTCGTCTGATTCATCGCTTTCAGACTGCCTTCGGGATTTACCTAAGCGCCCGAAAATGCTCATGCGTATGGTATCCGTTCGTGGAGGTTTGTATGACGGGGACGCCTTCAGTCGAACGGCAGCATCATTCAAAGCCGAGGCCAGGTCCTCATTCATCTCTTGATTGAAAAGTTCAACGATATATCGACGAACGGGGAGGCGATAGCGTTGGGTTGACATGATGTGTAGGGCCCTGTAAAACATTTCCGGTGATATAAATATATTTCGGGTGTCTGGACGAGCTTTGATTCTAGGGACGTATTAGCGATATTATGAAGAATTAAGATTTAGCATTGATATACCTCGCCAAAGATCGGGACGCTGCATTGGCAATGACGGTGTTGGCTAGGTTTTGAATGGCTGTGATAGTTTCAATTTCGGGCTCAGAAGTAGGTGGTAGTAGGCGGTTTTCCGACTTGTCTGGCATTTTGGCTTTCCACGACGGTAACTGGTCAGCATGGTGTCAGTTTGCAGAGCCATGGGAAATCATGTTCTCAAGGCGCACCGAGATGAATCTATCGATATCTGCAGGAATACACAATCCAGTGGGCATCCCAAGAGGTGATAATGTCGCCTCCCATTTATAGTCATCAAGAATTTCCGCGCCTTGAGTAGTGGAAGATATAAGACCGAGAACAAAGAAACAAGTTCTAAAAATCACAATTAGCGAGGCACATAGTATTTTTGTCAGAAAACATACCCTCGTACAGAAGGGATCGGTGAATTTTCCGCTATTTCCAAGATCGCGGGAATAATCTCCTCTTCTTCGCAAAAATGAAGCCCTCCCTCAGTTGCGCCAACATTGCCCTAAATGTCTTTCAGAAAAAGTCTAAGGCTTCAGCAAGAAAAACTTACCACAGCCCAGAGAATGCTTTTCAGCTTCAAGATAAGATCCGTGTCTTCGCTTTCTTGGCTATGCTGTCGTATGAACTGGGAAAATTCTACGAAATGTCCCTTCTCCTGCAAAACCTGACAGCCGAGTTCTGTCTTCGCCATTTCGCCATAAAAGTGAGCTGGAACAATTCCGTCGAATTCACTGGAAAAAAATGTAAGTTCAGCCGCAATTGACAATGATAAAGAGACTCACAGGAGGTCATCTTCGTCTTCACTTGTAAAACTGAAAACTTTGTTCAGGAAAACCTCCACCTCGACAACGTAGTCGATGTTGCGGCCCTTCGGGAACGGTTAGAATAATAAAGCATTTAAACGCTTGTAACTCACATTGAACCAAGCCTCAATTTCGCGATCGATATAGCCTGCATCATAAAGAAAGCGGAAACCCATGGGAGTGGACATGAATCTGGTTATGCTGATGAGAATTTATAGCAGACATAATTGAGAAATCATACTTAAGAAGTAACCTGTGTCCAATCTCGCCCAAGTGATCCAGCATGGGTTGCATCTCGACACTAGTTGGAGCATGTCCTTTGAATCGCAAGCTTCTTCCAGAAATTCGACGGCAAGTTCACGAACTTCTGGGGCGGGATCATAGAGCTGGGTAAGAAGAAGGCGTAAGGTCCAGGTATTTGCATTTGGAGATCCACGAATGAGTGTTCCTAAATGCCGGGTGGCATAGTGCCGAATATGCTAGATATGCATAAGAATGTGCGTGGGTATATGCATAAAAAGCACAAACCTTGTAGCTCGAAGTCAACGCTTTGGATAATACGATTCGAGAGTGGCCATCGCTGAGAAATATAAGTTGCAAGCGATAGACGATGTGTAAGTAACTCACATGCTATAATCTAGTTTTCTATAATCCCTTTGATCAAATCTTCTCTGCTTCGTAGTTCACTGAGATGGTAAAAAGCAGTAAAAATCTTGAACTTCTCTAAAAGTCTGGACGGGTTCTATGTCAGCTGTGGAGACTTATGTATAAAGTAACATGACCTACTCAATGCCATCTTTGGTTTTGCTGAGAGTTCCAAGCATCTCTAATATCCATATGTTAAAGTTTCTGTGACTCGTTTTTTCGAGAATATTGGATCAGAATCTGGGACCCCATTGAACTGGCAATGCAACTTGAGCCAAATCCAATATCAAATAAAAATCGAGCAGGACTGACAGGATCAAGCTGAGCAAAGCTTTTCTTTATTTGAGTTAGAAACTGGTCTTCTGTTGATAGATACCGAACGCCTTCTGGGCTGGTCATCAGAGTGGATAGCAAAGTGCATCCCAATCGCACCCATCGCGTATTGGCCTGGATCTATAATTTAGATCAAATTAATCAAACAAAGAGCAGAGATAGCTCACCCGATTGCGTTTCATCTCAGAAAATCGATGATTAAATGGATGAAAAAATGACATCAATCGACGAATAAATCTTGAGACCCTTATGGCTTCCTCCATTCGCTTTGGATTTAGCAATGGGCCTTCAATGAGATCCTGTAAAGTATCGAAATTCCACTTAGAATGGTCCTTCGGGCTCGTCATCACCTATGAAAAGAGTCAGAAATGAGAGTCTGAAGACATGATCTACACAAATCATACTTGAGTCTCTAACAGGCAAGCCTGAAAGGTTTTATCGTCCATTTGCATGCTCATCTTTAATTTAACCTGCTCGACCTGTCTCTGACCGCGACGGACCGCATCTTCGACGGAATTTGCCCTGAAGTAATTATTAGCTGACGGCATTTGTGTATATGTCGAAACTTACCGTAGACGAAACCCTTTCACTGGGCCACTGGGTTCTAATCTTGCTCTGTTCCGGTTGAAGCTATCGATTGCTGATAGCGCCGAGGTTCCAACAATTCTATTTTCCCCGTGTTTGTAATCTGTCGCCATGCAGAAAACTTGAGGGATTGCCTATGTTTAAATCGACCGTTAGGAAACAAGTAGTGCAACATATTGATAAACTTGCTTGAATTCTAGCTGCCACTGTCAATGGGAGTACTCTATTAGCCATGGCAAGCACCTCCGCCATTAGGAGGGTCGCCTTGCGTGACAAATTGGAGCCGATTGTTGACTCTTCCAGCATAGCGGTAAGAGCCTAATATTTTGGATAAAAAATTGAGCAACTTGTAGCGCGTTTACAGTTATACATCAAAAGACAAACCTCGCATAACCCTGCATTAGAGAGAATGGCAACAAGGAGAGCTAAATATTGATCCGTCAACTTGAGGGTATGATAAGTCTTCTCCTCCGGTCTTTCCTGGTGATTTTCTGGGGCATCGCGCGATTTCCTGTACACTGGACATCGAGCTTATTCAATAAGACGTTCCAACTAAACAAGGAATAAGTCATACTTGTCAAGCGTCGTCCATCGATAAAGGTTTGATACCAAGCTGGCGTTTTAATATTGAGTAAATCAAAAAACATGTCCAGGATGATTTCCTAGTAGATACTATGAGATATTGGAGATCGAAATGGAATAAACCCACTTACTCGCGTTTCAAGCGATGGAATGGTAAGGGTATCTATGAGTGAGCGGATAGCTCGCATGTCATCCAGACAAAAGAACATCAAACCTAGCAAGTAAACAATGTCTGAGTAAGGTGAATTAAATGACAGTAACATAACGCACCACTCCAGGTACGAAGCATCAACTGCACAACCTTTGCACACCCTCTCATCCGTTCGGCATGGTCGGGGCCCTTCCCATATGCGTCTGTAATTGCTGAAAAAGCCGTCTAAAAGGAAATATAAATAGTTAATTTAACATCTGCCTAACGAGTAATTACCTCTAGGTCTGTTCCGACTTGAAGATAGGCACGGGTCCGGGGGCAGTCAACCAGATGTAGAAATACAGAAGCCAAGATTGGTGTTATCTCGACAGGACCTTCGCCCAAAACATGCAACAAAAACCGAATAACTCCCGTTTTCAAGGCAAGGTCAATGTCAATGAGTACTATGGTATAAGTCAGCATCGTTGACAATGGACTGTCTCTAAACGCACATATTTCTGCAAGGGTTTGGATGCAGATCAATCGGAATGGGTCTTCAGGATGTTCCGCAACAGCAACAATGGCCCGCATGACAGTTTCCGATATCGGAACCACGCCTGGTCCACCGTTCGTTTCTGCATCGCGGCGCACAGTACCAACCTCCACAATAGTTCGAATTAGTTTGATGGCTTGTTCTTTCTCAACTGCGCATTTGTTATCTCGAAGGAGAGATCTAGTTACCTGGTTAAGGTATCGAAGCAATCTCAAAAAATAAAAAAGCGTACTTTAAGATATACCAGTCAAGTGACTCGCCCAATCGGTCGACTCTATCAGTATCCACCAAGGCATGTCGAATGACTCTATATGCGGCAGCACGACATTGAGGAGAACAGTTATCTCCGAAACAAGGAAGAATGCTAACTATTGTTTATAACGGTTGAAATAGAGCTGTACGTATTCACTCACGCATGGAGGACTTCACTGAAGTTGAGCTCGTACCGAACACGTAGTTGTCGTCGCAGGATATCGATTAGTTTGGTCATAGCGTCAATCCTTTGAGCGTTAAGATCATGGTTTGTGGCCGAATGCATTTCAACTTTCGATGCTAGAGGAGACGTAGGACCGTTGGAGGATGAGGATTCCGAACGCACAAGAGATTCCAACTCTCTGATGCAGGTCACTGCATTTTGTAAAGCAGTTCTGAAGCCTTCGCCACCTAAGGGGAAGTGGTATTAAATTGACAAATTGACATGCCACAAATTAGCTGAACGCACTCTTGTCGTCGCCTTCTTTAGCGGACTTGATACTCGTAGTAAAATCACTGGTAGGTTTGGGCTTCCGTTTGGTGGCTCCAGAATTAGATATGTTTGATTTGTCCTTGACCCGTGAAGACTCTTTTACGATTGAATTAGACGGAGAGCTAAGGGTGACATAAATGCAACTCACGCAGATCAATGCGCCTCTGTATGGCACTAATCTTCGTTTTTGCTATATCCAGCTCAGATTCAACTTTGAGGCGTTGGCCAGGCTACACGAATTATCAGGATAGAGCGGAGAAGATTGATTTACGGCGACAAACGGTTAGATCCATATCCAATAGGTTTTCAGCGCCTTCCTTGATTCGTTTCTCCAATACTAGTTCGTTGTTGAGCGCGTCAACCTGCAGAGAGACGCAATTTTATGAGGCAATCGATTCAGAGAACCGATGTACTACGGACCTGCTCCAAGGGATCTAATCCTTCCAATTGTGCGAATGAGAAGCTGGCATCTCCAGTCCAGGTATTGACCAGAGTGGCACCGGAGAAAGAAATGTGGGAGCCAGCCACAGGGGGTATAGCCAGGTTGGCAGGCATCTCCTAGAGTTGAGGGGCGCCTCAGCCAGTGATAGTGCGCGCTGGGATATAGTGACGAGTTCAGGAGGCAACGCCGTTACTCATTCGGCGCGTCGCACGTGACAGGTCATGTGGCTGTGCCGTTCCGCGCGCCCTGGGTCGGACATAACGTTTGTTGACTGCTCGCTTTGATCATACCCCACAATGGAGCCTCGAACCGCAACAAGACGATACACTGACGAGGAGAAAAGACAGCTCATAGCTAATTTGGATATTGAAGGTTCATATTGACATCACAACCACGCGTTTTTCTGACACACCTTTACTCCTACAGTCGCGCATCGTACTCGCCAATTTGAAGCATGGCTTACAGACCGACTAGAAAACTTTACAATACATCAGGAAGGTCAAGTATCGCGGATACCCAAGCAAGTGAGGGCAATGACTATGCGTGAATTCGGAGAGAAGTACGAAGGCAATATTCAATCGGCGTTGAGAGGTTTTCAGAAAGAGAGACTGGCAGCGGCTGGAGCAGATGCGACACTGGGAGAGATTGATAAGAGCATGCGAAAGCGAAAATGGGTTGCCAGTCAAGAAGCAGAAGCAGAGGCATCTGGGTCAAGTCAATTCAAGGAGGCAGAATCCCAACGGACATTAAAGAATGGTTCGTCCACTCTTCTTGCGATCTCTTCCTGCCGATGAACATGATTTTACAGCCCGAATGCAACTCCAATCTCCTAAGAAGGTTGCTGGATCTTCATTTGGTCCTGGCACCGCCCAACGCTCACGGTTATTGGCCGCCGTCAACAAAACACCTGGAAATGTGGGTCAAATCACTCTTTCGTCTTTGAGTCATACTCACTGTTTCTCAATTGCCAGTCACGAACTATGGGCCGTGTCCCTCCTTCTCCTAGCTCCCAACAATCAAGGCCGCCATTCAACAATGCCACTTCCACTTATAATCCGCGACCACCAACCCGTCCAACTTCGCCTGTAAAGCGCCAACCATCAACCGTTAACACGGACAACCATGTACCGACTAGCCGTGTACCATCAAGCTCTAGTTTCAATCCAAAATTACCCCCGCAAACTCCTGTATTTCCTTCTCAACATCATCGTGATCCCACAACTGCAACTATGCGGTTGCCGAGAAAAGACGAAAACATGTTGAGCATAAATGGATCTCCTCTTGCTAATCCATATGAGTTTGGATTAGGGTGGTTCAAGGGGGTTGAAATGAATGAAGACGAGGAAGAGTCACAGGATGGTCGGGATGTTCGAAAACGAACAAAGAGCAGCATTATAATTCGCAGAGATCCATCCGTCGCTTTTTCGAATGGAATTCATTCACGGACGAACTCACAAGCCAGCTTCTACACCGCCTCCTCGCAAGCAACGTCATCTTCCCATTCGAGAGAGAATTCACAAGTGGGACAACCTTTCGGATCACCATCGCAAGCGTCATTAGGGGCTTTCCGATTTCCGTCAACCCTGCCGAATAACGAGGCCACACCACGTCCTACGACAAAGCATGCACGATCGTTTTCCGCTCTGGTGGCTATTCCCACTACAGATGGCCATTTTCTTGAGTTTGATCCTCTGCAAACTTCACCGGGAGCCTCGATGCTCTGGAAGGAATTTCTGACAGCGCCAAGAAGCAAGCTAAAGTGGAGATGGGACGACTAATACAAGCTACTGTCGACAAGTGGCGAATTCTATAGCTTTCCTGACCATACATCTGTACACTGCTGGTGTATTCATTATCGGACACATTCATGACATTTGCAAACACGGCAATTTTGTGCTGCAACTGCACTATTTTTTTGAAATTGGCTATATTGTATTACTTCAGATATCTGCCAACACTTCAACTGTAGCTATTCGACACTGGTGACCATCAATGTTTCGTACTCCGACAAGCATAGGAAGAGCTTTCGAAGGCGCTTCTTGATTAGGGTGCAATCTATAGAACACAATGGGACATTCATTATAAGGATGAGACCCAAACGGAAACACTTACTTTATGCATTGTTGCTCTAATGCGAGAAGATGGGTAAGAGAAATAGCACCAATCGCAAAGCCTTGCCCTCTGGCAAGAGAATAATGACCGGTTGTTACAGAGCCAATAGTAGCTGTACTATCAGGTATCAGACCTGCAAGCTAGAGTATCATTAGGTCTAGATATTGTTTATAACAATCAAATTACAAACCTCATTTTCCTCAGGAGTCTCTTCATCAACATCAGGAAGTAAAGCAGTCTGCTTTCGAATAAGTTTTTCCCACTTCCTGCATAGATCATCGTTGAGGATGTAAATTAAGGCTAGATCTTGAGGCGATCCTCTCAAGCACATTGTTAGCTTGACATTGGTTAAGGCACCTTGCAAAAGATCGGCGTGTTTCGTGTTGGATAACGGTGGAAGCCCTCGTTTAAATCGTAGACGATTGATCTCCGAGAGGAGAGCGGCACCTTGATTGAAAACAGAAGACATGCTGGAAAGAATTTTGGGCACTTCTGAACCTCGCAAAAGCCACGGCCGTATGTTAACGTTGGCTTTCCCCTCAAGTGATGTCTTCGAAGTCTCCCGCTGAGTGGTGATTAAATTCTGGTCCTCGTCCTCGTCCTGGTCTCCTGCTTTGTCACGTATTCCAAGAATACCCGCCCAGTCTGCCTTCCATGGATTTTTTGTACCAAGTTTGTCATAATTGACTCGTTTTGCGGGAGGCTTTCTATCCCATGTGGCCTTTTCTTCCTTGACCCTTTCTGATGCATAAGCGTTGTATGGATCAGTGGAAGGATAATCGCGAGGGTAATAAGTAATCCCAGACTCGTATGCTTGTGTTTGTCGTTCAAGTTGGCCGGCTACGCGGGTGCCAGTGAAAATAAGAGAGCTGAAGAATGGCATACCCCATCCCGCTGGAATTATGAGCGTCCAACCGTGTACAGATTGGGTCTCCGTTGAGTTGGAATTTTCCAAGGAACGTTGGATAAGTAATACAGGGATCCGGTCGTCTTGGCGAAGCGCATTTAATGGGGTCCCGGGAATTTTGTTCTAAGATATAAGAGAACACATTAGCACTGGGATTGCATGATGTATATATTTACTGACTTTTGACCGTCTTTCATCCAGATCTTTTTTCTTATAGCGAGGTTTCGCCAAGCCGTTTCGAATTCCCTCATCCCATATTTCGCTGTCAGCCAACTGGGAAGAGGGGAAAGCGATCGGAGGTACATGAACATAGTCCGCATTATTGACCTTCGCTTTCGTGTTTTTGGGAGGAAACCTTGAAAGGCAGTATGAGATAGAGCAATGTCAGTTAAATAGTGGAGAGTGTTACCTCAACCTAGGATCAATAACCTTGAAACCAATAATCATACCACGGGGTGCGGAGCCAGCACTCTGTAAATTTGCCAACGAGGCCCAAAACTTGACACAACGTTATTTTACGTGCTCTGACCATAACAGATGGGGTCCTACCTGCGAAAACTCTGCCCTGTCTTCAGAACGATCTGGAGAGAGACAACCGTGTATGACTTGGCTGGATTTGGGGCCCATTATTTCGAAGACATTGAAGTGTCCCTCAAGATTGATAATGTCCAATTTCGCCTCCGGAGAATCCTCATGGGACCGTTTGTATTCCGCCAAAGCGTATGAAGCTGCGTCCTTGAGTATATCAAGCACGGTTGTGTGCACAGATGGATGAAATCGTAGCCAAACTGAACGAATATCTGAACACTTTGATTGCACTATGGTGGCACCCACAATTTCTTTGCCCTTGCCTTTTCTGTCTGTCGATGATTGTGATTGAGGCCTCCAGATGATCGTCACAGGTGTAATCAAATCGTAAGGATAAGCATTCCTTTTGTAGATATGTGTTTCAAGGGTACGCGTGCCACCTAGGTATCTATGTATTAATTAGGACGACGCGCTTTCCTGATGCTAAAGTACGAGGCACACCTCTTTGAACCGGGTCCCGCTCCTTGAGGATCGCAGAACGACTCTAGCATTGCCACTAATATCTTTTCTAGACCTTTGATCTCAATGCAGGAAAAGTAAGACGCGTCATGTAGAATTGCACTATGCACAGAAGCACGATGAGAGGGACGGTATGCCTTTTCAGTCGGTGATACAGCCTTCGAGGTCAAAATTAATATGACGGTCAGGAGACGAGAGGTAGCTACAGACCAGACGATAGCCCCACATGTTCTCCATATGCATTCGCTTCGCATGCCACAAATGCGTTTCAAGCCATTTTTTGTCCTCTGAAATTTAGTTCATTAGGGCAGAGAAAGCGCAGAGTGCACGACTGTCGTCCAATACTTACTCTGTCGTTTCAAGAGTGAATCTGTGCGGCTGATATGTTTGTCCTTCCCTAGTTTGGGTATCGATCTTGTTGGAGCTTTTTTTCGAGCGGGATCCATCTGTATCGAAATAATGTCAAGAAGAATCAATTTGCAAAGTACGCATAGGAAACATACTTCTGCACTGGCTCTTTCGCGAAGTCTAAGAGGAACGCGTCGAACATCATGACTAGCAGCTCTTCGCCGTAAATGGCGAGGTAGAGTTTGCCATACTCGATGCGTTGAACTCGCACTATAGCAATTGAGGATTGAGCGGTGTCACTGACGAAGCTGGGTAGTTTCCACACCTGGCTGTCTTCATGGCATTGTGCATGGCGTCAATTTCAAATGCGCGCGCCTAAAGTAATACATTAATTGGACTATATAATTTCTCGAAGATATGGAGACGTACTTCGATAAATTTCTCGACGTCAATCGTGGATGGCAAGCCAGTCAAACCTAACGTGTTTAACTCAGATGCCCTTCAAGCCAGACATCTCGCAAAGCTTTACTTACTGTCAGTCTGTGATCTATTAGCAGAAGTAACTGACGATGAACCAGCTCCAGGTGTAGATTGGACCGCAATTGTCCGTGCAACAGACACCTTTAGCTTCTTCTTTTCTCTGCCAGTCATTTCGTCCGCCATTGCAGAACGTTTCTGCGCCATGGTCCTTTATTTGGTAAATTTCAATAGATCTTCGTGTGGAGGGTATCCCAAAGATATCTTCAGATTGAGGAAGTATGTAGGAAAATGGTGATAGGTTAATGAGAGTCAATGCACGTTAATGAGCATTGAGCGGTAAACTCTTAACGTCGACGAGTTCAGAATATCCTGATCGATCACGTGGTCGTTATGCCGTCAGATTCAGAACAGTTCAGGAGGTATAACAATTCGCCTTCTCCCGGCCACGATGACCTCAGTTACGCGTTTGAGTGCAATTTCCAGGCACTCCCTTCGTGCTGTTCAGTGCCGCAACCTGAGCACCTCCAGCATCCTGCGCAATGAAGCCACGTCGAATCTTGGCACAGTTGCGGTACAGAAGAAGCCAATAGGCGGATTCCGGGGAGGGTATGTTCTCTTCCTTCGCATTGTAATGGCGGGTATTCATTGTCTTATCAGAATTGTCGGATTTCTGTTTGGGTTCTCTCTTGCTTCCTCTTTCGCGACATACCATCTACTAGAAGAATATCAAAAGGCTTCAGCAGCGTTACAGGCTAGCGTCGATGAGCTAAAGCTCAGTACAGAGAAGGTCATAATTTGATCAAATGATTTAAAATGCAATATTTAACATATCCCTTGTCAGGTTTCAGCACATGTTAGACGCATAGAAGCCGTGGAGAAAGACCTGAAGGCATTGTCTGACGCATCTGCATCGAAGGAGGATATTTCCAGGGTGAGAACGGAGGTCAAGAAGCTATATGATGGACTTCATGTCGGTACGTGTTACTGTCACAATAATTCACTTATTGTCTCACTAACACGCTATCAGAGTTCTTGGATTTGCGGACAATGTCTGGGGTATACGTGCGTACACTTTGACTAGTGACCTTAAAAACCGAAGTTAACCTCCCAGTGTGCTGCAGAACAAGACCTTCATAAATGTCTAAAAAGGATTCTACCGAAGTCCGAATCTGAAATTAGTTGTTTGAAACTTCTTTGCCACACATCTCATTGGTATAATGTGTTTTGACTGACATTCTTCCAACAAGGCAAATGATGAAGTGGCTTGTTTATTTTACAGAACATTTTGGTATATAAGATGCAAGATGACAAAGCATTGACTAGATCACAGATGCATATGTACAGAAAGAAACAAAAGAAACAAGATAAATGCGAATGATTGATGTAGTAAAAGTCAGCACACTACTCCTCCGAAATCCGCTCGAAAAATTGCTTCAAAGTACCCGCCAGCACCTCTGGTAACGCCTCCACTTGCCGCAAGATAACATAGTACTCGAAAGGGAACGAATCCAGATATTTTTGCAATTGAAGCTCCATTTTGCCATCGACCGTTTTGAATTCTGCTTTGTCCATGCTGAGAATGGATCCTTGGTTTGGTCCGCCAACAGCTCCAGGTTCAGTTGACGCTGCTTGGAGAGTGTCCAAAATTATGAAAACGATCATAACTCGTTGCTCTTCGGCTTTTCTCAGCACTGTCCTCAACTTCTCATGATCTTGACACATTCCATCCGAGATGATGATTTGGAGCTGCCAGAGATCAGCAGCGGACGCTGAGCTCATTGCCTTGCGCTCTCTTGCTTGTTCGAGCACTTTCAAACTGGTCTCCAACAAAGAAAGGACATTGGTGGCTTTTTGTGAGAATCTGAACGCATTAATGACTTTTGTGCCGGCCTGATCGCTGAATGGACCCCCATCGAAACCATGAAGCAGGTCGACCGTCTCTCCAAACTTGGCAATAGCAACATCTCCAGCTTCAAGGCGACTCAAAGCTTTGGAGATCAAAGCTAATGTTTGATAAGCCAGATGAACAGAGTGCGATTCGGCCATGGAACGAGAATCATCAATAGAGATGAGTACTTGGTATTCTCGCTGACTTGGTTTAGTGCGGCGCAGCCAGATCTTGTCCTTGGTATAGTCGCTGGCAATGTAGGAAATGACTTTCTTCATGTTAAGTCGTTTGCCTGTCCGATAGTCGCCTTTCAGTCGCGTTGCCATGGTTGGTTCCAAGATGAGACGAAGCTGCTCGCATAAGGTATAGGCCAAATCATGAGTTAGTGACTCGTAAAGGCGCCATACGCGTTCGGCTCCAGCTTCGGGATAGTCTGATGCTCGCCATTCCATCAGCTGTAGCTCGACATTCTGGTCTTCTTCCTCCATCATATCGTCTTTTCTGATAAATTCTGAATCATCAAGTGCCTCTCCAGAGCTCTCCGTTTGACCGAGACCAGATTGGAGGATGGCTCCTTCTACGTCTGCGCGATGCTCCACTCCGGATGTGCCTTCTCGCTGTTCATCAAATTGACGAGGATGCTCTTCGTGCGTTTCTGGAGCGAGAGGCATGTCTACATCCATGGGCATGGGAGCATCATCACCGGCCATTTCGTTGTCGAGAATAGTGAGTTGATCCAGTTTTGCCACTTGCTCTTCGCCAGCTGGGCCCAAGGCTTGCATGTTATGATCGGCATCTTGAGGTTGTAGATATTCGACCTGAGATTGTGTGTTCGACTCGCCTAATTGTTCCCGAGGTTGCTCTATGGGAGCATCGTCGGCCGCGTTCAAAATTTCATCAAAGCGCTGCCGAATCTCCTTGAGGGCATCGCCTAGACTGCGCAGAGGGTTTGGTACTGGCCGGATGTCGGTTTGCGAAGGTGCGCGCCCTTGTTGAATTCCAGACGATGCAGAGCCTTTGCCAATGCTCTCTGAAGGTTCCAACTGGGATGATTCAGTGACCTCCATTGGTCTAAATAATATTGAGGATGTATATCAAAACATAGAAAGAAAGAACATACCCATCAGCGTCCGCTGTTTTTTCCTCGGTTGCAGCTGCTTCCCTTGCGCCACCTTGTGATGTTCCAGTTTCTCCCGTTGAGGCACTTTCTCCTGCTTCTGGAATAGCGATTTCGTTCGGATCTGTCATACCGCTTTCCTTTGATAGGTCAGGTTGAGCAATGATTTCCTCGGGAGGCACCTCGTGTTCGTCCTTTTCGTCGCCTCGAGTATTTTCTTCGTTGGATTCCGCTGGATTTTGTTCTGCTTCGTTGGGTAGGTTTTCTTCGACAGCGTCAGACGTGGAAGCATCGAGATTGGGCTCATTCATCTTGAAGTCTTCAACGTTCTCGTCTTCCATAGGAGCTTCATCACCATCCCCCATACCATCATCAGAGTCGGCCATATCTTCCTTCTCGCCCTCATTTTCCATCTCGTCGTCACTTCCCAAATCCATCTCATCAGGCAAATTTAGTGTTTCTGCGTCTTTCACAAAGTCGTCCATTTTCGTGCCATTGACGTTGGGGTCATTTGCGTCGTTATTCTCACCATCATCCATCTGCGGCTCTTCGTGGTCTTCAGTATCGACATCTTGGTTATTTGCTTCCTTGTTATCGTCTTTGACTAGATCTTTGGTTTGCTTCTGCTCCTTGCTCTCCTTTGCAGTGACTTCAGACGTGCCATCCTGTTCTTTGGAATGATCCTGGCCAGTCTTTTCTTCAGCCTTGCCTTGGTCCTCAGGCCCTTTCTCATCGCCCCACATCTTCTCATCAACCGCAGAGGGATCTAAGTCGTCAAGTTCTCCAAGAGTTTCGTCGAATTCGGGTTCATCATCACCCTCGGATTTGTTTTCGTCATCTGAGGTTGGTTCATCCACATCCTCCAATGCGCCACCAAAATCGTCATTCATCTCGATAGCATCCCCACCTTCGTGTTTGCCCTCAGGTTCTTGATTTTCCGCCTCTTCGCCTCTAAGCCCTTCGACTTGACTTTCGTCCTCGATATCCTTGCTAATGTTATCCCTCCCTGACCCCTCGCCGATTCCTACTCCCCTGTCTCGTCGGATGCATCTTCACCAGCTTCAGGCTCTCCGCTGTCTTGAGGTTGACAAAATCCTTGTTGAGTTAGATTTTGCAACAGCGAGCATAGAACGTAATCCAATTTGAATATAGATTTCATCCAGTTATTGTGCATAGCGAGCTGATCCCTTGCCAAAGCGAGGAAAAGGTCCAAGAAAGGCAACATCTTTTGAATCCCTTCCCGGAAGTCAACGTGCGAGAGACCGAATAATGATTGGCGAAGTTGTGCGTTGATGTTTTTCAGGTTCAAGTAGTGTGTAAAATCGCGAACGAACTGGTATCCTTTCATTATGTATTTTTCGGAATCTTCAGTTTCTTCGGCGTTGAGAGCCTCGGGGCATCGTGCAACCAAGCATTGAACACTAAATAGTAAAGAATTCAGAAGGTGGTCGATTGTCGAACTATGGGGTGTTGATTGATCATTAAATGGCACAAGGGGAATAATCTTTTGCTTCTCAAGCCAAGTTTGAAGGGCAAGAGTAAGTGATTCAGACTTGAGTGACTTGTATTCCATTCAGATAGTGTGGCGATTATCTGAGGAAGAGATTTCCCCGCCTGGACGAGCAAATCATTTTCACCTATCAAAAATATACATCAGAAAAGCTAAGAAGTCTTGAATGATACTATTTACCTTGAGTTAGATATGAAAGGCCCGATGCGTGTAAATCCTCCGACAGAGGATTGAGCTGAGTAACTAACGTATTGACCATCCTGATCAAAGACGAAATTTCATCGAAGAAGACAGATGCGACAGATGAATCTGGATCAAGGTGCTTGAGGATATTCGCATCGTGTTCTAATTCCGAGAAGGCATGAGACATCTTGCAAAGAAGCTCTTTGATCGAATCGACATGAGCCAGCACATTCGAGCCAGGTCTGACAACCTCTTCAGAGGATTGCAAAACTCGCAAACGCGTCAGAGTGGCTTCCATATGTTGATATTCGATCAAAGCTGAGATGAACCTACATAAACGTGTCAGTTAAGAAGGCTACAAATTGATGCTAATAGACTGACCGAGAACGAAGATCAACTGCCATAGCAAATCCTGACTCAAGGAACATATGCCCGCGTTGTAGTTCCCGCGTTGTAAGGTCAGAGTGATGGGCAGGAAGCGATGAACGCAAGGATGGCATACATCCACAAAGCTTGACAAAATATGTATCACCTTTCTTGACCTCAATATCGTAGACCGGACCTCCAGGCAAAGGTAATTGTTCTCGGAGCCACTGTTGATTCGTATTTTGACGAAGGATTTCAGGTTTTAAGCTGCTAGCCAGACCTGCGTGTTTCAGTTCCTTGAGCAAGTCCGCCCAAGCCTTTCTTTTGCGTACAAGTAATGACTTCCGATATTTTTCTCGCCTTTCGGTCGATTCGCCGGACGGTATGGCAAGAGAGGCCAGAGCCTTAGAAGTTGTAATGATTTCGACAGCGGCCTCATCAACAGAATGAGCAGAGTATGAAGAGATGAAAGGCTGGACACGTTTCTTAATTAACGACATGTACTTATCGAACGTCTTTTCAAGATTGACGAGATGTTGTGGAATGTCAAGCCTTTCTGTGGACGAGACAACAGGAATGAGAGGGAAGGAAAGGTCCATGGTTGCATCAGAAACCTTGTCGAATGACAGCGGTCGATTTTCTGCATCGCCAGCTAGGGAAGGTTGCAGTTGGCCAGAGATAGGTTGCCTCAGCACATCCCGGAATTTGCGCATAATTTTGTAAAGCTGTCGATGTGTTCGCTGTGCACTTTGCTTGAGGGCTTGTACATTGATATCTTTCCAACTTGCAAGCTTGATAAAGTTTTTGATCTCCTTTTCGAGCAGAGACTTTTCATCAGTAAGACGCTTTCGCAAAGGATCTGTAAAGAGGTCGTAATAACGATGCGAGGCATTCAATACACGAGCGACACGCTGTAGAGCGGATGCATGAGATGTGGGCCTGGAAGGAGCAATGAACTCGAGATATCGTTCGAAACTTTGAATCAGCTGCATTCTGGATTCGAATTGACCAAGCGGGCTCGATGCAACAAAGTCGTCAAGCAGAGGAATAAGGTTTGCCAGGTATTGATCAAGATTTTGGGAACCGCCGCTAGCAGCCTCTTCGACTGCACTCAGTGATCCTCGAATAATTGCGTCATACAGACGGAACCACCATTCGGATAACTCTCCGGTAAATGTCTTCGCTTGTGAATCTAGTAGACTTTGCCAGCAAGCGAGTTCTAGACGCCTCCAATCCACCATGAGACGAACTATCTCCTCTTGATGTACCTTGATAGAGTTCTCTCGATTTGAATACATTTGCCAATCTTCACTCTGGATCAATAACTGTTCCAACATAGCTATGGCTTTCGCAATCGGAATCTTGGAGCCTATATTGAGAATGGTGTCGCATCTTTCGATCAGATGTTGCACAACCATTTGATCGGGCCATTCTTGGGATATAGCGTGAAGCCGACGTCTCAGCGCGTCGACAATCACGGCAGCTTTCTTGAGTTCACTATAGTTTGGATCGGAATAAAAGTTATAAGAAGGCGTAGTAGGACTTTGTTTTATATCGAGGGCAAGTATGTTGTCCTGAAGGAGGTTGAATTGGAAGGGAATGCCAACTTCATCCAAGGTTTCGGGCAGACTATCTGGAGATTCCGTCAGTAGGTCTTTGATGACCTTGCTTCTCATTTCTGCGAATATGTCACTAGCGCTCCGCGTTGTCAAATCAAGAGGGAAACCAGTCAGGTCGTAGTGGATACGAAGAAGAGTGGACATGTCTTCTGATTGCACCAAAAGCGAAGGACGGGTGCGTTGAGAATGGATTGAGGTTGCTTCGTTTGCGAGATTTTCGAGAGCATCTTCAAAAGTCGGGAACATAGCCAAAAACTCTTCTTCTTCGATTTCGGCATCAGTCGCCACGTTATAATCCACTTTCCGATACAGCGTGCTTTCTTCTTCCTGATGCTGTTTTTCCTTCGCCTGATCGATAAGCCAGAGTCCCATTGCTTGTTCATAAGCCATGTGAATCGACTGTTTGCGGTAGTCGTTCTGAAGACCGATAGCCTTTTCGAGGGATAAGGCCCCTAATGTCAACAAAACGTGACGAAATGCTGTAGTTCCCGAAGGTGCAACCTTTTGGAAATCGACAATTAGACGATCTGCACTGTTAACCGAAGGAAAGGAAAGGAGTGTCATGACCATGTCCGCCGAAGGGCTCTTGGTGCGAGACATCGTAGTAGATTCCGACAGGATGCGAAGCCCAAACCGCATGTAGAGCACGGCGAGGTTCAACAAGCTGCTTATATCGACGAACTCATAGTATACGGTGTCCAAGCGCTGGCAAAAACCCTCTAAAGATTTTTGAGTCACTTGCTCTCGCAAATCGGCGTCCTCGTCGCCACGAACTATTGCGTTGATTAGGCCATCGATTTTAGAGGGTGACAAAACGCTTGCTTGGAATTGGAGGACTTCGGACCAGAACAGATGCAATCTTGCAACATCACTACGGTTCGGCACAATGGGCGATGTAGCGAGATCCGAACGAATATGGAGGAGCCGTGGCGTGAGATATCGAATGAAATCGTTATCTTCATTCCCTGTAAGCAACGCTTCGAGTTGTTGGTGGAGTGCAACCTGAATGTTCAGGTCACTTTCTTCACGTTTCATGCGATCATAGCCACTGCTATGAACAACAGCAGGGTCCACAGGAGTATCCGGAATGACGAGGTTTGAAAGCAGCCGACTGATCCCAGCCCAGGCCAAGCCCATCGCCTGCAACGGCGTTCGACCCGCCATGATAGCCTGAAGCGGGAGAATCTCCTTGATTATAGCAGAAAGAAAGGCGCTGTTGGTAGAGCACATCAGAAGCGAGATCAGAGTTTCGAAGGATTGAGGGAACTGCGCGATCCCATTGACTGTATCCTGAATTGCCATATAGACAGGTGGGTCGAATGAAGATGAAAAGGAAGAAGTAATCTTGATTGGTTATTCAGTACTTGAGACTTAAAGTCGAATGCTGACAAAACACTCACAATAGCCAGGCTCTGATAAAGCATGGTCGTTAGTTGCATCATGCGATTTGTGGTCTGTTGCGATTGTACAATTGCCAGTTGCGCTTGCTGGCGGAGAACACTTTCGTGCTGAGCCAAGGTCACCAAGTTAACTCGGTTCATGTCACTATAAATTATAAGTCATCCTAGCCATAAATTATTGCAATGCCGGTACTAACCATGTTACTATTGCGTTGTGAAGGGAAATTGGATGGAACAAAATAGCCGGTCCCGATATTTTCTGCAAAAAAAAAATTTGAGATGTTGAAATTTGATGCGTGTTTGTTTACTCACCGATGTGCCAGGTTGCGTATTCCAGAGGTCCTCCAACCAACACTTATGTGCTCTTGCTAAAATTGAAAAAAAGTCTTGCATTGGGGTATACATGAGGTTTTTATTTTTATTTTCTTGAGATGAATTAGAACATACCTATCTCAACTTCAAGAGACCATAGCAGATGTTGATACGGAATAATTCGAAGGAGAGATGCATCTTTTGAGTGGCAAGTTAATGAAATGATTTCTCGCATGATGGCGTTCGAGAGCTACAAAGCGAATTAAACTTCAAAGGTGGGGGACCGAGTTGGAATAATGGTTCACCTTTAAATCACGACGCGTTAAACAGGTAGCAAGGAAGTCAAGTTCCAGAATTATGAAACGAGGGTCGACCAAAAGCGATCCTTCAGTGGAACGCCTTTGCAAAGCGTTGCTTGTCAAACACTAATAGGAGGTCAGTATGAAGCAAGAAAAAGATAAGCGGATCCGAACCTTATCGAGGCTTTCTCTAACATCCGATAGCGATATATCTTTTCGACGTTGGAGTCGCGATGGCAACGATTCCATGCTCAGTACATTGAGTGTTTGGAGGCGTATGGCTAGTAAAAGAATCAATACTAGTCACACATAGTAATGCAAAAATATCAGATACATACCAGATGTATTAGGTGAATCGGGAAGAGATAAGGATTGTAAATCTGTCCGCTTCATTGTCTCGCGAAGACCGATTGGTAATTCATCAACATACAACGTTGACCATATAGCGAATAATCCAAGGCCAGTGGAAAGGGATATCGCATTATGTAGAGACTTGATAAGCTGTAGCAATTGCATAAACACAGAGGGACAATTTTCAAGAGTCTTGAGAAGCCAGCTACAAATTGCCTGCAGAACGGAGAAGTCCGGGGAGGACGAAGCAATCGCTTTTTTGAGAAAAACACAACATTGGAGGAGTGTGGATGCCAGTTTGAGAGAAACCTTGGAAGCTGGTCAACAGGCTACAGACAGGTACAACGTGTCATAAGACTCACTAGATTGGAGGCAGAGATGGTGGATGATGATGACAGCACGCTCAAAGAGACCCTAATTGCTTCTCCATATAAGTCGATAACAGCCTGACGAACGTGTTGATCTTTCTCTGTTAAGGGGTGTTTCTCTTCCGATAGTTCAAAGGAACCGTCATGTTCGCATATGAAGAGAGCTGAGCTGAGATTTAATGATTCAAGCACCGTTAAATGAGAAAGAGATGTATCAGTCTCGAAACCATCCTGCAATGTTGGACCATCGTTCCAGTAAAAATACATCGGCTAAAATGAAGAAAGATGACAAGTTAATAATCTTGAGGAATGTATTTGAAAGTAGGTGCCGACCTGATGCGAAATCGATCCGAATGACGACCTTTTCTGCAGAGCATATTCCTTTCTGGGTGTTTCAAGCGCAGTGTTCACAAATTCTGGGGGAAACTCCATGACAAACTTGGGCAGCAATCCAACGTCCTGAGAAGGCTGGGAAGCAATATAGCGAACAAAATATGGCACATACGCAGGTACGAGAGTTCGATAAAGAACAGAAATCCAAGGCAACTTGTTAGCGATTGGCGTTGATGAATGCAGAAGTCCTGGTGCTTGATCGACGAGGGTCGTGAGGGCCGAATCCTGATCCAGATATCGGCCAGTTGAATAATGATTGTGTGATTGTGAATATTGATGCTCAAGGAGGCCACGTCTCGCAGCATCGAAGGAAATAAATTGCACACTAGGACCACGAGATGATGGCGCTAATGAACTCGGCAGGCGGTAATGATCCTGAAGGATTTGGACATCATCTGCTAGAGGAGTAGGCGAAACGGCAATTTCGATGCCTCGATTACGCATTGCTCGCGACAGTTCTCCGTGGTGGGGATCCACTGACATGAACAATCTGAAGTTTGGATGAGGCATGATCACTTGAACGCTGCCATCCACAAATCCTCGTTCGCTGAGAGTCAAGGAACCGTTGGATTCACACAAGGAATTTAGACGATCGAGAACGGAAGGACCACAAAGGTTTGCACCGTCAAGCAGCAACCATTGTCCAGACCTCATAGCTTTCACGAGAGGCCCATCGACCCACTCGAATTGGCCTGCAGTAGAAGATGAAATCGCCAATCTTGTCAAGGATGATTGAAGGTCCTGATAATGCGAGTTCGATTTAGCCTCAGATGCGGCCAATTCGGATAAAAAGGTCGACATTTGTTGAGCGAGATCCAAGAGATTATGAGTTGAGGCCTTTTCGCAGGCGGTCCGCATTGAATGGGCTCTGATCCAGAATGCAGTGAAAATCTTGGATCCCACAATCGAACGAAGCTCGATATTCAATAAAGCGGTGATCTCATCCAGTATGGCGAGCATATGTTTCCTTGTATCAACCTGTTCAAAGCTTCCTAGGATGTCCATGGTATCAGTAGCACTGTTCACAGATACTTCCCATAGAGGAGTGCCGATGAAAGTCGCCAATGTTCGTACGATTTCGGTTTTGCCGCTGTTTTTTGGGCCTGTCAAGATCGCAAGCCATGATTGAGAGATACAATGTCCGAGTGATTCCAAGGCTGACAGTTGCATTTTTAATACGCGGCCAGGGCGAGTCAGAGGGGCTAGATTTCTTCTTGGAATGGTAAAGCTTCCGAATTGAAGTACAGCTGAAGAAATCGTCCATGGAGGAGGACTTTCTAAATCTTTAGTCGATGTGCAGAACACCTTGTCAAACAAGGCGCTTGCTAATCTACGATCTTGTAGATTTCTGAATCGCTGGAGATATACGCTTCGGAGATAGGATCGCGGGTCTCGATTTGATGTGGGCGATACACATAACGTTCCCCAACGAATGACGTCTCGTAGATTGAATTCCCAAGGAGAGCCATCTTGAGCAAAAGCACGTTGAACGCTAACGCGATGGTTTAATTGGATATTGAAAGAAATCATTGCACGAAGCACGTTTTCATCTATGTCGGGAAATATATGCGAGCAGACTGTATGCAGATCATCTGGAGTGAGCTCCTCGATGTAAACCTTGGTAAATCGATTGACAAATGACTTTGGAAGACCTTTACGACCACCCCTTGGTGTAGTGGATTTTGAGCCGCAAAAATCCGGAATGATGGATGGCGCTTAAAGGTACGATTGAGTTCAGGGATATAAACTGTGCCGCGGTGATCCAAAATCGCATTCAGACCTTCAAGGACTGCTTGGGGCGCCAAATTCATTTCATCAAGAAGGACCCAATGTCCTTCTTGGAGTGCTCTGAGAAATTCGGCGTCTTTCCAGGCGAACTCTCCTGCAGTTCCACCTTCCACCGGTAAGTCTGAACCGAATAAATCAATCAAGTCGGTTTGATCAGACAGGTTGATGCGGCACAACGCATGGCCAGAAAGGTTAGCCAGAGCAGTGATCAAACTTGTTTTCCCAACACCAGGACTACCCTCGAGCAAGATGGGTTTGGTGACTTGACAGGCTCTAACAACTCGCGTGGCGTTATCAAGAGTTGTCGGGGCGGCAAAATTGAATAGTTGACGAGATGACACACCGTTCCCCCGATCTATCGCGAAGGATCCAAGTTGGACATGTGTCGCTGCATCATAAACAGGAACTGTGGACCCCATGGGTTCAGCCAATGGTACCAGTTCTTGGAGTTTGCCCGATGCGTCTTTTTTCAGCCGATCTATTGCGTCTCGGGAATATCCTGCCAACTGAGGGAGGGAGCTCAAACCATCCAGGTAAGTCATATGGGCGGCATGATGCTGTTATTTTTATTCAACAGAGAACTACAACAGCCAACAGTCAAACTTACAAATAATTCATTCGGAAGGATTCCATTCAAGTCTTCAGGCTTGTAGGCAGAATTAGTGAATGTTACCCATGCCTTGGGATTAAATTATTAGTCAGTGCCACCAACATACGAAGTACTGTGTTACATACCAGTATGTCTCGTAGACCCATTAAGGATCGGTCACCCACTTGGACGCATAGCCACTCGACGAAATCCAGGAGAGGTGAAGTGTAAGGTCGAAGAGATTTCTCACGCCAAAGACTATCGACAATCAGTTCCAGGTCTTTACGGTCTTCCATTGGAGGAACCCAGATTTCCGTAAATCTGTTGCGGAGCGCCGGAGATAGTTCTTTCTTTCCATAGTCACCTCCAGGATTCATCGTCGCAATCAGTTTAAACTCTTCTGAAGCACGGATGGCAGGTTGTTCGGAGTCTGTTCCCCCTCGTTCTGCGAGAACGATCGATCGTCCAGGCTCAAGGACACTGTTAAGGCGTTCAAGAACAGAATCATCGGCAAGAGAAATTTCATCCAGTAGAAAGACGTCCCCATTATTCATCGCTTCAATTAGAGGGCCGTCGTGCCATTCGAAGATAGAATGCAATCGCAGCATTCGGGATCGGATATCTTCTAGTTGAACACGAGTATCTGCATCGATGTGGGGGTGGGTTTTCAATACCGAAGATAGCAAGGAATCCATCGCTTCAATCGTTGGTAGCGTGTTTCCTTCGAAACCTATTTTTTGCAAGGTCAAAGACGCCTCTTTTATAATTTCAGCCTGGATAGCGCTTCGGTTTCTAACGGGACGAAGTCCACCGATGATATCAGCCGTTTCAGTGTTTTGATGGCAGTTGAGGGCGAGTAAACGCTGCGATAATGATTCTGCAAATACTTGACAGACCGAGGTTTTACCAGAGCCCGTTTCGCCCACTAAGAGGATGGGCTCGTTGAATTTCAAACCTCGACAGACTAGGGTATATAGCCGTCGCATGGCTTTGGTCCATACGGTTGTAGAGGTAGTAGGGATAGGACGCCCGAGGAATGAGGGGATGTCAAGATCAGGGCGCTGAAGGTCATACATGGCATCTTCGTCTATCCTGACGCCCATGACTGATTCGATGACCTCTTTGACGACCAACCTATCTTCTTCCCGACGTGTACGCTCTGCTAGCAGCATGTAGCCATTGTCCGCAAGTTCTTGATACCCAATTGCATCACGTCCAGCCCATCGAAAAAGATCGCGCAACGTCGCAAATCCTTGTTTGCTTTCAAAGACACGACCCGTTTGCCTGCGTTTTTGAAGTTCACGGAAAACGGCCACAATTTTCTTTCCATAAGAAGGCGCGATTTGACACCGCTGACAAAGGATCGTCTCCAATTCGGCTTGCGGAACATCTTCAAAGTGAACTTCCAAGAATCTGTTTCGGAAAGCACGAGACAAAACCTTTCTTCCAGCATATAACCCAGGAGGATTCTGTGTCGCGAACAACATGAAATGGGGATGAGGGCGAACAACTTCTTGAGTTTCAGGAATCACCAATTCGCGATTGTCGTCAAGTAAACGATTAAGAGCTTCCAAGACATCGGTTGGGGCCAAATTCAATTCATCCAACACAATCCAGTGTCCGAAACGCAAAGCTTGGACCAATAAACCGTCTTTGAATACGAGTTTTCCTGTCAAGGGGTCGGATACATATGAACCCAAATATTCTTGAATATCCGTATGTTCGTGGTTGTTGATGCGCACAAAACGATGCCCTGTGCGCTTTGCGAGGTATTCGATCGAACTCGTCTTGCCACTAGATGTCGGTCCTTCAATTAAAACTGGGAATCTGCGGGTCAAGATGATGCGAGCTAAATCGATAAGTTTCTGCTCAACAGATGGCGTCATAATATAATCTTCGGCTACGCAGTCATCAAGAGGGCCTTGCTCGAGATAGAAAGGGCCAAATTTGACATGTCCTCCGTGAACAGGCGGTGAAGGATCTTTCGTCAGCAAGGATCGAGGATTGCGTACGCCAGATAATAGATGTTTGCGCGCAAGACCAGTCACAACGTCTGCGCTTGTCGAATCTAGAACCATGGTGAACGCCATGAGACAACCTTCCCATACGGATCGTCGTAAACTATATGCACTGGCGGTATCCGCAGCAAATGTGAGTGCACGGACCAGAGTTCGCATGCTGAAGTGAGGTCTGTGGTTTGCTCCATCTGCGATTTGTCGACTTGCGGCCACTTCCTTGACTGCAGAATAGAATTCTGCTACATCCATAATGATTCGCTTATCGCCGACCGCGATGTGTGCGATATATTGGGAGATGATACTGAGTAAGGTTTCTTTATCCGCGTCAGGGGGAGGAACGTCAATTTCAGTAAATCGAGATCGTATGGGAGGAGGGAGGTCCTTTTTGCCAACGTCGGTTGCCGGGTTCATACACGCAAAGAGGCGGAAGTCGGGATGTCGAGGAATGGGTTCCAAAGATCCATGCTCAGTCAGCGTGATAGATGCAGTCGGACTATGCAATAGAACAGCCAGGGACTCCAGAGTTTCCGGGCTAGCAAGGTTGACCTCATCCAATAGAACCCTTGAAGAGAAGATGCATTAGAGGAAATATCATATACGATTTTCAAAGCACATACCAGGCTCCAGATCGAAGTGCCTTAATTAAAGGTCCTTCCACAAATCCAAAGGCAAACTTGCCCTTTCCATGCACATGCTGGATTTCGAAATCTTCAACCTCCGCAAGGAACGTTGACCACTCATATTCAGATATTTTGGATTCTGTTCGGTCCGTTTTGCGTCGTTTTCTAGGAATTCCATCGTCGAGCACCTCAGGCCGCATAGACCTAGATACAACCAACATCAGGATGCCGACAAAAACTATGGGAGTAACTTATGTACCTCTCTTCTTCCACTTGTCTCGCCTGAATTCTCTCCATGGCCAGTCGAACGCTTTCTTTCCATAATCCAACGGCTCGTTTCCATTTACATTCATTGACAGATTTCCGAATTTCTGCCTCGAATTTTTCATTTTTACGCCGACTGAAGGTGGCACCAAACAATGCGAGGAATTTTTCTTGCAGGGCTGATCCAGGTATACGGGTATCAATAGGCTTGAGGCCACCGATAAGATCCGAGGATTCCGTCTGATGGGAGAGATTCAAAGAAATGAGAGGTCGATTCAAGAGCCCTGCAAGGTGGGAAATAACGCTGGTTTTTCCCGTTCCAGTTTCGCCTGTCAGCAACACTGGTTCCCCATGGGCGACAGCATTCACAATTCGGGAAAGAAGTAACACGGCGGGCTTGTGCATCGCGAACGGGCGAGCTGGAGCAGCTGTGAAATCGTTATTGGATGAGCGAGCAGAAATCCTGGTTCGCCCTAAGCGTAAAGCCACTGTCCGCCCATTGGCGTCTTTCTCCGTATCGACCTCTGGCATTTTGCTCTCTAAAACCCACTGCTGCCTGTCGGAATCAAGGCCCAACTTGTCGCCAATAAGTTGAGCAACAGCCTTGGAGTGTACCCGACTTGACGTCGTCATAGCTCCAGTACCAAAAAAGACGTCGCGAGCCTCGAGGTAGATATCTTCCCTCACAGATGGATTTGGGAAAATATCCGCGAACGTTTGGGAAGAAGTACCTTCCAAATCCACGTTCATAGGTTGGTATGATGAAGGGAGGAGTTTATCGATCCTTTGGCAAAATTTTAGCAGTTCCCGTATGCCGATATCCCTGCCAGAACTCTGCGAACCGAACTTCAGCACCGACTCCCATAGATCGACCGCTGCTTGTCCAGCACTCCCGGACAAACGAGGAAATTTTACAGCGACAATCGTCCGTAGCTCTCCGAGGGATGGAGAGTTGACAATGACTTCTGAAAACTTGTGGGCTCCAAAAAATGCAGGTGCATGGAAAGTGCCCGTGCGAGGAAGAGGGACCGATCGTGTCGCAAACAGCATAAAATTTTCCTGTGCGATGACTGTTCCACGACTAGGAACGTTGAGTTGTGCACGACCGCCTATCCACTTCCCAAGACACATTGATTCTACGAGAGGCTTGATGACGCCGAGGACTTCGTTGCTTCCACGATCAATATCTTCGAAGACGATCCATCTCCCTTCGCGCATCGAACGTACGAGAACCCCTTCTTTCCATTCAAAACATCCTGGGCGGACAGTAGAGGAAACATAGGAACCCAAAAGCCCTCGTGGATCAAGTGAGGTGTCTGCAAGGTGAATTGTGACGATTTGATTTTTATTTTCGGGGTGGAGAAGGCAGGAAAGATGGGAAAGAAGCAGTGCTTTCCCTGCAGATGGGGCAGATGTGAGGAGAGTTGGGAGGCGACACGATACGCTCAAAGCGAGTTGTCGGAGGGCGTCGATTGAAGATGGCAGAGAGATGAAAGATGAATCGACCGACGACGAGGAGGAAGAGCGTAAAAGCAAGACACCATGTACGTTGGCGATTAGAGGACTGTGATACCTTTAGCTAATATATGAAAGAAGATTGGAAACGGACGGACCTCAGGTCGCTCTCCTCCAATGGAACCGAATTTTCAGAGTCGTCATCTGAGAAATAATCCACCTTCTCGGTGATGATCCTGTTCCGTTCCTCTTGCACTCTCTTTAATTCTACAACGGGCATAATCCACCCGTCTACTTCTTTCTCTGCTCCAGTGATATCGCGTCCGTAATTGAGTTGACAGTCAACTCCGCAAGGCTCGCCTAGGGTCTCGCGCTCTAATTTGCATCTCTCTTCTTCTCCCATCCCACTCTGCAAAGAGTAACACCGAATAGCAAGAAGTCTGGCGCCGTTATCAAGATAGGGTGTCCATATAAGCTTTGACAAAGGTTCTAGTGACCATAGTAGGTGGTGCGGTAATTGGCGATTACTTTGCAAAACACGATAGTATGCAAGAAGGAGTCGTTGAAGTCGTGTAACGTCAATGGATAAAGGAGAAAGTGTTCCATTGATAAAGGCAAGAGGACCGTTTTGATAGTGGTTCAGTAGCATTTTGTTGAGGATACTGAAAAAGAATATTTTCGAATATAAATTTTCATACCGGCAAAGATGAAACGACAACGTACGGGAAGAGTTCTTCATGAACTTCCAATAGATAGCACAAGGCAATCAGATGTTCCTCTACATCTTGTCCGCTCTCTATCCATCTCGCACATAAATCCAACAATATTGGCCGAAATAATGTTGCAATGAGTTGGGTGAATTGGGGTACGGCCAATAGGCCAGAAAGCGTCGTCAGTAGTTCTTGGTTCGTTGAGGCGTTATTCAGCGCTTCATGGTACTGTGTACCGGTAGGGATGTACGACAAAAGTTGTCTGGTTTGACGGCGGATGTTGATCGCAAGTGGGTCATGAATAGCACTGGCGAAAGTCATGTTGAATTTGAAGGTCAAAAGAACTAGCACTTCATTAGATTGTAGAGATAACTTTTGGGTGTTCTATATCGAATGATAAGTCAGGTAATAAAACGAGATGGCATATCTTACCGTTGGTCGACCGGTATCTATAAGTCGAAGCGTGTGCAAAGTCGACCAAAACTTGTAAGTAGATGGAAGCGCAGGTGCTGATCAAGTTGGCCCTACCAAAACTTTTGCAGCCGTCACGTCGTGTGACAATCATATCTGACGCCGGGCCGGTCCTTCAGGAAGCGCCCACTGACAACCTTTGGTCTCCGATGTGTTCGACTCGGATGTACGTTTACCACCATTTTTTTTTCATTAATAATATAATATAAACGCTTGTTTAATATTAAAAGATTTTTTGGCCAAATCTAACATTGAATACTGCTGAGGATGTGCTCTGCTGCAATGATTGTGCAATTTAAGCGCGCGTCAATTGCGGACCACTGCTTTGTCGAGAGTACTTTGTACACGGCAAGATTTTTATTCGTTAAGCATGGGCTTGACTAGAGACCGATGTGCCTGTATTAAGAATTCTGAGTCCCATAGGGGTCGACTTCGCCCAGCTCGATGTTGACGAGTGACGACAATCTACCTGAGGTCAACCTGCACAACAACCATCTGCGCCACATAATCCTGCCTCCATCGCGTGCCTTTACTATATATATCTCAAAGAGTCAGACAAAGTTTTAACTGAGAGGGTCCATGCCGATAGGCATATACTCTACACACCGACACCAACTTGATTCTTACGAACAAAGATATAAAGTGTATACAGTAGCGGCCATAGAAAAACTATATACAGCTCTGCAAAGTCCTTCCTTACTATGTATCCAACCGCCGCGGGTTCGGGTCTCAAAAAAGATTATCGTACATGTGATCCCGCCTGAAATCACCCAAGAACTACCGACCGACGGTACATCCAAAAAACTGGCAAGCAACCCCCAAATACTCGACGCCACCCTGTCAACGAAGGACACCTGTCCTTCGAGCTTGAATGAGGCCATCCAGAGTAGAAAGCAAGCAGCGCCGGCACAGGCGCTTAACATTGGCGCCAAATAACATCAGAGGTGCTACAATGCATGCAGCCGTATTGCCATAGAAAAGGCACAGAGCGATTCTAAGGCCTTATGCATCTTCCTCGTCTTCATCGTCATCCTCGTCGCTGGTGCTCGGAGTTTCGTCGTCAGCCTCCTCGACATCCTCTTCAACATCTTCGAAGGTCTTAATTAAGACCTTGACTGCCGAGCTCTCACCTCTCGGTGTCCAGTATCCTTTATGCACCAAGGCATCCAGCTCAAGGTCCTTACACCGTCTGCGTTCGCTCCATCGCACAGTCCATGTTTCTGATGGCCGGATAGATTGCCAGAGACAACGATGTCGGAAATAGAGAGCCGAAACAACGTCCTTCCCAGAGACCCCACTCAATTTAAACACCTCGAGGCGAGGTAACAGTGCGGGAGTCCGGCGACCGTTGGCGGAAATGTTCTGATTGGCGTCATTGCCACTGGGAGAGATGAGGGCTTCGCCTTCGTGGGTAAACACTTTCCAAAAATTGGGGGACGTTTTCGCGAACGCGACTTCCAAGACGCGCAAATTATAGGTTGCCCGCAATAAGGCGGCCCAACTCCGGAGGCTGCAGTCCAGCCCACGGATAACCAGAACCTCCAATCTGCCGAGGTAGTGGATCGGAAGCTCAGGAGGGGAGTGTCGCGTGAGAGGCGCAAATGTCGCGGAGGCTGAAGCGGGATGCGGGTGGTTGGGAGGCGTGGTTAAGAAGTCAATGAAAGGAGTAAAGTCCTGCTCTCGTAAGTCCAACGTGAGCATTTTCAAACTTGGCAATTGGAGCCGCTCGAGCAGGCTGCACAAGTAATCTGGATCGAGATCGGTGAAGCTGAGCTCTTTGAGCTTTGGCAGCTTAATTTTGTAGTCGGTGCTAAACCATTCCAGCGCTGGGGAGCCTTTCGACTGCTCGGGGCCCGAATAATACAAATTCAGGCTCTTCAGGTCTGGACTTGTCCGTAACATGCGATCCCACCAACGATACGGAGGACGCACATTGTCGAGGTGTAGGGCCAATTCTAGATGCTCCAAGTTGGTGAGATATACGCTCTTGTCCCAAGGTAGATTGACCCCAATTAAAGACACGTTCTTCAGACATGGAAGATTATTGTCGAAGATGGCCACTGGCGGTTTGTGTGTCGCCAAATAGAGCCTGTGGGTAGTACGATAGTCTTCGAAATGGTAAAGTTGCAGCGTTTCGAGCTTTGGACCGGATCCGCAGCTAGCGAGATATTTCCTTGCAATGGCTTTACAATCATTGTCGCAGATCTTGAGGTGAAACGTCCTCCAACGATGGACGAAGGGAATGATGGCTTCGAAAATAGCTGTAAGCTCATCCTTGTAGAGAGTTATTCCTGGAATGTGGTCGTCAAGTGAAACTGTGTCGATGAGTATGTCGAATAGATAGGTAGATGTAGAACAGCGCCCAAGGTATTCAATAGCACGAGGTAAGTGTACCTTTTCTCTAATACGAATGGTGGTCCACAATGGTTGCGTCCGCAGGGCAACAATACGCCAAAGCTTGCAGACGTGAGCAACGACCTGAAAATTATGAGAGGGAAGCGGGATGAACGCCTGGTCCGGCTTGAGCAAGAAGGGCGAATCGGCGTAGGGATAGTCAAAGGCAGAGCCGAGAACAAAGATCCAGGAGAGGAGTTCGACGGGCAATGAATGGATGTTGGTCGGACGACGCGAGGGGTGCATTGGGAGTTCTTCGCGGCAAGAAGAGCGCGGAGGTGACAATGCACCCTGAAGTAAGTTTGGACATAGCATATTGGGCTGATGGCGGGAGTGTCGGGACAAGAAGCTGTGAAGACGTACAACGGCGGAAGGCTAATGGGTCATCCGCGAGGAGGGGTCAGAGACGGGGCTGGGGGAGAGGCATGGTGTGTGGGGGAGAGGAGGGGGCTTAGAGGGACTGTTCATGTACTTTCTCTGCCTGCTTCTCCGTGGCCCGACGATCTCATGCATCGCCCAGGTGGCTGTCAGAGGCAAAGATGCACCATACCCAGCACGATCGCGTGTCGCGGCTCGTCCAATCACGATTGTCCCTGTTCTCTTCTCCCATCAGCCTCCCTCCGATTAGCTCTCTCCGCCTTACATACCCCTCCCACGCACACCCCAATGTTCTTTTCTACACTGCGTCCGCGCCAAGAATATATCTGCTCTTTAGCCGCATCAGGTATCTCGTGCGCCATTGTGTATTTACTGCAACCCCATTGGCATCGGTCTCGAGGTCATCGCACTTCACATGTTCAATGTCGAGCCATAATCTCATAAAACGGCGATAATAAACATGAAGACATGATAAAAGCAGTACGCTAACCGAGCAAGAAAATCTAGGCAAAATACATGAGGTTGTTCTTCTTCTTGCTTTGTACTGATAAAAATGGAGTTAGGACTGTTGAACAGATAAAAGTAAAACCGATTACCTTCAGAAATACCGCTCAAGAAGTGCTCATGTGTTAGTCGAGTGGCTCCCTCCCTGAGAGCAATCATACCCGCTTCTACACACACAGCCTTCAACTGCGCACCGTTGAACTCATCCGTACTCCTGGCCAACTCCTCATAGTTGACATCATTCGACGTTTGCATCTTGCGAGAGTGGATTTGAAGAATGCGAGCCCGCGCTGTTTCGTTCGGCAAGGGGAATTCGATTTTCCGATCCAGACGACCAGAACGCAGCAGAGCAGGATCGAGGATATCAATTCGGTTAGTCGCAGCTATGACCTGAATATATCGAAATCAAGCGTCAATCGCAGTATGATTTATTAAGTCCAGAACAAACCTTGATCCGATCGTCACTCCCAAACCCATCCAGTTGGTTCAGGAGCTCAAGCATCGTTCTTTGCACTTCACGGTCACCACTCTTGTCGGAATCAAACCGTTTTGTACCAATGGCATCTAGTTCGTCGATGAAGATGATAGCAGGCGCTTTCTCCTTGGCCAGGGCAAACGCATCTCGAACAAGTTTAGCACCGTCACCAATAAACATCTGCACCAGAGAAGGACCAGCTAGTTTCAGGTAGCAAGCTTTCGTCGAAGCAGCACATGCACGGGCGAGGAGCGTCTTTCCAGTACCTGCCAGGAAATCAAGTTAAGTAGTGCATGAGATCATAGCAAAAATAGTATGCTTACCTGGAGGTCCATACATCAAGCATCCCTTCGGTGGCTTGATACCAAGTGTCTTGAACTTGTCAGCTTGCTCCATCGGAAGTACGATAGCCTCGACCAGCTCCTCGATCTGCTTCTCCAGGCCACCGATATCTGTATAGGTTTCTGTGGGCCTTTCATCGACCTCCATGGCCTTTACACGGGAGTCGAATTCGGCCGGTAGGGTATCGAGAACGAGGTAGGAATCCTTGTTAACACCGATGAGGTCACCGGGCTCAAGGTTCTCCGCAGGGACCAGACCAATCAAGGGCAGGAAGACAGTTTGGCGGGTTGAAGTTTTGATAACAGCGCATTTGCCTTTGCGCATTGAGTCGAGATCCTGATTTGCGCCATCCTCTTCGACTTCGGGATCGACATCCAAGATCTTGAAGGTATTAGTAATCCAATTGCGAGTGAGCGAACCGCTGTGCCCTTACCTCGACGACATTCCCCACAAGATATGGCAGGACTTTATTCTGTTTGATCTTCTCGCCGTTGTCCCGAATCTTCTCTTTCATGACGCTCTGTTCGTGTTGTAGCCGCAGGGTCTCTGACCGCATTACCTAAAATCGGATGATTATTGAGGGTTTGCATCGAGTAGTTGGGGAGAAAGACTCGCCTTGAGGTCATTGTCGATGAGCCGTGCTCTTGTAAGAATTTCGTCGGTGGTTAGATTGAGGATGTCCTCCGGAATGTCGTCCCATGTCTCCTCGGGTGGGACGTCCGGGGTTACATCCATGGCCGCCGCTGCCTCTGTTGGGGCCGTGGCATCTTGGGCGGCTGTCTCTGGCTTCTTCTCGGGATTGGGCGGGGGATTGCTGGGCGGTGGTGCGGAGGACATTGAGGAGGCAGTTAAGGAGATAGTCTGACGCGTACGGGGACACGCGTCCCAGGTGATGACCTTCTGGACCAAATAAGCGCAACGTGGCCCTTGATTCCGCTCCAAAACCAGCAGTCACGACCCTGAGATGAAGCTTAAAGGCGTCAAGAAGCTCACAGCCGCCGACCGCTCGCGCCCACCATTCCCGTCCCACTCCCCCATGGCCGAGCAGGGTCCCCTTCCTGCTCCAGATGACAGGTCCAGATACGAAACCCTCAAGAAGGAGCTCATGCAGGCTCTGCCGAAGAAGCGCGCTATAGACAAGCAGCTGGTGCGTGCGGTGCATGTTGACATTCTGGGCCTCTGACTGATACTCATCGTGCAGGCCCAAATCGAAGTTCAAATTTACAACCTCGAGGCCTCTTATCTGACCGAAACGGCTGCCCACAGCGGTGGCAACATCATCCAAGGCTTCGAAAACTATCTCAAGAATCAAAGCTCCGGACGAAGGAGATACGAAGTTCATGATCACGACCGCATTTTTTCCAACAGCAGTTTAACGTACCAGAAGGTGATCCCACCGCAGCTTGTTCTTGTGCCTCTTGCTTATGAATAGCCTCTCGCGAAGTCACTCGAATTGATGGGAGAGGGAGAGGAATCGACAGCCACCAACGACGAATACGTTAAACAATCAACCCCTGCGCCTCTAACCACCATTGCTGTTCCTCCTGCGACGCGCACTCAAGAGCTAACATTACAGTCAAAGCGAGCGAAGGACCGTGATTACCAACGTAAAAGACGCGCTACTGCTAGCCACAGAAGCACAGGCGACAGCGACGAAGAACTGGTTAGCGCAGCAAGCGCATCCTCCAGGAGACCAACGAAACGGTCTAGGATTGCAGATGATGACTAGTATGATACCCAGTTCGTGTTTCCACCTCCTTTCGAGGTCGTCTTATTTTTCTGATCATGAAAAGCAGATATGTAATGTGTACAATAATTTTTTTGTGAATTACGACTAATATGTTCCAACAATTGTATTTACAACCACTACACTTCGAGTGTGTCGAGCAAAGACTTGACACCTTGAGCATCTAAACCGCCTCCATCTGGATCTGCAGCTTCAATACACCGTACCAAGGCTATCGTTTGCTTAATTTCCTTGGCGGATACCCAGACTCGCCCGTTCAATCCTACGGCAGCTTCGAGAGGGAAGCGTCCTCCGAGGAGAGGTAGTAGGAAGTGTTTGGGATCTAGAAGACTGTAATGTCACCTGTTAATACGTGAAACTGTCAAAGAAAGTAGCAGCTTACTCCCGACACATTTTTAAACTACACCGCACAACAAATCCGCCTTTAAGCTCTCCGAACCCTTCTGCTTTTCGTGTTTGAGCATCGAAACATTCCAATTCAGGCTCCATGTCTTTATGTGCTAAAGAGACCCGTGCATATACCAGGCATCCCACCTAATTTTCGGTTATTGAAAGAAGGAACATCCATGCCAATTTATCGCACCTTTAGATTTGGTTTATTTCTTTTTGTTGCTCCCTCGAAAGCGAGACTGTCTAAAGAAGCAGGATGCGCTGAACCGATATCAACTCGATAGCCTTCGCCAACTTTTTGGACGATGACACCAATCACAGCTTCCTGAGGTGCTGGGACATACTGCGAGCGAAATTTGTAAACAGCGGATTTCACGAAAGAAGTGCTCATCGAACTCACGCGTCTAGAGTTCCCTTCAATCCACCATTTGCTTCGATTGGCGGAATGATGTTGTTCGCCTGTGCGTGTGGCAACTACTGTCGACTCTGTTCCTTGAGATGTAACAGCTGTTTTCTGTAAAAGTCCTGGTCCTAGTTTGAGGTTAACATGTTGGGCTGGGATGTGGTCGCCGGGAAGGACGATGGACATGACTGTTGTTTTTCAGATTCCGCTGATCGTGTCTGGTCTCCTCGTTCATCGGAATCAAACCGCCACTACATACATACTCAGCTTCTCTATACCGCTCCAGCGTTACTACACGCATATACTGACTACCTGCGGAAATGGACAACCAACTCGCGAAAGACTTCCCTGAACTTGCTCACCTATCGTCAGTGTCATCGCTGATCGAAATTTACGCATAGCACTGAAGTTGCGACTGTCTCATTAGGCGTGAAGATCTTGAGGATATGCTTTCGGATCCAGTCTATTTCCAGGCCGTATTTCACTCGCTTGCGTACGTGAAAGACCTGTATAGATCCCAGGCAGAGCTTGGACAAGCAAATGAAGCTATAGCTCGTATGTACCCGCCTCGCTGATAGAACCTCCGGAGCTGACTGTGATGTAGAAAACAATCTTGCCCTCCAGCAACGGCTTTACGCACTCCGGGCAGAAACAAAGGACGCATTTGATGATGCAAAAAATCTGGAAGCTCGATGGAAAGAACTGGATAAGGAGCAAAAGGAGGTCTACCAGGTCCTTCCCTTCTTTTCTTTATGACGATACAGTCTGATCTCGATTTTACAGCGATTTACTCCACAATTTCTGTTAATGCGCCTCCGTCACAGTATTACTGCGCAGGACGATGCATCCGAAGCGCTGGCCTCTTCTTTTGTGCAGCAATCACCCAGCAACTACGAGGATACAGGCACGGCAACCCCTAAAGCCGCCCGAGAATTAGACGAGTTTATCAAGGAATTCAAAGAGTCGCGCAAGGTCTACCACAAGCGAGCACTATGGGGCGAGAAATGGGCGAATGGACAAGTTATCTGGAGGGATAACTGATTCCTATCCCAGAAGATCGCATGGAAAAGAACCCGAAGGACAACGAAGATCTGCGCCTAAATGAACTGCGTCTGCATTAACCATCATAAAGAACACGCTAGGTCATGAACGCAGGTCCTCGACCTCCCTGGAAACGGAATCTTACTACCATTCATTCCGTCGAAGTCGAGATCTGCGTTAACCTGCCAGTAAGGCGATCCTATGGCGGCTTCTCGATGGCGAAATGGAATCTCTCTATTACTCCTTTCTCCTTGGCTGATCTGCTTACGCTTCCTCCACTTCCTTATCAAGACCGTCGACTCTTGATGACTTTCTTCTTTGTGCCCAATGCGCAATCATACACGAACGAGCCTCCAGCACGATACCCTACTCCCTGCCATTTGTAACATACAGAATCTGTGGCGAGTATTATTCCCAACCAGCTTACTGCTATGCATTTACCCCACTCTCATAAACATCGGGAACTCTACGGAATGAATCTAATTATCCATGCCCTTGGCGATGCACTCTATCAAACGCCGCGTTGATTTATCCCTTCACGAGCTCCCACCATCAGAGTCAACGTTCCCAACACCGTGTTCCCTTATCCACAATATCTTTTGAAGAGCACAAAGTCTCATTGCCATTAGCAATAAACCGATTTCAATATCAAAGAATCACTGTGACAAACCATTTGTTTTTCAAAAATCATTCGAAAAATCTGACATTTTCAATGAATAATCGAACACTTGCTTTCAGCTCTATACATATAGTAAGTCATCCTAATTCTTGGCAACTTTTGAGACTTACGCCCTAGTCTAATTAGACATGAACTTCGGATTCTCTGCGGCTGTCGCTACTTCATCCTTGATGCATTGCATTCAGTTCAACGACTGCCAAGTCATCTTCAATATCTTATCTAGTACAGACTTCTGACAAATTACTCTTCTTGATCCCCCATGATTTGCCCATCCATGTTTTGAACCCTTGCTTGGCACTTTTTATTGGTGCGGCTGGTGTGCATGAGGATTTTAAACTGTGTTCGTCCCGATGATGCTGCGAGAGCGCACGGATGAATTCATCCCATATAAAATGCATCTATCTGAGCACATATACGATTCCTGGGGTCGCGATGAAGAGTCTTCTCACCCTTGCAGCTATCGCAACTGCGGTCAGTGTAACTAAAGCGCATACTATATTTCAGGTAATCAGCTGTATTCCATTATCCGGAGCTTTATATATTGACGCTTTTGCAAGGAACTGTATGTCAATGGTGTTTCTCAAGGACACTTGAATGGCATTCGTGTCCCAGACTACGACGGGGTATGTATTCATCCCATGATTCATCAGTTAAATAGGTTCATCATGCTGCTTAGCCCATAACGGATGTTAGCTCTAACGATGTCATCTGCAATGGAGGAATCAATCCTTACCATCAACCTATATCAACCACCGTTATTCCAGTGCCTGCTGGCGCCCAAGTCACCGCAGAGTTCCATCATACGTTGTCTAGCGCTGGCACCAATGACGCCGCCGACCCCATTGACCCCTCTCACAATGGCCCTGTCCTTGCTTATCTGTGCGCTGATTTACATCCGTATTTTCGTCTTGTCTAACTAGAAATCAATTCCAGTGCTCAAATCCCATCTGCAACACAAAGCTCTGTGACCGGGTTGAAATGGTTCAAGATTTATCATGATGGCCTTAGTTCTGGTCAATGGGCCGTACAAAGACTCATCGCTAACAAAGGGAAAGTATCATTCGCAATCCCCAGCTGTATCCCGCCTGGTCAATACCTATTGCGTGTTGAACTCATTGGTGGGTCTTAGCCCAACATATTTGTCTATCGTTGTGCTGAGCAACAACTATGCAGCCCTCCATGCTGCTTCTTCCTACCCAGGTGCCCAACTTTATGTGCGCAGCCTGTCAAATCATCACGTTCAATAGTACTGAAGGCATTCGGCCATTTAGATGGAGTGTGCTCAACTACAAATCACAGGAGGCGGTAGCACTTCACCCGCTAGTGTAAGTTTCCCTGGTGCATATTCAGGTATGTTTCTCCGATCTGCAATTTGCTTTTGCTGATTTACACGACCACCAACAGGTAGCGATCCAGGCATCAAGTTCAACCTATACGCAGGTGCAACAAGCTACACCATTCCAGGTCAGTGTGGACGATTTCGCGTCACCGATAGCCATGGCTTCTAATATGTTCCACCTACAGGACCTCCTGTCTTCAGCTGCAATGGGCCCAACCCTAGTAATCCTGTCACTACCATCACGAATCCTCCCGCTCCTACGAGTACAACCTCGTCATCGCCAACTGCGACGACCACCACTGGTAGTGCTGGCGGCACCGTTGCTCACTGGGGTCAATGCGGTGGAGCTACGTACGTCATGCTCATTTTTCCCGAATTCTTCCTATCTGAAGCCATGTAATTTCTAGCTACAGTGGTCCTACAGCTTGCGAATCGCCTTATGCTTGTGTTAAGTCGGGTGATTATGTGCGTCATGTCAACAATGCTTATCGATTGAAAAGCACTGACTTTCATCTCTTTTCAATTCAGTACAGCCAATGTTTGTAATTTTCCACCCGAGAAAGTCGCCCGTCGTCTACTCTGTGTCATGTACTCCTTCACGAAATGTTTCAATCTGTTTGCCGAACACAATTTAGTTGTAAGCCCATTCATCGAACTCTCTTATACTCCCAGGACAACTTCCTCTGGGGACGATTTCCGCTTTTTGGGTTCTTTCGGGACCTAGCTGTCATTTGTAACACAGTCTGTAAGTCAAATCCATAGCGGTCGCATTTCCCTTTTTTGAATATTAAGCACCTTCGTTCCAAAGAAGCTCCGCCGGACCATTTTTGTTTATCCACATGTTCTTTCATGTTCTCCGCTCCCTCTTCGCAACCGTCCTATTGGGGCGATATGGGATAAATTCCGGATTTTCCAACACTTTCTTACATAGCTATATTTATAACGGCGGCAATTGGTGTTGGCCCCGTGGGGATTTATGATGGCGCTCCCCTATGAGGCAATTAACGGAAGGAAGCAGTGTGCGGAATCCTTCTTTCTTTCCAAGAAAACAGATTATCGGATAGTCCACGGGTGAATTCTGCTCTTGCCACTCGTCCGACGCTGATGGCAATGAACACATGCCTTTAGCCGCCGCAACTGGGTAGTTAACCACCTCATCGTCACCGAGTTTTAGGCGTTTTCTAAGACCATCCGAGTCGGAGGGTCAAATATTTTACCATCGTTCACAATCACATAGGCTCGTGGACGTTGCGGCCTTTCACATGACGCTTATACTCATTATTTTCTATAGAGGGCCAATTCTTTGACGCAGATCATGTTCCGATAGATATAAAAGCCACTCATTGATAGAGTCGTCATCTTCCACTGAGGCATCATGAAGTTCTCCAGCTTTGTTGCGTCTGCAATCTTTCTCGCGGGTTCTGCGTCAGCCCACACCATCTTCCAGGTAGGTCATTCTTCACTGACTCGTTGTTTATCCTCAGTATTACTCAATTCGCAACGTTTAGCAACTTTATGTTAATGGTGTTTCTCCAGGACATACAGTCGGCATCCGTGTTCCGAGTTACGATGGTGTAAGCTTCTCCTCTTTAGAAACAAGCGCAAGCTAATATTTTCCTTCGGCTTATCGTAGCCCATTACAGATGTTACATCTAATGATTTAATTTGCAATGGAGGTATCAATCCCTACCAGCTGCCCGTTTCTACCACTATTATTCCTGTTCCGGCTGGTGCTCAAGTAACCGCTGAATGGCATCATACCCTCACTAGCGCTGGTACGGGTGATCCTGCGGATCCAATTGACCCCTCCCACAAGGGGCCGCTTATAGCATACCTGTACGCTATAAATGTTCTACGTTAGTTTAATCACAGATCTAACGCCTCTCAGTGCCCCGATCGCCAATGCCACTCAGTCGAGTGTAACTGGCTTGCCATGGTTCAAGATCTACGAAGACGGACTTGATTCTGGAACTTGGGCTGTGGACAAACTTATCGCGAACGTGGGCAAAGTCAGCTTCACAATTCCTAGCTGCGTTCCTGCTGGTCAATACCTTCTCCGTGTCGAAATCATCGGTACGTAGTATCATTCGTAATATCGTTCAAGTTTGGATCTGATATCTGCCTCTCTAGCATTACACGCAGCATCTACTTACCCAGGAGCTCAACTCTATGTAATGCCTTGTTCTTATGCTGTATCTTTCATTCATATCGAATTTATTTAGATGGAATGTGCCCAGATTCAAATCACTGGTGGCGGAAGTGCATCCCCCGCAACTGTGAGCTTCCCAGGTACATACAAGAGTCAGTTATTTTAGCTTCGCTCCCTTTTTGAAACTCCCGCTAAAACAGTTGAATGCCACAGGCACTGATCCCGGTATCACTTACAATCTCTACAATGGCCAAACCACCTACACCATCCCAGGTACGTATAAATTTACTGCCATTGTGATTTCAATCGTATTAAAATCACTACTCCCAGGACCTCCGGTGTTCAGCTGCAGCGGATCGGGCAGCGGGACAACTGTCGCACCTACAACTGTCCCTCCTACCACAACTGTTGCTCCTACTACAACTGTTCCTGCCCCAACGACTACAGCAGTTGGAACTGTCGTGGAATACGGTCAATGCGGTGGAACCGGGTAAGGCTCCTCCGTATCTTTTCCTTCTGAATCGATCTCTTTCTAACATACTTATGATAGTTGGACCGGAGGAACCGTCTGCGTCGCTCCCTACACATGCAAGGTGTCTAGTGCCTATGTACGTCCGAATTTTATCCAAGCCTGTTCCGTTCTCTAATGATTTTTCGTTTATAGTACAGTCAATGCCTGTGATCGGATGCATATCGAAAATTTTCTATATGATTTGTTTGCTGCTGCGCTTTATACACTTTGTACATCTTTTCTGCAAGTCAATAACTTCCCCTGTGAATCATTTACTCGTGAATTATTACACAAATCAGAGTTACTGGAGACGTCATGTTATTCGTCGGTAATGATTCTAAGAGAGGCAGTCGTCTGATATGGCGAAAATCAACTCACCTTCAACCCAACGTTGACTGGTCCCTAGTTTGATGGGCGAAGTCTGAGCGGGTATTCGATATCCTTTTTTGGCAAGTAATTTGTGGCACGAGGGTTTGACATCAACTTCCCGGATCAGCGCTGAATATCTATTTTTGGCATGGGCTTGGCGTTGTTTCTTCCGACTTCTCGGAACATTTGAGGCGAATTTGAGTTGCATTTGAGTAGCGTAAGCGTCTGATTTATTTAAATGCGTACACTTTCGCCTCGAAAACTGTCCATTCAGGAGACAGGATTAATTGTACCTTTCAATATGTTTTGAAATATCTGCTGGAACTCGGACTCTTACCAAAAGTACATCGCTACTTGGTTTGGCTTGTGCCGCAACACCTCAAGATACAATACTAATCGTTCAGTAAAAACTGCCTTGAGTATGTACGAGTACACTGACTAATGCAAGATGGAAAACTGAGTAAGGACTGCTTGTGAAGACTCCACTGATGACGAGTTCAGATCATTTAATACGATTGTGCTCATGATTTTTGTTACAGTTCACTAAGTAGTTCATTCGAAGCCATGATATAGATCTCCGAGAGCCCATGGGTTCAAATGCAAGATGTTTTGTGGGTCAACACTTCTACCTTTTCTCGCATAATTCTCGCTAACGGATTATCGAGACAGTTAATTACGCATGTCGATCTACCCACATATACTTACAGAATAGATATTTCTTGGTAATAGTTTCTTCTTCTTGCTCTAACCTTATGGTGCGTGTCCCGGTTCTGAGCGCATGCACAAGTGACGGAGTTGTCGGAAGCGATGTTGGTATGCCCAGCCCACTTGCTTATTTTTATCTCTAAAAGATTTCTGACGTCCATTTCCGGGTTAACCTGTATTCTGCGAGGTCTTGGACTTCACCTTCTGACCTTCTGGGCCACTGGGAACGGCCAGCATAGGCCTACGGAAACAGTTAAATAAGACGAAAGACGAACAATTGTATCCATCAAGTCAAACGCCACAAAACATGCAACCAATAGCACTCCTCTCATTCGTCCTTCTTGCAGGCTCCGCCGCTGCTAAGACTGTCTTCTCCGTAAGATAAGATTTTTTGTAATCTGTCAGTCATAGGCCCATCTAATGCCTCCATATTTTGCTTGTTTTATAGGCGGTCTCCGTGAACGGCGTTGACCAAGGCCATGCCGTTGGCGTCCGTGTTCCGTCCTCGAACAACGTACGCGCTTCACCCGTCTAACAAAATCGAAAGTTAATATAGTGTCCCAAAGCCAGTCACTGACTTGACCTCCAACGACATTATCTGCAACACTGGCATAACCGCGCCAGTTTCCCAGACTGTCGTCCCAGTAAACGCTGGCGACACGATCACGGCTCAATTCCACAATAGTCCTCTTGGGTACCTTGGCCCCAGTCCATCCGACCCAATTGACCCCACTAACAAAGGTAAGTCCGTTTTTTCAAAAAGAGCGGAATCCTGATATAAATTTTGTTTAGGCCCAGTCCTCGCATACCTGTAAGTCTTCAGGAAAAGAATGCGAATGAATAATGAGCCGCTAATCCTGCGACAGTGCCAAAGTCCCTTCTGCTACTCAGACCACCGTTACAGGTTTGCATCTTCTCGGTCATTACCAGATGTGTTGTCGCTAAAGACCTCATCTACATAGGCCTCCAATGGTTCAAGATCGGACAGAATGGCTTCAACACTGCCACCCACCAATGGGGTTCTGATTTGCTCTTCATTAATGGCGGAAATGCGAATTTCACCGTCCCTTCGTGCCTGGAATCGGGCCAGTACCTGTTCAGAGCTGAGCCATCGGTGAGCGTGCCTGCCGAATAACCTTGTTCTATATTTCAACACTAACGCTTTGATCCTTCAGCTCTCCAAGACGCGTCCTCGTACCCAGGCGCTCAATTCTTCGTGAGTCTTCTTCTTATGATTAGGACAGCTTTCTAACACAGGTGCGGCATTTGCATAGATGAGCTGCGCCCAGTTGTCGGTCAGCGGCCCTTCGTCAATCAAGACCCCCGCCACAGTCAGCTTCCCCGGCGCATACACCGGTATGCCTTTCTCGAACACATTTATTTTGTATGCATCTGACATGATAATCCACAGCGTCGTCTCCTGGAATTGTATCCAGCATCGTCGGGGTCACCTCCTACACTGTCCCAGGACCTGCCGTCTTCACATGCTAAGTGGAAAGAAGTCACAGCAGTGATATAATTTGTTGCAACAAATAATAAGATACTTCCGAAATATAAAGCCTCTGTCGCTTCCTGATCAGCTTCTGCTCACACTAGTGGGAGTTTGTATTGAATCATGAGAGCACGCGCTCGAGGCTTTTTCGCACTGTTTCGTCCAGACCCTTGCCTATGAGCACAACCTTCCCAACGTCAGGAATCCCCATGCTTGGATCCGCTGCCAGCTCGGATATTTCGTACATGCTTCTAACACCTTGCAGCACATAATGCACGCCCTTATCCGAGGTAAAGGCGCCCTTGCACCGTAGGACCTTGACCTCAGACGACGAGCCTTCGACACGATTTTCCCACAGCGCCGTGCGTATCCATTCGTCGAATTTGTCGATGTGCGCTTGGTCGAGAACCCCGCAAGATACCTGTAACTGGAAATCCCGCGCAATTCATAGTGGGTGGGTGTGGGCTCGTGAGAGTGGTCGCAGTCATCCGAATGGACGTGATTTCTTCGGTGGGTACGTCAGGCGGGGGAAGTCTGAACGCAGAGATACCAATGATGTGCTTCAGATCTATTTCGCCTTTGACGGTTCTGTATATTGGCGCTGCGGGGTTAATCTGTCTTATAATTGCCTCTGTCTCCTGTAGGGCCTTGGGTTCCGCTACATCAGCTTTGTTGAGCAGAATGACGTCAGATCCTGCAATTTGGCTGTATAGATCAATACAATTAGATGCAACAGAGAGTCATATTTAAATGTGTGTACATACCGTATACTTTCACCTAAGTTTAGATCATCACCAGTGGCATGATCTTCTTCCAATTGCTAAGAGTGTCAAAAAGAATTAGACTCGGACATAGTGGGAAATTAGGCTTGGGCACTCACGCCTTGGCCAAACACCGCATCAACCACACAAACGACTCCATCTAGAACGATGTCGGCCAGCCCGTTGCATATTCCTCGTTAGCCAGAACATGGAAGCTATCGGTCCTAATAGCGCAAATTTGTTTGTCGATATGCGAAAAAGAGTCAGAGTTAAGCGAAGCACCACCGACCTGGATCTGCGAGCCCTGTTGTTTCTAACAAGATATAATCGAATGCACCCTTTTTCTGCATCAGCTTTCTATGGCGGCTACACCCGTGTCCTTGATACTGCAGCACAAGCACCCGTTTGCGAGCTCCAGAAATTCTTCGGTCTGCTCAGCAGCTGGGTCATCGGCGGAAGACACGTTTATCGTCTTAGCTAAACGCTTATACGATTCAGAATCGCGTGTCTTGACGAGCAGACAGTCAGGACGGACCTTCTATATCCTGTGCAAAGGTGTGCAGAATTAACTTGATCGTCTGCTATGGGGTATTTAAATAAGATAGCACATACTGCGGTGTCCCCAAACTCATTCATAATGACTGCTATTCGGTACCCATGCCTCTCTGTCAAGATGCGTCTGGGGCGCACTTAGCCAATGCGGGTAGGTGCGTTCATTGAACGTTTGCGTACTTGAGAAGCGTTGACTTTCCTGCTCCCAGAAATCCACAGATTATGGTCAACGGTACCCTAGCGCCTGCTTCCTTCGACGGGCTAGGCTCTGAAGACACTTCAAGTGCGGCGTTAGGGACTTCTATGAGCGATCTAGCAACACGACGAGGTGAGCATTGACACCGCCTGTTCAGCAGTTGGATGCACAATCTTACGGGGCTTCGTCGTCAGAATCGCTGAGGACATGGAGACGGTGTGGCGTCGGAGAGTCTAGTAGGGGTATTCAATGGGGTAGTTCTGCTGCGCCGAGGTGAGATGGTGGAGGAAGTTGAGAGTGACTTTCGATGACATACTGCTAGTGCAAAGCCAAATGCGGCCAACTCAGAATAAGCGAAACGGGCACGTGACCTTAATAGGCTCTTTCCCCTCGTTGGTAATTTAAGTCGAGTCTTTCCCTGCCGTGCCGCGTCTTTCTCCTCCATCGCCCATTGTCCCAGCAGAATCCCCACACGCCCACCGCCTCCCTCTTGCCCATCCCCACCCAGCACGATGACCACGATAATGTCCGAAGACCAGCTCCGGAGCGTGATTCAAGGCCCCGTCGACGTCGAGTGGAGGTGCGCATTCATCCATGTTTCGGCGATGGCTGATATCCCCCGGCGCGTTGCTGACGAGTCCTCCCCGCCCCGCGCCCCGCGCTGCAGATACGAGATGCGCCGCGAGTGCCAGGAGATCCTCCCCGGCCTCCTGCTCGGCCCCTTTGTCGCCTCCAAGTCCCTCGACACGCTCGTCGGGCTCGGGGTGACCCATATGTGCGCAGCCCCCCTTCCCTTTCACCTTCCCCCACGGCCGTCCGTCCCGCTGACGCTTTCCTCTATGCGTGCGTTCGATCTACAGTGTGTGCATCCGCGATGCGAAGGAGGCGTTCTCTGTGCGACCCCGCTTTCCCGAGCGCTTTGAATATATGACGCTGGATGTTGAGGATAACGAAGAACAGAACCTGATCAGGCTGTTCCCTGGGTGCGGCTACTGCTTGTTCACATCCACGACCCTGTAAACTTACTACCCTGTCTGCAGCGCCAAAAACTTCATCGACCAGGCGATCAGTCAGGGAGGCCGTGTGCTCGTCCACTGCAACGGTGCGCCACTCATTAACTTGAGCTATCTCCACTCATCATTTTGTTTTCTAGGTGGGATCAGTCTATCACCGGCCTTCGTCGTGATGTTCGTGATGCAGCATTATCAGCTCTCATGGGAGGACGCCCTGCATATGGTGCAAAACCGGCGCTATTGCATATCTCCCAACGGAGGGTTTCTTACGCAGATCAAGGTTCGTCTCATCCTAAATTATCATCCATGCTTACAATGTCAACTTCTTTCAGGAATATGAGGCGATCTACAAGGCCAATGTCGCGCACGCATCTTTCCCTCCCACATCAAGATCAACCGTGCGGCGCAAGCGCTCAGATGAAGATGACGAGGAGGAAGAACGGTGAGTGTCGGCTTCATAGGCTTTGCATCTTCCGATTTACGTCGGTATCTTGTCTTTTGCAGAGGGGACGATCGTAAACGCCATCTCGTGCATAACGAGCCAGAAGATCCGAATGCGATGGAAACATGACAAACATTGTAGCAGGTCTACCTTGTCCTGTTCTCGTGCTGGTTCCTCTCGATGTGGGTTGCTTTTGTTTACTTAGCTGGATAGCATATGTCTCTGGTCCATACCCTCTATTTCTCTATGTCCTGCAATTACATTGACCCGTTGTTCGAAATTTAATATGCTTTAATGTTACAACGATTTGAGTTTTGGCTTTTCCTTTTCCTGAACGACAAGCTTGGGATGAACGGCTGTCATTAAAAGTGCATAAGTTTCCCTTCAATCAGACAGGTGAGTGGCAGACTGACTTTTGCGTTTGACAAATGCTTCCACAGAGATTCCGGAAAACACAACGGCCGCACCAAGCCATTGACCTTTAGTGAGTGTGTGGTTATAGACGACGACCGAGAGCAACATCGTGAACAGTTTTCGAGTTAGTGTTATAGTACTGGAATGCGAGTGTGAGTAGCATGGACTTGCATAGAAAATCGAATGTACGTACACAAGCGTTAGCGAACCGAAATGTTGCAGGGTCTCGAAGATGAACAGCTGGCCGAGCGCGCCTGTGAGCGCAAACTGCACCAGGGGGGTAATGATAGATGGGTGGGTGCGGACGAAATTGAGAGCGCCCATGAGTTCAGATGTACCGCCCTCCGACGGGTGGATGACGGGGATATAGGGAAGAGGCAGCACCGAGAGCGCCGAGGTGAGCAGCGTGCAGAAGATGTTGATCCAGAACATCATCTGCTGGCCGGTGACCTTGTGGCGCGTGAAGATCTCATCCTGCGTTGAGTTGGTGGCCCCGTCCAGCGCTAGGTTGATGAGCAGATACGCGAGGCCGATGAGGTTGGCGTATGGGGTCTGTCCATTCCCGTTCCCGGCGGCACCGTGTTTGGCCTTCTTCTTGTCGTCGCCCATGCCCATAAATATGGTGATGCCGGTGGTGACCATGAAGACGACGAGGTATTTGTGGGGCGCGAATTTGCGGCGGTATAAGAGGACGTTCATGATCATGACGGGGACGAGCTTGCACGATTTGCCGAGGACCATGGCGGGGTAGGAGATGTAGGAGAGCGCTGCGAACCCGAACGGCGCGGCTGAGGTAATAAACACAGAGCACTGTAGGTAGCGCAGCAGGAGGTCCTTGCGCGAATAACGCGTCGAGGGTTTGGGCTTGTCGTGATGCTTCTCGGCGTGGTGGGCTTTCCCGTTGGTGGCTGTTCCATTGGTTGCGACTCCATTAGTTGCGGGAGCTGAGGACTCTACATGTTCTAGGCCGAGGCTCTGAGAAAGGGTATCGGTGGATTTTCTCCGGAGCAGGATATATATCAGGGCTGATAGCGAGCTTAACGCGCTTTGACAAGTGCCCATAAATAGTGGGGACTTGAACTTTTCAGATGAGGTGCCATCTATGGATTTGAAGGGGACAGATACTAGATAATGGGAGTCAGTGCCGCAGCAAATTAAGCAGAACGCAGACATACGTCGCTCCTGCGCGATGGCCCACAGCTATTCTGCGGATTAGTGCTGTGTAAATTAGACAACGGTGGACTTGCCAGAAACATCGAGTAGACGCCGGTGACGCATACAATCAGCCTGGGAGGTCTGGTTAGCTGAATGGAGCAGCGGTGGGGAGCAGGAGACGCACCGTATGAAGGACATGGTGGGGTTGCTGGCAACTTGGCGCTGTGCGCGGAATAAAAGTGATCGGGGAAATGATATGACGTGTAACCCTAATTAATCGCAGGTCACGCGACCGTCTCTCATTTCGGCGACGGATCCGGCCGACTCAGCGGGATTTTGTGGCATCGCTCTTTCTCTCTCTTTCATGTCCACTGGCGTCCCATCTACTGCAAACGATACCCACCTTCCTGCTGCGCCCCTCTGGGATGCCCCCCACTCCCTCATAGACGCCGTCGCCGAAGTCGACGAGGACGAGCCCCAGACCGCCGCCCACCCGTTCAAGAGCGCCGCCCACGACTACGAGCAAGCGCTCTCGTCTCGCCTTCCGGACAAATCTCCTCCCGTCGCCTCTCCCCAAAGCGTTCCTACGTCTTTTGATGCTACCCCGAGCGACGTCTCTGCGTCCCCCGCGGCTGCCTTTCTGTCCTTCTTCCATAGTCCTTCACCCGCTCCCGAAACCTGCAATCCAGAACATGACTCAAACAACATTGCAGGCTATACGCTCGGCAGCATAATTGGTTACGGCAGCACCTCTATTATCCGCAGGGCAAGCTCGGCTTCTGGAACTCCCGCCGCTGTCAAAATTGTCCGCCGTGCAGACCTCGTCAAAGCAGGTAATGCACCGCAGATGCGCAAACGCTTACAGCATGAAGCCGCTGTATGGAAGACCCTCAGCCACGAGCATATTCTCCCTCTCTTCCAAGCGGTCCACACCCCCTACGCCGACTATTTCTTCACCCTCTATTGTCCTGCAGGATCCTTATTTGATATTCTTAAACGGGATGGCACCCCTGCATTACCCCAAGACGATGCCGGAATGATGTTCCGACAGGTCGTCAGAGGTCTGCGGTATCTTCACGAAGTTGCCCAATATGTCCACAGAGACATGAAGCTCGAAAACGTCCTCGTCGACGAGATGGGCGTGTGCAAAATCGGCGACTTCGGTATGAGCCGCAAAATTGGCTCTCCAGATGGCGAGAGCGACGAGGATGAAGATCCGCAGGAGCCACCGGCCAGTCTTTTTGGCGTGTCCAATGCTACCGTCCATCGTGCGGTATCTATGACTGCTCCATCCAGGCGACACCCCAGACATCACCACAACCATGAAGTTAATCATCATTACCCCGTTATACGCCACAACAGTGCACACCATCGCAATTCTACTCCTGGAAATGCGCCTGTGCACGCTTTCCAGCCAGGATCCCTGCCATATGCCGCACCTGAGATTCTGCTACCCCAAACATCCGAGTCAATGCGACCGCACCCTAGCCAAGATATATGGGCGCTTGGCGCCATGCTTTACGCGCTCCTTACTGGCCGCCTTCCATTTTCCGATCCTTTTGAGCCTAGGTTGCATATGAAAATCCTAAACGGTAAGTCAAAATGAATATTCCACGCCGCAGCGAATAAGCTCCATCACCTTTTGTTTGTAATAGGTGCCTACCAAATTCCGGAAGGAATTGGTCGTGGGGCGGAACGGATCCTCCAAGGATGCTTGGAGAAATCACTTGCCGATAGGTGGACTATTGCCATGGTCGACGAAGTAGCCTGGGGTGTCGGTTGGGGCGCCGAAGGCGACCATGCTGAAGTTGACAGAGAAGACCACGACACGGAGGTGGATGACTGCCCGCCGCTGAGCGCTGCATCGCGCTCCAAATCACGCCCGCGGACCGCCGAGATGGCGGCCGAAGACGCATACGATTGGGAACAGGAAGAGCCGAGCCCACGACCGTCGATGAACGCTGCCTCCCGGCGTTCCTCGTCCCGCGCACAGCGCTCCTTGTCGAGAGCGCCCGTCCCCAGCAGCCGCCCGAGCTCCGCACGCCGGAGCCCGAGTCGGCGGAGTGTCTCGCGCGACCCGCGCAGCCGCTCGCGGACACTCGCGTCTCCTATCTCCCGAGTCTCATGACGGCGTCCTCCTCGTACTCGTACCAAAGCCTCGTCGATGAATATGCGCTGGAGGTTTCGCCGTCCCCACCGCCGTCCGCATCCCTCTCCCTTCCGTCGCTTTCCATGCAGCGCGGGCGCGGCGGCGAGAGGACAAAGCGCACCATTCGACGTCGCGCTCGCCCAGCCCCAGCTCGTCCCACCACCCCGCCGGACGCCGCGTGTGTGGCGTCGCCTTCGCTTGAGCACCCCGACGAGCTGCATCTAGACGCGCAGACCTCCTCTCGCGGCCGGCCGACAATTCGTGCGGACCGCCCGTCTGTCTCGCTGGAGAGTCATCCGAAACCTCCCCTATTTGAGTTTGCGCGCACGATCGACCATTGGGTGCTCGGACAGGCGGCGGGGGCCACAGGCGTGGATGCGATTATCGCAGCGATTCATGAACTCTGTGGAGTCTACGGCGGACGATGCGTATGTTGGCCGTGTACGTGTTTCCAGTGGTGGTGGCGCCAGGCTTGCCGCTGAGGCAGGCCGGCGTGGGCGCCATACGAGCTCGCCGCCTACTGCACCGCGCAGGCAGGCGGGGATCAAAGAGGGTCAGCCGGGGATGATGGACCCGTTTATGACCCCTCATGCTATGCCGTCTGCGCTCAACTTGATTGCCCGAAGCCGGAGTGCAGAGATGGGCGCCGATGATCACGCCTCGTCGAGTCCTTCCCGATCTCCTTCCCCATCCTCATTGCATCATCGCATATACCCGGCCTTGAATGAAGGTCAAGTCGCTTCGGCGTCTATGTGTCTATCTTCGGGAGCGGTGTTTATTTCCGGTCCTGAAGTCTTTTTTTTTTTTTTTTGCCATGCATGCTCCCACCTATCCTTGACGATATATTTATATGGGGTCCTTCTGTGCTTGTTCGTTCGATTGAAACTTAGGTTCCGATTAATGGTGGAGGTGTTTAGTCTTGGTATGTTCGCCTGTATACTTCCCTCATCCTCATTGTCCTTTTCTCGGTTCATTTCTAGCCTTTGCCTCCTCTCTCTGTTCGTCTCTGCATTATTGTGTGCTTGTACATATTCATATTGTATCACCTACACACCATTTTTCTTACTATTACGATTATGATCCATGATGCGGCATATTTTCCCCACTCATCTTCCTCTCTTTTCTTCTTTGCACATACTATCATGGTATCATATTAATTGTGCGTCATATGTAACATAGTCGTTATCTATTGAACTATCATTTTTGCTTATTTTGAGAGTCCGTAAAATGCTTGATGTGTGATGCATTAAATGTTAAAATACAAAACTGATACACTACAAATATACCCAAAAGCACGCAAGACCTATTCAAACAGTGATAGATTCTCCTATAGATCCCATAGGTATATCGCCCTGATTCTGTCCGTTCTGGGCCTCCTGTACTTTATCCGCGCGTCGCTGGGCGGACTTTGACTGCAGAGCATCAAGCTCAGCTTGGAGCTTTGCCTATCGAAGAACGTTGGTTTATCAGATCCGCGTGCAAGGGAGAAGGATGGAAGATCACGCACTGCCTTTTCTTCTATTTCTGTTTTAGAGAAGATAGAGTATGGGCTCGGTTTTGGTGGAGCGGAACGTTTACCTAACAAACGAGTAATTTAGTATCGAGGGGTTGGAGCACATAAGAGAGGAGACAGTACCGAAGGCGGCTTGGTTGAATACATCGTTCATCCAATCATGGTTACGCTTGTAGCGGGCGAGAGCCAACGTCCTCGTTGAGATTGAGTCCACTTCATCTAACGCCATTTTCAGCTCATGATGCTGGAGATTTCGAAACGATGTCTTACCACCCGAATCCTCATCCTCAACCATACGTTGCGGCGGCGGTCGCTGGGCAGCACGCTCCTGCTGTTGCTGTCTTTCGCGCTCTCTCCGCCGCTGCTCCAACGCTTCCATGTTGTTATTTTGCTGCGCCAGCATCGCTTGCTGTTGGTTGAAGTTCATGCCCATCCCGATCGTCGGCGGAACCATATTGGACGGCCCTCCATGGATAGGCCCGACGCCCGGGGGGTAGACCTTCTGCCCCATCTTCTCGCCGGCGACATACATCGGGGGCTCGTTGATGGAGCGGGTGGGATTCGCGCGGACAGGCTGATTCATGAGCGCGGGCGGGATATCTGCACAGATAATGAGAAAATCTGACGGGATACATCATCACGCCCGTGCATTGCATTGCAGCGCAGCCGCATGCACGGGCATGTGAGCTTAGACCTCAGCAGCAGCAGAAACTCACGTGTCGCAGGGCCTCGTGTGTAGTGGACGAGCATTAATTGGGGATTGCCGCCCTTGCTGAGGCGGTAGCGGCGTCGCACACGCGACGCGTTGGCCTCCTGGAAATTGGGGATGAAGCCAAACTTTGTCTCCCAGACTTCGAGTTCCTAGATACAGAACGCAGAATAGGAGAAGAAGGTTAGCATGAATGCCGACGCGACATCAGGGAGCAAGAAGGTTACTCACACGGGTACCAGCAGGAATGGTATATTTAACCTCGGAATCCTGGTAGCGGATGCCGTCAATCACGAAGGGGTGCTGAGTGGGTGGAAGAGCAGGAAAATAGCGCCATCTGTGTGCATAGATAGGTGACTCGTGCTCGGTGAGGACGGAGACTGGCAACGCACCCATGGGTTTGTCGATGTAGGCCCAGGAGAAGGGGACGGTCTGTGCCATGGCCATGCCGCGGAGGAGCATGTTGATGGCGGCCTCATAGGTGAGCTCGCGCTGGGGCGTGATGTTGTCGGGGAAGCGCAGATAGATGCCCTCCTGGGCGGCCTGGCTGAATTGGACCGACATGGCTCGCCCTCACACCCCACAGGCGCCCGCCAGTCACCTCCTGTTTGGCGCCGCCCTCCGGCCCAAACAGCCTATAAACAGCACTCCTCTGCAACCATGGTCAGCGTCACTGTCTTTATGATGGAATCCAAAATCGCCTGCGCCACACCCCTCCCGTGAGCCTATGCACTCCCCGATAACCGGACAGCCAGCTATTCAAACTTGCAGATCGCAATGCAGGCAGCCGACGTCGTCGTCCAGGACGCAGGTCCGGCTTCGGTCAGCGGCGGCGATATTCCATTAGACGTCCTCGAAGTCATCTTCGCGAACCTGCTTCCCCACGACCTGGCCATCTGCTGCCGCGTCAGCACAGCAGTGTCCTCCCTGGCCTAGAGGCACTATACCGTCATGTGCGTCCCACATCGCGCAACGTCCTCCGCCTCTGCCTCAAGCTCTGCAACGAGCCAATCTCGCTCGCCGGGTCCGCTCCTTCGCTATCAACGAGAACAGCGTCGACATGTATCTCGGCGTGATATCAGACGCTCTGCTCAATCTGCCCCGGCTGGATACCCTCATCTTGAATATTGGTCCTTCAAGCTCCTGGATTCTTCCGATCGAAGACGCGTGTCCTTTCCAGCTGCGCACCTTTGTGTGCACCTTCATATACGATACCCACTTGATGTCCTTCCTAAGCCGCCAACGCGAACTTGCAGCCCTCACTGTAGCAGCTCTGAGCTCCCCCCACCTTCTCCGCTCCGTTTCCCCGCAGCTGATGCCCAAACTGGTGTCCATCTGGCCCCTCTCACCGTCGTGGAGGCGTTAGTGCCAGGCCGGCCTGTCCGCAACGTCACCACGCTCTCTAATCAAGGCCGCCACGGGCCGTCCATTTCGTGTCTCTCTGATTCTCTTTCACCGGCTGGGGTACAACGTCTCATGCTCAACTATCGGTACCTCGAGAGTGTGGGATGTGAAGTTCTTGCTAAATCAGCCCCCAATTTGCTCACACTGACCATAGACGCGGACAGCATAAAGCCGGATGACGAAGAGGTACATAACTTATATTCCTGGCGCGATCTAATCTCACCTCGATTAATGGTAGATGTTGGGGGATCTGACAGAATTTATTGAGGAGTATTTATCTTATATGAAGGTGCTCAGTCGCCTTACCATCCGTTTTTTCCCTGCACTTTCAAGAATTCCGTGTCAGGAACTCGATTTCTCTGATATGATAACGAGCATCTTCGCTGCATCTACCAAACTTCACCACGTTATCATTACATTCTACGGTTACAAGGCAAAGTATGTTTGTGAAAAAACACCCGGACATGATTGGTATATCGTCAATGATTAATGTTCACTTTGCGCTATGTTTTCAAGGTGTGATTCTATTTACGGTTCCGCAGGCGTATATATCGTCATCGACACATTGAGCGCCTTCAATATTGCTTCAGTGTCTTCCCAAGGTACGGCAAATTTTCCAGAATTAAAACGGCTGCGCCATCATCCAAATCAGTCAAGATGCATAATCATTTCATCGAACTCACCAAGCATGTAGCGCTTTGCCCTGCACATTCTGCTTCAAAAGATCCTGTACAGCGCCCTGCGTCGCCGCCAAAATCTCCTCCGGGGTATCCTTGCGCTTCCCATACGCGCGCGACGTGAATAGACACGCTATATCGTGGACATCTCCTGGGATGAGAAGGCATGTTCCGACTAAATCGCGACCGTGCTCCTTGCAGTGGGCTTTGTACTGCTCAATTGGGTGGGATAATTACGCTTGAACGCGAGCGCTATCCCCGCGCCCCAGGAGCCTTGCGTGTTGCATGCGTGCACGAGGATGGAATTGGGTGGGGCTAAGAAAAGGTCGCCAGCTATGTAAGAAAGGTTTGGTGCCATTATTGAATCTTCGAAGGGGAGGTTTCAAGAACGTCAATCAGAGGAGTAAATTTTGAGCCCCAAGTGATGATAGCAGTGAAATGTACAATACTAAGCAGACCTGCAGCAGCCTGCAGCCAACTCAAGCTTAAGCAGGATCAGCGCTTCCCGAATTCGAAAATGTCCAGTGCCTGGTGATTAATTGATTACCTAATCAATCTCATCTACGATCAACAAACGCAAGCACCCTTTCTTGAACTCGACGCGTTTGGATCTAAACATTCATCTTCTTTTCTTGTCCTTTCACAATTCTCGTACATATCATGTCGCATCACGACGAAGACGCGTCTTTCTTTGACCGAGAGCGGGACAGGCTATCTCGAGAAATCACCTCAGTTCGTGTCCTACAATCCATATCAAAGACAAACTCATCGACCACGCCATTTTCAGGGATTCGAAGAGCTACTGTCCTCGACCAACGGCCTCAACCGCAAGCTGGAAGAAGTCCTGGGAATGACAAAGGAATACGACACCATCGCCTCTCTCTGGCATAGCTTTTACCAGCTCATGCGCAACTCTGGCAAGGAAGACACCGAAGAGGCAGAAGAAGAACAGGGCGGACTCCCTGGAACGGGCAGCCACGTCGTCGCGAGCAAGCAAAGCGGAGGACCCAGCAGCAGAAATGAATGAATTTATTGGCAAAAATAATTTTCGGTCCTCAATTTCAAGGCGCGAAAACAAATATTGAGAATGTACATGGAACCTAAACAGCAACTAGAGGTACTACATAATTGGGAAATTGTATTCATGGGCTCAGATGTCAGCCCAACCTGCGACCTAGATCCCGCGCGTGGTAAGTGCCACTATTCATCATCAGAGAACAAGAGACGCTTACCCAAGAAAAGCCGTTGAATTCAGATTGGTCGCGGGAAGATAATTGGCCATGTACGGGAGTGAGGGTAGGCTGCTCGCGCGTGAATTCCTCGTCGAAATTGCTGGTATCGGCGCTTCCGTTCTACGAAGGATTGTCAGCATCAGCAAACAACGATTGCCATGAAGAGGACATACGATAGTAGGGAAATAAGGAGGGGGTATGCGTTTGTTCAGAACGTCATCGAAGTTGATATCCTTGAAGAATGGCTGTCGTTTGATTTCCTCTGCATCTTCTTTCCCTGACCCAAGACGACGCGCGGGGTCGCGAGTCAAGAGCTGAAATGGAGAATTAGACATTTTATGGAACAAACGTTTTGATAAGGAATCCGCATTACCTTTTGAAGAATTGACACAGCGTCTCTGGGCATGGTAATAGGATATAAGGGCTCGTCTTCAAGGATTGCGTCAAATATTTCGTCTTCATCGTCACCACGGAATGGCGATTGTCCCAACAACATTTCATATGTCAAGACTCCGAATGCCCACCAATCGACGGCGCGGCCATATCGTTGTTCCAAAAGAATCTGTTTTGATGGATATGAGGAACTTCGAAAATGTATTGATGCAAGGGCAAAAAGCAAACCTCAGGCGCCATGAATTCGGGTGTTCCACAGAAAGTACTTGTCGTTTGACCGAACCACATATCTTCTTTACAAAGTCCGTAATCAGCAACCTTGACATGTCCGTCTAGGGTCAGAAGGATATTATCCAGCTTTAAATCACTAAGTAACATGTAAGCCACGTTATTAAAGCTATTCCAAAGGCGCCATACCGATATATGATGCCGTTTGCGTGGAAATATTCCAGAGCAAGAAGCACTTCGGAAGCATAGAATTTAGCTTGTCGAAGAGAGAACTGCTTGCGCTGAATGTGCAACATCAGATCACCACCACTGACGTATTCCATCACAAAATAGACGCGAGTCTCTGTTTGGAAACAAGAGTGCAATCCAAGTAAGAAAGGATGTCTTTCTTTAGCAGCAGCGAGGAAAACGCGTTTTTCTGAGCGAGTGCTATAGCGAGCGTCAACACTTAAATTTTATCACAACCAGACTAGATCAATACCTTTCCACTTCATCGTTGTCGATGATAAATTCTTTCTTCAAGACTTTGATCGCATAGAGGCCGTTGGTCTTTTTCTCTTCCGCCAACATGACTTTTCCAAAATTTCCCTTGCCAAGCACGGCCAAGAAATTAAAGTCGTCCAATCCAACCTTTCTCTTTCGGGTCTGTTGCCTGGCAGGTGGCTGCTGGGGCGGGAAACGTTGGGAAGGCTGCGTAGCAATAGGACCAGGGCCGGGACTGGGACCAGGACGCTCCATGGGCCGACTTTGAGGAGTAGGCGGCAAAGTCGGCTTGGATAAAACAGGGCTAAGCTGTTGAGGTTGAGGCCTTGGAGGCTGCTATAGTCATAAATTAGTTGATTATAGATCCAAACAAGACGGACATACTTGATATCCACTGGAACCAGGACCATATCCCAGATCAGGCGGCGGCCCAACATCGTAGGGGCTGGTCATTCGCCCTTGCATGGCATCTTGCATGGGTTGGCTGGGAGTCACTGGAGGCCTTGCACCAGGCGGAGGCCTCGCGTATTGTTGTTGAGGCGGTAATTGCTGCTGCTGCTGGGGTGGCGACATTCCTTGATATGGGCGCTCTTGCGAATATCGGTCAACAGCTGGAGGCGCCGAAGTAGGCCTGCCGTAAGAATCCAAGGGAGGGGGGCCCATCTCCGGACCACCAATCTTCATGCGATCCATAGCGGAGCCCATACCCGCATCCAGGGATGGAGATGCTGCATGCGTCTGATCTGCATATTGTCGCTGCGCTGGCCGAGCTTTATCTTTATCGCCTCGCGCTTTGTTGATATCACGCCAGTTTCGAAGAAGTTCGTTCGCGGTCTCCATTGACATGCCACAGAAATCAGGGACCAGATGGGCACAATTAGCGTGGCAGGTAATGTCGCACTCGGAACACTTGCGAGCATTTTTGCGGCCCAGTGGAAGCATATAACCACAGTGACAACACCAGTTCGCGCCAATGTTTGTCAAAGGTTCGAAGCGATGAGGAATACGATGATTGATCTTCTCTTCATCTCCTTCCTATATTGTGGTTGAGTCAGTGATCCCAAATAATCGGTAGAACAACGTACTCCAGTGTTGGATTTGGATATACACTTCGTGACAACCTTCTCGTAGCACTTCTTATGGCAGGTATACCGGCAGTCTTCACATTGATACCCGAGAGCATTGAGGAGGAAATCGTTGCAGAAAGCGCAGAGCATGAGCTGGTAGAATTGACGTTGCACGAACTTGTGGCCATTCATCTCGTGAACTTCACCCTTGCGCTTACGAACAGCGCCTTGTCGACCCAGACCTCCCAAAGGACCATCCAAAGGCCTCTTGCGGACGTTTTCCTTGACTTTTTAGAGATACATCAACACTTTTCCTCTGGCTGGTGAAAACTAAACATACCAAAATTTAATTGAAGTGCAATGGCACCAGCAGGCTCTACCGCAAACCAGGCTTCGATTCCTTCTGACCCTTGTCCAGGGAACCCTGTGCCGACATTGCCACCCGGAGGACCAGCATATCCCAGCGGTGCATTCATATCTCCAGATGGCGCCTGCATCGCCATACCGCCATGATTATCCCCTGGCATAGCGCCTGCTGTCACCCATCCACCTTGGCCATCCATGGGGACTTTTTGACGCCTCAAAGCGTCCACCAAGTCGTTGACGCGAATCCAGAGTAAACCAATTGGAATAGCATGGGGTTCGCTGACCTGTTTATCATAGACGACAATTTCTACTTCGTTGGCTTTGTCGACAGGAATTTCGAAGTCTTCATTCCACCGATCCGTTCGCGAGGGATGAGATTTTGCCAGTTGTGTTCCCTCAACTTTAATCGAGACGTGGGTTTCGACCACTTTGGATGCAGAACGAGATCGCCCCGAAACAATCGGCGCGTGATCGAGTTCTCGGGCGCCCTTCACAGTAACGTATAATGTACCGGAGAGAGGCTTCGACCTGAGTTTGTCTTTGCGTTCGCCATCGTTTCCTGTAGCATCTGAAAAAATCTCGCATTTTAGAACACAATTTAAGGCTACAATAGCACTGACCGTTATCATCGTCTTCCACTACATCGTCCAGTATATGCAAATTCTTATAGCGTTTAAGAGCAGATTCTAGAAGCTGAATTTTCTTGTCACTTTCAACGCGCTTGCTTTCTGCGTCCGCCTTTGACTTCTTATCGCCGTCGGCTTGGTACAGTTTCGCCATCTTATCTATTCCCTTCTTGTATTGCATCTCCACTTGATGCTTGAATTCGAGCTGATGCAACATTTTAGATATTTTCTTCGGGGTGAATGGAGTGTCCGCCTTGATTAAATCTAGGTTGGTATATTGCTTTGCCCGCGGTGGGCCTCCTATGCTGGGACGACCACCGGGGTATCCCATCTCGGGGGAGCCAGGGTATCTACCTCCAGATGGGTCATGTTGCTTCGGCGGGACCTATTAAATGCAGGCCAGATAATGAGAAGTTAATAAGAAGGAAAGAAAGTGGGCGCACCTGCGGCACTGTACCACCAGGGAATCGCGAAGGATCATCACGTTGTATTAACTGAGCCTTGCGGGCTTGAAGCTCGCCTAGAGTATCTTCGAAATAAGCGAGCGAGCGCTCGGTCTCTCGAATCTTGGCTTCATTACGTCTCAGCACATCTTGATTCGAGGTGGCTTGACGAAGGAGTTGGGTCGCCTCCAGGATCTTTCGTTCCGTCTGGATGTGCTTCCATGTCTCCGCGATCTTCTGGTCAAGTTCTTGACTCTGCGAAATAAATGCTGAATACAATCCAACGAGATCAGAGACATGATTGGGACATTACCATGGCTAATGCAGGCCTGCGGGTCGACCGCTAGATGAGAGGGAGGCTGATGAGGGACAAGAGATAAAGGTGAAGAAGGTGAAGATGGCTCTGGCTGAACTCGCGGTTGACCCAAAGGGGCTGTGATTATGCTGTGCGGCATCTCCATACTTAAATATTATTTCCGTTTATTTTCCTGTTAAGTAAGCGCTAACCCATCGGCCTCAGCGGTCGCGTCGGCAAATCTCTTCGGTCATCTGCATTATCATGCCCAGCATCGCATTCAAGTCCAAAGTTCGGACGGCCACCGAGAGCTGCACGTTGACCATGATTATTGAACATCGTCTCCTGGTTGGACAAACCTCTGATACAGTCCTTCATCTAAAACGCTTGCCGCCTGAGGATCTTGATGTCTCTTTGGCCTCCAATTTACTGATCACCATTTCCGGAAAGCTGAACGCAGTAGGAATTTCTTCCAAGGAAATTCAGGACTCGCATATAACTCGTCATCTCGTAGAATACCTAAGCATGGTACGATTCTCTGTTTGATTGTGTGGTTCGCGTTCACATTTTCCCTGTCTTCTAGAATGCAGACGAACTTGGAATAAATGCAGTGTCGTCGAGCGGCCATATTTCCGAAGACACAGGATTACTAACATGCAAGCATTTGCAAATTCTCAAACCTATGTCGTATCCCTCTCTGACTGCACACTGAATGATGGTCACCTCTTTTCAGTGGCATATACAGGATCTCGACCATTTCCATCTGACATTAAATTCCAGGCAAACCTCACAGGATTCAATATCTGCTATGTTTGGCAAACCAAAAACAACCATACTTCTGGCGGCCTATCGGAAAAAGCACACCTTGACACTGAGATGAATCCTTTTTCTGCCCATTTGCCATTACCATATTTGACAGTGATCAATAATACCGTCGAAAGATTTATTACCTTTCAAGTTGTCAAGTTCGTCATCCTGACTCTCACTTTCGATGACCATTGGACAAACTGACAGGAATAGGCGGTATCCTCTCATTTTCGGCCGTTGGTGCAAGGTACTGGACAAATGGTTCGCTCTTCTAATCGAAGTTAACGGCAACAGCAACTTGATATCGAAACGACATTCTTCCCCTCGATATATAATTCTCTGCAAAGCATTATGAGCCGATCCCCACATTCAGACTTCGTGGATATGTGCAATAAATTGTTAAAGGTATAAAGTTACTCTTCAGTTGTTCATTTATCACTGAATGAAATAATTGTTACTCCAGCTTTCCAAGCGCAGGATGGAAAATTCAAGGAGCACAGTATGTGATGCCCTATCGAACTGGATAGGCACGACAGAATCCGTCTTCTACCCTACACACGTTTCTCATAACAAAGCGGCTTTTATGTTCGCAATGGATCGAGTGTATCGATTAGGAATGAAGCGACCACACTTCAAGGCATGTCCATGGATTTCTAGCTCTATATACCAATCTAAATATCCTCTGACGGTGTCATATAGGGCTTGTCTATCGTTTGTAATTTCAGGGACAAAGAAGAAGATGCATTGCTCGACCTGGCATCGCACGACATGGACAGCATCTCGAAAGACTACATCAAAGAAACTGAAACAGATTCTCCCGCAAAATATTTTTATGCGTTGGACATGCAGTGCGTCGCTTGCACCATCTTAATGTCTGTTGCCTCTCATAGCGATGAATATCCTTCAAGCGATCTGGAACTTTCCTCGGACTGTGAAACTGGTTTTGAGTCCCGGCTGCGAGCACCGCACCTTGGACTAGAATTTTCTCATCATGGGTTTGAAGGCGACCATAGCGATGTCTGGCTGTCTGACACTAGTAGTGATCAGGGCTACAGCGAAGACCTGCATAGCTTCTCTCGAGTGCTCTGTCCTTCGTTTCTTGATGAAGAACAACAACAAAGTACATCCGAGGAATCAAATTGCGACTATCTATCAGTCCACGATACTTTAGTACCGTCCTTCCAATGTGACTGGTCACCCGACTTGAATACTTCTCAGGAGAAGGTTATACACTCGTCCCTGGGAATGGCATCGTCACCGGATTGCCCAAGTTCTCCTGAGGTGGAGCCGCACAAACTGCCAGACCTTATCTACTAACGCACACTTGCCTCCTGCAGATTGATCTGGACACACTCGGCGCCATCCCTGGGCTCGTATCTTGTCTTGAGCCAATGCGAGGCAAAGATTACGTTGAGGAAGACCTCTTTTGCGACTCGCTCTTCGACCACTACGCTGGGTCCGAACTCGCGGATGATCATGGGGTCATGTACTTCGAGGACGAGCGTGCTTCGTTATCCCTTGTTTCAGGGAAGGAAGAACGCAGAATTTGGCTCTCCACATCACTCCAAGATAACCAACATGTCGAAGAATACCCTAATGAGGACTTCGACCGGTCTATGGAGCATCCAGATAGGTGCAATGTCGGACTGGAACACTCCTTTTTGCAGGAAGGACCCCACAGCGTACATACAAATGATATTCAAGGATTTCTAATTATGGATTTCGACTGAAGTACCCCTCACACGTATAGCTTCAGCTTCCTACACAAATGTTGCTGATACATAAATTTCCGAAGAGTCGTGACAGTTGAAGCTACGTATGAGTAGTCTGCCAAAAAAATTAAAGGAAACCGGATCTTGCGAGGAGGGTCAACGCATCGCTCGTCAGAGTTTCATATTTTAATTTGCTAACTGAATGCTAAGCTATGGCTCCTTCCGGCCTCCTCCGGCTTGTCTCGGCATCGGCTTTTATCTTATGCTTCCGACGACGGAGTCAGTGCGGAGCCCCAAGGGTACAGAAATTAGTATGATACATATAACAGGCAGTAGTGTGACTGCCCCATTGTCATCGTCTCCATCATCATCTTCGTCAACGGTTGCACTTTGCCCTACTCAGCGTCCAGCTGCTCTTGTCGTCTCCTCATATTACCCTCGCCATCGATCAGGATGCTTCCCTTCCAGCGCAACAAGGTCGATCTCAGTGTAAGTCCAAATCTACTCCTTATGATCTCATCATGGTTACAGTGTCGCTGATGCTAGTTGGTGATTTGCAGAAATTGAACCCCCAGGAGCAGCAGCTATTCGCAAAGTATGGCAAGCTGCCCACTCATAAGAGCGTTCTAATGAAGATGCAGAAGGTATGGCGCATATATCTACCACCCACTTATTCACCTGACAAGCTTGTATAGGACCGCAAATACTTTGATTCTGGTGATTATGCCTTATCCAAGGCTGGAGTTGCCCCTCAAAGCACCGTTGGAACAGCGATTCCTAATCCTGAGAAGTAGGCTTGATATTTTGCCTTCGTCATTGCAATATCGCTGATATTTCTTTCCTTAGCATTCCTCACGCTTCAAGCCCAGGTAGTGGGCACAACGGGGCTCATCAGTCCCTTTCTATCTCGCCAACTAACTCGACAAGTCCTGTTAACAAGGAGAGTGGACTCGCACACGACGAGAACACTCAGGTCCCCCAAGATGGCGAGCAAGCCGAGATCAATAACGACACAACCGAGACTGCTGAGGTTGACACTGAAGCCACCGCTGATGCAGCTGAACCACAAGAAACCGTATAATTTATTTCCATGGAATTATTCGCATACGCACAGCGTTGCGTTGGGTCTTCCTTTCCAATGAACGCATCCGCTCCGCACGAGACGTGTTTGGTCGCCCTACTTCGCCGGCGAAATGGATGTTCTATGCTATATCCTGGTATTCGTCGCTCTTCATCGGTTTATCCCGCATACGCATATTTTGCAACTACATCATTCATATCTACTATACTCCCCTGACATCTTTTGGAATTTGTGTGCTGTACTACTAAGTATCGATATCGTCCTCTTCCTAGGACACCTGCAGCTTAATATGTCGTTGTAGAATCATGTAGCAAAATAGGCAGTAGTAGAGGGAGACCCGCAGACTGAGGGAAATGCTAAATGCTTCTCTTTGACATCCATTTACTTTGCGCTCCTGTCTGGACATGTTCTGGCCTTGCCTTGTGTGTCGAGTCTCAAAACACTACCGAGTGCCACGGTACTAGTAACGCCCATTGTTTGCGTCATATTAGATGCTGTACAGTCACGTGCAACATGCCACTAATTCTTCGACGCGTCGCGCGCATCCAGTATTCTTCCCCGACCTTCACCTCTGGTTCTTCATATTACACATATACGATGGACAACACAATACACTCGGAGGTCATACGTGTTTTTAGAGAGGCAGGCCGTGAATTGGATGATAAACTCGTCACAGAATGTACGCGTCTGATTCCTAGCTTTGGGGACTGATTTCTTATTCTAGATCTGCGTTCTGCAGGTGTGTCTATTTGCCAACTCTACGTTATTGAACCGGAAACTCTGCGATATAAGCTGGAGGCAATTAACTACACGTCTTCCGCCACGCGATCTGAGATCTCCCCCATTACAATGGACACGCTGAGCGCTGTGAAAAAACAGATCCAGCAGACCCTCGCAAAAGAAAACGCGTCGAAAGCTCAAGTAAAGAAACGAAACTTGGCCACTGCCCAAGTAGATCGCTCTAAGATACCGTCTCATATGTACCGAGGGATGCCGCAACCTACCAGTTCGTCTGTCGGAGGTCTGGTAAAGCAGGAGCTTTTTCAAGAACCCACTGTTGCGAGCACGAGCAACGTTATAAGGACGTCGAAAGTCACATTTGTTGGGCCTCCGACGGATGCAGAAGCGAAAAAGAAACGCGCTTGTAAGTTTTTTTTCCTTCCTATAAATGGATGAATATCTTGACCTGCATGCCTAGATCGATATATGTACGAGAAAATCTCAGAGAGAAGTGAAAGTACGCATGAATCAACGTCCATTAGCCTTGATACTGACCCTCATTAGATCTGGACCAAATTATTGATGATTTTGCGGAACTCATTCGAGCGCACTATGACATTTCGGAGCTTGGCGATCCTTCAGCTTCCACCGATGTATGTCACGCTCAGCTCTTAATGCTGTCCTTTTCGCTGATCCAAGACAGGAGGAGGTTATTATTGTGGGCCGAATAACACACGATGCTGAGATCGCCGCAATAACTAAATTGGTGGAAGGCGCGATTTGCATCGAATCCTCGCGAATGCTTTCCTCAGGAGCGCGTGTTCCCTTGGTTTTGGATCCTGCAATCAAGATACGAGGCTCAGTTCGAGGAATTGGTGGAATTGGCATCTACCCCGGTGCGATTGTTGCCTTGAAAGGGAAAAACGGAGGTGGAGGGTACTTCCTTGCGACTGAAGTGCTCGGGGTCAGTGCTGTGGGTTCCTTGAAGTAAGATTTTGATGCTTATAACAGACTTAGATTCCACCCCTCAAACCCTCGCCTTCAGCACAAGGAATCATCAATTCAAAGTTAGATCCTAGCACTGCACAAGATGCTGCAACGATGCTTGTGGCCTGTGGGCCTTTTACGACGGATGCTGATACAGGATACAAACCATGGCGTGCTCTACTGCACCAGATCAAAGCTCAGAAACCCGACGTGCTGTTATTGGTCTGTCTCTAATCGAAGATTTCGTTATTCTTTTTTGCCTATATCTTGTTCCTTCTAGATCGGTCCTTTTGTTGATGCTGCTCATCCCAAGATCAAATTGGGAGATTTGGACGTATCTCCAGCTAATCTCTTCAGAGCACACTTCGTCGATCCGTTACGTGCTTTCCTTACTGCATCGCCGACGAGTATTGTCCTACTTATCCCGAGCGTTCGCGACCTTACCAGCTACCATGCTGCATTTCCGCAACCTGAGCTCGATGCAGAGCTATTCAGTTTCAATCCTGTAGGTGTCGTTTATATTTCTATACACGATTCTCATTCTGAATCTATGTCAAGCGCGTCCATTTACTTCCTAATCCAGCGCGATTCTCTATAAATGACATTGCATTCGCAGCGACTAGTGTGGATGCGTTATTCCACCTCAGAAAGGAGGAATACTTCAAGAGGGGAGTAGAAGTCGACTCTCTTCCAGCAACACCCGATGATCTACCTAATGACGCGATGGCCAATTTGTGTCGGCATTTATTGTCGCAACGAAGGTGCGGGGCTCTGTTTGGTGGTTGACGGTAGCGCTAACAGTCGAGATAGTTTCTATCCAATCTTCCCCCCTCCATCGGACCTGTCTTCAGAAGTTAATTTGGATATGAGTCATTTCGACGCCGCCCGTATGGTCGACGAGGGCGATTTGGATTACGCGCCTGATGTTTTGATCATCCCAAGTAGATTGAAGCAATTCACGAAGGTATTTTTCTCTAATCCAATTTATCCTTCCAATTTGTTGAAAAAAAAATTAGGTGGTGCATTCGACTACCACACTCAATCCTTCATTCATGAGTAAAGGAACATATGGTACAATTTCTTTGGCACCTCGATCAACTGGCACACCTAAGGATCGTTTAACGGTTGAGGTCACTAGGCTCGAAATGCCAGCAGCACCAGTATCAGTGTCGACGGCGACAGCGTAACACCTGATAACACTTTGGATAACACTTCCATTAGCCTTTCATGAGTTCTCGTCTGTTCTCGTTTGCGCTCTCCAGCTTTATGTACTTGATTTCTGATCCATCTTACCTATATTGCTTTGTCCCTGCACGCTGTCATTATATTCTTAGGGCCAGTCATTGATCTGAAGGAAACTGAACCATATTATTGACAAGTGATTCTATCTCCAACAAGGCGGGTCCTGGTTTAATTAATTTTCAAAAAAAACCAATCATTGGTCTTTGCAGACCAGTGATTGATTCAAGCTGTTCATCGACATATTAGAATCCATGACAAGTAACTAACATAAAACCACATACCACCAAAAACGCCAGTGGCATCTCTGTGCATCCTAGTAGCACCACTTATTCAGCGGCACCCCTCTCTCTCTCTTTTCACGAAGTTCGAACACGAAGTTTCGATCCAGGAGGTGAGCAACAGACTAAAGGATGAACAATGTCGGTGAGAAATTAGAGAATTGGAGATAGCGTAGCAATATACATACCTCTTTTCCCCAGGTCAACATCTATTGACCTCAGGTCAGAGCACCTTGGATGAGCAATTGGCGGCGTAGCGTGAGCGCCTCGAGGCGCATCAGGACTACATACCACGGTTCCACCAATTGCCAAAGAATCAATGACCACAAACGTCCCTTTATATAAGAGTGCGCTGAGTTAGGGCAGGCACGATGAACAATGACGTCGTGACTGACTTCCATACCCGCTGTCAACCGCCTTTGAGCTGAGCTACATAACTCCTGCTAACTCAGGCCCTGACTATCTATTGGGTAAGTACTTTATAATCACACATACAATTTCACGGCATTGATGTACATCCAACAGGATTTGAAGGTCCAATTTTGCTGATACTTAGTGTTTATTTTACGTTTGAGGGTCGCGAACCCATGCACAATTTAAAGGAAAATGTCGGTCAATTGAAGGTTCCAAACTATCTCCTCTAAACAGATATGCCTAGAATGATTAACGACGAGCTAACCATCCCATACATAACAGTGGGATCCTGGGTTATTTGATTTGCTTTATAACCCGGCATCGTCACCAAGAGAACACCCTCGACAACATACATGCCGCGTTGTTAAGAGCCTGTTGGCTCTAAAGCACACATTTCTGAGGTTGGCCGACCAACCGCGGTTGTTCACCTATGTTGATTGGACTATACTCTGCAGAAAAGCATGGTAACCGATCTTTTCAATCGGACTACAAAAAAACCGTAAGCCCGAGCTCAATACAAGACGAAGGGCGGTACAACGGTACTTACAAGTCCCACTCTCGCTACACGAGGTGGCATAACTACAACCGCGAATGAACCGCCAACCAAAGGTTGGGAACCGAGAAGCCCCTCGTGTAGCGAGAGGCTAACAGTCCTATACGCCCTGTATATTAGAAAGGTTGAAAGAGCAAGAGGCAGGTGAATAGAACACACCTGGTATCGGCGAACCCTCACTTGTAGCTGGAGACCATATGTCCCAAAGAACTAAATGTGAGGCAAGGTGGGAATTAAATAATAATTTGGATTTGATTTAGGGCTGGTCTAGCTTTCAAGCAAGTTGTCAGCGGGGTGAGTATAATAGACTTTCCTCTGATATTATTTGGCGAAACTGATGATAAACCGTGAATGTTTCTGGAGAATCATCGATGTTCGTTACGGGGTTTTTTAAGCATCCGCCATGTATCTCGCCTGGTTGGCTGTGTCTTGATTTCAGGATAAATCAGTGAAATATCGTATGTTTCATTGATTTTCCTATACTGTTCCGAAGTTCGACATATTCCAGAGATTCATATGGACGATGCCTTGTTCTTACACTTGCGCTCCCTGGAATTTCAATGAAAGTGACAGTCAAGCGGGATGTTGGCGGAGGATGCCGCTTTATCGACCTTACCGAATCAATGAATTATAAGCATGATGCGGGAACAGACTGGGTGACAGGATACATAGTCTGCTACATCTGTTTCAAACAGGTATCCCTGTACTATGATACAAGTCAAGCAAACACTTCAGAAATCAGCAGAATGATAGATCAATCAACACAAATAGTGAACCTCTGCTTCCTAACCATCGAACATGGTACCGTCCATTCGAACGCCGAAGTTTTGCTTGACGTCCATGCCCAGAAGTTTCATCCTACCAACCTATAGAAAAGGTTTTCAGTGACAGCTCGCGCTGGAAGATATCTAAATTACCTCGCTTCGTTCTTGTTGGACCTTCCGTAGTTCCATTAATTGTTCTTTACTCATATAGGTATCCTGCTCGGCGACTTTCTTCTTGTGTTGGGTGGTCACAGCTTTCATGTCGGCATTGAAGTCGTAGGAATCATTTGCAGGAGGTAAATATTCGCCTTGTCTAAGAGCGGACATGCGTCTCTCGTAAGCATCCATATTATAGTATTTTTCATGAGGAAGAGTGGCTAAGTACGTCCATGTTAGAAGAGAATGGGAAGAATGCAAGATAAAAGCCACCTGTGTTATAATCTTCGACAAAGCGAGCGAATTCTTTTTTCTGTTGGTCTTTGGTTGTCGTTTCTGGGTTTAATTTCCGTTCTTCGACAAGCCAAGTATGAAACTCTTGGGTCTTCGTAAAAATACTAAACGCAAAGAGACCGTTAGAATTGGAAATTCAAGATGTATAGCAACATAACTTACTCGAGATCTGATATAATCCCATATTTTCCCCAGTGCGGTACTGATGCAGATCCCTTGTCCCGCTTTCTCTGAATAAGTGACATTTCAGCTTAGCGGGGTGGCAAGCGTTTCCAAAACATACTTTTTCCTTTCGATCTTTCTTTTCACGTTTCTTCTCTTTCCTCCGTTCCTTGCTTTTACTCCGTTTTCCCTCCTTCTCCTTGCGTTTCTCTTTCTTGCGACGAGACCCCTGCTCTCCATCACTAGAGCCTGATGAACTCGAAACTGATCTTTCACGCTTTCTCCTGTCCTTCCTATCTCGGGATCTTGAACGGGACTTGGAACGGTGCTTTCGCCTGCGGTCTCTGGACCTAGAGCGCGAGCGCGAATTCGAAGGCGACCTCGACTCGTGTCGCCGTGCGCGTTTGCGTAAGGGGCTTTTGCTCCGTCGCCGGTCTGGTGATTTAGAGCGTGACCGTGGACGCGCAGAGCGTTCCGGCCTGTGCACGTCAAGGTTGCTGGAAACTATCTTGTGAGGGGCACTGTCATTGTCGGCGTATCGCCTCGGTGACCTTGAACGCGACCTAGAAGAGTGCAGCCTGTCTGTGGGCATGTTGGTGGTCAAGACAGACGTGTGGGAAATCAAGTGCAGTCAACTTAGCCGCTTACCTAATACGTCCCTAACATTCGAGGGCTTCGCTGTAACTGGGCAGCCTGATATCCTCCTTTCCACTCTCCCATTCCCCCCTCCGCCAGCGGTCTCGATGTCCACCGCAATATACTCCCACTCGTTTGCCCCAGACCCTATCAGAAGCATGGCCTCCAACTCGTCCTCGGCGGCCCAAGCTCTGGCAGCCCAGCACCAGCGCCAGCAGGAGCAGGAGCAGGTCCCCGTCGAGGAGCAGTATAATACCCTCTTCTGCCGTGCCTTGTACGATTACGAAGCTCAAGACCCCTCCGCGCTCTCTTTTCGTACCGACGACATCATTGAAGTCTTGACCCAGCAACCATCTGGCTGGTGGGACGGTTTGCTGGGCGAGGAGCGCGGATGGTTTCCGTCCAACTACGTCACTATAATTTCGGACGAGGAAGCAGAGGCAGCCTTCTCGCAGGCAGATTTCTCAACCGTTGATGGTCAAAATCCGGAGGTGCAACCAGCTGCTGCCACCGACCCTTCTCATGCCATATCTGCAGGCACACAGGCTGAGAATGAGGAATGGCTGGAGAGCGAAATATCTTACAAGAACGGTAGCCAGGACGTTCGAAGAGGGCTAGGTCAGAACGGAACGCAGCACAGTGATTTCTGGATTCCAGAGGTCACTCCCGACGGCCAAGTAAGCCCACGGTTAGGATTGATGGCAGAGTCGTTCTAACCATCTATCAGATATATTATGTCAATACACAGACCGGTCAGCGTTCTCGAGATCTTCCTCAAGAGGCAGAGGATGAAAGCTCGGATGGGATCTTGCCGGTCTGACATCTCAATCGACCTCTCGCTCAGGTACCTCTGCCGGACTAGCTTTGGCCCCAGCGACGTTGAATCAGGCTCAGAGGATTCGAAACCAACTCATATCTCCAGCTCGCGGGTGGAGAGATTAGCAGACGACGGAGCTCCGCGCCAATATCTCAGCAGTCAGTGGGCAGCTCCCGAAGGATCCGGCGGTAGCAGTTCTTCAACACCCGGTCGTGAAGCTACCTTCCCCTCAGCTATCTCCCGTCAGCCTGATACATCTCGCATGAGCGCCTATTCGGACGACTCGGACGTCCAACCCTTCGAACATCTGCAAACCTCTCGTCCGCGCAAGAAGAACGGTTCATCCCGACATGTGCCAACGTCTTCATCCAGCAGGCCAGAGCCGAACAGAGCGGCTCAAATGGAACTCACCTCTGCCGAAAGGATCGCAAAGGCTTTACAACAGGCACTCCAACCCGCCACGCCAAGTAATGTTGCGGAACTTTCTGGTATCGCAGCCAATTCCATTCGGGCAGTTATTGAGCATGTTCAATCCCACGGTGTTGCCCGTCAAGCGGAGGACAACCAAAAGATGGATAAACTCATCTACAGTGCTGTTCTAGCGGTCCGAAATCTTCTCTACATAGCCACAGCACCCACAAACCAAGTCCCCAATAATTTGGCAGGGAATGGCCGAGATGCAAGGTCTCATTCATCTTCGCAATCCCCTCTCAAGCCTGCTCAAAGAAAGGTGACGGCAACGTTATCGAGGCTGGTTCTCAGCGCGCGTGCCATGCAATACGATTCAGGCTCCCAGCTCGTTGATACTCTCAATCGCATTGAAACGGATTCGGAAGAGCTAGAGAGAGCGGTCGCTTCTTTTGTCTTCGAGGTCCAGCGCAATGAACACAACCAACCTCGATCTGAAGATCAAACTCCTAAAAGGCTACAGGGTGTCTTTACGACTGTCAATCTGGGTCTTGGACTCGTTGGTGCAGGCAGTGCTGGGACCTGGAAAGGGTTTGGATATGTTTCAAATGCCGATGACACAGGCATGCCACAAAAGGGGTTAGGAACTGGTGTCGCCTCCGAAATTGATTCTTCACTGGACCGCTTAAAGAAGGTCTGAACATCCTTGATCAAACGCTAAGATTGGGGGGGATGGGCCAGGTGAGCCTTTTTACTAATTCTCATCTATATTTCCCTAAATCTGAAGTTATTTTTTATTTTTGTAGTGCAACAAGTTCGCTCACGAGGGCAAGAACTTGTTACATACATTTCTGCCTTCCTATCGTTCATCGCGGATGTTCATGTGGCTCGGCATGTCGATATTGATGGTATTCGGCAAGCAGATGCTACCACCAATGATCGCTACTCCAGTTCAGTCGAGAATGCAAGGCAACTCGTCCGTGAACTTGAAACTGTAGTTCAAGCTATCTATGACGACAGTTCAGCGCTATTTATGACCATCCAAACCCTCCATGATGGAGATCAACGCTCTCGGTACGGCGAGCGCGAATCCTCCTACGACCTTTTGCACCGCCTCTCCCTGGCATTGCGCTCCAACCTTGCCGTCGTTAAGCAAACCTTCGATGGACTCTTGTCTATTGGACACGAACAAGCTGATCTTGCGGAGGCTGACTACAACGGTTCCATTGATTGGCGTTTGTCGCGTCTTAGTGTAATTCCAGATAATTTTGGGGGCGCCATTCACGCGACCAGATCCGGAGATGTTTATTTCGAGGATGAAGACATTGTGGACCTTGAGATTGCGCTCAAGCCAGGCCTTAAAAAGCAGAAGTCAAATGCTGATTCGTCATATGATTCGAATCGAACATTTGCTACCGACATACCTATGCTTCCTGGACGCGAATCTGAGGTTTCCCTTGATACCAATGATACGCTGGTATCACCGACGTTTGATGGCGATGTCTATGATGAGAATGACGACTTGGATGGTAAGAAAATATTCACTTTCCTCGCCATACCAAATATTGATACCTTTTTCCTCATTTTTTATTTCAGTGCCTTCCAAGCAGCCCACTGGTAACAGTAAACTGGGCAAAATTCTGGGGCCGGAATATGCGGACAAAATTGCTGCCGATTCGCAACCCTGGTACCTGAGACCAAATTACTCTCCATCCGAAATCATCATCGACGAAAAGGACGGCTTTGTCAAGGGAGGTACCGTCGCGTCTCTTGTTGAACGACTTACTGCACATGAAAAAGCATTAGGTAATGTAGCCCAACCATCCTACATGAATAGAATACTCAATTCTCATGTTTTGTTTTTAGACACCACCTTCCCCAAGGCTTTCCTTATGACCTACAAATCTTTCACTACTCCGAATGACCTATTTGATCTGCTCGTTGCTCGCTTCCGGATTCAACCCCCCGATAATCTTACACAGGCAGAACGAGAAGAATGGGGCCAAAAGAAGCAACATGTCATCCAAATGCGGTATGTCCACTATCAGAAGCTGACAATTTCGTAACTCACACGTTAACAGTGTTCTCAACACTATGAAATCTATGGTTGTTGACGATGGTGTCCTGGAGAAGGAAGATATGTATATCCTTGACCGCATGAAGGAGTTCATTACAACGGAGGATGTATCGCGCTTTGCTGCTGCAAGGAACCTCATGGTGCAAATCGAACGATCTGTACGCATTGCCATCTTTCGAATGTTTGTGTCTGCCACTCATGATTTCTATAGCAAACACAAGGAGGAGACGTCAAGATGCTCATCAACACATCTCTCGGACCTCCACCACAGCCCATCGCCCCTAGAACAAGCAGGAGACTCAAACTATTGGATATTGATCCATTAGAACTTGCTCGACAATTGACCATCATGGAAAGTCAGCTGTATCAGAAAATTAAACCAATGGAATGTCTGCAACGAGCACGAGAACAAAAGACGGAAAATATCGACAATATCACCACTGTCATTCAAACAAGTAATCGGGTAAGCACATACCGAACATCATAACTTCGATTGCTCATTCTCGCCACAGATTGCATGCTGGGTTGCTGATTGCGTTTTGAGTAAAGAAGATTCTCGGAAGCGCGCACAGATCGTCAAGCATCTGATTAACGTTGCAGATGTACGCTTTTCAACCTACATTTTCTGAAGCTTCACTTACGCACATTGCAGCGATGCCGTGGCTTGAATAATTTTTCCACTATGATTGCCATCACCTCTGGTCTAAACACTCCCCCAATTCGTCGGCTAAAACGAACATGGGAACAAGTCAATCAAAGGTTTATGGCCATGTTTGGTGCTTGTGAAATGACTATCGATAGCAACAAAAATTTCACGAAGTACAGGTCACTTATGGCCTCTGTAACACCACCTTGCGTGCCGTTCATCGGTAAGCCGCAACACACTACACTTAAACTTTGTTTTCTCATTTTTCTTAATAGGTGTTTTCCTCTCGACGTTGACGTTCATTCAGGACGGAAACCCAGACAATCTCCCGGGTGGCTTGGTCAATTTCCGTAAACGTCAGATGGCTTCCGAGGTCATCAATGATATCAAACGATGGCAAGCACAACCCTTCAACTTCCAGCCCCTCCCTTCCGTCCTCGCCTATATCAACGACTCGTTGAATCAATTCACGGATACTCGTGCATCAAGCGAACATTTCTGGGCCCTTTCTCTCGAACGAGAGCCTCGTGAACGAGAAGACGAGAAAATGGCGAGATTATTGCAAGAAAGTGGATTTTTGTAGGATGGACCTTTCAAGCTTCTGGCTTCGTTGTATTATGTCTTGTATTATTCATAAGTACTGGCTATACTTGTGCGCTATCGTGTAAACTTATTAACTAGGATTCAGCTTAACTTACTAAACCACACCCACCATCCCCGAAAAAGCTTCTTAACCTTAGATATTGCGTTGTTAATTTATAGCACAGATGATAGAGAAGGCCTATATGGTGGTGCACCACAGGAACCAATATATAATCGTGATACTACATATTGATCATCGCTTGAGAGTTCTCTGTTTTTCTGCGAACTCGACGATCTTGCGATCCACAAACATTCCCTTGCGTTCTCGAACTGCGTCCATGTAACCCTTGGCAATGTTCGACCGATCAGCCTTTTCCCCTAGATCCTCCAGTTCCTCTTCCGTTGTGGGTACCCAGAATGGATCAAGATCGAGAAGTTCATATCTATTCACAGGGTCAACAATCAGATAACGCTTCCAACGTTAAGATCATGACGCACCCGCTAAAAATCAATTGTGGACTTGCTGCTCCCGAAGTTCGAGTTCGAATATCTGTTGAAGGAGTAATTGTCAGTTATGGATGTGAGATGGCTTTAAAAAATTAAACATACCATCTGCAAATCCAAAACTCTCTACAACTGGCAACAGGGCAGAAATGTTGAAGAACGACGTTCCCTCTTTCATTTCTTCCGCCACGATGCGACCACGTCGTTTCGCGACCACACCATAGACCTTGCCCAGAACATCCGCTGTGATGGATAATCAGTAACACAGAAAATACCGAAAGGCTTTTCAGACATACCCGAGGCTTGTATTTCACATGAATACATAGCAAGCATTAATCTGGGCGACCAATCAAGTAAACCATTCCTGCATGCATCTCTAACCGCCGATATTAAGGAGCCAGTTACTTGGGAAATTCTATTCTGCTCTAGAGTGCAATGATAATAAACAAGGAACAATAGTATGTAAGTCAATCAAAACTCACCTATTTCTTTTTCCAAAGCCGCTTCGTCGATGTCGACTTGTTCCACAAAATAAGCCATACCTTCCACAGGCTCTGCACATAAAGGCCCTTGGAATGTCGCAAACTGGAAACCAGTTTCTATATGATTATCAAAATCATGTCTAGTTTTATCCATGTCTTTAACTTCGTCCTCTGGTTTTGTTCGTTGGAAACGACGTTTTAATCTTTATTTTGAAGAAATTAGTCAATAGGCGAGGGAGAAAACAACAAACAAACCCACGATGTGTATGGGTTTGGATGTCTTGAATCGATTAGAAGACAAGCACCGGCTTTTTGAGGCCCAAAGGCCCAAGTCTTTTCGGAGACGTTGACCCACTCGCCACCAGCTTCCTTACATTTTTCTGCAAAAACGTCCCAGAATTGTTGAGGAGTGATTGTAGGTTTCCGAACAACATCCCCTTGCCCATCAGCTACCTGATCTTCTTCGGCTGCATTTCCTTGTTGTACTGCGCGATTATGCAGAAGAGTTTTCCAGACTCCTAGGTTCGCTAAAATGAAGTCGAGTATTGGGGTAGGTATTGGACTTGCTCTGATTGTGAATGACACAACTTGATGCGAGCTAGAGCCTTTTATTGTACCTCGAGGAGCATTCGGAGTCTTGGTTGGCGCCATATCTAAATCTGTGTCATTATCTCTCCGTAGCCAGTTGAGATGAGTCCTACCTTGCGCTTTGAGAGCCGTCTCACGGAAAGGTACGATGGGTGCTGACGCTTGAATTTCCACTCTAGCAAACCGCTCTCGCAGATCTTTCAAGCAACGCTACTCAACTATTAAATTGATTGTGTGGTGTCAAAATATCACAGAAACTTGCCTCTAAATGCAATTCTCCGGCAGTTAGGATGACATGCTCTCCAGTTTGTTGCTGAAAGGTTTCCACACAAGGATCTGACTGGCTGAGGAGTTTCAAGCCATTGACCAGTTTTTGCATATCAGCCGGGCGCACAGGTTCCAATGCTACACGGACGATCGGAGGCACCTATAAGTCCGAAACAGAAAGTAAGAGAAAGAAAATAACCAAGGGTCATCAAGGTATCCTTACTGTTCGATTTATGGCCCCTAAGTTGATGAGACAGTCTTTCTGCTTGGATGGATCTGGTTCATCGCCTATCCCAAGCTCCCCGGGACTGCATAGAGTAGCACTTCTCCATACTTTGGATTCCAGACCTCTGATTGCGAAGATATTTCCTGCACGTACTTTGGGCACTGGAACTAGTTCTCTTCCCATCATGACATATAGACCTTCGACTTTGGCGGTCAGTAAGTATTTGGCATTGCTAAGATCTTTGGGGTCAAGGGCAGCGTTGTACTTTGGGAGCACTGCATACACCGAACTGCCTACGCATAGAGTACCAGAGTACAACCGGGAAAATCCAAGGACGACCTCGGCATGGGAATTCTTTGTGTCTTCGGCGTCCTCGTCTGGCTTTAGCGAAGGTCGAATGTAGTCCGTGCCGACTGGTGTAGAATCTTCCGTTGCTTGTCCATTCCCTTCTGCTTGTTTAGCTTCCCTTGCTTCTCGAGCCTTTGCTCTCATTTCCTCCGCCGTAATTGGTCGCTTTTTGTTTTCAGGGAGTTCCTTAGCGGATACTGCGAACATTTTGCTGACGTATCCGACGACATTCGCTTTGGGATTTGAATTGGATGTATACAAGTCTTCTTCTAATTTGTTTTTCGGTTTTAGCGTGGTTTCGTAGGTATCAGGATACAGCATCTTTGGTATCCTGATGGCTTGAGCATCTGGGGGTGTGGGTACGATGTCGATCACCGTCTGGATGATACATGTGGATAGGGAAAGCCATTGGGTGAATATCAGAGAGAGGAGATGTCGAGTGTCTTTGGTCTTGAGATCGCGAGGTAGTATCTTAAGGTTGAGAGCGTTTACGATCTTGGTCACTTTGTCGGGGTTGCTATGAAGCACGTCAATAAACAAGAATGCATTAATTGGCGAAATACGAACGGATTTATTACGACCCCATCATATACTGCCCAGATATTTTCAAGCACAAATTGGACGAATAATGGCTTGAGAGCTCGACCCTTGAGATGTTTATAGCTGATTACTCGCTTCGTTTTAGGATCCAGGAAGAAATCACCCCACAGGACTCTTCTTAGGTTGGCTTCCCGGATTCCAAGCTTTTGCGCGTAGAGCTGAGCAAATTTGCCAACCCGGAAACCCCAACCATCTATGGCAGATGCAAAGATGACGTTCCCTTTCTCCGGTGCGAAGTAAATATCTTCGTCGTCCTTCTCTTGAAATTCTTCGGCCTCGTTGACGGCTGCGTCTGTCTCGTCGGCGTGGGCATCTTTCTTTTCTGCCAAACGACGTTCGCGTTCTTCTCTCCATCGCAGATCATCCTCCATCCTTTCGGACGCAAAGAAATCTCCCATGACCGCGTTGACCTGTTCAATTAATCGAGCGAGATGGTGATATGCCTCTACGGGAGCCAGTTTTAGCTCCGTAATCAGGCGGTCGAACTTATTTATTACGAGAATAGGCCGTAGACGATCATGCCATGCTTGTCTCAACACAGCAATGGTCTGTTCTCTGTCAGCAAGCATGCAGCGCATCAGAAATCTGTTCATCGTACCTGAGTGCATACGCCTTCCACCACATCTACCAATACAAGTGCACCATCACATAGTCTAGAGGCTGTTGAAACTTCGCTCGAAAAGTCGACATGGCCAGGAGTATCGATCATATTGACCACATAAGTCCTGGGCGATCTACCTGATAATCGCCAGGTTAATCGTGTTGCAAGCTTCAGCATCTGAGCTAGAGGATCATACCTCCATCTGCAGCCCGTTCCATGACTTGAAATTTCAATGACACAGCACTACTTTCCATCGTTATTCCTCGCTCTTGTTCGTCTTCGCGGCTGTCGAGGTAGCGCATCTTGCCTGCCATTCGCGGCGAAATGATATTGTTTGCCGCAAGTAGAGCGTCCATGAGCGTAGTTTTGCCATGGTCAACGTGCCCGAGAGTGGTGATGATACGGATGTTGGCAGGATCAGGGGCGTCCATTGTCGTTGAAACAGAGTGCTGATAAGATTATTGTGACGGATGTTAATTTATTGAACGGAACCCGCGCCGGGAAAGCTTTTAATGACTCACGTGGAATTATGAGTCGCGTCAAGTCTCGTGGGACGCGCGTCGCGTATGTTCGGTAGCGCCTAGCGCGTCCGCCGCGCAATCTCCACTAATCATAAGTCGAGGGAGTCACCAATCCACGGTAGACGTGAAACACACTCCGATAATCCGGGAGAATAGGACACGAAGGTCATTTTTTGTGACGATGTCATTTTCATTGCTTTCAGAATTGAACAACCAAATATACAAGTAATCGATACAAGGTATCCAGAATTTGAAAAATAATGACTCGAGACGCGTCAATTTTGCCTCAAATAAATCTCCTCTCAGATTCCTAGGCCTTGGGCGTTAACTTGCCGGCTATGAGAATGCTGAAAGTCAAGGTCACAAGCGCTGTAAGGATTACAGCGATGAAACCAGTCGTCAATCGCGCTACGGGAAAATAACCCTTTATTAAAGCGAATTGGATTGTAAAGTACCGCACAACACCTAGTAGAACAGTAAGTATGTATATGTGGGCAGTGCGATGCAATACCTATATTACGCACCAATGAATAGTACCATGAGACCGATAAGAATTGTACCGGCTCCTAGAGGTTGAATGTATTGATGAAGTCGATGAGCTGACTTTTGAGGAGTCGCGGAAGAAGCTGCAGAGAAGAGTTGCACTAGAGCTATAATTGGTAAATGGATGGATTAATATAGCATAGTCACGTCGTTCAAAGTTATACGAGGGCCTCAAGCAGCCTGATGTATTTATAGAAAGGTGGTGGCAGCTTGAGACCCTACATCCACTCACCAACTCCAGATGCGGCAATAGCCAGGCTTGTACGCATGTACGCCAGGAATGTCCTCTCGGACGCCAGATGATCACGAGCAACGCTACCGGAATTTTCAAGCCGCAATGATACACTGCTCGGGAGAAACCCTTCATACAGAGACCAAGGGCTGCTTGTTGGAGTTGAATATGGCGCTTGAGGAGTCGATTCCTGGGAAAAGCTTCCCGCGGCACCCGAGTGAGTCTTGAAGGTTTCATCTACGCCTTCGATAGTAATAGAAGATGTTGGTCTAGATGTGTATTGCTGGTCTATCGAGACCAAACCCTGAGCCTCGGAAGGATTTCTTCGACGATGGTTTGAGCTCTCCAGGTCGTTCTCCTTGTCTGAACTATCCGACAGCAGAGAATAACTGCTCGATGGGCTCTTCTGGCGTATTGAGAGTTTCCCTTTGCTCTGCGACCGCCGGTTGTGTGAAGGCAACTTCCAATTTGTGCAACTGCTCGTTGTAGTTTCAACTGGAACTTTGGATGAAGACGCTGCAAGTAGCGGTGTGTTCTCCGTCACTTGTGAACTGCAGGCATCGAGTCCAATCTCTGGCGAGGCTTCTGGCATGGTTTCTGGTAGGGAGTGGAACTGCGAAAGTGGGGCAGTCAAGCGAGGCTGGGGAGTGGGACAAAGTGACGGAGAGAGCTTCTTATACGCTTTTCCAGAACACTGGATCACTCATAATAAATACGTACCGATACGTGCCGCTAACCTGGACCCAGTCCATGGCCTCGATTCGGTGTTATTTCGAGAAATTCCAAGAAGCTTGGTATAATGTAGGTCACTAACTGCGTTGTATGTGCTCTTGATGTGCTTACTCCTCAGCGCTCACCTTGAACTGCAATCAGCAAGTCTTTCCCAGAAACAACCCAGAAACGTACATAATCACATTTTTTTTTTTCTCATGTCGGCCTTTTTGTCTGCGATTATTTAAAACCGACACTAACCTCACTTTGGAACAGAAGCAACTGCCAGCTGCCTGCACATTTTGAAAGTTGGCTGTTGAGTTGTTGTGACGCTCGAATTTATTCGACGTCGCAACGCATGTTCTCAAACATCCAGTATGCCCAAGACATTCGGAAACTTGACGCAGACCCTATATACTATACCATTTCCTCACTTTCGAACTTTGTTTTTCATCCGTGCACGAGAGAAACACTTTCCGACTATTGGAGTCTACAATCTGTGGGCTGTGTTAATCAAGCAGATGCCATGGTCTTCACAAAAAAATTCTCAATGTTCCCAAAAGATTTCTGATGTTCAACTATGCTGGACATCCTCTTATTTGAAGGATTTTGTGAGATCAGCACAAAAGAATATATATACACAGCTTTACAATTCGGCGTTAGAGTTATCTAGTATATGGGCAGTGGATTTTTTTTTGCAAACCAACCTAAATAATTTCTCTTATGGTACATCTCATCGCAGACCAATGAACGCTCAGACGAATCTTCTTTATATCTCTTCGCTCCTCTTGCAAATGAAATCCTGACAATAAGATCCAAGAACAAAGGAGCCAATTAGATCGAGACATCGGTTTATCAGTACAGCGAGAATACGTCGTAGACAATGATGTCAATGTGATGAATCGAAATTCGCTACTGCTTCTAGATCCGGGTTATCAAATAATACATCTTCTTTCGATCATGGCTGTTGCGATCTGGCATCGCAAGAAACCCACCATTTTACTAGATGAATTTCTGCCCGGAAATCAGCACTTTCAGCCTTTCAGCCTCGAGCACCCCAGATGCTTCAACCATCAAGCATTAGCACTAGTGATCTTGGCCAAATAGAAGTACAGGTGGACAATTAGCACTAAAATCTGATAGTCAGTGACTCTTTACACCGTAAAAGCACTGTTAGACTCTCACCGCCGGTGTACTAATCATTTTTATTCAGTCTATCCGGATTCAAAGTGTAGAGAAGGCTGCCAAAGAAGACCATAAACGCGCCTACCCCTAATTGGCCGTTCCACTCATTGCCGAACCACCAGACGCTAAAGCACAAACTGAGCGCCTTGCGAGCAGTCAAGGCGATGTTGGTTGAGACAGAGGAAACTTGCTAAAGAAAGAATGAGATACAATTGTGCCATTCCGCAACAACTAACTTACCGATGACAATCGATTCACCCCCGACACACATAGAAGCTGCGTAATGAGGTTACCCAACAAGATAGCGAATGATTTTGTGGTATCAGTCATTGAACCTGGTTCAACCAGACTTGTGATACCCTGCTTGATGTCACCCCTGAGGAATATGAAAGCAGGAAGTGATAAAAAGTGCTACTCAGGAAAGCATGAGTTAATATGAAAGAATCCATAAAACCACAACATACTGTGTAGAAAACTCCTTCTCTCCAACAGGGACCATACTCTCGATATGTTCGTTCTTGCAATAGACCCAATGTTCCGGTGCAAAATAACGATACGGTCATCATACCAATGCCTGTGAAGTACCTCCTCAAATCCGCTTGGCTCATGACCTTTGGTATCTCGTCTGTCGAACTAGCAGCTGGCCTCGATAATGTTACCAAAACAACGCCCAGGGTGACAATCACAACAGAGAACTGAAAGGTTGGAGTGAGAAAATGCATGATAATTTGCAAATGATTAACTTCACCATTTGGGGTAGGGTGTAGCGCTTCTTCAAGAAGATAAATCCAAATAGCATAGACACAGGAAGACCTTCAAGGACATGAATTAAATTCAAGCTAATGAGAGCAATTCCGAACAATTTCCATACCTGCAGAGCGAAAGACAATCAAGATGGTTAAAGGAACGTTATAGGCGAAAGCCCAGTTATTCAATAAAGATCCACTGGTTACCACCAAGACTTGCAAAAGCCATCGGTATAGAGGAACTTGGCGGGGTTTTAAGCGCGGCAGAATTCCAGATGAGAATGTCATGAACGAAGGTAAAGACTGTAGGGTAATGAACAACATCTGAGAGAAAGTGAGAGCTGAGCCTATAGAGGACTTGAGAGTTATTCGGTACATGGAATTAAATGGAACACACCAATATGGGGATTCATAATCAATAGTTGCTCATAGGCAAGCACATTCCTATCATATGCAAGTTTGTTTCGTGAGTCCGAGTAGGTTCAGACTCCATAAAGTAAGACGACAGACGAGCAACAACCGCCAAAAACCATCGACAGCGCCTGAAAACATTATTATGACACCAATTAAGACGAAGAGAACGACATACAGAGTAGATATCAAGTACAGCTGGTGCGAGCTGCGACATCGTCAAACCACTGTCGACCTCTCGGCCATCCTGAACTTTCGCGCCTGGTTTCGATACACCATTGACTCTCTCCGGAGTTTCTGAGGCATCTTTGGCATTTCTTCGGCGCACGGACATGAGGAGAAGAGATGAGAGACAAGTACCGAAAAGTAGTTTTGCCTACGTGGAGACGACATCCCACTGAGAATAGATTCTTGTGATACCTGCGAGAAACCACAACGGGCAGTGTCCTTCATTCGGCCCGGCACGCACCGGCATCGTCTAAATTCCCATCCCCCACCGGGCATCGGTCACCGCTGGGCTCCCATATAACCTAAGGGCCGCTCGTGACGAGCGGCAACACCTGCTACCGCCTCTTCTTTCATATGCACAAGCATTCCATGTAGTATCTAATGTGCTGAAATGTCCTTGGAAATGTCATCAGAATTTCAAGGAATATTGAAGGAATAACACTAATGTGTGCCAACTACTACGTGTTATTATCATTCATATCTCCTTCAATGTCTGAGGCTATGATGTGGGGAGACGGTTGGAAGATGGCGAAACCGCAAAATTATCGCTTTTTAAACCAAGCAGAAAATCGGAGAGAGCAATAATAACATTGCAAAGACAATAAGAAATGTTGAAGAAATGGCCGAGCACAACTCTGACTGGATTGGTCTCTCGCAGACATTAGAATACGACGGCCGAAAACAGTCCGGGATCCGGACCCGAAAAGGAAAAAAGAATCACGTGTGTCATTGATGGGAAAAACTGACCTCCCTAAAACCTTCTACCTAACGGTAGCAGGAATATACGGAGTCAAAATCCTTCAACAGAATACGTGTCACTTCCCTTCAAGTACGTAGTTTCTTATGACATATGTGCATTCATTAACTATTCCAATACTTTTGTATCTTTTTTTCATCCTCTAACACTTGCAGTGCGCGCTTGAAAATTAAGAGCTTTGCTTGAAATTGCTTCTCCCACTGGCTTCCCTAGCCTAAAGAACAATTTTTTAAAAACCCTTTCTCCTTAAAATTTGAGAACAATAATACGCAAGAAACAATTCTACAAGGAGTTAAATAATAGATAACTAAGACTAGAGCGCATCGTTGTAAAATTGATAGTGAGATTGATCTTGATGCTATGCCCTCCGAGTCGACTCATTGATCAGCCTTCAAGATGGCGGTGAACCTCAAACGCGTATACATCATAGCCCATTTCCCGCTGGCGTCCCGACAGTCCACGCGCATTCGGTCTTCGACTTCTTGCATGATCTGGCTGGCCTCCTCGTCCGAGAAATCACGCAAGAACGAAGCGCGAGCAAAGAGGTTCAACCAGTCGTATAACCCAGTTTCCAGAGGCGTAATTCTGGGAGTTAGTGATATATGAGTTGGTTCGAAACCAGCAGTCATTAATAGCTGATAAGTATTGTTAGTTTAAGGACGATCGCCGATACATAGGGACGGATAATGCCTACTTTCACATAATCTTCTGGGGATGGAAAATACCAGGGATCAAGTTCCTCTGGGTCACGCCCTTTTGATCTTACAGCGTCGTGTAGCGCTGCTCTGACGCCTGCAGTTCAACAATAAAAATCCGAAAGCTAGAAAAGATATTCGGACGGCAAAGGCGTACCAATGACGTTCATGAATCCGCCCATTTCAGCGACAATTCTGCCGCCAGGTTTCAAAACTCTCCTGGCGCTAACAAGGACGCCAAGGGGATCTCGTTTACACCAATGCAATGCGGCGTTGCTAAACACAGCATCGAATTTCTCTTGCACCTCTGGACAATTATTAGGCAAGACCAAATCTTGGGCGTCAGCCACAAATGCATGCTTGACGCCGTTCTGCATTGCTTTAGAGATCTAGATGCAATGCTGGTATTAGCTGCCGGCGCCTATTTGAAGACCTGCTCTCGCTTACCATACTCTCACTGAAGTCCGCCCCAACCACAACCCCACCTTCTTTTGATTGACAATGAGCTGAATCATCATCGTCAGTTCACCGCTCCCGCATCCTACATCAAGGATGCGTTCCCCAGGCTGTGCCGCCAGGAGGTCGAGGACTGGCGTAACGAATGATGGCGAATAAACAAATGACGCCGACTTGTTGTACATGAATGCCGACCAGCCAGATTTGTCTCGCTGCTCGCTCTGAGGAGGGGCGCCAGCTAGAGGATGTGATGTAGATTTATCTGCCATGTCAATAAATTTTGGTGAACAGTCGCTATATTCAGCGAAGAGACTCGGACTAGTCTTTATATACACTGAATTCACCTACTCGGCAGTTAAGTCTGCCTTAACGAGGCACTCAATGACCTCTTCGGCCGAAGAATTATCGGTCCTTGGATATATATCACTGCCGACGGTGTCTTGGATCTATCATTCGGCCGAAACAATCATGAGAGCAGTTCGGCGGCCGGTATACTACTTCCTCGTTAGTCTGGGTAAAAGTAGGCCTGATCATTAGTACGAACTTATTATTTTTACGGAGAGATAACGGAGGTCTTCTACAAAGAGACATCATCATCACTTCGAAATGTACTAAGGGTCAAGATCCTACTTATGGAAGGCTAGTTGCCTGATTTGGATAAATTTCGCGACTTCGCGTTAGATTCAACACCAGCTTCCTCTGCTAAAAACATCACTTTCATAGAACAGAATATTGTTTCATTCATACTACAGAAAACTAATTGGCCAATACGTCAACATACAAAATGTAAATACTCAAAATGGGTCTGGATTCAAGTAACAGTGGGAGCAGCTTGGTTGGTAGGGTCAGGTACGGAGGCAGATCCTGTCGCTTGATCAGTGGAGTCCGCAGGGTTGTCCTTGTGCTCAACACTTCTCCTTTCTCTTGGTCGGCGATGCGGCGAGCTTCTTCATGGATGTCCTGCACTTGTTTGGATGTTGACGTATAGAAAGATTTGACTTTCTGGCCGAGCGGTGATGCGATGGCTTTCTGGTAATACTGTACGAGATGAATTGGATCATTGACAAGAGGTTACATCGAGACTTGAGAGTAAAACTGACGTCATTAGCAATCTTCGAAATTCCCTTTTGCTCATCAACAGCTTTGGCCTGTTGAGTTGCTTGGTCCACGGTGGCTTGCAACTTCGATGATAGTGTTTGATCAGGTCCAAGAGCCTTTTCTCCGACAGTTTTATCCAGACTCTGGATATATGAGAGGAATCGCTTTGATATCCCTCTCTCATCTGAGTAGATTTCAGAAAAGTTTGAAGGGATGATTAAAGATACGATACTCACTGTCGATCTCGATCGCACGTTGCAAAATATGATCAGAGAGGCTGTATCCCTTCGCTAGATATTCGGCCGCAACTGGAAATAATATAACTTGGTGTCCAATGGAATCAGATAAACACTTACTTCCTGCACGAGGTTTGTCTGATTGCTCATATGGGCCTGCACTTGAGGGATGATCTTCATCTTGATGCACGACTTCGGATGTGACCGATAAATTGGCGCCATTTAAACCTCCTCCATTGAGCTGGTAAACTATTATCGTGTCATAAAGTGTTAACGATGATGATATAACTTACCATCAAGGCTGTTTTAGCAGCGTTGGATTTCTCAAATGCGATGGTGGCTTGCGTTGATCCTTCTTTGTAGTCTATCGAAGATATCCTGCACGCGTCTCATGAAGAACATGACATGGATACATGTACGAATAGACTTACTTTCCACAGAAACTGTAACAACAAAAATACGGTCAGAACGAAGATAGGAGACATTTGGAATTTGCCAATCGCACGTGAAGAAGTCATGAAGTTGTTCCTTGGTCGTGGTAGGGGAGATATTAGAGACCTAAAAGAATGAGTTAAGCGTTATAGATACCAAGATCGTAGAGTACGCACGTTGACTGTGTAAGACATTGTGGTTGAATGGAAAGGAGAGGTGTGGCGTATTGCCCTCGTCATAACACTACTAATAGTGTCTGGGGAGATGACATCATATGCCTTTTACGGGAGAGCTCTCGCTTGCCGTCACAAGGTCTGGAGTTCGGACCATTCAAGCCCTCAAGCCTCAAATTTCATCTTATCAGCTGCGATAAGGGATTTCCAAGTCCAGACTCGGACACCAAACCTGTTTCAACCGCCATGTTGAGTAGCGTTGAGACGGAGGGCTCTGGAAGATTTCAACCGGCGCCAGCGAGGGCCCCGGCCGATGAACACTCTTTTCCAATACCCCGTTCCTTGGCATTCGGGATTTTGATTTAACCTATGCTGCCCTTATCATCAATTTTGCTGTATCTCGTCGTTCTAAGAGGCTCCATACTACAGATTTTCCAAAGGGAGGTGCCTCTTTTTCTAAAAAATACAACACATGGCGCCCACCAAGCAACCAGCAAGAGTAAGGACTCGGATTACAAGGAGGCCATCCATTAATGACGGCCAAATTGGTGCCATCACGTGCTCTGCGGATGCATTTTTCCCCGGACCTCGGTCTCCGGATTCAAATTTATTTCATAGGAAATCCATTTATAGTGTCGAGGCCATCCTTCGCTAGCTACCTCTTTTGTTTCTACCACCTCGTTCCCCTACTCCTTAGATTCTCCTCTAAAACGCTCCAGAAAGATCAGTGTTGTCCCTTTCCTTCAAGATTTCGGCAGATCCTACCCCGCTACTAGTACCGTAACATCTATACGACACTCGAGGGAAGCGATAACTGGCCGTAAGACCTGAGCGTCAGGTCTACATACCACACGAAGTTGAAGGTCTTCTATGCCCAGTAAGTGGATCTAGCTCTGATTCAGCTATTCTGATGGCCGATCTGTGAAGAAGCATAAATATCTGGCTTGTTTCCCAGAATCCACGACGCATTCAAGTCGACGAACGAGGCGATCAAAAGCCTCAATTACAACCCCTGTCGTTGTGCAACGCGCAAATTTACGGATCAATAGAGGAGGCGCAAAAAGTAGATTATTTTTATAACTGGATAATACCCGGGTCATGGTCAGTCTTCAATCTTGAATGCTATCCGACTTGAATAGACTTGAATTTCTTTAGCCTCGTATACCGAGCGAAATTACCAACAGCCCTGAGCGACCTTCGCGCCATTCACGCTTTAAAGCATCGACCCCATAGAAATACCCTCTCAGCGCAGATCAACTGCGTCATCGCCCAACTCTCCCACATCTCCCGACATGCTATTCGAAATGTCGCCTCTGTCGCCTTCGTTCCCTTCAGCATCGACCATATACCCATCCACATCTCAACCAAGAACCCATGAAACGAACACTCATGACCGCTTTATGTATCACGTCCCTATTATTAGACCTTCCACAGATACCACTGGATCTCAATTGCGCCGCAAAATTTCTCGCCAGAGCCTTATACCCTTCAGAAACAATAATATCATCGCTCTCCGATCTGGGGCCGAAGTAATTGACACCACGATTTCTGAAAGCTGCACAGCGCATCCATCGGAGACCGCCCACAGTGTTCCTCCACCAAAGGAACATGTCAGCAACAAAAGAATCCATTCAACCACTAAAATCACTGGATTCACACCGATTAACGAACATCAGCCGCCCATCTATGAAAAGCCGCCTCGGCCAACTATACCCCTTCACCCACCTCCCCGTAGACCGTCGTTTTCTTCGTCGCCCTGGATTCTTCCTGGCAGGACCGACCACCATGAAGATGATTTATCATATTCACAAGTCGATCCAAGTCACTTCGAGTTCCAACGCCATCTGCTGCGCCGCATAGAGAATCAAGATCCTTCGCGCTTCAAGAGCATTCACACTCATTGATTTTAATGTAGCCATATGGATTTCAAACGCTTCAGTGCGCTTCATTCTAACCACCACCCACACTCATTAATTTGGGTTTTTAGGGCTTGACCATCTTCCATCGTTTCTTCATCGTAGGACAATCATCTTTACTCTACCATTATTCATCAATTCCGCATTGCATCACTGGATTCATAGTTACTGTTATTGCACTCATCAGATACCTTTTAGAAACGCCATTGTCAATCACCATGTTTTCGTTATCTTGTCCGTTGTTCGTTTCACATAGAATCTTCGTTCTGTTCCCCACTTCACCTGTAAACTAGATCACTCAATAGAATATGTGTATACAACTTCCATTTTTTCGAAAGCAATCGCAATCGCAAGCTAGTAGTCTGTTCTCATTTATTTCTATTTGCATGTGCCAGAGATAAATCCTACCCAACTACTTATTTGATTCTTTTTTCAAAATCTGTTTCAGTTAGTCTTTTAAATCGTCTAATCATGGTCTCCGCGGGAATGCATGCCAAGATAACGCCCGTGGTTCATGGAGAGGTCGGGATCGTGAATAAATTATCGCTTTTGCCAGCTCGCCAGGTTGACAGCAGTGAGAATAAAATAAGGACAAAATCGATGCTTCTCTCCGTCATGATGAAACAAACAGAGTTGACACAAACCCGGCCTCTCCTTTGTAGGTGCACATGGGAAGTATTACCTGCTGAAGCACTTTTAGTGAGATCTATTTTTGGATCGCTGATGGATCGATGACAGGGAAAGGAACCACTGACGATCACATTAATATTCCACGCCTTCGACTTAACAATAAATCGATAGTGCTGAACACTCCCCATCATGATCATCAGAGAGACTCGGCGGATCACATAGTTGGGACTTTTCAAAATAGCTCTTCGATAAGATTTTGAATAAGGTACATCGGGCCCGTTTTCAAATTTCTGCTTACCTTTACAAACCGGGGAGATCGCAAAAAGCTGAATGACCTCGGGCGTCTTCATTCATACTTACTTAGGTAACTCTTCTCATATTTAGAGATGGACCAATCTATCTGTCGTTCAATTCCATAAGTTTCCCAGTATCATTAGGTCAGCTTAAGCGTAATCATCCGGTCGATATTTAGCTAGTTAGTATGCCCGTCAGTTCATCACGGATTTTGTTGTGACTGCTATGCAAATCAGTAAATCTCGCCGCTCGGGGTAATGCAGGACAATGCTGCTGGCGACAGTAATCGCTCCTGTGCCACGCCGACTCTTGAAGACTCTTGTACCCACTGGAAGGCGATATTGAGTCTCGGTATAACTGGCATGCCTAAGAGGGTATTCAGACCGGACCGTCGCGTGATAGATAGCACTTAAGCAAACCAGAGTTCATACATGGGAGTTAATTCTGGACGATAGAGCGTTGATTATGGATCTGGATAGTCTGTAAAAATGATGCTGTTTCATCCTTCAATGTTCTGAGGATTACACGGAATCATCTTTCTGATGCATGTGCTTGCTGACTCTTCATTTCATGGATGAAAGCTGGTACGTCCTACAGGCTCCTAGGTACTATCATAGAGGCCTACTTCGACAAAGCTGTGCGTCTAAGACTATGAAGTTTCCTGGACCACCATCAATGGCAGATTGCCAGCTTCTTGATGTCAATGCTCAATCGAGACGTTCACAAGGCAGAAAGCGTAAATCAACGCCCACAATTGAGTTTACATAGGGAGAACAATCATACTATCCTCTTGGTCAAGGCTGTGTCCCGTCGTCTTGGTATCGACTGACATTTAGTAGACGGGCTCCACATAGGATTGTATGGGAACTAAAAGTAAATGATCTCCTATTGAATTTATAGAAGCGGAGTCGGTGATGTTGATGACCTACCTTTCATGGTAGAGACACCTAATCTCGTGAACCATTTACATCGTTGTCAGGATCCGTGGCCCAATGTTATCACGGTTTGGCAGAAAACCGGCAGTTTTCGCAAAAACCATCTAACCAACGAACCACAGTCTGCCAGACTTTATCTGACGTCGGTTGAGCGGTGTATATTTATAAATTCTCTGCGAACCAGGGAGAGGTATTTGCTGGGAAAGTAATTCGTCACAAGCCACTGCATTTGCATAGTAGGCTTTGAAAAGCCGATATTCCTCCATTGTCCCCCTTTTGTTATGCTGAAAAGGACAGAGTGGAGTCGCGGGGTGAATTATTCAAAGGAGAAAGGTAGAAGTTACCGCTGGTTAAAACAGACATTTGGTCAAATTCCATTCTATGAGCGCACTGAATGATGGATTGTGCAAGAGGGGTAAGGTAGATTACATCGATTGGCGATCCATGCAGGGGATCCAGTTCATTTAGTTGGCGAACGCTCAAGAAACAAGAATCAGGTTACTTGCCCCGAAATAAGTGAAACCACATACATGGATAGAGCGATAGAACAAGTGTTGTATCCACTTCGGCCACGGTGGTGCATCAGGTATAACAGATCTCTTTCTATTCTGGATGCCGACTGCAATTAATCACCAACTGCGTATACGCCACCGCCCCGCTGCTTCAGTTGGTCTTCAGATGGGCGGCATATCAAGAATAACCATAGTAATAAACGGTGGAAGTATTAAATTTTTACGCCTGACCAATTTGACAGGACGCTGGAGCAACGTCGGGACAGCGGTCCATATTGGCAGAAAGAATCAGTCAAGTACCATTATATAGCATGAAGCATCATAGTCAAGCAAGGAGTTCACGAGACATTTTGCATACAGATACGTCGATGGCCAAACAGGATTTGGAATAGCCTCTGATAGTAATGCAGGAAGAGAGATAGGCAGCCAAGATCCTCGGGTATAACACAGACTTTAATGCGATTGTGGAGTGGGGTAGGTCCAATGAGAAATTCTGCAAGTTCTGCGAAAGGTGCCTGAGGTTAGAATCTCTCGGCGCTGGATTGTCGACATCAGGAATATTACGCGCAACGATAGGTAATGGAAGCCTATCGGTCACATCGTATGTATGGATGGGGAAGGTTCGTTAGACTAGATGCTTTGCACGAGCGAATTCCTTTCCCAAGAACCCGAACAGTCAACATAAAGCAGGCCCATCATCAAGGTCTAACTTTGGTTTCAGGATCGACGTGCTGCCACAGGTGCAGTCATGATGATCGTTTGACAACCTATTGGGGTTCGGGAATGGTTATGGACGAACCAGACGATCAGGCGTTGTCACATCGCACCGACAGGCAGGTCGGATGAGCTGACAAAATCCGCCCTTCGCACCAGCTTGAAAAAAGTTAACTCGGTGGAGGCATTGTAGCACGGCGAAACTCCGAGCGATGTGGCGGGGTTGCAGAAACCACGCAGGCGGGCAGCAGCTGTGTTTTCTTCTGTGGCCATTGTTTGTCATGAACGGCCTTGGCAAGCACATCAATGTCTCACGAGCAACGCGGTCACATGATGGTTCCGGCGAGTTCAATGACTTAATTCAACAAAGGTCAACAAATGCTTCAACTGAGTCGCTTCCTCGCTGCCACTGCCATCCGCATCCGAGTCCTTTCACCATAAGCGCTGCGCCTCACATGTCGGGTGCCCGTGCGCAAACCGCCCCAGGCTGGCAAACGGAAGAACTCCAAGAAGAATGGCCTGAAGAAGATCAAGGGGAGGATGCTAATGACGACAACTACAACATTTCATATGGCACTCAATCCGTCTCGCTAACTGTTCCACTAAGCACTCAAATCCACACCACTGCCGAATTTGACCATGATGCAAAATCAGCTTCCGGTCCTTACCAAGCTGTCGGAACGTTTCTTGTTCGTGAAGATGTTGCCCATGCTCCGTTACTTCCCAAGACTCCGGGACGAAACAAGAAGGTCAAGGACTTCTTTACGCCTATGCCTCTTGAAACGATGTTTGAACCTCCTTCACCACCATATCAACCTGCTTCTCAACCCAAACCTTCAACCTCAAATCCTAGTCCTCTGTCACGTACATTCGAAGCTGCGAGCCCTGCCGATTCTCAAGAGGAGCAGGAAGATGAAATTATAGAAACAGACATACCAAATATGAACTCTTTCCATGGTCGTAAGGCAAGCATGGCCTGTCAGTTTACATTCTCAGTTCCTCGCGATGTCTCCTCCCGACCGATTGCTGCGAGCAGCAGTGCATTTCCCCAAGCACAAAGCACACCAAACCCTCCATTTCATCCTACGAAGCCAGTGGCACCTGCAACTGACCCTCGACTTCGACTATTCCAATTCCAATATGACACCTATACTCGCGAACATTTATCCGCTCTGGTAGACTCTATTGCCGTCAATACAACACCCTCTGGTACAGGAACCACAGGGACGCCGACTAGTTTTAGCAATGGATTGTCGCGGGTTTCCGAAGTGACTGGTACAGCTGCCAACATGTCTCATTTACGCAGCGCCAAGCGTCTTAAGCTCAGTCCCTCTAGCGACCTCTGCGCTGAAACTTTGGCTCCGCAAGCGACCATTGCGCGTCCGAAAATCTATGGTAAAGATTATGTCGGAGAATCGCGCTCCTTGATGCAACAAATCAAAGAAGCAAGGGACTTTTCGACCATATCGACGGTTGCTAGTGCGGCCAACAATTCGCCCTCCATCGCTCACGAAAACCCTCTTGGTAAGACCCTCGAACAAACCGGCAGCCAAATGATTATGTCCACTCCATGTCAGTTTTAATGAAAGAGTTGCTGGTTGTCACTAACATGTTTTACATCGATTTTAGCATCTTCACGCCGACCTTCATTTCTTTCTATACCCGAGCAAACTAGCAATAATCCTTTGACATCATCTGGCACTATTGCGTCGAAGTCCAACTCTTACTCTTCAATCGGATATCGACAGAAGGCTGCTGCCTTGATGGAACAAATCAAAGGAGACGTGAAACGCCAGAAACGTGTTTTCTCTGGGGATTCAGAGGTTTCTCATGTTACGACCCATGTCGAAGAGAACACAAACTCTTCATTGTCTGGCAGTATAAAAAATGGTGTCGACGGCAAGGAAAACCATCGACAATCGCATCGACGAACGTCATCGTCCTCCAAGTTGAATTCGTCACGCTCCCGTCCAAGCCCACGAAAGCCCCTCAAACGCGGGACTGAAGACGGTGATTTGGTTCATAATCTATCTCGCATATCTATTCAAGAGCAACAACCTATCATTAATATCACTCTCATGCCCACGACAACTATATTATCATCTTCCACTCACGATCAACCGGAACAACCACTGCATCATTTATCTAATCTTGCACCACCAGCATATCCTTCAACATCTATTCGTTTAGCGACGAACGAAGACCTTAATAGATTTGTGTCCTCGAGCACTGCGTCTGGAACGACACTCACAGCGGGAAGCGCCCCATCCTTCGTCAAACATCCTGGACCTGCCCACATCCGAACCATTGCACCGGCTGATCTCCCTTCCTTACCTGACACGTATGGCGACATGCATCTTGATAAAGTTATGATGCGGTGGGTCAAAAATACTGCAAAAGCCACCATGGACCAAGAGAGGTCTTCAAGCCAGGCTGGAGAAATTTCAGATGATCCCTTTGGCGATATAGAGAGTCTGCGGGATGATTCAAGACCCGCGGAGGAGGAGGAAGTTCATCATTTACGTTCGGGAGAAGCTGTTGGGCAACCAGAAATGAGCATCATCGAGGAGCAATCTGAAATTGAGGACGAAGAAGAGATGGAGCTCTCAAACTTCTCAACTGATGCATCAGCACACATCGTTAATATCATGACAGGAGTAGATACCGACGGCTATGAAGACGAAACTACCGACTCGGAAGACGCGAACGACGATCTGCATACCGCGACGCAGGCAGTGATCAATGACATCGATTTCGATTCCGAATTCGAGGATTCGCCGTCGCGGCATAGCATTCGCAACGTACGCGAGGCGGTTCCCAGTCCTCAACGTGGCGCACAACAGCAGCGATCCCAACAGCAGCAGCAGTTTTACAGTGTGCAGACGCAGATCGTCACACAGACGGCGACTTTCAGTACGCCGAACCGTGGGAATATTGGCTTGCCCTCGGGTACACCGGTCATCAAGTCTGCGCTGAAGAGTAATAGCGTCACGCCGACGTCTGCGATGAAGAGCTCTGATCGACGGTACTATCAAACGCCGCTTCAGAGGCTGGTTCATCGCCGGTCAGTCAGTTTCTCGGACGGCAAGCGGGACGGTCCCATTCAAGGTTTGCATTTTATCTTATCTTAATTAATTAAGCGTGGGCATCAATCTGACTATATGTCCATGTCTGTCTGCGCCTATAGGCATCACAGCTTCTGGCGGGGCCGTCCAGTCAACGAGGTCAAAACGGATAGCAGACATGCTGAATGCTTTGGAGGATTCTGGTCAGTTCCTTAAATTTTATTTGACTGTCATAAAACTTAATGAAATATTCGTCGGACGTGTTTGCGTACAGATTTAGACGAAGAAGATTCCCCCTCGAAAGTTAGTAGTTCTGGTCGGCCCGATGAACTCCAACCGCTGCATGCACGCCGTCCAAGCAATGCGACGGCCAGCAGCTCAAAATCCGAATCTCCAAGACGCGTCTTCTCGCGGACGTACAGCCGCCGCGCGTTGTCTCCGGCAGACAGAGCATGGCCAAGGCGAACGGGACATTCCTGACAGAGTGCTCATTCGGTGTCGCTCACGATAGACTGGTAGAGTGATCACGGACGTCCAGCCGTTTGAGCCACATTGGGAAGAGCTCAGCGCGATTGACTTGTCAAGTGCGAAGCTGGAGAGTGTCGCGCGTTTGAAGGAATTCCTCCCGCGACTTGACGCGCTAACCCTGTAAGTGCGGAATGGAATCTGTCAGTAAGGAAGGCTGTTTGGCCTACTAACCGTGTCGTGTCTTTGTGACTATTGTCGAACAGGAATCGGAATGAGCTGGCGTGGCTGAGTGGGATCCCAGCGAGCGTGAGGACGCTATCTGTCGCGCACAATTGGTGGGTAAATTTCTTTGTCGCTTAGCGGCCCCGCGTCCTTCCGCCAACTTTTGTACGCTCGCTAACGACCCTGGGTCTGTAGTCTCACAGGCATCACCTCGTATAGCCACCTTGTCAATCTGGAGAATCTGGATATCAGTCATAACGATGTGGAATCTTTGCGTCGTAAGTGCTCCATTTTTTTTGGGAGATTTAATTTGGCCTAACGGGAATGGCTTGAACTTTTTTCTTTTGCTGTTGGGAGAACAGAATTAGAATGCCTTCGACATCTGCGGGAGCTCAAGGCTGATGGGAACAAGATAACGAGCCTTGATGGCCTACAACGCATGGATGGCCTTGTGAAGCTCAGCGTGCAAGGAAACAAAGTGAAGACTGTTGATTTTAGCCAGTATCGATGGTTAGTAAGGCCCCCCTCCGGGGCCAAACTCATGGCATCATTTGGAACACAGTGTGCTAATCCAAGATGAATTGATGATAGGACTCGATTGGAGATGCTGAACATCAGTCACAATCAGCTCGATAGCATGCAAGGGCTCTCATCACTGCATTCTCTGATCGCCTTGAATATGGGTAAGATTTATATTGGACGTGCATTATGATTACACAGCTGACGAAAAATATTCCTCTTTGATATCGGATTTTTTTTTGGGATTATCTTTCCCCTCGCGCTTTTTTTGTTTGAACATTTGGGCTTTCGCGTGTGGGTACAGACATGAATTGTTTGGGCGAGTTTAGGGTACACGGGAGTCTGCCCCGACTCCGCATTCTGCGTGTCAGTGGCAATCGCCTGCAGAATCTTGATGTTGGACCACTGCCCAGCCTTCGCACGCTGTATGCGGATAACAATGCACTTGCGGGTCTCGTAAAGGTGGACCGTCTGACTAAACTGGAAAACCTGAGCCTGCGGAATCAGAGTGGACGAGGACTGTAAGTCGAGTTCCTACCACATTCCTTCCATGCTGATCTTGATAGAGTAACTAATTCTGGTATTGCTAGTAAACTTTTGACCCGCGATGTTCGCGATGTAAAGCGTCTGTATCTCTCTGGTGAGTTGGCTTCCTTTCTTCCTGGGGCGTTCCGTTTGTTCGTTCGTTCGGTCACCCTTTTTTCGTTTTTTCTGCCACCCATCTCGGAACAGCTGACTGACGCGGATTATTGGGCAGGGAACCCGCTCAAGGATGACTTTCTGGTGGAACCGTGCTATAACCTGGTATATTTGGAGCTGGCGCCTGTCGGTTGACCGCGCTTCCCGAGGGAATGGCGAGGCTGGTGCCGAATTTACGAGTGCTCAATCTCAACTACAACTTCCTGGAAGATGTTCGGCCGCTGCAGGGCCTCACGAGGCTGCAAAAGCTGACGATTATTGGGTCCCGGCTGAAGAATACAAAGCCTCTGATCCGTCTGCTGCAGCAGATGCCGGATGCGGAAATGTTGGACTTTAGGTGCGTGTGGGTTTTGCATTAGTGCCTGTTGGCTGTATCGCATCGCATTGCATTGCACCAATTGTTTTGGCCATCTTTGGTGTCCCGCGTGCTTTGCTTGCTAGAGGCACATGCGCACGAGGGAAAACAAAGTTTGTTGAGTGATGAGAACGGACACTGACTAGAACTCCCACAGGATGAACCCGTGCACGCTGGGTGGTACCTGCCGCTGCTGGTGAAGGACGTGCCCGGGGCGCTGCAGCCGTCGGAGGGGCGGGAGGGGAAGCGCGCGGAGAGCGAGGCTGTGGCGTGGCTGGAGCTGGACAGCAAATTCCGGCGGGACCTGCCGGACGCGTCGTACATCGGACGGCTGGCGTACCGGGGGCTGGTAATGGGGGCGTGCGCGCGCGTGCGGATGCTGGACGGGGTGGTGGTGGGGACGAAGGAGCGGGCGAAGGCGCAGCGGCTGCTAGAGGGGATCCTGGGGAAGAGATAGGGATCTGGTGCCTGGCGAGCCGGGCGGGCTGGGTTGGGTCGTGGTGGTTCGCATATAACCGGGTTTGGACAGATCTGATTAATGCTGTTTGATTGTATGTATGTAGGGATGTTCCTAGATTGGAGAGACGATCTTATTCGCGCTCCCACAGGTTGGTCTGTTGCGCCTATTTTTGCACAATCACTTAAATACCACAGCCAGCCTCTACCGCCCCTGCCGTTTGCCCAGCTATTAGATGCCGACAGCAGACCTTCCCCACAACGACCAACTCAACAACTATAACGTTGCCCAGTTGCAGTTCGCCCTCAAGGGCAACAACGACCTCCTCTTCCACGACCAGCCCAACACCGCCATCATGTACGCACCGCCTCGTCTTTTTTATCTCCAACTAACACCCCCCAGTCCTGTAGAATCTGATAATCTGGACTACGATTCGCGTCGTATGTCCAGCTCTGCCACCTCCACCGCGGACACGGAGAGCAGCATGCTCTCCAGGAGCGACAAGCGCTCGCTCACCCCTGCAGACTCTCCCATGCCCAAAAAACAGCGCGACTCGGGCGACCAATGGGACGACGCTTCCTCCACCCACTCCGCTGCGGGGCCCCAGGACAAGCTTTCGAACGATGCCGGCATCGTCGACCACTCCAAGGTGTCGCTGCCCTCCATATTCACGCACTTTGGCGGCGCCGACGAGAGCTACCGCGGTGACGGGCGCCGCGCCTCCCTCCCTATTATCCAGTCCGAAAGGAGCGCCCGGCATGCGCCCTACCCCCCGACGAATTTACGACAACATTATGCGCCCAGCAATCAGTCAAATCTCTCATCTTACACCTTTCCGCCTAATGTCGATGACGGCCCCAGCGACAGACTCCCAGGCCGCCCAAGGGTCAGCACCGACCTTAATTTCAACAGCAATGGCAAAACTCTTCTGGTGCGGCGAACTCTTACGATTCGCCGTATCAGCCCAACTCTGGTTTGTCCAACGGCACTACACCTTCAAGCTCTATCTCATCCTCGCATTTTAATTCCCCTTTAAATTCGGAAATCCGAACTCCAGGCTTGTCTCCATATTCTGCGGAATCAGAAAATTGGCATGGGTCTCCCTCAGGAATTGTCCGTCCTAATTCCACTCCGGGACAGCTATCAAGTCCGGCCGTAAAGTATGATGATGGTTTACGCCATGCTTCCTTTAGCGCCTCAATGTCCCAGGCACAGATGTTTGCAGGTTCGGCTCGTATTTCGGGACAGCATGATCGTAGGTCATTGTCAGGGATAAAGAGCGAGTGGGCTTTCGAAAATTCCTCTGACTTTGTCCTCCCATCTGGAAACCCTCACTACTCTCCCTCCTTGGGCCCAGCTACCCCCAACATCTCCGTCTCCTCTCCCTCGCGTTCTCCAAACAATATGCCTTCCTCCACCCTCGTCGATCGTCCCACCCGTAAGCGCGGCAAGCTCCCCAAGGAGACCACCGATTACCTCAAGGCCTGGCTCCATCGTCACTCGGATCATCCGTATCCCAGTGAGGAGGAGAAAAAGCAACTGTGTCATGCTACGGGCCTTAGCATGAGCCAGGTGTCCAACTGGATGATCAACGTCAGTTGCCGCTTGTTCCCTTTTTTTTAACCGCTCATTTTTTTTTGTACTGTATTACAGGCTAGACGTCGCATCCTCGCCCCCGCACACCGCGCTGCCACGGGACCGACGACCACCGCCCCTTTTCCTCCTTCCGGCAGGAGCGCCTCACTGTCTGGTCTCCTTGACCCCATCGGCAGACGAGCCTCGATGCCAACCGCCGACGCCTTGCAGCTCTACCACCCCATGACGCTGCAGTCAATGCCTAACAGCCCCAGCGGCCACCACCACCATTCCGACTACGTCGGGGGCCCCTCGCGCCACATGCTGGGCATGTCCTCATCGCGCTCGAGCCACCACCACGTCAGCGGACTGTCGGACTATAATCAAGGCCGACATAACATGAGCCTGTACGCCCTGGCCAGGGCGGGCACGGCGGATCGGGTCACTCGCAGTCGTCATATATGAACTCGGATATGCCGCTTTCTGCGCCGCCGTCGCTGTCGAACAATCCCTTCTCGTCGCATGGCGGCTCGCATGGGTCGTCAGGCCAGCAGGGGTTGTACTCGAACATGCTGCCCAGCCCGCGCTCGTCGAGCCAGCCAGGCTACTTCAATGATGGCCCTTCGCACTCGGGGTCGACGTCGTCCGGATATGGCACGCCGCAGTGATTTCTTTCCTTGCGCTCCTTCCATTCCTTCCGCCTGTCCAATCATCCTGTATCATTCTACCTCCCTCTCTCCTCGTCCATCATTGCTTGCACACGAAAGTGACGACTAACGCCAGACGCTCCGAACGCCATATTTGTCGCTATCACGCCCCCTCGCTATATATTTATGACCTGCTCGCGCCGTTCGCTCCTCTATCCCACGTTGTATAATTCCTTATGACCTCGTGCGCGGACAGTCCTCACTCACTCTCTCGTATATCTCATCGTTGCAACCATATCATCTCAATGTTTGATATTATCTACCCTGTAGTACTGGTCTCCCTTGGGTCGCTCCTTCCCACTCGAACACTTTCGTTTATCGCTAACCCCCTCGTTTCGCTTCCTTCTGTCTTTTCCACATCTCTCTGCTCTCTCGTCTGTCGCTCCTCTTGACTCGGGTTGGACTTCGCGTTTAAAGTACTGCTATGCTGCAAATATCTCACATTTACTGATTAAAAGCCATACCCCACCAAGTTCTTTACTATTTGTCTTAGTTAGATCGTCGTTGCCGTCGTCTGGCCCTCTGCTGCTGCCTCCTTGCTTGTTCTATTAGTTATTTTCTTGCGTCCTTGCTTGCTCCACTCTCTCTCACGTCGTATAAACCCTGAAATTACTCTAGTATTGTTAATAATGTGTACTCGCCCAGAAAATTTTATTGTGCATCTCTGAACCTGACGGGAAATATATTCCTTATAATATTTAGGCTGTGAAAGAAAGATAGAAAAATGGAACAAAGTACATACCATGTCCCGCACAAAACAGGTGGAATTCATTGTGGGTGCGCGGCAGTGGAATGCGTTCACACGCAGTGCGTATGGTGCCTCGAGCCCCAGCAGAATATTCTCAAATTGCCTAATAAGTGCATAATTGCGCGGCCGCCCTTGCTTCATGTAATCTCTCCGCGCTCGATCCCCCGAGCTCGACAAAGCAGAGCCTCACTTCCCACGAGGTTACAGTCGATTGGTCTTTTAAGATCCTATCAAATTGGCCCAAATTAGGACGAAAGGGTCCTCAACCCTTGATCCCATCACGAGCCGTGCTTGCCGCCCGTGCCATTGACCTGCCGCATTCCCATGCATCCGACAATCCCGTTTAGGTATCAGATTTATTTGTCAGTATTCCCATAACCCGAGTCAGCAGAATATACCTTATCCCCCCACTGTATCTCTACTCTCACCATAAGGTAAATATGCCTGCTATGTATGCTATGTACCGTATAAACTTTGGAGCGCACATGTAGCGCATTTTTTGCGTGTAAAACTTCGCTCGTCCAATGTGACCTTGCGTGCGGACCGAGATGTTTGGCGCCCGCGCGTCACAAACGCGTCAACGGCATTAATCCGGCCGCTCTCGGCAAGCTTCATGTCTACGATTTTCTCGCCTCAAGAGGGCTCTTTGCCTCTTGTTTGGCAAGACCCTTCGAATTATATTCAAATATTGTACTCCATTGCGGCGGAGGGCCGAGCCATCAGCAGGACTTACGGGATGGCATCCTTTCGGACGCTGAAGGGTCGTTTGATGGGATCTTAAAAGACCAATCGTGTATAGACTCCACTTCCCACACGCAATAGAGTCCAATACAATGAATGCCAACTTTCCTTTCCCCCGGCCCTGAGCGCGAGAGCGCGATCGCAGCGCCGGCGGTCGAGTCACAAGAGCACACCCCTCAAACTTCCGAGGTTACAGTCGATTGGTCTTTTAAGATCCCATCAAAATGGCCCAAATTAGGACAAAAGGATCCTCAACCCTTGATCCCATCACGAGCCGTGCTTGCCGTCCGTGCCATTGACCTGCCGCATTCCCATGCATCCGACAATCCCGTTTAGATACCAGATTTATTTGTCAGTATTCCCACCAGTAGAAGTCAACAGAATGTACCTTATCCCCACTGTATTTCTACTCCTACCGCAAGGAGAATATGCCTGCCATGTATGCCTTGTACCGTATAAACTTTGGAGCACACATGTAGCACATTTTTTGGGTGGAAAACTCCGCCCGTCCAATGTGACGTGCTTGCGTGCCGGGTTGGCACCGGGACTGAGATGTTTGGCGCCCGCGGGTCACAAACGCGTCAACAGCATTAATCCGGCCGCTCTCGGCAAGCTTCATGCCTACGATTTTCTCGCCTCAAGAGGGCTGTTTGCCTCTAGTTTGGCAAGACCCTTCGAATTATATTCAGATATTGTACTCCAATGCGGCGGAGGGCCGAGCCATCAGCAGGACTTCCGGGATGGCGTCCTTTCGGACGCTGAAGGGTCGTTTGATGGGATCTTAAAAGACCAATCGTGTATAGACTCTCAAACTTCCATAAGTAAAATGTAATATACGTACGTATGTATGTGGATATGTATAGAGTCAGTGAAGAGTCAAGTCAAGACTGTAAACTCTAATCAGTGAAGGATGGAATATGCCAACGGGCACCCCGTCACTCATGTCAATTTCCGCTAGTGCCCCGAACCCCCGTGCGGTGGTGTCATTCAATTGCCAATGTCAACTTATTTTGGAGGCCGTGGCAGGAGACGGAGGGTATTTCCGAGCGTGTTGAGCGACTCGGAGCGCAGCTCTTTGAAGTTCACAACTTTGGGTTTGATCCATATTTGTGTGGACATGGTGCTCTGCGCACCTTGAAGGCGCGTATGATTCAAGTATACATGTAATTAGATGCAAAAGCTCTGCTCAGATTGCTGCCCTTTCCGAGCTTGCTTTGCCCAAGTGCTGCGCGCTAGGCGCTTGCCTTTCGAGGTCGAGCCCTTCTGTTTTCAAATCACATCGATACATCTTCTGCTTACCTACCCTGCGTTCACCGCGCGCCAATTACCACATTTCAGGGCCTTTTCCGTACAGTGCAGACCCCGAAGGGGGTTTTAGTTTAGCTTAATTGAAGCGATCCGCTGCGCCGTGCTCGCATTTACTTCATTGCGAACAGGATATGCTTTTTTATTGCCATCATGATCCATCGCGCACGAACTTGGAACGCACGACGCGAATTAGGGGGTGGACCGCGATAATTAATCGTGATGGGCCCTCCGCGTCGGGCCAGCGCCGCACCTGCGCGTCAGCGTCATCAGATATCAGAAAGAGAACGCTTCGAGTCATCCGAACTTCTTCATTTCATTCATCACCGTCATCAGTGGGCTAACTAATACTAGCGGATACTGCTTCAGCCTCTAGCTGCGCGGCGCCGGTCGATCCTTTGCTGGGAGGATCTATGCCAGTTCTAACCCGCGACACTGGGCGAACGATGCTACTAATAGTACATCGAAGCGGCGGGTCAGCGGTCCCCGACGCTAAATAAGGCGTGATGAGACGCATACCTACAGTGATCACCGTCACTATCATTTTCTCTCCACCGACGCATAACTAGCATTACTGGTGACGGACAAGGGGCTTGAGCTATTGCAGTCTACGTATGATCCAATCTATGTAGTACGCTTGGGTAGCTTGAAAGCCAAACGGACGGGGCGGACCAAGTTCTCACAGGTTCCACTACCCCATCTGAGGTCTTCGAAAAGCCAACATTCCGCGTCCGAGATAGCACGGGAATGGATAGATTGCGATGCGGAATTGGAGGGCCAAGATGATGGCAAAGGAGCTTCGAGGATTGGAAACTTTCCTTCTTGTTTCTTTGCTCTCTCCTTTGTTGTTACAAAGTAAAGCATAATGATAATCGTGATGAGGAATCGGAGCTTGAGAATTTTATTACTCGAGGCCTTCCAAAGCTCGTTCTTCCTCCGAAGGGCCTAAATCTGTCTCAGAAAGGAGGTACCCCACTTAGATTCTTGGATGTAATTCAGGACAAAGAAGAGTCGGAAGAAAGGAATTACTTGTGAGAAGTATCGAATTCTTTTTCCTTCCCAAGAAGTAGCGAATAGGAATCGCCATGGTTTAGATTTAGTAAAGCATTCTGATCGTGAGGGATTCGAAGGAGATGTCGGGGGAAATATTGCCGTATGCGAAGGTGTGCGCGCCCAGCGTATCATGTAAAGATACTCAATCCTACATCATATAACTACATCATACCACAACTCTCCAACCAATAGTTTTGCCTTGCTTAGGTTATGATAGTGCCCTGGCTTGATTGTATCTCCGAGTATCAAAGATACAATTGGTCAGAGGGCACAACGCGGTGGTATGTATAGTAAATGAAAACTAATAATACAGCACCAAGCTCATATCTCCGTGAGCGGCATCAGCGGGTGAAGGTCGTTGTGACCCATAATCGGGGGTCTTGATGAAACTTGAATATGGATGATTCAAAACGGCTTTTCCAGCGCATGGAAACCACAAACCAGTGCACTTTACATATGTGATATATTAAGCAAATAAAATAGGGTCTGCGCCATTAGACGCCCGTGTTCACGATTCATGATGGTAGATATGTACGATAAATCCACTTGGAGAAAAAGGCTGTGCGTCGCGAATATAATGAGTCTAATCCCAGCTCGGGTTATCCGTTAATTGGGGGAAGGGGTATCATATTAGGTGGGAAGATAAAAGAATTCCGAGGGAGGAAGGGCAGGCCGCAGAGGAGTAATAGACAGGGCTGAAGATGATAAGACAGGTACTATCGTTCAGAAAGAACAGGACGAGGCGATGAAATGGGTGCTTTTGAAGCTGCTCCAGTAGATGCCGACAGCGAGGATTGAGGTCGCGAAATATTCAAAGGCATTTGGTTCCCTAGATGTGGTTCCGATTTTACAAATGGCCGTGTGACCACACTGGTAGAGATGGAAGGTGGAAGCGACCGAGAAAACATCAGTGAAAGGGTTCGTGATGAAGGTCATAAAAAGACATAATGATAACAACAGAAAGGGAAAATGGGATGGCATCTTGCTCGTATACATTCCATACGTCCTCTGCCAGCGGGCCGGAGAACACACGGACGCGATAAGACGAGAAATAATATCACACAGAAGGATCGAAATAGATATCAGTAAGTCCGAAATGAAAGAAAGCTTTCATGTTCCGAGAAAATTTCGATTGAATGAGAATTAGAAACAAACACTCACTTTACTTTCTTTTCGATAACCATCGCAGGGTCTATAGAAAATTCAATGTCCTTGATTAGCACATAGAGGAAGATTTTAATCCTGTTATCAGAAAATCAGTACAATTGTCACGTAAGTTCGCATCAAAAAGTGGCGCTGATATTTGCGTCAAGGATTTGATGATCAGGGAAAAAGAGCAATTTTAGGGAAGTTTGGATGGAAAACATCAAGACTAATCCGAAAAGAAAGCACGAAGGCAAAACGTAAACCTTCAATATGAAAAGAAGGTAACATAGAAACTCGGAAATGACTTGTGGCAATGGTAACAATGACCCAAGCTCACAATTTCAACTCCGCGAGTTCGAGGCGCGCCTCTGTAACCCAAATGTTAAACAAGGCGCGTATCGCGAAGTTTATGTTATCCGTGATGCATGTACGCCGCCGCTGACCCAATATGCAACGTCGCATGCGATCCAATCAGGAAAATGAGCGCAAAAAACGGTGTCGCTTCATCGAGAGGCGCCCTGGGGCCTGGTCGATGCCCGTGCGACCATCCATGCATCACAACCAATAACACTTCAAAATGCGCCGCAGCTTCCTCCGGACCGTTGATTGACATCCACTTGTGCTTTATAGTATCTGCCCGCCTTTCGATCGTCCCCGACGCGTCGTCGCGAATCAACATATCATGAAAGGCGCGCGACCAAGCACGACCACACATTCGATCAACCCTGATCGCATGAACCGAGCCAGCGCCTGCAGGCAGTACACTCCGACCCGACGAGTCAAGACGGATGGGGCACAGATGAATGCCGATGATGCGGAAGCAAATCAAGCAGGCCAAACACGGACACAGTAGCCAGGTACGTACATACGCGGTAGAGGTCGTTGCCCGAGCACGAAAGTGCAGTGCATAGGTCGGAAATAGCAAGGAACGGCGGGAAAAGGAATATAAAGGAAGGGGAAAATGCGGAACAAGGCTCAACACATCTCGAGCACACTCGGCCCCAATCTCCAGTCCTTTAGACCTATAGCGAGGATCTTGAGCCATGGAATCCGGTTAACGTGTTCCATTGCCACAATGCATGAACCAGAGATAAACATAGCCGCAACGCAGCGCACTGCCTCCGCACTGCTGGCTTTGATGTTGCTTCACATGGGATAGCCATACCCGTGTGCCCCGGCATTCTCACACTTCCACTACGCAATGTATGCAAGTATGGAGAAGATGTGCCCGCGCGAAGGCAACGATTGTGCGTCAAATGTAATCACACAATCACCAAAAGGTAGTCTCCGCACAAAGGTAGAAGATGAAATGAAATGTGAAATGAAATGATAACACAAAAAGCCAAAGAAAGGAAGGCTTCAGGCTCCATGATGAACAAAGACCTGAGAAAATCAGATAGCGAAAAAAACGCAGGGCGTTTCAAGGGAGCAAGCCCGGAATGGTAGAAAATCAAACCGAATATTAAACGCGAAAGACTCACTCAATGAGTGCAAACTTGTATCCGATGCATGCCCTATTTCCGCCGAGGGGATTTCCGTTCAGGAACGTGAGGGTGTTAGAATATAATCCAGGAATCACCCGAGCGCCTTGGGGAGGAGAAGCCCACCGTTCCGGCCTAAAATCGTTCAATGTATCGTCATCAGTTAGAAAAGCAACAGCATGACGGTCAGATAACATGCATCCGAGTAATAACAATAGGATATAGAAAGAGGGCATAGGATATGCTATGCGAGAAAGTAATCGTTGGTCAACAATTGACCAAGCCAAGTATATCGTAAGGCCATGAAGAGCGATAATAGAGCACATGACCATCCGGATGGATCTGTGCCATAAATGGGGCACCGCGTTCGTGGTACTCTCCCAACCCATTACCTCCCATCAGCATCTGGGGAGAGGAGAGAAAGAGTTTTTTCGACGAGCCAACCCGAAGGAGACATCGACAATCGACCAAGGCCCTGCACGTTCGCCGGACTCACGAACCGACCGATAATGATCATGCACAAAAGAGTCTTAGCGCCATAAACCTAATCTGGGGTATGTCGTCCGTCTGACACAATCAACCCATCAAGAGGTGCCACATGCAAGATTCCAGAGGGAAAACTGCTTCCGTTCGCATATCGCCTCTGCGTCATCACACCCTACGGAGCGCGATTCTTCCAAATCACAAGGAAAGGAGAGCCGGAAGCAGCCAGAAGCAGCCACTCATCGTATGATAACCAAAAAGGAAGGCAAAATAGAGCGAGCAATGAAAATAGCAAACGAAATCAATCACAGAAGCCGGACAGAAACTACACACCTGAAATCAGCAGCATCTGGGCCCCAGAAGGCTTCGCTCTTGTTGATCGCCTGGATTGGAACGGATATAATATCCCACTTGCGCACGGGAATTGTCCATCTCCGCCTTCCATCCTTGTCAAGGTATCCGGAGCCGACCTCTTCCGGTGCTACCGGTTTATCCAGTGCACCGTCGCTGTGCAGAAAACCGCCTTGCAGTGGGATTTCGTCCTCATCGCGCATGCACACGCGCATCGTGCTCGTTACGGGCGCGTGTATACGCAGGCTTTCGCGAACGACCCAGTCGAGGTATTCACAACGCGCTACACGCTCTGTGAGCTCCGCAAAGTTGTCGTCATCCTGTGTATCAGACGCAGATATGGATGCATTGGGGGAAAGTGTATTCAAGACGTTCCGCAGTTTATTTTGCGCTTCAGGATTCTTGGTCAGTGCGTATAAGCACCAGGTGAGAGCTGAAGACGTCGTTTCGTGGCCGGCCGCGAGGAAAGTCGAAATTTGGCAGAGAATCTCCTCCACGGACATGCTTTGCTCCCGTACCGAGGACATGTTTGAACGTACTGTCCGTATATGATGAGCAAATAAATTATACAGGTCTAATAACTCACTGAGGACACTGAGAATATCCCAGCCTTCGACGTATTTTGCACCATCTAGTGACGGAGAGGCGGGGGCATCATTTACAGTCGCCTTGATATTCCCGACCCGAGTTTCCAATAGCTGACCTTCGACAGCTGCACGGCGCTTCTCCTCGATAAGTTCGAGACCTATGCGCCGCATCGTCGCCTGTGCCTGCACCATGGTAGCACTGTTCCTACGCTAAGGGAAAGCACATCGTTAGCAATATGAAACTCTATTCAGTTTGAAAAGAATTCCGAAGTCAAGCAAGAAATAAAAGACAAAACAAAAGAATATCAAGAAGCAAACACGAAATATAAAAGAAAGATTCAAACCCCGCGCATGCAATGGACTTATTACGACGACCATACGTCCGGCCAACGTCCGAACCGTCATACATGAACGTGCAATGCTCTTCACTGAACGCAGACATGCGTCGGTGACAAGCACGTACGCAGGTGGCACTCGTTGGCAGACTCTGTCACCATCTGACAGCCCCTAATTAATGAAATAAACGGGTGACAGTCAAACGATCGGCGCAGTCGAGCCGCGAGCGCATGTACGCCGCATTCTGGCACATTGTCCGTGCGTAGCCTCTGAACCCCGCTGTCCAAGACATACATAGGTCGGGCTTGCAGGTGTGCGTGTACGCGGCTAAATATACATCAGACAGGCCAACCCAGCCCGTGGCGCGTGGCGGGCGATGTCCTAAACAGGGCGGGCGGAAGCAGATCGAAAGTGGGGACAGCTCAGGGCAGGGCAGCTCCAAATGGATGGCGGCAAATGGTCCCGTTCATTATGATGATGAATACCGATGCCTCCGTCGACGTCAACGTCGCCAGAATTGATCACGCCGCCCCTGCGCGAGCCACATGAAGCAACTCTCGAGCAACCTAATGATCCGCGTAGGGGGATGTTAATCAGCACAGACAGCATCATCTTTGTCTGTGCCAATGCCAACCACAGGCGTTGAGCTACATAACATTGAAGGCAGTTGAGCTGTCTGTCTGTACACTGGCAAGCTACCCACTTGCACACACCGCCAACGACGTCACAAATCACGCCAAAATAAGAAAATACGACAGGTCTCGCAATTGAAAGGACAACACCCACAACGCGCTCCATCCAACGACGCGTCAGCAAACGGCGCACCGAGTCCACATCCCACAAAGGCAAATTGCCTATTGAGGATATCAGATTGCCGAATGTAGGATATAACCGGCCGGAGATGCGCCATCGAGGCGATGAAATTGCATCGACATAAATTTAGTAGCCCAACATGAGCCGTATACGCTTTAGACTTTGTGTGGGCGAAATGCGAACGGGCGCGGCACCGGCGCAAAGTGTCACCCAGATGCGCCTACGCCGCTGTCCCGGAGTAGGCAGATAGAATCGGCACCCCGCGCCGCCGCCAGCTGGTTCAGCGCAATTTGCACGGTCGTCGCAGTCCGTCGGATGTGCCACAGCCGCATGGGCAGTGGTTGCAGCGATCCCAACCCGACATCCATGCCATCACGATCGCGTTACACCACGCTCACCACCGAGTCTGATACGGCGCGGCACAATGTGCACACAGATCAGCGCCTGTGTCTGGCAACATGGACCATTAACCATTTTCTCCACCGGAACTCATCGGTACACGCCGCTAAGCGCGCGCATATGAGCAGCCCAGTGAAACCAAGGAAAATATAGAGAGAAGATATGATCAAAACCGCGCAAACAACGCAAACCAGTCCAAATGAAACAAAAGAAACACCTGGGCACAGACACGCCAAAACAAGAAAAAACGCCCATTGCCATCGCACTGTACCCCACCCCGCCGCGGCAAACCGCCACCAAAAGGACCAGAAAACCAGAACTGAAACTAGGGTACAGTGAACCAGCAATGAACGCTGATCAATTCATCCATGGCGCAGAACGCCGCTGCGACAGGGTTGTGTGCGGCGGGGGCGATGCGGCAGTGCAGCGCAACCAACACATCGACGACGCATATATGGTTACAATCATCCACCACGAGATCATCTTCATCATCCGCATATACACATCAGCTTGTCGCTGATAAACATCAACGCTTGGCTATCGATGGATACAGCCCACGAACAAGCTTCTGCTTGGACTCTGTAGCGTTATCCTTTGATGCGCCCGCATCGGCCATCGGATGAGAAAAAAAAAAATAACGGGACTGTCCCACAAAAAAAACCCGCTAGCTCGGAACATGGAAAAAAAACCCAAAGCACATGTAGACTTAGCGGGTGGGCTCAGTCACATCAAAAAAAGAGGGGAAAGAAGGGAAAGAACGCAAGCAACCAGATGGGAAGTACTTACGAATCGCCGAAGCACAGGGAACCACACTTGCAGGATCGTCATCACGCGAAAGCGCCGCGCGGTCGAGAAGACGACCTCAAACGCCCGCGCGAGCTCGTTCGTGTCGTCCGTCAGCGCAGAGAAACGGTACCCGAAGCCTACATCAACATTATTAGTGTCGTTTGAAATTTGCCAGTTTAACAAAGAGGTTCGCAACGTAAACAAACGTCTGAGTAAAAACAGGAAAGGTGGGACAGAACAGGAGAAAGGGAATATAGTAGCAAGAAAACATACCTGCCAATCCGATGACATCAAGAGCGCGCGCCCGAGCCACGAAAGCACGTCGACGCGGGCAACAGGCTCATGGCGCGCGCTGGGATCCTGTTCAGAGGCACTGGAGGTGGAAGCGATGGCTGAATTATCTATCTCCGCGAGCCATATGTCGCGGAGCTAACGGACAAATGGTGAATAGAGGTTCCAGAAGGAAAACATAGCAAGCGCAGCGCACCTCCTCAGCCTTGTTCCAAAATATGGGTGTGAGGGACTTGATGTGGGATGCGGAGAAGGCGGGGGCCTGGATTGGTTACGAGTCAATCAGCATTCAATATGCGCTATTCAATCGCGCTTGGGTGCGCAGCAGAGAAGTTCGCGCAACCGTGCAGGGAACAGCAACGGCAACGACGACAGCGACGGCCATGCAATATGCACAGAAAGAATAAATGGAGGCGAAATGGGAGGAAGGCGAAGACGGCTGATGGTCTCTTGGCGCGTACGTATGTCGCTGCCCAGACACCGTTTGTCGCAGGGGACAAAAAAAACGACATGGGAGGGTATTGGACGTGCACGTACCAGGATCTTGCGCTAGTGACGGCGCCGATGGAGTGAGCATAGACAGATGGACAGAGCGACGCCAGATGGATAGACGCAAAATAGACACATGGAATAGATAGCCGGATCAGCGATAGATGAACGATGAAACGGTCAGCACAGCAGAGTCGAAGCTCGACGAGCACAACAAAAAGCGCACCTGCCTCCGATGGTCCTCGCCTTCAACAGTGAGCAGCCCGTCATGGCCCGCGGCCATACTTGCCAGTGAATCCCTGACGAAATCCGGCTTCGGGTAATCATACGCATTGCCGAGAACATGGGCCACCGCCACGGGGTCCGTAGTGAGCAGGCGGCAGCCGCCTAGGAAGCCGCGGTAGACATATGCGCACCCGTAGGCAGCGCCCCAACGCGCGAGGAGCGCGTTGTTTTCCTGGTCGTGCATCTCCTCGAGGTTGCCGAGCAGGATGGACGGGGCTGGCGGGCCGGGAAGGAGACGCAGCGGGGAGCGGCGCTGGCGGTAGAGGAGGAGGAGGAAGGGGCGGAGGAAGAGGACGGCGAAGGCGGCGAGGAGGAGGGCGGCGAGGAGGGCGAGCATGGTGGTGGGATGGGTGGGAGAGGGAGGGGACATTTAAGACGTCTCCGAGCACGCCGAGCTGGAAATAATCCAGTCCCTGCTGTCACACCCATGGCCTCGTTCCCCGACGTCCCCGACGCGCTCGCCAGTCCCCTCGTCCACGCCGTCCTCCGCACCCACCCAAATACCCATGCCGTCCACCCGGATCTTGTGCTCCATGCGTCTGCACTTTCCATCCTCCGTGCCTACCTCGCCCCCAGCCCACCCGACTCCCCCGATGTCCTCCCGCCCCGCTCGCCGACTGCATTGCCGCCATCCGGCACCACCAGCTCCCGCGCACGCCCCTCCCGCTTCGCGCGCCCCCACTCCCCATCGCCCACGCCCAGGGCATGTCCCCGAAAAAGGCACACGAAGTCGCCCGCATGGCCGCGTATGTCGTCGCCCTCGTCCGCGCGTCGTCCTTCCCGGAAGAGTCTCTGCATATCGTCGATGTCGGCGCGGGACAGGGCTATCTTACCCGCGCGTTGAAGGCCCGTCTGCCGCAGGCTCACGTCCTCGCATTGGACGCGGATGAGGCGCAGACTGCTGGCGCGCAAAAATGGGAGAGGAGAGTGTTGCAGGGAGTGGAGCCCCCGATCGCCCACCGGACGGTGTTGATTGGGGAGGGCACGCTCCTCCGTGCGGTGGATGAGTGGATTGACGAGGAGGGAGGAGGGAAGGGAACAGCGGCAGAAGAGAACGGCGCACGGGCCCCGGTGCCGGTGCTATTCGTCGCCCTACATGCATGCGGCTCGCTCACCCCCGATGTCCTGCGCGCCTTCACCGCCGCGCGCCAGCGCACCTCGCCTGCCTCTGCATGGTACCCCGCCGCAGCTGTCGTCGTGGGCTGCTGCTACAACCTCATGCACCCGTCAGGTGAGTGTATTCGACCTACTTAATAACATTTTGGAGCGGACTCATATATACCCTTTGGCAGATTTCCCCCTTTCCATAGCGTACCGCACGCACGCCACCCCGCCTGATCTCCCTCCCGCCGCCTTCCACCTCGCTGCGCAGATACCCAGCACCTGGGTCACGGATCCTGCCTCTTCCGCTGACGCCTCTCCGCTGGCACACCCAAAGGCCTAATCTCCACCCCTCAGCGCCCTCGCCATCCGCAAGGTCGTCTGGCGCGCGCTCCTCGAGCGCGCCCTACAGAATGCCGCGCCTACCCCCGCCTCCTCACTGCTAACCATATCCGACACTTCTGATCATTTACCCGCTAACAAGCACAAATCAGCAACCGTGCCCGCGCACTGGCCGCGCCGGCCAGAGCAGTGGGCCCCATCCGACGGCGCTCTGCAAGCCCACACCACCGACCCAACACCCACAACCGACCCGCCGCCATCGACGCCGCCAACGCACACCTCACACCCGCCTCAGGCATAGGCATGACGCCCGCGCTGCGGCGCCTCGGCCGCCTGCGCGACGCCGCGTACGCGGATTCATGGGGGGCCTTCCTCGCGCTCGCGGCGGAGCGGATGGGGGTGGTGTTTCCCGAGGAACGCGGGAAGACGACTCCGCTGCTGGGGATGACGACGGATGACGAGGACCAAGCCATCCTCGGCGCCCTCCCTCACGCCCTCCGCCCCCAGGCGCGCGCGCTCGCGGCACTCCACGTCCTCCGGTGCGTCGTCGGGGTGCTCGTGGAGAGCGCGGTGCTCCGGGACCGCGCGGCCTGGATTCAGAGGAGCTGGGGCTCGAAGACGGGTGTGGTGGTCCTGATGGACCGATGAAGGTCGCCCTCGTAAACCTATTTGACCAAGCCACTGGGAGCGGGCGCAATGTTGCGATTGTGCTCGCGCCTGTGCTTCCCCCTCCCGCCGAGGAATGAATAAATGGATAGTTCGCGTGACAGCTCTCTGAGCAGCGGCACACTAGCTGCTGCGTGTCCAGCGTACGGCAGGGTGTAAATGTACCTAACAAATAATAATCGTAGGTGTCGCGCTAACCGTAGTCCACACCGCGCTATGGATTTTAACGTTGTGGTCTATACTCAAACTTCGTGCTCTCACTCGTTACTGAAACCACTTGCTTCCGTCTTGTAAACGGCAGCACCTATTGTGTCCTACATAGCTGTTTAGTCGACGATATGTTGAGATTATGAGCAGGCATGTTCCCGTCTTTAGGGAGCCAGTTGTCTCCAGGGGCCTCGTAGTGCTCTCGAATCTCGTTCGAGGTCTTCAAGATCAGGCACAAGTCGCCTGGAACCTGGATTAACTCGGTGTCCGGTGCAGTAGAGAAGCTGGGGAAACTTATCCTCGACTAACTCTTACTCTTGCTCCGAGTACTTGGTTGAAAGGGCAGTCAGGGCACTTTCTTACTCCGGTTAAATTAGGCGCCAGATATTGCGTCACCGGATTTAGCAGTTTTATGCTGCTATGAATGTTGTACCCCATTTCTCTCTGTTCAATGGGCCAACTGTACTGGATTTCCCCGACGACTTTCAGATTTGCAACACGGAATGTAGAACACGGGAAATTTTTGGCTAAATATATCCTAGAGGCCGTGCATCCTCGGACAATGTATGCGGCTCCTTCTCAGGCTGTCCGTATGAGTAAGTCGCATCTCGTTTATATCTCCCATCAGCGTATCTCGTACTAAGCTATCGAGGATAATACAGACGGATTTCATTATAATCCGAGTCCACATTCGCACAAGTACTTGTCGTTCAACAACTTCCATAACACTCCGGAGCGCCCGGCCCGATTTATTCTTGTCCGAGCGCCTAAATGTTAGAATTTGTGCGCATCTCACTGTGGCACTAGCCAGCTGCCGCTAACTTGCCTGACAGATGGATTACAAGCTGCCACAATCCGAGACTCCCGCTAGGCTGTACCCATAGGTGTTTGAGTTTGCTTCTCAGCCTTTGGCAGTGATTTTTAAAATTTCAGGATCTAAAAACCCAACAAGTTGTTCATTCCTGCTCTCAAAGACTGAAGTTGTGAGTCATGAGACGGTCGAGACCATGATGAACGTCCATATATCTGACCGGTAAAGCTGATAAAAACCGCTGATTGCATGACTTGAATGTCAATTGTGTTTGGGTAATTTGGCGAAACTTTGACTCTAATTTCCCAGCGTCAATACTAGAACAAAATTTTCAATGATATAGATCATATGATTATACCTATCCCTCTGGAGAAGTATGACTACACATGTGGGTGTCATCTACTTCCTAAATATATGGAAAGAGCAATGCTTGAATAAAGCGAGTAAGGCTCGGACATACACACGCGGGACCTTCTTTTGGGCTATACTATCTGTGGTATATTTCCTTTTCATGATGTTCTTTCCGACTTGCACTGAGAATTTCTTCAGTTTGTCTACTCCTTCAACGACTTACGGAATCGATAGTCCGTCAACTATTCGAGTTCTCCGACAAAGAGTTAGTCTACTGGGCTGACTATCTCGAAAATATGTCAACATCTCTTTGTTACTACTAAGTAATACCAAATGGATTGAGAAATTGCTTCCGTCTTGAGCTATTCTTTCTAAACACGTCCATAGATGTTGCTTCGATAAATCTGCTGAAAGCCTAGAAGGTGCTCTGCTAGTACTTCTGAGACCTGTTGTAAATGACATCGTTAACTGTAAGAATTTGACCAACGCTTATCGTGTTTAGCTTGTCGCTCAACGATGCCTAACGATGAATTAGCTTACCTCGCATGGACAATATCAGCTTCTCATAATTCTTCTCTCCATCCATGGAGAACAACGGTTTTATAGCAAGTAGTGCTTTCTGGAATCCCTTCCATTGTCATTTGTCTGGACCATTTGCATTATAAAATGTCATGAAGATACTGAGGGTTGAAGGGATGCCAATGGGCATAATCTACAAGGCTATCTGACATGCGCTCAAATGAATAATAGGTGCGCAAAAATACACCTTTAGTGGCTTCTGGAGATACACTAAGCTGCTTCTGTCAGGTTACATTTTTTTTCAGCGTCGAAATCCTTTGATTCCCGCTTCCGATGAATATTGATCCAGCGCTGTCAGCCTTTTGGCTAGAATGAAATTAGCACTTCTACTTTTCAGCTCTCTCATCTGGGCCCGCGCTTGCTCGCCGGAGAAGCCAAATGTGTATAAATCCAACTCCATCGATGGTGTTACTTCCATTGGAGATTTCCTCATTGCGAAGACGGCAACCGTCTGCGCTAGTCGGTTACATCGAGCTCAAACATCTCATATAACTTTGAGCTGAGTTGAACTGAGCCGTGTCGCTCAAATTGATAAAGCACAAAGATCTTTCGACTTATGGCGATATTGGAATGTTATACGTATGGAATACATGCCAATGGGGTCCATTATTCATCCTTTCGTCGGATTCCATACTTTCTGTTACTTTACAGTTTCCTAATGCGGTGCACACTCGCCATCTTCCAAGTTAACACGCCCCACCACCACTGTGGTCTTTGGTTGAGAAAACATACGAGACTGTCAACAAGGCCCAACCATTGCACGCCAGATTTATAACAAACCCTCCGCTTCTTCTGTCTTCCGAGAGAGTAGATCATGTGGAGACGCATCAATTCGGGTCCCCGAGGTCAAGTGAAATGGTAGATTGCCTCCAACTATTTTCTATATAATTCAGCATGTTCATAAAAGCAGCTACAAAGCGTACATGTGCTATTGTGCATAGTTTTACTCTTCAGAGACATGTTCCCTAATACCAACATTTTGAACGGTCTTCAGGGACATGCAATATTAATTGTGGGCAGGTCAGAAATTGAGGTGCTGGGAGACGTAACGTTATCGACATGGAAGTTACTTAACGGGCAAGGCTACAAACTCTGTACAGCCTTGAGAACCAATTATCAGATCCACATCATTCGCCGTTGACGTCAGGGAGACCCAAGGTAATCTGCGGCACAGAAATTATCTCGTTGAATAAGCTCTGAAATTTACAATTTTTATCGTATTGTTTCGGTAATTAGTTTGGCTGACTTGTTTCGTTTTTTTTTCTACCGAAAGAAATATGGATATGGTAAATTCGATCGAGCAAACCGGCCAACGAGAAAACTACTGTGTGTTCCCACATCTACTCATAACATTTCTCAATTAATCGTTTCTCCTTCAAGGCAGATTGGGTCGGATTCCTCCATCTGTATTCATCAGAGACCATCGAATTATAGTCTTACTGACTCAGACTTATTGGGGAATGGGCAGTCGATATTTTCCTGCGATCCGTCCACTCAGCTGTTGCTACCAACAGCCACAGTTCAATTGAAGCGAACCATTTAGTAGATCACGGGAAAGCACGAAATAAGAAAAACTCTCAGAGGAGGGTCCAGGAGAGTGCAGATGGTAGAGTATTGTATGCTCATGAAAAAGAGTACGTACAATCATGATGCCCATAGCATATGTGTGGTGCCGCATGCACTCTTGAGGACCCTAAACAGAGGAGCGCGCGGGCAGTTGATGAACATGAAAGACATATTAACAACAATAATAATAATGCTACATATCTCCGACGACGACGTCGCGCAAAAAGATACTATTTGCTCAGGAAAAGGAGCGTACGATGCGGATCGCGAAAATCATCAGCGCGATGCGCGCGCAGTGTGGACACACTCGACAATGTACTGATATCCATCTATTGAAACGACAGGTGGATATTCCGTCGATCTTTCTGCAAAACGATGAATGACACGACACTGGCTGGTGATGATCTTGCTCGAACGCATGACCTCGAGGCTCCTCGACAACGGTCCTTGTATGATGACTATTGAATATTAATTAATATTGATTGTCCATACGCGTTTTCTTAAGGCTTCCTATTACCAAACATTTATTGACGGGCGAAGATAATGCCGATGGCTATGTACATAGACCGATTATTCTGGTGAGGTCGGTAGAAAAGCGCCTGAACGATTCATCTGGCGATCAACATACCCCCTCGGTGGACGTGTCTTATACGAGGAACATTCCAACTCATCGCGTTCCAGCCAAACGGTGGAAATAGGAAGGTATTTTTATAAGTGATCAGTGGAACTTTGGCGCAGACCTCAGTAGATTGTAGATTGTATGTAGCCCCAAAAATACCGAGGTTTTTGAGGAACGGGTGTTATCAAGGTATTATGCAAGATACAATAAACTTTGAAGAGATTTTGGGTTCACCGGTGCATCAGCTGTACCATCATGATTTAGTAGGTAGTTAGAGAGGCCGCACAGCATGTATGGGAAAATCAGGATATGAAGGCGGATATAGCAAGGGTGTGAGATACCTATCAACCGAACAAGTCGGGCGCATCGAATTGATAGGGCGTTATCGAATCACCCCCGACCTCACAGGCCATAAGTAGAAAAAGATGGGCGGAGGTCGGTCAATTTTGAATCCAGAATAAGAGTCAGATTGGGCGGGATGTTATAAAAAGGAAGCATTTCCACGGGTGGGCAGTTCAACGAAAATGAAACCGAGACTTCGAATTGCGAACGGGAGGCGCATAATCCAGGGCGTCCTGCTTCTCGGCAATTGAAAGATCTGGGCCAATCAAGGTTGACAGAATGTTTTGGTTTAGGTAGTAGGGATTGGCACAACTGACACGGGACGGGGTGAGCGATAGATATCAGGCACAGGAAGCCCTAATGGGAGTGCCGTGCCGAGCACTGGCGGCGCAAATGCGCTGAAATGACTTGGTAAACCGGTTCAGAGCATGCAATTGAACGTCGTCTGCACGCTGGATCGGCAACAGAGCTGATCTATTAAGGGAACTGAACAGTGAGAGAGAAGGACTCTGAGACAGCACAAGGGGAAGAAGCAGAGAAGCTGATGGATGTGTAGTGTTCAACATCTATAGCCAACCTCACGGAGCCAGCAAGACTCGGCGTCTGCTAGGTTATCTCGGGCAACTTGCAAGCCACCTTTTTGCCCCAGGTCAGATGCAGTTCTAATCCTCGCTAGACTGCTGATGCATGGAATTCCGGACGGCCCGCGAGGGTACTCGCTCGAGGGCATGCACCCTTGATTATGCGAAGTTCTAGCGTGAAGGTCGAGGGATATTGGCAGAACGACAAATTCTCGCTAAGTCCGTTGGTTTGCCAGGTGATTGAAGGTGATTGATATCGTCCAAGGCGGGTTCTACTTCTGGATCAACCCCGGGGATTTGACCTGTCCCGTCGAGCATTCACCAAACCTTTATCTTCATCTCTATCTTTAACCATGACAGGTCGATGTCCGTCCGGATTTATGGTGCATGAGGCCTTTCATGAGGCGTCTTCATCAAGGATTTAGAAAATCTGGCGGCACAGCAGCCGTCAAGTCAAATCGTTGGAAAAAGCCGAGACAACAATCGTGGCTAGCATTCGGTCGTTCCTTCCTTTTAACTAGTTGAGAAGCGATTGGGATCCAAATTATCAGCTGATACTTGGAAAACAAAGACGGAAGATGAAAGGCCCGGTTCCAAGGGAATGATTCCATAAGAAGTGCATTCAGGAATGGATGGAGAATTCATAAAATTCTGAATCTCAAAATTAGCTCTGATAATTCAATTAAAGAGAACACACCGAAACGGAAAACTTTCCAAATATATTAGTTTCGCCCGCCGAGAGGAACTTCTATTCTTCAACCTGACGTGTGAACGGAGGCACCATATCAAGGCGAATGACAAAGAAGTTTAGTACCGATCTATCAGAATAGAGTTGGGAAGAAAGTGATAGATACAAAGACGACAATCCTCTAAAGTGGCAGACAGGGTCAAATGTTCGGAAAACACCTCCCAGTTCATCTTGAGGCGTATGAGATCGAACACGGTTCCTCGAGCGGGCATCATTGCAATTCGGCCCTTAAGTGGCCACAGCCAGCGAAATCGCACATGCGTTTGGTGTTGGAAGATAGATCAAGGAGAAGCAGGAACACCGTTGTAATGGCGTAGATATACCTCAATAGACGAGGGAAAAGATAATTAAATCTTCAGTCCTCCGCGGAGAAACCCCATTTCTATGTCGGCCCATTCGGTTATCGAGCTGAATAAGTAAACAGATGATTATTGCATACTTCGTGGCCTGAACTTCATGCACATACCGATTAAACTCCATGAACTTACGTCCTTACCTATTTTCAGAGTTATCGATTCAACCTCAAACGAGCCCACGCTGGGTGAAGAGAGTTTAGCACAGTAGCGCTTTTTGAGATCATCAATTGCCTCTGATGGCAGCTGTGCAATAGTAGGGAAGATGTCGGGCGCCTGAGATGTGGAGTGGGACATTGGAAGGCCAACTTCTTCCGAAGGTGTACATGGGGTGGTGCAGATACTGTCAGATCTGACCGTTTGCAGATTAGAAGCTGCTTCTCGTGCTTTGTGAAGGAGGGCCCAGCCTATGGACGCATGAAATCTAGGGCTGACATAATATTCCCTCTGTCGAATGGCCTGTAAAGTAGGTGAGAGCGCATCCGCCAAGGAACGTAGCTGCTTGGAACATTAGCGAGAGGAGTCCCGATTAAGAGAAAACAAAAGGCCATCCCACCTCGTGATATCCAGCACCCACTTCCAGTGTCAAGAAAGTCCTCGTTTTCTCATCGTTAATCAGCTCCGATAACGTCGCGAACGATACAATGAACCTGGGAGGCATCATTGAAAGCATCATCATCATCGAAATCATCAATTACATACGCCTTTTGGGCAGTGAAAAGGAGTAAGAATATTCAACAAAGACTCACGCTTTATGCTCTTTTGCGATATTTTTCACAGCCCTTTTCAGGTCTTCTCGCTGGTGGGCCCGCAGGAAGATTGGCCGGGAGAGCGAGATATGAAGCTCAGGACGCATCGAGGCTTCCCAGTCAGCCCAATATCGCGCAATGTCGGAATGGCCTCCTTCGCATCCCGGAGAATATCTTGAACAAGCTTGTGTAGCATTGAATGGCGGCCCAAAGCCAATGATACGTACACGTGTGCCGCGAACTGTCCCTCTACATGCGGCGTGGTGCGTATACGACCTTGATGCAGCGCGGGATTGTCTATGGGGCCCGATAGAACCAAAGATGAAGAGATGGGAGGTAGTTTTCTGATCTCGGGCATGTTAGAAATGAACGAAATGAAAAGTAGGCGAGCTCCAACGCGTACCTTTTTTTCAGCGGGGGTTCTGTTTGAATAGTTTTGCCTTCATTAACGGACTTATTGTGGTCGTTCTCGTCCTCATCCGAGCTCGAGTAGCTGACAAGAGTGAGAGCAGCCCTCTTCATTTGTACCAGAGCCAGAGCAGAACGTGGACAATTGGAAGTTGGAATTCTGAAAGAAATAGCCGCAAACCCTAACCTTGGAATAGGAGCTACTCTTACTGTAATTAGATCCTATCGTGGGCACAGATAAGCTGATTGCAGTTGGCACAGCGCATCCTCAAGCTTGCATCAAGCAGCTGAGTACAAACTTGCGATCTACTTACCTGCTAGGCGACATCAGCATAATAATATGAACGTTCAATTTATCAATAGCCTTTCTCCAACCGAAGCGACCCCAGCAGCACATACCCACGACCATTCGAATGGCGGTCACTCGCACACACACGACGGTCCAGGCGAGCATGGGCATACTCATGAACATCTAGAGCATGCAGGTAGGCATGGACCCGAGTCACGTAGAATGACGATCTCTGATGTTGTGCAGGCAAATACTCCGAGCGCGATCTACCCGACTATTCGTCTCGGAACTTTGAGGAAAGAGGATTCACAGTGGGTATCGGAGGGTGAGTTACAATCGTTGTCAGAACCAGGAAATTTCTGACCCAACTATATACAGCCCGGTGGGTTCAGGGAAGACTGCTCTGACACTCGAGCTATGCAGAAGGCTCAGGAAAGAATACAACATCGGTCAATGAAAAGCCCCTAAATAATTCCTACAAACACGCAGTCTTATATTGACTTCAAATTTTAGCAACGGTTACAAACGACATCTTTACCCGTGAAGACCAAGAGTTCTTGATCAAAAACAAAGCGCTGCCCTCGGAACGTATTTTGGCGATTGAGACAGGAGGATGTCCGCACGCCGCCATCCGCGAAGACATTAGCGCCAACATGGGCGCATTGGAAACCCTACAAGCGAAATTCGAGTGCCAGCTTCTCTTCGTTGAAAGTGGTGGTGATAACCTGGCCGCGAACTACTCGCGAGAGCTCGCAGATTATATCATCTATGTCATTGATGTTTCGGTGAGTGCATTATTTTTCACGCCTGAAAGATTCTTAGTCTGAAACGAACTAGGGAGGTGATAAAATCCCGCGTAAAGGAGGTCCTGGAATCTCCCAGTCTGACCTTTTGGTTATTAACAAGGCAAGTATAGACTGGGCGCAATATTTCTAGTAACCTCTGATTTATATCGTAAACTAGATCGATCTCGCGCCCTACGTTGGTGCTTCACTTGAGGTCATGGCCAGGGATTCCAAATTGATGCGAGGAGATGGCCCGACTATTTTCACCAGTGTCAGGGAGCTGAAAGGTGTTGATGATGTTGTTGGTCTAGTCCTGGCTGCTTGGAGATCAGCTGGGAGCCCTGGAAAGGTTGCACCAGTGGGAGACCATGATTAATAACAAATAACAATTACATGAGAAACAGCAGCCAAGTAAGCAGTAAAGAACAGAGTGTAATGCATACAAAAAAGCAATATTATGGATACATAACGTAAAGGATGATACTATTCGGAAGAAAATAAAATTCAATCAACACGCTAAGCGTCAGTTGGAACATAGAAAGTACCTTTTGCTTAGAAACGGATGAACCCTTTATGAACTTCACCGAGATAGCCAAGCCCTTGATGTCTGGCCTCTAAAAGAGCTTTAAGTCTACCAGAAAGATTCAGTCAAAACTTGACATAGAAAGCATGACGACTTACCGACGTAGTTCACAATTACGGGCATTTGATATTGTGCCATGTGTGCCGCTCTCCAAAAGGCATTGAATGGTCTTGCTGGAGTTCCCCCATTTGTTTCTCGAAAAAGAACCATAGCGCGATTGCGACAGGGAGAAAGAACATAAACATTGTGCAAGGAATGCAGCTCGTGGATCATATGGCACCGAAGTCGCTCTATGGCCTCTCCTTGCGACATCTTATGGAAATTCAGAGGCTCGAGCCCTTCGGATTCGATTCCCGGTCCATGTAGCGCTCAACTGCATAGTCCAGATCCATTTGATTCTTTTTTTGTAGATCGCTTATTTATGCATGAGCGCTGTAAGGCCCTGTAGGAGCATTTTATGACCGATGATCGATATGATCCCCTAAACTGGGCATGCATTTCAATATCAAAGAGGAAACCAAAGGCGCCAGACGGGGTGACAATTCGGACTTGACGAGTAACTAAGCCACGAATCATCCACAATCCGGTAGCCCACCAGGCCAATCCAGCCAGATTTCGTAGAATTGGCTAGGATCCACTACACAGCGCTGTGGGTAGATCACCCACCGTCATGTCAATTTGAAACTTGACTCGGAGAGGCTGAATTGCGAAGCAACAGCCATGCCGAAATCAAAATCACTACAAGCATTTGTAGGTCCACCAGGCCGATGGGCGAGGAGCAGAGACGACTCGGAGGTGAGAATGAAGCAGAGCCCAGGAGTGCAGTTCAAGTTCAAGTTACGTTCAAGTTGCATCTGGCTGGTCTTGAAATACACGTGACGTCATATATTGGAACTTGGTGAATCAACTCGCCTCTCTCGTTTCCCTTACAGCCTCCATCATATCTCCATATTCCCTAGTCCTTGTTTATAATGCAGGTAGAGCCTGCAACCACCACCCTCTCGGACACCATTCCAAATCCACCTGCGCCCGCGACCCCGTCTTACACCATCCTGCGCATCAAGCGCAAACGAAACGAGGAACCCCTTGACGCACTTGGTATGTATTTATGGTATCACCCACTTCAAACATTGCGTTATACCTGCATTTATGTAGTCGTCGAATCCCGAATACGCCGGAAAAAATCTCGCGGTGGCGTCGGAGTATTCCAGTATGCGCAGACAGTGGAAGACAGTGCTTGGGACGATGCAACGCAGAAGAGTATCCAGGTCTTCATCCATTTAATGAGTTCTCTGTCATTAGAATCTGACCTTGAGAAATATAGGATGAGATATCCCGCTTAGCTCGAGAAACCGCTGTCAAAGTCGCCGCTGAAGCCAAGGGCGCCATACCACCAGCCGCTGCAGAGGTACCCCCTCTCCCATTTCGCGAATCACAAAGGAAGAAGCTGCGTCACGTCGATATACTATCGTCGAAACAGATGTCCAGGAGCCCAAGGCTCCCGTGAGCCGCTACCCAACTGCTCCGTATGCACCAGATTCCTCCAACGCATATGAATTGGCATTAATTTAGGGTTTCTGCAGACCGAAAGTTTATTCTACTAAGGAGCTAGAAGCCCGTAAAAATGCTCGCGACTTTAAGATGTACGATGCCATTCGTCAAAGTGAGACTCCGATGGCTGTGGATGAGTCGTCGGAGATGGACAAGTTCCTCCCGATGCTGAATGACTATCTCAACTGTACGTCCGTTTCAGGCTTAGTGGCACATTCATGTACTGACAATGCCGTAGTACATGATGAAAAAATGAGGAGCCCCGCACCTTCATCAGGGCCAAAGAAACCCGCATCTTCTGAACTTAAAGCATCTGACAATGACTATGTGTGGGATGTCTTCTATCATCGGCCAGCTACCTCGACCGAATGGAATGCGGTTGCAAATGTTGGCACTGTGTACGCCTTCCTTCAGTACTTTATTGTTAAAAGTAACTAACCACCAACATGTAGAACTGGACTCCCGCCTTCGTTTGGAGACGGCTACGATTCTACATCTGATTCCGAAGAGGAGTTTGACGAAGCGGATGAAGATTCTAATGGTAGGCATTTTTTTTTCAATTCTTAGTGCACAGCAGTCAATTGATATAACTGGAGCAGCGGAGGAATATTACAAGAATGACTACCCCGAAGAAGAGGATAGTGGTATGAATAATATTCCCCTCGCAACCAATATTGTTCTCTGATCGCCTTCCTTTCCAAAACACAGATGAATGGCATGAAAATTCCGAATACGACGACGTGATGGGTTATCCGAATGAGCAAGAGCAATTTGACTGGCGATGATAGTCCGGATCGTCTGGGAGGATACCTTCCATGCATTCTACCCTCCCACAACCATCATGCACAAAATCTATCAAGGTTTCAACCCACAGCACAAACTTTTACTATGCAATCTCAATATGTTTAAGTTACCCTCAATCATGCATGTACTTATACAATTAGACCCCCTCATATCGCATGTAGATTATTATGTCAATTCTATGCAGTCCAAAGACATGTTATAGCAATACTCATTGCCAGCTTTCCAATAGTGATCGATATATGGATTGCTTCATAGCATTGATCCTAGAGCAGCATTCTACTAGTGTTTTGATTCGCCTGTCACCTTTCAGATTGACTGTAGCAAACCACAGTAATTTAGTATCTGGATCGTAAAATGCATATGCATATCATATCATTCAGTACTATTACAGCTCATTGTTATGACGCACTCATACAGAATATTGTCATACAGGTACAACCAACCATGGCTCATATAGTGACCTACAGAAACGTCAATGATCTTCTTGTTTTCAGTGCTTCCTTCCGGAGAACTGTCAGTCTAATAAAGATAGTAAGTGGTAGTGCTCTTCTAAAACAAGCATATGAAACGCACATCAGATCCAAGGCGGCGCGAAGCACTTCGTTTTCCGAAGCTCAAGAAGCCGGCGAAGGAAAGCAAGGCCAGGGAACCGAGAAGAACGACGAGCATGACGGAGGCACCGATGAAGCCAGCGCCGACCGGGCTGACGCGGTTGTGCGAGCCAACAGTCACGGTGTGGGTCGCGTTGGCGGCGGCAGCAGTGAGCGCAGCGCATCCACGGTCTTGCTTGTTTTGGCAGACTGAGCACCAGGTTGGAATGTCACTGAATGCGAATGGCTTTTGCCAGGCGGGAAAGCATGGTAGTTAGTTATTATTGTTCCTTATATTTATATTGATATATGTGGCAAATTACCTCCATGGTATTGACGAAGGTCGAGACCGGTACGTTAGTGGTGGATTGAGGAAGTTGTAGCTGTGGAACTCGTCCGTGGTGCCGTTCTTGAACGTGAACCGAATAACGGGTTCGCCGCCAGCATTGGGTTGCCAGACTTCAAATGCCGCGGCCGATGAATATTCCACTGAATTGAAGAACACGCGAAGAAAATGATCAACACTGCACAGAAGACTCGACAAAAAAACAGTGGCGTACCAACACCGTAAAGCTGAGGATTCATTTGGGCGATACCTGTCATATTGAACAGAGAGATGAACGGCTTGTAGGAAATAGCCTCTAAAGTGAATTTGAGAGGGTTTGAGGAATTGGTGATATCCGCAATGGCAGACACATCGAAGGGAGGATGGTCTGTCCAGCGACTGACAAAAGCAGTTTTCATGTCAGATTCAGAATTACTACAAATTATGGCTGAAAGGGAATGGCTGAACTTACTGTTTCCAATGCCATTCTCTTGAGGCGAACTGAACACTCCATTTTCATGGAAGTCAGCAAGAGCTCTTGCCTGTTGCAAAAAGTGGGAGGAAGAGCGGCGGCAAATGTCTTGTTATGGATGAAGTTGACGTTCATGTAGTCGAAGATCTAGAAATTGAAACTAAGAACAGGGGGATAAGATGATGTTATCAATAGAATTTACATTCCACTATTTCAGGCGCAAATTAGTATATTGGTTATACACAAGCACGATTCGATTGACTTGCCATGTTTACAAGAGTAGCATCTCTGCCGTCGAGGAAAGGAGGAAGAGCATTTAAGAAATCTGCATGATCTGCAGCTGTCTTGGTGAAGATCGTAGAGTTATAAAAGTTAGTGGTTGCGGTCGTAAATGTCTATGTCATTGGAGGTAGAGTATTCAATAACGGAATGAAATCAATAAAAAAATATGAGCTTACAGCACAATCGGTCCATCCTTCCAATGAGACGTCGTTATCAGGCTCGACGGACTCAACTAGAGACAAACTTGAATAAATGAACATTCTTTATTTAGAGCAAGAAACCTACTGGGAATCGTCTGGTATCCACCTAGAGGACCAACAATAACGGTACCATTGGCGAGGGTGGTATTATAGTTGGGTGTACCAGGAAAGAGACCTTGGAGGAATGATACGGCCGAGTTGAAGATCACACCACGTTCGCCGCCGGCATCAGCTCGAATTTGGAGCTGACTGTCTTGTGCGATAGTGTTGTTGACCGTCGAGATAAAGTAAGGCGAGGAATCATTGCTGAAGTAAATTTCGCGAATTTGGGCTCCAAGTTGGAATGATTGAGCCTTCAAGTTTGATATCAATGTAAATAAAATATTGACGCGCGGAACAATATGTCCTAACGTTTCCAAGAGGCGTAATAGCAGTATTAGACGCCGTATAAGTTATAGGATCTTGAAAGAAGCCTGTTCCCAGGTCTGAGCATATGCACATATTTCAAGAGCAAAATGGTGCACCTTCTCTGTCTCCGTGCCTGATCAGGATAACTGCACCAAGAAGTTTACTGTCGGGAACAGGGGGCACGGATGTCATTTTAGCCGCTTTCAGATAGTAGGGTGCAGAAAACGAAGGCCCTCAGAAGCACATATGGTCGCCTTATATGAGTCACAGCAATCTGACACCCGCGTGTACCCGAAAGCCCTTGACTTGCTTTCATATTTGGGAGAAGTTTGTTTTTTTTATAGCCTGCTTCCCATGGAATGAGTGAAGCGAGGGAAAAGGACCACGAGATAATCAGATAATCATTCTTCTGTGTAAGGTATGTCAATGCAGTCATAAATTTGACGTCACTGCCGAGACCTTTTGGAAATTGAAGCCTCCAGTAGGCGAGTCGGAGAAGATAATAGAGGGGCTTAGAAGAGCTTAGAGGGTGTTGCCGAAGACCGTCGTGCATGTGCTACAAGGTGCTATGTACACTGGAGAGGTATGTGGATCAGTGAGCATGATTACCTCCATCGAGAGATGTCAATCATTTACCATCATTGCACAGTGCAGATCGTTTGAATAGGCGAGTATAGATAACAACTGACCATAACGTAAGTCTACAAAGTTCCGCCCACCGATTCCATCGTCTAAGAGAAAAATATGAGGGTCAGAGCACATTGCATGTCATAACAGAAAAAAAAACTCCGTTACAATAGATTTAAGGGTGCGGAGAAATGAGAAGAACTTATGACAGATGGACGACTTACAAATGGTGACGCAGCTGGACCGTCAAGTATAGCCAGCTCTTCCTTCGTGAATGGTAATCGCGGTATAAGATGTGTCCGAACTGGAAGCAGGAGCATTATAATCACAGGAAACCCGATGGCCGCTGTGAGCGACAACACAAAATACGATGAATTTAGCAGCATCAGAACACAAAAGCAAACAGGCACGAACCATAGTCTGAGTGATTGCGAAGGTTATGCCAAAGCCAACGAGCTGGATGGTGATGAAGAGGATGATGCGCGACTTGCGCACTTTGCGCAGCGGCTCGCGTGCACTTGTAAGGGCTTTGTCTTGAATCAGATATAGGAATTTCTTCGTGATGCCATTGGCACGCAGAGCATCAGCGCCCATGTACCAACTAACAGGACTGACGATTAAAGGATAATCCTCACAGACATACTGAAGCTTACAAAAGGCCCGCCAAAACCCCACGAGGAATCAAGGAGAGAACATGGAGAAACGGGCCTGTGAGAAGGACAAGACACAGACTACCCTGGGCAAGATTGGAGACACGCTGTTCAACAACCCCGATAGGTACTTCTTGTGCGGTCAGAGCACGGCCGAGTCTAGGCAATATTGATTTTGACCCCGTGTTATCATTCGACAGACTGGTGACTGTCTGTGTGCGGGAGTTTGATCCGCGGTCTTCCTCGTCCTTGTCATGTTTTAAAGAGCGGCCCATAACGAGCAAAGAGGTGGTATGGATAGGTGCTTGGGGTATCAATCCATTAGGTGCCGGGAGTCCTAAAAGTCCAGCTATGAAGGTCGTCACTCCTAGCAAGAAGAAATCATAGTGAAACCCAGGTGGTTTTCGTAGCGGAAACTCGGAGCTTTGAGCCATAAGTGACTGGGAATAGCCAATTAATTTTGAGATACTCATAAAGAAAGAAAAAAAGTTCCTACCGAAACATTGTGATCAAAGAAGAAAAGGATCCAGAGGACAAGTCCAAAGGGAAGGGCAATACCAACCCATTTACCCTCTAGTTGCCAAAATCTGACGAGCCAATCTCTTCCACCGGCTGGTTTGAATGCACCTCCAACAGGAAGCGTTAATGGATTTGTCACATTAAAGCGACCCCAATAGGCCATTGCAGAGGCAGCCACTAATGATATCGGCATCCCATAATCGGCAAAAAAACGACGGGCTTGTCGATGGAAATATGGTGTTCGTGATAGGGAGTTGAATAAAAATGAAGTGACCAGCATGAGCAGAGCCAGGATGATGGAAACCAGCACGCCCTCTGGGTTGTTGGAAGGTACAAATTGTCGTGTGATCACTTGAATGCCATATTGAAGGTAGACCCAAGATACATAGAAGCCGAAAGTATCGCAGGAGAATAGAGTGACATATTTGAGGAAGTTACACGCTGTGGAACAAGATAAAGTTTAGTGGAGCGCATGTGTGTGGAAAAAAAAGTAAGACACACCGTTGCATATCGCAGTGATCCAATGAAAAATTGCACCCCAAAGATAAACCCAACCAATGAAATGAAGATAATTTGGAGGATCTGATTCCTTCGCGATGATATCGAATATAGTTTTGTTGAACACAGTGATTGGGCCTACAGACAACTTTTAGTGCCCCTACATTTGTCCATCATACCAGGCAATACCTGTCACTCCAGCAATGGTGAGAGGCTGGGCGCCAAAGATCGAAAATATGAAAGCCGCCATAAATGATGACAGCAAAACTTCTGCAACACCGTATTGCTCCGTAGTTTCTATTAGGTCTAGAGAGAAAGCGATGCCAGGTAGGACACTGTCACGACAGGTATTGAGAAAAAAATCGTGCATTGAAAGAAGAACAGAATATGCATACTTTGCAAAGAAAATAAGGGCGGTGGCAGGAACCACTCGGTAGTTCCACGCATCGGTCCAGTCGCTGAGATACCAGGGTGCGCGCGAGCGAATGTCTAGGATAATGCCTCTTCCAAGTCGTCTAATCAATTGTAAACGTTTCAGAGCTGCTTTAAAAGTCACAGTTTCTGTAGGTAAACGTTCTTTATTCGTCTCGGATGTCCGAGTGCTCGCAGCGTCTCGCGATTCTACAGAGATATCCCCAGTCTTGCTGCCAGCCGACACGGGCGCGTTTTCCATGTTATCCTGATCTTGTTTTCGAGATTATTCTAAGTATATGTTTGGTAGAGTGTTCAGAAAGAGAAAGGAAGATTAGACAGCAGAATCGGCGTTACACCATTGCTGTTCTATATGAGGTGAATAGTTCTTCTGAACGCTGGAGAAGTTCCGGAACGTTCAACGGACGTCACGTTAGTTGAGTTCATTAGAAAGAATCCCCACGCCAGCGGAACGGAAGCTTTTTTGGCTTTGGTCTCCGACGGCAACATAGTGGCAACATTCGCGTCCAAAGTGAAACGATCACGACCTCCAACAGCCTCCAACTATAGACATGGCTGGAATATATCTCTTCTTCCGCGCGCAAAAATACCTAGTGCTGTTTGGTGCTCTATACGCTGCCCTGGTACTCCTCTTAACGATTCCGTACTTCCAATCGCAGTACGTTCTGCTTGAAGTGCGTGCTTCTGAATCGACTTGATGTTCATTTTGAATAGCGCATTATACCTCAATGCAGTCAAGATTCCCTGGTTTGCCGACTTTGATACTCCCGAAAAATACGGCCTTGCTCGTAAGTATTTCATTCTCAGAATATATGGACATGACGATAGGGTCTTCCCAGCCAACAGGACATTGAATCTGAAGATACAAACGTCTGACAACGAGACAATCGGCGCTTGGTTCATCCTCTCTAACCCATACTACCAGTCCTTATCGGACATACCTGTCGACGTTGCTCATCATATAATTCCAGCACTCATGGCACGTCCAGCCGTTCTCTTCCTTCATGGCAATGCTGCGACGCGCGCATTTGGTGCTCGTATTCAGCATTATCAAGCATTCTCTACTAGACTGGGCGCGAATGTTCTGGCCATCGATTATCGCGGTTTTGCAGATAGCAGTGGGCAGCCCTCCGAAGCAGGATTAACGCGCGATGCACGGGCAGCATTTGACTGGCTTGTTGCTCACGGAAAGAGACCCGAAGACATTTTGATCATTGGGCATAGCTTAGGCACTGGGGTTTCTGGACAACTTGGAGCAGTGTTGGCCGCGGAAGGCGTGAGTTGCAAGGGCATCGTTCTCCTTTCTGTGAGCGCATCAATAGCTTATACATGCAATATAGAAGCTGACGAGTTGGTAGCCATTTTCAAGTATTGATAGTGTTCTAGAGACCTATAATCTTTTTGGATTTATTCCACTAATGAAGCCAATTTCTATCATACCCGGTGCTGCGCGTGAGTTTGATTTTATGTCTTCTCCATGGGATGGATATATGTGGCCCTGAGCTCGTATGGTTCTGTCTTGCAATTCGTGACAAGTTTCTTACTTCGACATGGAGGTTTGCGGCTTTGGTAAAAAATGCTCTAATATTTTATTCATCTTTGGTTTCATCCAGCGCGGTATTCTGAACAACTACTGAATATTCTCTCGTAGAAATTGTCAAAAAGGCGCTCATACATCGTTTCGATACCCTCCAAGTCGTGCCTGTACGTGCTTTGGAAGGTGTGTTCTATAAGCGATATACTGATTTGCACCAGAATATCACTGCTTCCGTCTTAATCGCACACGCCGAAAATGATTGGGATATTACTCACTCCCATTCTGATGTGCTCTTCCATGCCTTTTTGGAGCCTCATCTACCACCACTATCTCTCCCGGCCAATCCATTCTCTGTGACGCCTGGGGAATGGGAAGTGATCTCTGGACAACAAATAAAACGAGCTGCTAAGCGCACAGACATTGTTGAAAGTCGGAAACTCAAGAATTTTGGCCGTGTGGATTCGTTTTCAGAAGACAGCCGAAAGGTGGTTCTAGTCAAAACTCTCGTCGGAGGACATGATTATCTCGGAGTTCAGGAGGGCCTTGTGGATATCATTGGGAAGACCTTTGGATTACTGTAGATATAATCAGCATTATTCCTGTATAATATCATAATGACGAGCAGCTCCCACTGAATCTGGTCAGTTTTGAATCTTTGATGCGTACTGGCAGTGGATGCAGCGATCGTCGCGTCACGACGTCATCGCACAGCAACTCACGTGATTAGCGTCATAGCTTGCTGGAAGTGGAACCCATTGGCATAATCGACTTGCACTTGACCACGAAATGCTTTTATATAACGTTTTCTTCGTTTGCCGTGCCCGTAACGCTTCTCTCCTCACTCCATGCAAAATCACCAAAACCGCAAACTAGCATCTTCTCAACCCCCTTTGCCCCGTCTTTCTCCACTTCTTATGTCTATCCTGTAAGGTCTTTGTTCGAGGGCCGCATCCAGCCCGCTGCGGAGTCTCCAACGCAGAACCCGCCTGTTACATCACGCTCATCGAACGATATTGTTGGCCTATTCAGCACAACGTAAGATTTTTCGGAGAATTCTCAATCTATGTCTAATACGAAATCTTTTTACTCTGAGTATAGCAAGGATTCCAATGTCGAAACTCCGAAGCACAGCAACGCACCAGATGATAAATCAGAGAGTCGTAGAAAAACACGTTCGCGAAGAAGAGCAGCAAGCATCTCAGGTCTTCCACGATTGACAGAGAACGTTGGGAATTTAGATGCCGCAGGCCCTTCTAGTTTTACATTGGGAATCTCATCCAATGCGAAACGACGGAAATCAGGCCGGAAAATTTCTTCCAACAGCAGTGATCCTTCCACCAGTGACAATCCTTACTTTCCCAACACATTTTCTAGTATATCTCCCCCCTCGCCCGCGCCCCCATCCAGCTTAGCCACGCTCGAAACCGTGTCCTCGTCTATGTCAGTCGATCAAGTACTTGGAAGCCAGATACGTGACATCTTCCAACAAGGGCCATATTCAATGTATGCGTCTCCTTTACCCATTTCTGTAGGCGATGTGCCTCCTACGGCAAGCCCTTTGCGACCGAGTCTTCTTGCTGCCCCACTCACGGATGAATCTCCCTACGCCCCGTGGAAAGACACTCGTGTTGAAGACATGTCAGCAACAATCACTATAAATGCTACATATAATGCTGGCCCTTCTCCCGCTGAAGCCCCTGAATTCTATTTTCAAATGTGGAACCTCCGCCCACCCATCCCGCTTCACTTGCTGGTTCCCAAACTGCTGTGGCTACACCAACTGCGACATATCCAGGGGAAGCGAATTACGATCAAGGCTCTCAAAGAGACGAAAATGCACTGGGACTGCCGTTTAACCCTTCTGAATATGGTATTGTTCATTTGCCATCCTTGCCAGCTTCGAGAAGTACAAGTGAAAGAGGCTCCTCTGCTACATCTTCGAGATACAGAGATGGCAAATCAGGAAGTGGCAAGTCTAGGCTGGGCAGCACACATAAGTTTTTACGAGACAGCAAGGTTAGTTCCGCTACGGGATCGGGATCGAGTAGCCTCTCAAATCAAGCTGTTACATCAATGTCCCCACAACCTGGGACGGGTGTTGGAACGCCATCCTCAAGTGAGCAATCACAGCGAGGTTCATCAGAAGTCTTTTCTAGTGATGATGTCGGGAGTAGTCTCACTTCAGACGAACCCTACACAACTTTCAAATTTCGAACTCTGGAAGATGAAAATGGGAATCATGTTGTCATCGGAAGAGAAGGTAACCTAGAACGATGTGAGGATGAAGTATGTCGTCTTTTCTCTTGAAAGATTTTCGTGGCATTATTCATCATGATTCTTACCTAGCCTATTCGTACACCTGGAGCCGTGCAAGGATTTGGCGTCCTTATTGCTGTCCGTGAAATAGGTGACGCTCTAGTCGTTCGCCAAGTCTCAGAGGTATATTGATCTTTATTCAATCGAATATTCATTTTCACCACTGTAGTCAACATAGAACTCTTCAGAATTGCTTGGGATGCCGCCCCACTTTCTCTTCGACCTCGAGTGCTTCACGGATACCCTGCCAGACGCACAAGCTGGCGTACTTTGGGAAAACATCGAGTTTTTGACTGAGCCAGAGCAACATTTGGAGGAGGATCAATTTAGCCCTGACGTCTTCCTGCTCAGTGGATACGGTGCACCAGGATCAGCTCTGCCCAATGAATCAAATTCCATTGATGGCAAGAAGATATGGACTTGCTGGTGTGCCATACATCGGTCCCAAGCAGTAGATGACGATACTGCCACTCCTGGGTTGATCATTATGGAATTTGAATTGGAGAGAGACATTCTGAATCCTTTATATCCTCCTGTGACTTTGAATCAAGCACCATCCACAATTCCTTCACTCATGCCTGGCCAGGACTCTTCCACCAGCAACATTACAGTACCGCAGACGGAGAATCACCGCAACATGAATTCCCCAGCGGGAACCGTGAGTTCTGAAGGTTCTGGCCAATCGACCGCTGGCAAGCATCCATCCGCATCGAAAAGTACACATTCGCTGGCATCACCTAGCACAGATAAAAATTCACGGGCTGTGACTCCTCTGTTCGGTTTACAAGGCGATGAGAATGGACACCCTCTAAGGAAGACATTCTCAAGAGCACGACTAGTCATTCGCGGCCTCTGCCTGCCCTGGAGCGCTTCGCCGAATGACGCGGGCCTATGACAAGTCCAACGACCAACCCACACCCAGCAATCGTCGTTATAGGCGATATGCTCCACGCGGAAACTCTTCTGTTGGGATGATGGACGTGCTTGCAGTTATGGCACAGATCAATGAGCAACTTGGAGCCGCCTCTGACCTTGAAACATACTTGAAGGTCGTAGTGGGTGTGATCAAGGATCTGACCCTGTTCCATCGTGTTATGGTGTATCAGTTTGATGAGATGTGGAATGGACAGGTTGTGGCGGAGTTAGTGGATTGGAACCAGTCGCATGATTTGTTTTTGGGATTGCACTTTCCAGCAGGAGATATTCCAGCGCAGGTAAGTCTATTTGCCCTAATTTCAGAACAGCTTCTCACAAGACAAATCATTTGGTTTTCAATTTTTAGGCACGTCGGTTGTACGAGCTCAGTAAGCAGTGCTCTGCATCTTTCTGTCATACTAATGAAGAAATTTCTACCCAGACAAGGTTCGCCTGCTTTATGATGCAAGCCGTCCGACCGCTAGGATTGTGGTTCGCAGCAGGGAAGACCTTGAAACACCTTTGGTAAGATATCATCCTTGTATCAATAGATTTTATTCAAAACTTTTCCAAAGAATATGACGCATTGCTACCTTCGAGCTATGAGCCCAATACACGTCCAATGTATGAGCATTTCTTCTGTTGGCCACAAAAAGAACTAATTTGAGACCTTCCGTAAGATCTCGAAAATATGGGCGTGCGAGCTTCTATGTCTATTGTAAGTTTAATAAATTACCACATATGCCATTCCACTGATGCTAATAGACCACAGTCTATCATGAGTTTTGGCCAGTTATGGGGTCTTATAAATTGCCATTCGTACGGAACCCATGGAATGCGAGTTTCTTTTCCCGTTCGTCAGATGCTGCGTCTTCTTAGCCAATCCATATCCAAAAATATTGAAAGATTGAGCTTTGCCCAACGGCTTCATACTCGAAAACTCGTGTGTCAGATCACAAGCTTTTTTGTGGATATTTCTCACATGCTTTTCGTCGTCCTTAGATTAACACCATGACTTCAGAACATCAACCAGTGCGTAGACTAGGAATATGTGTTCGAGATCCTCGTCAGGATAACTTGATTAATGTTCTTACTTTTGATAGACTGGATACATTGTTAGCAATGCAGATGATCTTCTTGGGCTGTTCGATGCCGACTTCGGCATATTGGTAATTGGCGAAGGTGCCAAAATCCTTGGACCCAATCAACACGGACAAGAAATTTTGATAATGGCGGAATATTTACGATTGAAACAATATGAGTAAGCTCTCCCCTTAGATCAACTTTCATTTGGCTGATTGACCTCTATTAGCACAATTCAGGCATCTCAAGCTGTAATCAAGGATTTCCCTGATCTAGAACTAACAGCAGGTTAGTTATCCGACCTTCACAAGATTCATTTTCATTGCATCTGACATCTGACTACAGGATTTGAAATTATTGCGGGATTGTTATATGTACCTTTGTCAAGTAGTGGGAAAGACTTCATCGCCTTCCTGCGGCGCGGTCAACCCCATCAGATTCGCTGGGCCGGTAGGCCTCATAAAGAAGGTCAAGAAAGCAAGCTAGAGCCGCGAGCGTCCTTCAAAATTTGGTCGGAGACTATTGCTGGCCGAAGTCGAATGTGGACCAACGAGCAACTGGAGACCGCTGGGGTTTTAGCTCTTGTATACGGCAAGGTTCTTCTGATCAGTGAGATATCCCCTTGACTCTCACTGATGACGTTATCTTGTACAGTTTATCGAAGTGTGGAGAGAAAAGGAGAATGCACTGCAAACAACAAGACTCACAAATTTGTTGCTTTCTAATGCAAGCCACGAAGGTTAGACAACAGTATAAGTTCTAAGAAACTGGACTTAGCTTTGTTATGAACAGTTCGCACACCTTTGAATCACATTATCAAGTGAGATATGTTCTTCGAATTAATGGTTTACCTTTTTTAATAACCCCATTTCACCCAGCTACTTGGAAATGGCAATGAACGGACGCTTAGATGGTGAAACACGGGATAATCTAAGCAAATCTCATGCCGCTTCAAAGGTGTTTGTACTTCTAATTAATGTATTTCCCTGTCATTGACCATCTCGTCAGAGTCTTTTATTCACTATCAATGACTTGCTTGTTAGTATAAACTATATTATTTCTCAGCCCTCGCCCTTTCAACTTTACGCTAGGATCTAACAAGACTGGAAACTGGGAATGAAACGTCTTTCAACGAACCTTTCGACCTTCACTTCACTATTAAAGAGGCTACACACTTATATCGCAAAGAGGCAGCACGCCGCAACATTGCGTTTAATTTGGACATCATGGATAGTCCGATTGCGGTAATTGGAGACTCTAACAAGATTCGTACGGTTGTTCAAAACTTGACAGCAAACGCTCGTACGTACTATGCTGGCTACAAACAGGATTTTTTTCTGATAGGTTGTCATCCAGTCAAATATACCTCCAAGGGTTCGATTACTGTTTCTTGTACAACATTCGGCGAGCCAGAAGGCCTTCGACGTACTAATCAAACCGCCGTCGAAATTCTCGTTGAAGATACGGGTTGTGGCATAACACCAAATAAATTGGAGAGTATTTCCGAGAATTTGAACAAGTGCAATCTTCAGAACCAAAATCACATAACAATACAGGAGTTGGTCAGTAGCTATCTTTCCACTATAAACCATTCATTCATCTGAAAGGCGTGCGTCTAGGTTTGGGTCTAGCGGTCGTTGCACGGATTGTTGAACAACTTGGAGGTCAGCTACGCGTTAATTCGACGATAGGAAAAGGAAGCCGTTTTTCTTTTTTGATACCTCTGGCCTTATCGGTGGAAAGAACCTTTTCGCGCCAAGGAAAATCCTCACTTTCATCCGGGTCCTCAAGGGCTTCCCCAGGAATGCACGCGAGCTCTCCTTCCTCTAGCGTCCGTTCTGGAGGCTTTGTAGAGAATGATATTAACAACCTTGTTGAAGCGTTTTCATCAAATCAGGAGACATCAATTTCTCGACAATTTCTACTAACCGATGAAGGACGACAGGCTGAAGGGTCACGATCGTCATTCAATCGTACTCGGCGACCATCAACAGGGATTTTTGAAGTCACCGACTCTCAAATGCCTATCCGACCAGTAAAGATGCATTCGCTGAATACAGAAATACCCCCCCGAAAAAGAACACCCCCCAGATCAAATGCGGAGGGTACGATTCCAAGTATTTTGAGACAGCCGTCTTCTACACCCCATGTTTCTGCCGAGAAGTTGGCTCAGGGGAAATTGCGTGTTCTGATTGTGGAGGTAAGTCATTGTTGTCACCAATTCTCTGCCCTCTCTGTTGAACACACCTTGTTTTCAGGATAACGACATTAATCGTACCATCCTTGCTAAGCGTCTCACAACAGATGGGCATCTAGTCGTCAGTACCACTAATGGACAAGAAGGTCTTGACAATGTGGTCGCAGATTATTCCTTCGACGCAGTTCTTATGGATATACAGTAAGCACTAGCTGAAAATTTTATGCTGTTGTTAACCAATCTACCATAGAATGCCAATTCTAAATGGCTTCGAGGCCACCCAAAAAATAAGAGGCTTCGAGAAAAAGTTGAACGCAGAGATAGTTCGGCGCCCTTCTCAAGTCCTTAATGGGAGAATTCCGATCTTCGCTGTCTCGGCCTCGCTTTTAGAGCAGCAGCGAGACAAATTGGCCAACCATGGGATGGACGGTTGGATCCTTAAGCCTATCGATTTTAAAAGGCTGAGTGTCATCTTAAAGGGCGTCATCGACTCTTCACAGCGACAGAACGACGTCTATCACCCAGGGTGCAGCTGGGAAAGAGGCGGTTGGCTGAAAGACGCCCGCAAATAGGGTGCAAGTCAATATGAAGAAGTGTTGTTATTCACATTCATCTGGCTTTCAGGAGAGCCGTGCATCCATCTAACTCATTTACACGATTCAATATTGCATACGTGACTTCTCTTCTTCGCCGCATAAATGTGTGCATTATACCACCTCCTCATATACGCATGTTAGGCAAACTTACAATGCATCATAGAATACAAAAATTTACCGAGTCTTTTCGAATATCGACAAATATGCTGTCTCAATGTTAAGTTCGTTACGTTCAGCTTGACTGTAATTAAAGTATGCGATGTTATTAGTTAAGCAATGCATTTTGTATGCTGCACTATTAAGGTGGTGAGATACTGAATGCACTGATACGCCACCTCGTTCTATAAACTACTAGGCATAAATATAATAGTGTGTCCATCCGCAGGGTGATGTCTGTCTAATGTGAAGTCCATGCAACAAAGCCAATAGCGTCCTTACATCATTTAATCATCCACTTCTTCATCCAACGATAGACGATGGATGCATAGATTTACAACAGCTTCGGCGTTGATTGGAATTGCGTTTCCTTGAAAGCCGTCGACGTATCGTGGAATTGGAAGGCCTGGGCTGGTGAAGTGTCTGAGAAATGCGGAACGCTCATTAATGAGAATTTGGAACATTGGATAAGGAAGAACGTACTCTGCATCCCAAAATCCGTAATGGGTCATACCAAGGGCGCGTGTCGTATATTCGTAGTCATGTGCAAAGCCCTGAGGAAAGAAGAATTCTATGACGGTCGAGCGTGGATTGGGTTTCATCCATAGCAGGGATGTAAGACCATTTCCATGCACGCCCATCATTATCTAGTAGATGAACAAAGAGGATGTTCAATATTGCCCGCAGACCATCATTGACACAGGCAACATACCGTCGTGCGTGCTGCCAGCCGAATTTGGTCAAGTCGCGTCATCTCCTCTGCATTGACCACATTGACCTCGTAGCCGAACTGATCTCGCAGTTTGTAGAGAGCTGCCACTAATTTATCGTGATGCTCAGGAATTAACATGCGCCTGCCCCATTTCTGACGCGAAATGTAGGTGATGACAGGAGTTTGAGTAGTCCCAGCGCCCACTTCGCTGTGCATACCTGCGAAATTCACGACGTTGTTGCGAATGGGTTGCCACCAGTTCATGCTACCAGGAAGAGCGTTGGGCGCGCCGGCCGTCCGCTGGTAGCGAGCATAATTGTATGAAAGCATAGCAGAGGATCGGTCCGCGACGATGACGCGCTCAAAAACAAAGGGCCGTCCCATTTCGGCGCGGTCCAACCAGCCGTCCTTGAATTCCATAACTACTGAGGGAAAGGACGAGCGCAGGACCCATTGATTCATCGATGCGTAGTCGCGCCAGTGGTGATTGTCGAGGTGTCTGAAAAGAATCCGGCGCGCGGGGGGTAATGTGCTGTTACCTTCCGCTGAAATGACCTCGTCCAGTGAGGCGTATGTTCGCCAGAATCCAAACCATAGCTCTGCAGCCCAATGGTAATAATGCGTGATGCTGCACAGAGGAGACACGAGTTTAAAAGATTAGTTCCCGTATCTAAAATAAGACACTCACTATTGAGGTGGGTCATTGACAACGAACTAGGACGTATGCGAGGAACAGATGAAGAAAAGAACTGGAAATAGGAAGACAAAAAAACGCACCGACACGCCATCAATAATATGGGCTCCTGTCCCGAATAGCTTTGCGGCATTTTTTGTGGAAATGACTTGGATGTCCTTGTCCGTGGGCAATCGACTATCTGGTGAGGGGTTGCCTTCTTCAATGTAGGCACCCGTCGAATAGATAAATCGCACATCGGGAACGGTCGAAGGCTGGTCTGAGACGATATACACAATGCCATTAAGGAGAAATAAGTTGTCGAATATAGTCCAACCTGGGTTTGTAAGGTATCAACTAGTGGCACGAGATAGGAGCGATGCTCGCGAGCTCACCTGGTACATGCGATACTACTGTCGTTTCTGGCGGTGGAGATGAGCCCCAATTCAGTCTTGACTCTATCTTGTGTGGCTTGTGCAACTCTATGGGCAACTGTAAGGGAGCGGAGGTGTTTGTGGATGCGAAGTGCGGTAGTGCATCTGATATTGAGGGCGCGCTGCTGTGGGTGAAAAGAACGAATAGAGTGAAAAGGACGGTGGAGAGGAGGACCTCGCGAGGAGTGGGGGGCGACAGTGCCATGGTGGCGGACAATTCGAGGCAACAATTCGGTTTCAAAATCACTATTTTTGATGACCCTCTATTTTTAGTGCCAAGTACTAATTTACATAACAGCCCTCAAAGCACCCCCGTCCAGTCGTACTTGCTATACTTTTTCCTGAACTTGTCTACTCGCTCCCCGTTCTTCCGCAGGTCCACTTTTCGTGGCCTTCGCCATCGCCGTGGCTCCAAATCCAACACGCTCCCAATAATTTCGTTAGCGAAATAGCTTGTTACGAGATGATCACTTAGTTCTATCGGCGACCATCATCAATGGAGCATCACTCACGATGGGAATTCTCCTCCGCCTTTCTCCCCCTCTTCTAGCCCGTCTTCGTCTTCGTCCTGCGCTGTTGCTGCGCCTTCAATTACGTGGCCATACCCCTTCTCCCCTTGTGGTCAAATTGGACCATGAAGTAGGGGAGATTGGGCACCATGGCACGCCTAAATCCACCCGGTCGAGCCGAGAAGTCGATCAATTTTCTATGCTGAGACCACTCTGCTTCTGATGAGAGGATTGATTCCTATAGCTGTATGAACAAAATGGCAGTTACAAGAAAACGTATATGACCCACCTTGAAATACCCGGGGAGCAAATCGAACAGGTCCCAGGGTACTGGTACACATTCGATATACGTATGTTTTTGCTTTTTCATCGAGACCACAGTCTCGAAAAATACAACTCCCTTATCTTCTTCTGCATACATCTTCATCAAACATTTCATGAAATTCTAGTGACGGACATAAGCAATCAGTGTCAAGAGCATATTGCTAAAACTTACCCGAGTTTCATCCCATACATCATCGTCACCTTCTAGCATGTTTAGATAGTGTTGTATGGGAACGATTAAACAATGACCATCGACTAGTTCTTCGGTCAATGTACAAGATAGATATACTCGTGTGCCCATTGCAATAACAGGTGCTTTCGGCGGTGAATCGTCCTCGCCGTAACAAAAGTTGCAGGTGGCCAATGCCTTTTGAGTCTGTTTATAATCTGAATAGAAATGTCATTTCGTGGCGGATCGACGATAAAAAGATTCGTAGACTTACCATTGATGGCAAATTGACGCTTCATGGCATCGGAACGCATTTTCTGTCTCCCGAGTTTCTCAGCATTGTCATCGATGTACTCCAGATCATTCTATTGAAATATTAGCGCTGATGGCTATGTATTTATGAATACAACTCACTTCGAATTTTCCATCGCCCATAACTGCACGCGCGTATTGCGCATCTAAGTTTTTCTGGTCTGCCATACCTGCGCCCATTCGTTCTTGCCGCAGCATTTCACCGAGAGTTACCTTATCGTCGTCAGGGTTGATTCGAATGACTTCGCCAGTTTTCCGATCATGAGTCTCATAATGCTTCGAATAAATATTTAGCTTTACACATAGGTGACAATTTTGTGCAATAATTACCTTCTCCTTCTTTTTCCTATTACCAGGAAGAGCGGGTTCGGCCTCCTTCCCATGCCCAACGTCGTACAATCTTCCCCTGGCATCTAGAGTAGGTAGGACCTCAACTTTCTTCCTCACTCCGTCCTCTATTGTTCCATGCGCCTTTCGTGCCTCGGCTTCATACTCTTCTTCGAGTTTCTCCGCATCAGGCGAACCCATGAGCTTAGCACGTATGACTTTAGCTTGGAGCTTATTTAACGATGAAGGCGACAAAGCTCTCGCTTTCGAACCAGCCGGCAGCTGTGGAGGCGTCATCACACTAGGGATCGGAGTATGTGCTTGTGCCAACGGAGAACCGGCTTGCGAGGGAAGCCTCAATGAGTCGAGGCGCCTATTCGCAGGCGGGCGCTGCGCCTCTGGTGCTGGGGACGGCGTAGACGGTCCACTCTCGGGCATCCCGCCCGGGCGCCGAAACGAAGAGCTCCTGCTTGACCCGCCGCTAGCGCCTACATCGGTGAACATGAGGCGCTTCTCGCCGTCTTTGCTAAAGTGGGTCGGCCGTTCTTGCCCACGGCCGCGCTCGCGGTCGCCGCCCCTTCGTCCTTCGCGTTCGTCGAGGATGCGCCGCTCTTCCTTGGCTTCTTCAAATGCTTGGAGAGACCCGAATCGGTCGATGCCGACTTGCTCGAGGGGGAGGCCTTCCTCTTCGGCGGTTTCGTAAACGCGCCGGAGGCGCATCATGCGCCATTGAGAGCCAGGGCCGCCGGGTGTGAAGGATGGCGGAGGCGGAGGCGGTTCGTCGGAATTCAAGGGCACACCCTCTTTGAGATCTTGGTTGAGTTCCCTGTAACTGATTTTTGGCTATGAATTAACCATCATGAGTCAACCGTGAACAGCGCATGCATCTAATTAGGATCACTACCTTTTCAGGGTCGGGTTTATTAGGTCGAGCTTTCGTCCTCTCTTTACCAAGACTCGAAAAGAAGTCGACTCCTCCACCAAGCGTGCGCGCATCACCAGATGCCTCCCCATAGCCATCCATATACGAGTCCTTGTCGTCCAGTGGAAACTCCCGTCGGGGGTGGTTTTCAGCAGGTATACTAGGCGTAGATGGCTCCAGCATCATCCAGTCATCACGTTTGAGTGAGGTGGTAGCGGTGATACTATGAGGCAGTGGGGCACCATTGTCTTCTGTCGGCGTAGTTATCTTGAGACTTTCTGCAGTCGGTATGTCGGCTGCAAGGACCTGGTTTAAGGATGCTCAGCGCAAAAACCAAGGACATAGTTGTTTGCGCACCCGTTCGCCATCCATATCTATATCCTTTTCCTGCCACATATTTTCGTCATTGGGGTCATCGTCCACGATGTCCATCTTCTTCTCTGCGTGCCCTTTCTTATCCTTGCTTTTCTCTTTATCCTTCTTATGGTGCTTGTGATGTTTCTTTCGACTGCTGCTCTCCTCTTCGTCGTCATGTCTATGACGCTTCTTGTGTTTGCGGTCGGGATCATCTTCTCTGTGCTTGTGGTGCTTTGATTTATGTTCGCGCGAATGTTTGCTGCTCGAGGCTTCCTTCTCCATCATATTGATGTTCATTGTTTGGTATACTGGTTGAAAGTCAGTTTCAAAGGCTAATAGATGGTGAGATATAGGATAAATGTCGAGCAGCGGATTTGGAATAGTCGAGGCTGCTAGAGCAATGCAGAATGGAATTGATTTCACTTGGCACTCGTCAGTCGCGTCGTCCATCACGTGCCTATGGTGTAAGTCTTGTCGCGTTGTTCCTGTTGACCACTTGATGGAGTGAGTTTGCAACAGTGCAACCAAAGTTATTTATGACTTGTAGGCCAGAGCAAAACGCCAGGCGTCGCCTGCTCTGCCTGCTCTCTCCACATCGTAAGTATCGAAAGCTCGGAATACTCTTGAAACCTCCCTATTGGAGCGATTTGGGAACATTTCCAAGTCAAAATGCCTTCTCAACACCTTAAAGGCAAGTCGAGCAAAAGCAAGCCACATCGACAAAGCCAGTCCTCGAGTTATAGTTTTGTGACGAAGGTGAGACTGAAAACACTTTTTATTTCTGCGGAGACCTAAATAATGTTCTAAGATCATCGTCTCTAGTTTAGCGATTGCTGTTCTTTCTGCGCTTTATTATTACCAATACGGCTCAAGCACAAACTTCATTAACGCGCAAAATGGTCACACCGAAGTTGCCATAGAAGACTCTGTTATATTTACGGTAGTCGATCTACCTGGGAAGGGGAAGGGGGCAATCGCAGCTCGCGACATTAAAGTAGGTTTTTCCATCGCTGATACAATTTCGAAAGTAAAGCATTGACATAAACTCAGCAAGGAGAAGTGATCCTTCGAGAGAAACCGCTATTCGTCGTTCCCCTACGAAGTCAGTAATTTTATAACCTAAAGCTAATGTCATCGGTCTTACGCCCATTCGGAATCTAGTAAACACCTCCCCCGCCGCCTTGATAGCAGCCCAGCTAGCGGCGTTGTCCCCTGCAGAAAGAGCCACCTTCCACAACCTGTCCTACGTGAACTTTCCAGAACATTTAGATCCACACGATAGCCCCGACGAAGTGGCGCTTGCGATTTTCCAAACGAATGCGGTCTCCGCCGGACAGAATGTTGGCATTTTCCCGAGAATGGCGCGCCTGAATCATGGGTGTTCGAGCGCTTTCAATGTTGTTTACACTTGGCGAGAAGAAGGGGGAGGATATTTGATTGTTCATGCTCTGAAGAGCATCCCCAAAGGACGTGTAAGTATCTGTCTTACGCATCAGATTATTTGGTGTTTATCAAGAAATCCAGGAACTGCTCACCACATACACTGATTCAAAGCGACCACGCCATGAACGCAGGTATGTAAAACCTTACGTCCTCTTATTATTCGGTTGACAACCTTGAAACAATTTAATCAGAGCATATCTAAGTCAACAATATGGTTTCCATTGTACATGCGATGTTTGTTCCCTCCCCGACGCTCTTTCGAAGGCATCAGACGAAAGATTGTCGGCTATCTCTACGCTATACGAGGTTTTTGCCACATGGGGCTCCAACACCATCGAGGGTCCTGAAGCTATCGACCATATACGAAAAATCTGGCAACTCGAAGACCAAGAAGGCTACTGGAGCGAACGTGGACAGTTGGCTGCAGATGCAGCTTGGATAGCAGCAGCGCATTCAGAGTCCGTGAACAGTTTTCATGAACGGTTTATGCGTCGGAATGGAAGATTGTACTTACACAGGCCTTATCAGTGCGATAGCCACGCAAGCGTGGGCAAAACTTGCTGTTGAATGGTACTCGTATGAAATTGGCGCAGATTCATCTCAAGTAGGCGCGATGAAGGCGGTGCAAGGTCGTCCCGAAAGCCATACCGCTTGGGCCACCAGGCAACCGCTCGCAGTACAAGGTCCAGGTGAAGTGCAACGTCGGTCATCTCCAGCTCCTTGTTTATCGGGATTTAACCCACTAATCTCTGTTTCCTAGATTGAGAAAGTGTAATATAAAGTTCCAAGGTTTTACTCATGCAAAAGACTTCGTTGTCTTGGCTCATTACATCTAGGGCCTTGCTGTCAGCTATTCAGCGTCAGCGGTATCACAACCCCATATAAAACTGAGGTCATTCACACGACTGCGTACGTCGAGACTATTATGATACCACTTGTAAGCAGCCGGGGAAAATGGGTGTTTTTATCACGGAAGTTGTCAAATTGGGATGCGGCTGGACTCGAGCTGGACCTTTATACCCAAGATATCCCATATTTGTGCTCTTCTCTTCCACCAAATGCTATGTGTTCCATTCCAGTTTTAGAGCTTGGGGTTGCTACATATTTCTGGCGATCCGAAGATACTTAGCGGTGTTGCAATGAATTCGACATGATCAAGCCTAAGGTAACATTGTGCATAGTAATCCGGCACCAGGCGGTCCCAGGTGGATATGGGGTCTGGATATGGCAGAAAGAAAGGCCTCGCAGCGTCATAGAGTGACTCAGTTAGACGTTTATTTGAGTAGAGCTGAGCTGAGAACCGGAAGAGGGAGCTGACTCTGAAAGCATTACATTATCATATGGGACCAAACATGATGCGACGACAGACTCCGAGTGCAGCGCCACGTCCAAGCTTGTTCTTATACCGCTTACCTCTCTCCTCGTTCTTTCGTCCGACGAAGCCTGTCCGCAGCCCAATAACTGCTGGCTACAACATAAGACAGCTGGTCGGCTTGTCCACACTGGTATTATTCCCTCACACCGTCTCTTGCAATGTCAGATCCCAATCGTACCACCTTTTCTCCAGCGTTTCCTTTCCCTCTAGCATATCTCTCAATGGCTTCGTCGTCGTCGGACGTGGTCATTCTCGCGGTTGGTGTTGTTCTTGCCGCTCTCTACCTCTTCCGTGACCAGCTCTTTGCTGCGTCAAAACCCAAAGCTACCGTCGTCTCCACATCGAAAGTCGCCAATGGTTCTGGCAATCCTCGTGATTTCATCGCAAAAATGAAAGAGGCTGTAAGTGCTCCTGCTCATTTCACATGTGAGTTCATTCATATTTACACTCGATTCTCCCCAGAAAAAGCGCCTTGTGATCTTTTACGGCTCGCAAACCGGTACTGCTGAGGAGTACGCCATTCGTCTCGCCAAGGAAGCCAAACAGAAATTTGGTCTTGCGTCCCTCGTCTGCGATCCCGAAGAGTATGACTTTGAGAATCTTGACCAGCTCCCAGAAGATTGCGCTGCCTTTTTCGTCATGGCTACCTATGGCGAGGGAGAGCCCACCGATAACTCCGTACAGCTTATGCAGAACCTTCAGGACGATTCCTTTGAGTTCAGCGGCGGCGAGCGCAAGCTCGAGGGTCTCAAATATGTCGTTTTCGGTCTTGGCAACAAAACTTATGAGCATTACAACCTCATTGGCAGGAATGTCGATAACATTTTGACAAAACTAGGCGCTATTCGCATTGGTGAACGAGGCGAAGGTGACGACGATAAGAGCATGGAAGAAGATTATCTGGAATGGAAGGATGGAATGTGGGAGGCATTTGCCACCGCCATGGGTGTCGAAGAAGGTCAGGGCGGAGATTCCGCAGACTTTGTTGTTTCTGAATTGGAGTCCCACCCACCGGAGAAGGTTTACCTTGGTATGTCGCGCAATCCTTTTACATTCGCTATTCTTCTCTATCAGATATCCAGGCGAGTATTCTGCACGGGCTTTGACCAAAACAAAGGGTATCCATGACGCAAAGAACCCGTACGCTGCGCCTATTAACGTGCCCGAGAACTCTTTGCTTCCCATGCGGATCGCAACTGTGTTCATATCGAATTCAATACTGATGGATCTGGTATCACTTACCAACATGGTGACCATGTCGGTTTGTGGCCCTTGAACCCCGACGTGGAAGTAGAGCGTCTCCTTTGCATTCTGGGTCTACATGACAAGCGTGACGCGGTCATTGGCATTGAATCCTTGGACCCCGCTCTCGCCAAAGTTCCTTTCCCGTTCCTACTACCTATGGCACTGTTCTTCGTCACTATATCGACATCAGCGCCGTCGCTGGTCGTCAGATACTTGGCACAATGTCTAAATTCGCTCCTACACCCGAAGCGGAAGCATACCTCAAGAATCTTAATACTGACAAGGAAGAATACCACAGAGTCGTCCACGATGGCTGCCTAAAACTCGGCGAAATCCTACAATTGGCAGCTGGCAATGACATAAAAGCGTTACCCACACCGGAAAATACCACCAAATGGTCCATTCCATTTGATATCATCGTATCCGCTATTCCCCGCCTACAACCTCGCTACTACTCCATTTCGTCCAGTCCTAAGCTCCATCCCAACTCTATTCACGCTACCGCTGTCGTTCTCAAATATGAGAATGTTCCGTCAGAGCCCGTTCCCCATAAATGGGTCTATGGTGTTGGATCTAACTTCTTGCTCAATCTCAAACACGCATCTAATGGCGAACCTGTCCCTCTCGTCAAGGCCGATGGTGAAGAACGCGTTGCTATTCCAGCTTATCTTATTGAAGGGCCTCGCGGTGCATACAAGACCGAGACTCATTACAAGGCTCCTATCCACGTTAGGCGGTCGACTTTCAGGCTTCCGACCAACCCTAAGAGCCCGGTTATCATGATTGGTCCCGGCACTGTGCGTATTAATATCCGATTCTGCCATTATCTCCTTGACATTGATGTTTTGCTTCTCACATAGGGTGTCGCACCTTTCCGTGGTTTCGTCCAGGAGCGTGTTGCTCTTGCTCGGCGTTCTATCGAAAAGAACGGACCTGACGCTCTCGCTGACTGGGGACGCATTTCTCTGTTCTACGGTTGCCGCAGGGAAGATGAAGACTTCCTGTATAAGGAAGAGTGGCCTCAGTATGAAGCTGAGCTGAAGGGCAAATTCAAGCTGCATTGTGCCTTCTCGCGCCAAAATTACAAGCCCGACGGAAGCAAGATCTACGTTCAAGACCTGATTTGGGACGACAGGGAGCACATCGCCGATGCTATTCTTAACGGAAAGGGCTATGTTTACATCTGCGGTGAAGCCAAGAGCATGAGCAAGCAAGTGGAGGAGGTCCTCGCCAAGATCCTAGGCGAGGCTAAGGGCGGTTCTGCAGAGGTGGAGGGTGCTGCTGAGATCAAGCTATTGAAGGAGCGCTCGAGGTTAATGCTGGACGTGTGGAGTTAAATATTTGTTAGACATAGAGTATATGACCAGCGATGACTTTTCCTCTCGTTTATTGCAGACCTTTTTAGGTCTTGATTCTTATCTCATGTTTCAACAATTTATTTTCAGTAGATGCATCTTTATATTTACTGTATTTTTTTGATTAAATTAACCAAGGGATTATGACTACTTAGAGCACCTGGAACTCGTTAAATGAATTCCGCAATGAACCTCTTGTTTGAAGGAGGGCGTTCAAGATACTAATCTAATAGTAAGATAGGGCGCTTAAAGTTGAAGTCATGCTTACGATCACGTGTATGCCGAGCGGTGCGTCAGTGGACCTGGCGATCAATAAATGAAGGGTCTTCTGCTATGCTGAGGAGACCATTCTCGAGGCCATTCCTCCTTCGCCAATTCTCGACGTTCTCTCCAGTATGGAACGCGCAACGGCCAATACAAGTTAACACTAATAAAGAGGAGAAAGCCACAGAGCCGCAAAATACTCACATTCCACCAACTACCGTCACAGAGGATGTTCGAACGAAATCACCTCTTCCGACCCACTCCGATGCCAGCTCATCCTCAAAGCCTGGGCCTTCCGTCACCCCCGAACCGCTTACTGCCTATGACATAGACCTTGTGAAGCAACGTATTCGTTCTTGGACTGAGCAAGCAGCCATTGCTCTTCGGAATAAAGCAGATGACTTCACGGCATCATCGAAGGCTACATTCTCTCAATTGGGTTCAGAGCTCAATCGAGTGACGGGTTATGAAGAAATTGAAGTTTTGAAGCGCGGTATAGTGGCACAAGGCATGCAAATTTTGATCCTTTACATTACAAAATGTACTGAAATATTCTACAACGTAGAGGAGCGGATAAATGCTGCGCGTGAAGCGTCCAAAACAGCGAAGCAAGCACTCGCAAAAGCTGTTGCTCAGAGATCCGATTCCCAACGCGAAGTCAACGATCTCCTGAGCCGAAAATCGACTTGGGACGACAGCGATGTCGGTCGATTTACGACGCTCGTTAAACGGGATCATATTACGAACAGGAAGAAGCGCGTGCAAAGGTGGCTGCCGACGAGACCGAGGCCGCTGTTGACAAGGAGTTCAGCCAACTGTTGCGCGCCATTCTAGCGCGTTACCACGAAGAACAAGTATGGTCAGACAAGATTCGTAGCGCGTCAACATATGGATCCCTCGCGGCGCTTGGCCTGAACATGCTCGTTTTCATCATAGCAATTATCGTCGTGGAACCATGGAAACGGAGACGTCTGGCCCAAACGTTTGAGCGCAAAATAGAGGAGTTGAGCGAGGAGAATGAAGCACGACTGGCTGCTAGTATGCAGTCGATCAGCCAGCAGATCGTTCAACAAGCAACGTTGATAGAGTCGCTGAAGGAGGAATTCGTAAGAAAGACGGAACCCGCATCGGAACTGCAACCACAACCATATCCTATAACAGGGGCTCAAGAACCTGTCTCTGGCGTCAATGTCCTATCATGGCAGGTTTCGCATCGGCAGTTAGAGATGGCAGCTATGGGAGCGGGCGCATTTGCGATCGGTATACTGAGCAGTGTGCTGTTGGGTCGATAATTTATAGCAGTATATATGTTTAATTGATTATCTTCAAACATTTACACTGCGATATGCCCGACAATGCACTCTTCCAAACCGAATATTTCAGTCAAGTTCAAACCACAATGAAAACAAATGTACCTATCATATAACAGTTCTCCAGATGAGCTGGACATAGGACACTCCATCCATGCCTCAATATCCCATTTATACCATCCCCAACCGTCTTTAATCTGTTATGATGTTTATCAGCCAATGGTTTTTCAATAAATGGACATGAAGACCGAATTACTTCTGGCTTTTTATGAGGCGCCAGAATAACAAGCCACCTCGCTTTCAAGCTCAGCTGCCACAGAAGCGCGAACAGAGCTGAAGGATTTTCGATGAGATGCAATGCGAACGAGCAGATGACCATTTCCACTTGATGCGGCCTTTCTACATCTTCTGTTGTTTCGTTGGACTGCGATGAGGCGACGTCGCGTATGGATCCATCGACGATGTTTACGCATGTAGCGGGCATCAATCCTTCAGCAATTGATTCAAAGGAAAGCTCGGAGCAATGGTAGTTGGTCCGTTCTTTGTATGCCGCTGCTGTAAACTAGGAATGTAAAAGGACTGATATCATTTAGCTGTTAGACTGATTCTTACTGGATCTGCTGCTGCTATCTGAGGCTTCGGAAATTCAGGACCAAGAGGCATAGGAATGATTGCGCTTTTTCTTTGTGGACGCGCGACTGGGGGACGAACAGAGCCAGCTGGATTTGGGGCGTTTAGTGACTCCTGATGTGATTTCTTCCCGGAATTACACCATTCGAAGAAAGCTAATGTCACTTCTCCGCTAAAGCAGGCTTGAGTTCAATAAAATTGGGTTATCCAAACGACAACGGCCATGTACAAAGGACGCACCTTCCTGTCAACGCGAAGTTAGCATTAGCCTCCAAATTCAACTGTAGTCTTAACCAGTTTCAACCTGAATGTATCAACTCACCACAGGCCATATCAAAGAGCATGATCTGCTCCGAAGTTATCCTTGAAATGACTTCGCGCTCGTTGTCCCACCACCTAGTAGTTTGGCAGGTTCATCATGACTTCATGAGTACTAGAGTCCAGCAACAAATCCCGATTCAGAGCAGACCTATTAAACCAAGCAAACAGATTTGAACGGATTCCTGGATAATGAGGGTTGCGATAACTTGATCCAACTTTTTTGTAGTACTGCCAAATGCACTAGTTCAATCAACATGCCGAAACAAAGTGAAATTCGGACGTGCCTCAGCCACTCCATGTTCGCCGTAATTGTCCCGCATTGACATCGAAAGGTTCCCATTCACTGTTACTCTGTCCCCGCGCGACATAGTAGACTGAATTTGGCGAATTCGGGGAGAAAGAAGGCAAGAATCGGAGATGAAGATATGATGGGGGCTCACTGTAATAATAATATGTGCCGGCCCGTAACTGCCAAGACTGACGCCGGTGTGGTAATTCGCTGCCAGAAGAGTTGGCGTCAGGTTGGCGTACTACATAACGCACATGTTCTCCGGAATCTTAGCAAGCTTGATAGTTTGAAGCTCCAATCTTTCTCCACCCTATTCCATGACCCATTTTGATTGGCCATATTTCCGACATACCTGCGTAAACCGGCTTCCTAAACTCCTCAAATGACTTCATTCATCATTAATGCGCACAAGAACCGACAACCTCATCCTGATTGGGCTCACCACCCCGACTGCGCCTTTTGTCGTATCCTGAAGGGTGAACTGCCGGCTAACGTAGTATATGAGGACGACGAGGTGATTGCTATACTGGGTGAGTAACAACACAAGTTGTTGACGGGACTTGTACAATGAACTAATGCCGCGCAATATTTCGTGACTCGTTTCTGTCATGCAGATATCTTGCCTCTGAGAAAGGGCCATACTCTCGTCATTCCGAAAGCTCACATATCTAGGCTATCAGAACTTCCTCCTGAAATAGCAGGCGCTGTAGGAAGATCGGTGTCGAAGGTTGCTCATGCACTCACCCAAGGTCTATAGGCAATAGCTGCTATCCTCATAAACTATCGAACTAAACTTTAGACATATTTGTTTCAGCTCTTGAAAATACAGCTTTAAATGTTGTTTGCAATCAAGAATATGCGCAGGCAGTACCTCATGTCAGTAGCCGTTGATGTTGAACTTTCTCTGATAATTTGACATGGTTAATATCCTATACAGGTCCATTATCACATAATCCCGGCTCCTAAATTTGGAAGCTCTGCTAAAGGAGTAGAAGCAACGAATGAAGCTGTTGGAGGACGCGCACCGTTGACGCATCGAGATATGCACCAGAAAGAATTTGAGGCACGAGATGAGCTCGACGAAGACGAAGCAAAACTTCTCTTGGCTCAAATGCGTTCGCGTCTTTGAACCAACCGCCAACGAGATTATACCCTTTCTGAAGACACTCATCTATGTTGCTATTCCAGTTTCGCAGTAAGACATATTTCGGGTTAGACCATATAGGGGCGATTATTAATTTAGATGCCATTCTCTAATCCTCAATCTCTAATGGATTTCGAACATTCGTGTTGTCATTGGGTTTTAACTGATATAAAGGTGCATTCTGAATGCAATTAGATGCTAATTTACTTAGATTGTATCTTCGACTTGCACTTTACTTGTACTCTCGGTAACGCCAGCGTCGACAGGGATCGGACGTAAGCATAATTACTGGCCGTCAGCGTGGGTACGCTGTGGAGATGCAACTAGTATGCAAACTAATAAGTCAATAATCTTATATAAAATGTCCTACTTTCTCTCATGGGATTCAAAGGAAAACGAGTTCGAATTGAGGGTCGGAGTTGGTCGGAGACGATGTGACAATGTAAACGCGTGACCTGCATTTGACGCGACTTGTCACTGACGCGCATCAAATGTTGCTTATTCCCCGGGCCCTTCCACGCACACTTCCGTACCATGTCTGCTCCCCAGTCTGATGAAGAGACTCAGCTAGAAACGCAGGGTGACAATTTACAGTACGAAGAGCCTCAGAATGCCGAAGATGAAGAAATGGAACCACTCGAGCCTGATGTAGAAGATGCTCAAGATGCCCATCTGGCTGAAGGCGACCACGAACAGACAGACTCACAAGATCAAGTTGCTCAGTCAAAGAAGCGGAAGAAAAAGGAGCCAACAGAGTTGGAGAGAGAGCCCGGGAAATCCTTATTACCCATCTCTAGGGTGCAAAAGATTATAAAGGTCGATAAGGTGCGACTACCTGTTCTCAACTTCTCACTTTGTTCAGTAAGGTTGATTGGTGAACACGTTGGTCCAGGAAATACCCATTGTTGCAAAAGAAGCTACCTTCTTGATATCTCTCGCGACTGAAGAGTTTATTAAACGTCTGACAGAGGCGGGCTATGCAATGTCACAAAAGGAAAGGCGGACGACTGTCCAACATAAGGATCTAGGTATGTTTCCTGCCGTGAGATCATTTCAATCCCCAGAAGGACTGAATCAGTTTCCAATCTACAGTAACTGTAACTAGAAGAGCAGATGAATTTTGGTTCTTAGAAGGTAAACTTGATTTTGTGAATCAGAATAACAGCTCCTCATGAAATTTCTCCTAGATATTATGCCGTTGAGGTCCAAACCGAAAGGAACAGGTGTGCTGGATCATTTTGTTGGGGGAAACAAGAAAGATGATGGAGATATTGTAATGAATGAGGATGGAACTATGTACGCTGCTGGCAATGCAGAAGATGATCTATGATTTATACTTGAGTGCTTTTAAAGGCTGATAGCCGGCTACTTCGGGCCGCCGATCTTTTAGTCAATATCTCGGCTCCAGGGGCTCCTTGTCCACTGTTCCCTCCCAGAGCATTTGCTCCGAGAGACTGTTCACACCAATCTCTTTTTCCAGTTGATTCAAACCCTTCAACATGAAGATTGTCTCGACATTTCATCCTTCTTCCTCTGTTCTCTCGTCTGTGAAATGTCAACTTGGCTCTCGAGATCTCGAACATCTTGTGGTTGCAAAGATAAACAGGCTCGACGTCTACTCACTAAGACCACATGGTCTGCAACATGAGTGCGTTGTAAACATATGGGGGAAGATATGCTCTGTGAAGAGCATCCGTATTTCAGTAGGTCCCATTCATACAGCCTATATGACCTTCGAGGCTGAACGTGAGACAGAGCTATGAAACGCGTTCGAACATTGCTGTGATGCTTACGCACCCCGATCCCGAATTTATCATCCTCGAATACCAAGAATCAGAGACTGGACTGCAGAACTCATAGTGAAAAAGCAACTGTCTCTCTTCGAGCGCTTACCCCGAACCGCAGAGTTCTTTACCGATTTCCTTGTGCACCCTTCTGGGAAGCTTGCAGCAGCTAGCTACTATGCTGGAAAGCTCAAGATCATTACATTTAAGGCGGGAAACTATAGTGAGGATTTTGATGTTTCGTGAGTAGCCTTCCATGCACATTACAATATCTTTCGTATCTCATCATGCAAAGGTTGCCGGAGATAAACGTGCTATCGATTTGCTTCCTACCAACCTCTGAGGATGAATTTACCTTGGCCATTCTCTATATCGATTCTCAGAATCGCCTGCAACTATGTGCACGCGACATCGATGTTGATGGCCTGGAATTATCGCCCCAACTATCCACTGTGCTGCTTCCGACAGTAATTCCTGAGAGGGTAGTCCCTTATCCTTCCGAACTCCCTCCGCAACTGATTCCGGTCCAACCAAATTCCTCGGCGGAAGAAAAGGACTCAGATGCTGCCTTTGCAGGGGGAGTCATGGTGGTCGGGGGTCGACAGGTCCTTCTCTTCGAAGTAGCTTCAATGGAGAGCCAGGCAAAGCAAAGAGGCAAACAGAAGCGCTTAGAATCAAAATTGAAAAGCACAGATTCCGTGGAATCTGCTCAAGCAAAAGCAAAAGCTCAGGAGCGAGGATTCCGAAAGAGAAAAGCCAAGGCTAGTGTCGATTGGCCATGGAACGTAGTGACGGCGTGGGTGCCTTTCCTTGAGAATCCTGCAGCTCGTTGACTCCTGCTTGTCAGATGGTGTGCCATTGACGAAGTTCCATCTCGATTTCTAATTAGTGATTCCTTTGGAAGACTGTCGATGCTGTCTTTGGATAATCTCAGTCAACTTGGGCTGATCCTAGTTCCTCTTGGCGAGGTAATGTTGACTTTTTCATCACACATTTTTTCTGACACTCTCATTATCTTTTCAAGATTTCTTCGCCCATGACATTGAGTTACCTGACAAACCAAACTCTGTATGTCGGGTCTCACCTGGGCGATTCTCAGCTCGTTCAAATTTCTCCAACTTCTATATCTTCCCAAGAATTGTGCATCCTTTCTATCCCAACTGAAGTCAAAACAGTTTCAGCAAATAGCTTGATGAGTCTAGCTTCGAACAAAGGGAAAGAAAAGGCAGGTCCACAGGACGATATGGATGTCGATGGAGAGGATGTCGCCGATTATTCTAAACTTGGACGCGTCGTCGAGCCTCAGGGCTCCTATATCAATGTTTTGGAATCCTACAAAAACATTGCGCCTATAATGGATGCAATTTCTGTGGACACGGACGGGAATGGACAGGTGGGTTACATTTTATTGACAGAGTATATCATCACCATTAACATATATATATATATTAGAATCAAATTGTTACATGCAGCGGAGGCGCAAACACAGGGAGTGTCAATGTTGTGAGACATGGGGCTGACTTCAAGGAGGCGGCTTTTGTTCACGGTCTGACTGATGTTGCACAAATGTGGTCTATACGCGCTGCTTATGATGACCTGTAAGTCTTCTCATTACCATCCAATGTTGATTTCGACTCTTATACCAGGCAATCAGGACCAACACGCATTTACTTATATCCACTGTGAATGAAAGCCACTTGTTCCGCATCAACGATTCTGGAAATACCATCACTCTGCAACACGAAGAGTTTGCCCCACCAAGCGGATTCGTGACCAATCAGCCCACTCTTGCACTTTCGAACTTCCAAGCACGCCAAAATTCCATTTATTGCAACTCTCGTCTTATTGTGCAGGTTGTCCCGACTGGTGCCTACTTACTTGAATGGGATACCACGCTCAAAATGTATATTGAACGTGGCCTTTGGAACCTCGAGAACAAGGCACCCCCAAACACTCGTCCTCTCGAAATTGTCGCAGCCAGTGTGAACTCTAGTCAAGTAGCTTTGGCGTTGAGCGGAGGACGCATCATGCTGCTTTGCATAGCCAATGATGCAATTGAGTTTAGAGAACTTTTGTAAGCTTTGATTCGTTCATTGGTGTGGTTTTATATTGATGATTTTGGATAGAATACATCCGACAGGTTCAGAAATATCAGCTATATCATTCATGCCCTTGGATCCGCAGAAACCATTTTCCACCATAGTGTCTGTGGCCTACTGGGAATCAAACGTCATCGAACTCTTCACTATTTCGAATGGCGCACTGTCATCAGGTCCCAGTACACGATCCATGGCCTTACCTGCGCTAGTGCGATCCCTTCTGTTGTACAATTTCGGCACAGACACCAGCCCTAAAAAGCCGAACTATCACGCCTACCTTCTAGCAGGCTTAGGCGACGGATCGGTCGCCTCGTTAGCTTGGAAAGGCGGTGTTCTGAAAGACTTAAAAATAATCTCTCTTGGCCATGCTCCGATCAGTCTGACTCCATGTGAAGTGGACGGGAAGAAATCAGTCTTCGCTGCTGGTAATCAAGCGAGCATATTCTTCTGCGAAAAGAATCGACTAGCCAATTCACCTGTTATGTTGAAGGTAGTTCTCATTTTTATCTTTATTTCTGTGAATCCTTTGCTCAAGTTTGTTCCTATTCTATAGGACGTGTCGGCAGTGTCCAAGTTGAACACGAGGACATTTACTTCTGCCTTGGTTCTTGCTACACCAACAGGGTTGTCCATCGGCTCAGTGCGGAATCTGAATAAAATAAATATCCGCTCAGTACGAGTCCTATTATCTCAACCATATATATCTTCTAAATGGTTCCATAGACATCATTTGGCCTGGATAATCCACGCAAAATTATTCATGAACCTTTGTTGAAAGCTTTCGGTGTGGCATGTTGGCGGGTGGAACCGACGAGAATAGGAACATACGAACCTGCAAGGAGCACCTTCCATCTCATTGACGACAATTCACTTGCTCGTCCGTACTCTTTCTCCCTTTTTGTTCCTTAATTTAGAGCTCACTTCCGATATAGATCTTGGCAGATACAAAACCGAACCAAATGAAGAAATCACATCTATTTTATCGTTCAAGACTGTTGTAGAAAACCAGGAGAAACCATTCTTCTGCCTTGGAACTGTCATATACAAAGAAGAAGAACTAGAGCCTACGTCCGGAAGATTGTTAATTTTCACTGCGCACTCGTCCACTGTGGCAACAAAAACGTCAGGTCTGGAATTATCTTTGATTACATCTTCCAAGGTGAAGGGCTGCGTATATGCGCTGAAAGAAGTCGAAGGTAAGATTATAGCAGCCGTCAATTCATCGGTATGTATTGTGCATTTTTCTCATATTTTATCTCTGGGACTGACATCGTCGTAAGGTTTACTTTATCGGTTCGACGTGTCCAATGAGGAAACGCAATGCCCGACCTATTCGCTCAAGAATATCGCAGATTGGAACCATAATTACTTGGTCACCAGTCTAGGATCGTTCAAAAATCGCATTGTCGCAGGGGACCAAATTAGCTCCGTCTCATTGTTGAAAGTCAATGAAAACAGATTGACTCTAGAAGCCAAAGACTACACCCCTCTCTATCCTGTGTCTGTCGAAGCTCTAGATACTAACAACATCATTGCATCAAATGTTTGTTCATCCTTTACTGTTTGCTATGCTGACTGTTCTTAACCAACTCTGTTTCCAATAGGATTCGCACAATTTCGTTATGTTTACTCTTGGGAGAAATTTACGAGGAGAAGCTTTGGAGTCCATTGGACAGTTCTACATTGGGGATATGGTATCTAAACTCGTGCGAGGTACCTTTCAATTATTTGTAGATGCGCAAGCGGCAATACTGATATTATATACCAGGCTATTTGACGACCGCCGATCAAACCAAGGAATCTAAATTCAAACCTCAAATGATCTACTTCACATCTTCTGGTCGTATAGGCATCATTACTGACGTAGAGGATGATGTTCTTTCTTTACACCTTACGGAACTGCAACGAAATCTTGCTGCTGTTATATCAGGTGTGGGAGGCACAAGTCACACCAGGTAAAGTCCATACATTGTTTCTTTTCCTGCCTAAGTTTACATTTTTTTGTTATTCAGGTTTAGGGCACCTAAGAATACCCGAGGTCCCAGTGATGCTGATGGCGCTGCTTATGGTTTTATTGACGGCGACTTCCTGGAGCAATTTGCCAGCCTCCAAGGAACTCCCAAGACACTGGAGAAAGTCATGAAGGGCGGAAGTGAACCCGAGAAGCTAAAGATGTCAGAGGAAGAAATCCTCAAGATCGTGGAACAATTGCAAAGTTTGCATTGATGTCTCTGAGAGTTCTCCCGCGTTTGTACGATAAACAATGTTTCCAAAGTTGTAATATACGAACCTGTATCATAACAAACGATTTCCACAATGAACAAGAAGCACTTTATGTGTAAGAATGGGGAATCTGTAGAGCGGAAAAAAACAGCAGGATCAAAGAGCATGAGAATAACTATAACACCAAGAATAGGTCGTTAAACCCAGTGAAACTGGGCAAGAGTTAGGGGCGATGTGACGTCAAGGATCGGATGTAGGATGTCGAATGTAAAGTGTGAGTCCTTTTTGTGTGTAGCACAAGTATTCGCTCAGGAGTGACAATACTCAATCACCAAATTGAGCTTAAGTACCATCGAATATTTTGCAGAAGAGAGAGAGCAGGAAATTCTTGAAGGGTGTTTGAGAGGCTGTCAAAGTGCCCTTGGTCGATATCCACAGCCGTCGGTGGGGCAAAATAGAATCCAGCAATGAGGACCAGGTAACTGGGAAATGGAGTGTTAACAGAAAACTCGATGTAGGGATAATCAAGTAGACACACCTGAGAATGAGGATGCTTCCTCGATGATAGTTACTCTTGGCCTCGATATAGGTGTAAGTCATCAAGAACATAGCAAGGATGATGGCGATAACATCCCATCTTGGGAAGATTAAACTATGAAGACCAAGCAAAAATAAGCCCACGTCTCAGCGAACTGTTTTTTTTACTTACCTGAAAGTTTTAGCAACTTCCCCCATATTGACGGGGTCGTACCAAGCGGAGAATGCGACCATTGCGGGAATCTGCAGAAGACATACTTGCAGAGCATACGCTGATCCAATTTCCATGCTATAACGCATGTAATTAGTTTGACGAATTAACTCCGAAATGGATAGAAAATAACCTCAGTGCAATATTACCGTTCAAAGCAAACGAGATAGCGTTCATGAATTCTGTTGTGTTGGGAACAAGGGCAAACAAGGTGATACCCAAAAACTTCTCGTCAATACCGGAATCTTGAAGGATGACATCAACAACATCGACCAATAGTTCTGTTTAACGGAACAGGTTAAAAGGTCGGTCAAACAGATATGGGGAAATAACAACATACCAGCAATTATCGCATACAGGAAGGTACAACCCAGTAATACGCTTGCACTCGTAGTGCGGCTCCAAGAAGGCGCATCGTGACCTCCGGCCGCCTCATGTTCAGCCACTCGGGTTTTCCCAGCACCCTGACCATGCGCTTGTTGATGGCGAAGGGCACTGACGGTAGCCACAGCCACTGCGCGTGTGAAATCATCGGTGGTCAGAGGTTGTGATAACTGCATATTGCGCAAGTCCGTATTTTTCACTGCATGATCGACGCTCTCCAATACAGGCAAGAAATTGGTTTGGGCATAAGAAACCTTTCGTTGGAAAGACGGAGAAGCAGTGGGTGTGGGAATTGGTCGAGACGACGAGGTAGGAAGAGTACTCGCGGGAATAGGAACAGGAGCGGGGTAGGGCAACAAACTAGGCGGAAGCGGGGTCCCCGTGCGTGACGGAGCATTGCTGTTGTTTGCTGGATTGGCATTGGCATTGCTTGACTTCCTATGAAGAGTTCCAGAGAGTTGAGCATCCCGCCCCCCAGGGTGAATGATCTTGTTGTACAGTGAAAGCCTATTATGAGTGGGCAGCTCCATCGATTGAAGAAGTTGTTGTGGATTCTGCCATATCTGAGTAGCATGTGTGCGCAAAGAAAACCAAAGCCCAACTAAATACGACTGTTCCCATGAATTATTAGTTCATATAGTAGTAGCAAAAAGTATTGGATACTCACGAATAGGAGGATTGCAGCACAGAAATACATCAAACTCTTAACAGTTGATTGATAGAAAGGGTCATCAACTGGATCAGGATGCTTGTAATAGCAATGATCACAAATCCATGGAGCATTACCAGGAAGCTGAGGAGAAGAAGGACATCCACTACAGACTAGCTGAAACTGCAAGAGAAAACAGTTAGAATATGAAAAGGTATGAGGTAAAAGAATGCTAACATTGCCATATGTCTGATAGAATAAAGTAGGCGCGAGGGCACCGATGATAGCCATGATGAGCATCATACTGGTTACACCAGCGCTTTTCGCATTAAATGTTTGCTCTTTCCGTCTTAAGGCACCGCTGCACATACTCATACCAGGCATAAGCAATACTCCAGCAAGCAAACTTCCGACAATGGATCCTTCTACAAGATGACCTTTACCCTGAGTAAGGGCAATCCCGTACAGGATGATTTCAATGATTGAACCGAAAGTTGCGTTGATAACGGCACCCATTCCGATAGATGATTGTGCTGAAATAGAAGCAACGGCCATACCGATGAAATATGAAAGCGGAATGACGCTGGTAAGACTGAGGATGAAAATAAGAGCTTGTGAAGCAATGAAACCGAGGAATGGTGAGACATGTTGGCCATTGCGCTCTCTTTCTTCGACGATAGGCATGAGTACAAAGCCGTCGAAAATGACAAAGAACACAACTGGAAGAAGATTAACGAAGAGGATGTTGACACCACCGACTGTATATTTGTAATATTGTAGACCCACTGCGCGGTATGTGCATAGTAAAACAGTAGATGTTGGAGACCCAGAGGGGGCGAGTTGGCCTTCGGATAGCCGTGTATGTCTGAAAGAAAAATGGGCCGTAGGTGCCGAGCCATCTTCTCCAGTGCGTTCGGTGCTACCAGTCGGCTCATCGGTCGCAACGACTACTACAGGCGGAGCAGCACAGAATCGTATTTGATTGGGTTTGGTGAATAAATGGTGTAACAAAACCCAATTGAGCTTTGCCATTGGAATGGTAACGACAAGCGCCCAACAGATAATGCACACGACGAGCATAAGGGGAGCGATGATAGAAATCAGGGCTAGCCAAAAACAAACATTGCCGAGGAAGTTTCCTTTCTCGGGTTCTGCGTGCGTTTCAAGAGCAGTACCCGATGACGCCGCAAAGGTATGTGGAGTCGCAATCCCATATGATTTGACTGGCAATGGAGTCTGCGAAGCTTGATGGCCCAGAAGCGCTGTTGTTTCTTGAGGCTGCTCTGGTCCAGCGAAAATAACACGGGCCTGCGGTGGAAAGTTAGCAGGAGTCACAGTAGAGTGTTCGGAGGCGGGGGGTTGTCGAACAGTATCACCATTTCTAGAAGGCGATACCCCTCGTACGGTGTCGTTACTGTCGCTCCAGCGTCGGATGAGTGGTGCCTCTTCATTGGCATCGTCATCTTTCCCGGCGTCGTCAGATACATAGACGTCTCCCTCCACGTATTTACCAAATGGCCAGAAGAGGTACCAACCTAACCCATAGATGAGGTTGGAATACTGTTGACCACCTTGAGGCACAACATAAAGTACTGCGGATAAGAGGATGCATATAAGGCCAAGCCACCAACCGAAGGCGATGGCCCAGAAGAGGTTGCCTGGAAGGAGATGCCGTTCAGCCTGCGCAGAGGGGATTGAGTGCAAAGCTTCATCAGCATGACGCGTCACGGAACGGGACTTCTTGTAAAGAGCTGGTTTCCAGATAGGTAGACCGAAAGGATGTTGGACATTAATGAGAGATTGTCGGTCTTTGAGGGTCGTTATTGGGTCGGCCTCGTCATCATCTTCGTCGCTCTCGGCGGCAGCAGGGTCCGCAGGGGCTTTGCCTCGTCGTTTGCTATGTGGCCTTTCGCTACTGTTGCCGTCTTCATTACCCTCATTTTCATCTTGCTCACTTAGTATGTCGTCATCGCGGTACGCGCGGTTGGTAGCCTGTGAGCTGCTGACGCTGGTGCTGCGTTCTGGCCGTGGCCGTCGTCTCTGAGAGTGTGCAGATGTGTTTCTCAGGATGGGAGATGGGTGAAACTGGTTCGTCGGCGACGAGGGAAAGTAGGATGTGCCCTCGTTGTGATGTGCTGGGGTGTCGTTTGCCGACCATGTTGAACTGCGACTGACGGTGCGGTGGAGGTGGGGAAATGGTGGTGGGGTTGGTGTGGACGACACGTAGTCGTCGCCGTCATCGGTGGCTGGCGATGGGATGTGAGACATGGGAGAGGGCCTGTGGACTGGTGGTGGTGGTTGTCGACCAGCGCAACTGAGGACATCCTGATTTGGGCAATTTACTCCTAATTGAGAAAGCAAGAACGGCAAATGCCGGGTATACACAAGATCTAATCTACCAATAACAAACAATGTAATTAAGTACTACAAACTACACTACTTCCGCATGAGTTTCTCGTGCAATTGGGCTCCCTTCAACTTGGCCCGCAAGTATTCCAAACGTGCATCATAGCGGTGGCTTACCTCCTCCCTTCGTCTTCTAATCTCGTCCATCTCGGTCTCGACGTCCTCATCTACCCGCAGAGACTTCACCGTCCCAGAAGTTGACATACCCTCGTCTTCTGGCACAGTATTCATAGGAAGATGGCCTGTGCTTCTCGCAAGACTGAGGTTTGAAATACTAGCAGCTTTGAGATGGCCCTGTGATATCGAGTTTGGTAGTGCAGGGACGGGAGGTGGTATCACGCTTTTGGGAAGCCTTTTCTCCGAGGTGACGCTCGACGAAGAGTTTTTTCTGTGCAACGATCCTGGCCGCGAAATCGTTAAGACAGAAGGAGAATTCATTGACATTTTTGACCTGCCAATCTTCTTCGTCGAATAGACAGAGCGAGGAATTGAAGGTGCCATTGAAGGTGCCGTTCCAATTGAAATGCCAGAACGCATAGAAACGGTGTCGTCTGCAAGGTTGATGCGCCGATGCCCCTCTGAATCTAATCCCCATTGCGATTCACCATTGCTATTCTTCCCGAAGTCCGCGGATTTCAGAGACGGCCTGATCTGGCCTCTCTGCGCCTTAGCCAATGTCGTTACCTCCAAACCGCTGAAGGCGTCCATTACACGCTTAGCTTCAGCTTCCACATTCAAGATCTCTTGTGTTATGTCTTTGACGGTTACTAGATGTCCTTCGTCAAATACGTTATGCACGCTATTTGTATTTCGAGTTTCTTGGGCCAATCCACGATTGCCGGGGAATGAAGACGGCGGAGCCGCAAGCTTTCTGATGCTTCCTGCAGGTCTCGCAGTTGGTGAAATAGGGGTTTCATCGTTTCCTCGGCTGGCTGGAGCTCTTGAAGACACAGATATTGTATCAGCTTGACGAGATGCATTTGTGCGCACAGATGCATTACTTGACTTTCTGATCAGCCCTCTCGGGATTCGGAAAAAGGAAGTATTGGATGTTGAAGACCAGATACTAGAGGTGTCGCTTAGGTCCTTCGAGTTGGACCGTCGCCCTGTGGCTCGCTTGAATAAGTCGCTCACACTGGATACTGTCTTCGAACTGATAGAAAGAGGTCGCTCGACTTGGAAATTCGACAAAGGACGAGATGATGCTAGGAAATAACGTCGTTCGCTAACTTGCAGAAATACAGACAGACAAAAATCTTACGTCGTTCTTGCCCGACTTTCCTCGGCCGTGATTGCGGAGTAGCAGGTACTAGAGGGGTTTCCGTTGGGACAGCAGCATTACTTGAGAACCTCTCGAAGAGATTTTGCCGAAGGATGCGATATTCATCATCACTGTACGGAAATAAGTCGCCGTATGCACTCAAATGGAACGTATACACACCTCAGAAGACCTTCAGAGTTCGCTACGGACAATTCATTGAGTCGCTGAGCCAAAGTCACACTGTATGCGCGTCATTATCACCGTTTACTTCACCACAATCCAGATTCTCTTACGTGACGGTATCCGTATTTTTCCGGGGAGAGAGAGCGCTGGAACTGACACTGATTGTCTTTGCATGAGAAGAGGGTCCTGGGGTATCTTGGCTGCGAGTCGGCGTTGGACTAGCTGGTGTGGTATCATGAAAACGTTTCTTAGGGGGTGTCGCGGGAGGCGGTCGCTCGTGATCCATGGGGTTGCGGAGGATACTGGGCCCCGCGCCTCTGGTGGGTGTGGCGGACACAGGACTGGCCGCAACGGGTATATTCGAAGGCGAAAGAACTTGGGCGCTTGACGCGCTACCGAGAAATGAAGGTGGCTGATCTTCTCTTTCCTTGCCCTTCTTGCCGTACTAAAACCACGAGTCGTTCAGGCAAAAAAGGGGCCATAATAATGAAATGAACGGGGGAGATGATGGGAAGCAGGGAAATCAGTGCGGCAACGTCGTTTTGTAAGTTAGAACGCAAGCACAAGCACAAAACGAACGCCACTCACGAAACGCGAACGGATGACTTGCACGACGGACGATTTGTCATTCGCACCTCCACCAACACCGATGGCGACTTGGTAGCTGTCGTTGTCTTCCGCTTTTCTGGACGCGAAGAAGCCCATATCTTCATAACGCGGCGGCGTACGACCTTTCGCACTTTGCGGCCAGGAGGCAGAAGAGGACCAGAGCGCAAGCGAGCGGGAGCACCTCAGGGCGCTAGGTGATGGGTTGTAAAGGGAAAGCCACGAGGCGGCAGAAATCACGCGGTCAAGAGGATTTCCGTCGGCTCGAGACTCGAGTATAGTCTGTAACAGGTAAACGCCATCAGGATATCATATCAATGTGGATACTGTTTATGTCAACAAGCAACCATTTTCCATGTCAAGCTGATGAAGCCCAGCTAAGGCGCCTCGAAGAATTTTATCAGCCCTCGCGTTGCACAAAATAGTAGCAATGCTATCAAATGACATCCATAGCAATGCTTCTGCTTTATCTTCCTTCCTGAAGGTTTTGCAGATGCGCCTTGAATTCCTGACTCAGCGCAGTGTAGGCAGAGTGTTCGAGAGGACCATTACTGGACTAGTTTACATTATCACTATTATTATACTTTACTACCTCGGATCCGATTTTTGTAGATCATCTTTTGTTCCTGACGTCAAGAGGCTAAACTTCTTCACAATGACATTTCATCAGCCTTCTTCAAGAAGTCAACAGTATCGGAAGCGAACGTACGTCCGGCATCGACATCATGCTCTCTTGTTTCTGAAGAACGCCGCCATTTCCTTCACAGTTTGACCAAAACCTTCGGAAATGATGATCTTCTTACCAATCCATTTAGGTAACTTATTCCTAATGGATGTGCTCGCATATCTTCGATCGAGGAGGAGCAAAGACGCCCAATCATTCTGGTGCCGTATCGCCCGCCCTAAATGCAAGTGCTAATGCGTCGGCGACTAAGTGGTGTAACGATGGTGCCTAAAGCTTACCTATACTTTGGTTGACGGCATTCATGCACATATTCTCGTACAGCTCTGCCGCTGCATCTTTTTGGCCCTTCTCTTTCACGACTGTACCTCGCTGTTCTTCGAGCGTTTCACATATTTCATTCGTTCTTGAAGCTCAGGCGATCCAAGGTTGGCAAATGGAAGTCCAACGATGACCACTCCACGAGCCAAGTCGTCTGCAAAATTCAACCCCTCTGATAGCTTCGCTCCAATAACAGCAAAGAGCATAGCTCCCTTCTTGCCCTCCTTTGGCTATACGATCGAATTGGAAACTTCGTCAGCGATGGAGGAGATGATTATTGGCTTCCCGTACCTTTGTAGCCGCTTCCCCGTATTCTTGAAGGACGCTTTCCACTTGCGAACTATCTTCAGGCTCAAAAAACACCTGGGCAAGAAATCGTCGGCGATGGTTATGAACACAAATTCAACCATATATCTTTACCTCCTTCTTAACTCCTAATTTGGCCAAAATGCCGCTATTCGTCCACAGTGCTTTTGTTGTATTCAGAAATTTATAGGATGGGAAAAAGATGATGACGCCTGCTGGAATTATACTGGCAAAGTTAAGTAATATCTGACCCAACTGTGCAATCTTCAAATATGACTTAGAATCATAAATTCTGCCGCGACGGAATAACTTACCGTGGTTGGATCCGTCTGTTTATTTGCCTTGAATTCTAGCTCTACTCCCGTCGGACCCTTTCCGACTACCAAGGTTTGAAGGTTCTCTTCTGGTATTATATGCCCGCAAGAAAAACAGGTAATTTCTCTGAAGGGAGGCTGAGAATAGCTGATTGATAACGTCGGAAACCTCATTCATGAAAGAAAGGACATCAGCACAAGCACTGTTGTAAATGGCAAGCGCTTACGGGTGACATGGTCCCGCCAGCCAAGACAACCGACCGAGCTTCTTCCACCACTTCCATGAAATTAGGCGACGGATTGAGTAATTGATACTTCAGTTCCACGGTACTTTCCCAGCTGGGGGTATTAACCAGAGTCAAGGTTAACGGCCATCTAGCTCGTTGAGCGTTAGCGGAAATGTCAAGGAAATCTTACATACCTGCGTTCGTGTTGGTAAGTGACAACATGAAGTCCTCAACAACGTGTAAGGGTGGGATTGACCTTTCCTAATGGACAATTTAGCCTTTGGATCTGTAGAATGTGAGTCCTCAAGTAGATATTTGCTTCAGAAAAAACTTGCCAGCCTCTTTCTCTGCCTGGTTACTAGAATATCCAGCTATCTTCCTGGCAATCTATACAATCCTTCAATTTATCTTGTGCGTTACTCCGAACGACGAACAAACCTTGCTGCGCTTTAGATAGGATTCTATCTCTAGCAGATTGATACCAGCGACCTTTCTGCCCATCCGTTCTATAAGCTGGGTAACTGTGATAACCTCCGTAGAATTCCTCTCCCGGCCTTCAGAGGTTTCCAGACCTCCGATACTTTTCAAGGAATCCAGGAATATAACAAGCCTTTTAAATGCAGCATATTGACCGCAGATAGTCGCGTTTTAAATCGCGAAAATATATGCAGACCTGCTGAAACGATGTCAATAATATCGAGTAGGGGAGGGTGTGGTCGAAAGAGAGAGAAGAGTGGGAATCAAATCTGTTATTTTAAAATATAATACCAATAATGAAGGCTTTAAAATTAAAACGTACTGTGAGCTTCGTCTATTAAGACTATTTGATTCTTGAGATCGATCCTAGAGCTTCACGAGCGGATTTCTGTAGCAACAGATTATATGGCAAAGTCACCAGCTTCGATCCAAATGCATCACTATTAATGAAATGCCTCTCCGACAACACCACAAGATAATAATCACCTCTGCCTGTGGAATTGCGCGCCTCGATCCAAAATATGGACATGTATGCGCTAGACGACCAGCCAAGGCAAGATCTTCAATATCTTTCGGTGATGCCTATGAAACGAACCTCGTCAGACACAGTTTCATGCCTATATTTCTACTTACCAAAATTTGATCTCGAAAATCAAACATCCTTTCTTCTTCTCCAATAGGCGGCAAATATTCACATCTTTTGCCTTCCTTTTCTGATAGTCAAGTCAGCTTTTAGCTTAATCAAAGTGGCCTTAACTAGTTACTATTACTCACCGCCCAAAATTTCACGGCATGCTTCATCCAATCATGCACCTTTGCACGCAGTTGGTCGTTGATACATAGTTGTTTTCTTGATCCCAAAGAAATGGCACGTGTAGGTCTTGAAGAACTAGCAACTGCAGCATTCTCATCATCTAGCTCTGAAATGGTTCGTTTATGGGGTATGGAATGTGGACCATCTGAATGGCGATTTGTAATGGTCAATTTCGAAGGAAGCTTTAGCCTACTCAGTTCTGGAAGCACTTGAGCAAGCTGCGAATGTGTGCGAGAGGCATAATAGATTTTGTGCATGTAATTTCGGCTTCTCCATCGAGGTAATTTCCAGAGTTTGTTCGAGACGATCCTTCAACCCTATCAGAGTCAGTCTAATCAAAAATTGGACAATATACAAATGCTCTCACTTTGCCATAAGGGCTCGCAGAGCAGGAGATATATGCATCTCTCCGTCATCGGTCCTTGATCCGTCTCCGGCAGGAATTCGTCGTCGTCAACATCGTCTTTCTTTGATTCATCGTTCACGCCTGAATCTTGGCCGAATTTCTAAAAGCATAGATCGTTAGGCCTAGAGTCATTCAAAATCAATTTTGCGTACTGGCCTTCCTTTTCACGACTCTTCCTTTCGCCGCACGGCGCATGATCTCTTCGCGCTTTCTTGCCTGCGCTAGTCGTTCTTCGTATTCTTGCTCATCGGCTTCAAGTTCGCGTCGTACGCGTTCAAGAGATTGCTCAACAACCCAATCTTTCGCTAGATGAGTTGAGGATATCAGCCATAGTCTGGCAACTTCTGAAAAACCCAAGTAGCGGACTAACCTCCCAAGGCATCGTCCCCTACAACTTCTTTCATTTTCCCCTTTCTTGCACGTTCTTTCTCATCGGCTAGCCATGTAAGTGACGCGCATAGCAAAGTCAAAGTTTTGCCCTGCACAAATACTCTTATAAGCGGTGGTCTGCGTCCTTGTTTCCAGGTGCTTACCGTGCCTGTTGGACTTTCGACAATCGTAACTTTTTTCTGTTCAATAGATTCGTATAGATGGCGCATAAGAGAAGTTTGGATATCGTATGGAGGATCATACGGAAATGCAGGGAAACATGCTGGCGTTGGAAGATGTAAGTCCATGAAGAGAGTGGGAGTGACAAGTTGGTGACACGATAGCGAGGGACGCGATCCGACGCGTCAAATGCAGGCGCGTTGAATTTGGGCCACGTGCGACGCGTTCAGGGTCAATGACGTTCTGTGACGTCATATACTTGGCGCGATCCGCCTGCTTCCGCCTGTCGGCAGCGCTGAGCCATTTATCATTTGCGCGATGCTATAGTACACATTTGAAATTGAAATTTGCCCATGTCCTTCATTCGTTGCATGCCGAATTCAAAACCATGGTTGTTACTCATTGCAAAGTAACAACTGAAGTTGGTGAAAGCAGAAAAGTGCAAAAAAGAAACAGATGAAATGAATTTGAAATAGGAAGGAAAGCTGCCGTTTGCATGGAGCGCGGCATACGTGTGAGTACAAAATATAGATCATGGTCTACGTTCCAATGGCTGAGCGTGAATAATGACAGCCCATGTGTACAGCCAACATCACATATGAAAGTTATTCGAGCACACCTGCCTCTGCGGTCACTGCCCGGTTTGTCTGCCTGCGATTTTCGGGTTAAGCGCACAAGGTCGTTTTGACGTCATGGTCAGGTGCAGTGGAGGAATGTATCGAGAACCACCCCCTCCGGCTATTATACTTCATACAGTCGTTTCCGTCCATCCAGCCATCCAAAGAGTACCAGCCTTGTGCCCAAATTTAGGCAACTTCTTCTCCAAAGAAGTCTATCAACCATGATTTCGCCTCGCTGTATTGGGACCTAACCCTTTTGATCATCTTCATGATCTTGGCGAGTGCCTCATCCTCTTTGATTTCGTGTTCCCCATCCTGCAGATGACCAAGGTGCTGGATCTTTTCGCAACTGTCTTGCACTCGCGAGAGACCAAGCGCTGCCGAAGAGCCTTTCAGGAAGTGACCTAATGAAGATAGCCCGTCTAGGTTTCTCTTTTTCCTGGATTCAAATAGAGAGTGAGCAATCGGATGAGAATTAAGCTGTGCTACTAACAGCGCAATGTCCATGTCATTGAATGTCTTCTCCGCTTGCTCGAAATACTCCCAGACCATAGGCTGTGAGAAATCATGGGTATCTTCATCTTCGTCCAATTCAAGTATCTGGTTAAATGTGTCCATGTCTATGAGGGTCAACGACTTTGAAGGGTCATCATCCTGGAGGTCAACATTTAGTCTTCGGCCTAAGAATCAAATCTGACGTGAAAAAGGAGAAAGATTCCAGATATGGGCATCCTGTTCTAAGCGTCTACCCAGAATGCCTTCAGAAAGATTTGGGAGCGGAGCATTCACCTGTTCGGGCCTGGACTCGGATTCCAACTGCAGTGACGGTGTCGCAGGCGCAAGTGAAGGGGCCTTGGATCTTCCTTCCGATGTGAACTTGCTGTCTTGCTCTGGCCTTTGTTCTTTGGGACTGGGCGGCCTTGGATTAGCCGCGGGCACAGGGGTTACGCTCCGCTCGCGCACGATTTCTTTGGCAGGTCGTTTAGGGGACGCCGGGGGTCCTTTAGGGAGTACATGGGACGGTGGGATGGGATGGATGTCAGTTACAGGCATAGAAGGTATGGGAGCTAGCGGATGGGGTGCGATGGCCTTGGTTGTAAGCACCCAGGGTATGGAGCGGGAAGATGGTACTGTGTTAACGAAGAGGTTTATCGACCACTAATAATCAGTCACACCCCTGCTCGTCCATCATCCCGTCACAGAAGCTCCGGTGACCTCATATCCACGTGACTCCATTTCCCCTAGATTATCGCCCGCTCCCGAAGGTCTGCTATCTGCTCTGCGCTGTATCCCAGCTCTTCCATTACCTGCGCAAGTCATCGGGTCAGATTCGCGCCTCCCATTCACTCAGACAATCGATAACCTACTTCTGTAGTGTGTTCCGACAGCCATGGCGGTGGAAGCCGTACGTTCATCTTCTGCCCGTTGTAGGTTACTGCAGGTGCCACCAACTTAATCCTCCCCGCTCGGGGGTGCTATGGTACGCGCCACATTAACTCCATGCACATGTTGGCGTAACCTTGGCACTCACGTCAACCTCCACCGTTACTTTCCTTGCAATCGCCTAAAATGAAAGAGATTGACTATTATTAGTAGGTGCTTTTTGGATTGTGGAAATTCATACCTGGGGATGATTAAATGTTTGTTCAATATTGTTAATCGGCCCAAAAGGTACACTGCGACCCATAATTATTCTAAGCCTTGTGATGTTTTGAAACCCAGAAATCTGGACGTACCCCAGTCCAGTAAAACGTTCTAGCCAATGCTCTCTGTCACGCTGCATGAGGACATCGGTAATTATACGTATAAGTTCCGTCCGGTTCTTCACTCGTGCATCGTTTGTCGCAAACTTGGGATTGATAACCAACTGTGGGTCTTCGAGAACTTTCTCCGCCAATAGTCTGAACTGTCGCGTACAGGTTTATCCATTTATAGAGATGGATGTCGATTTCAAGATGGTATAATATATAGTCGTGAGATGAGCGGATATGTGAAGAACGGAAAAACGTAAGTATATGACCGTGAAACCACGCAGTTGACTCGTCCAAACGAAATGCTTACCTGTTTATCGTTGCCTGCACCGATCATCAAAAATCCGTTCTTACAAGGAAACACCTGGTACGGTACTATAGAAGGATGGGCTGTTCCATGCCGTCCTGCTTCCTGCCCTGCAATGAGATAATTGGACGCAATGTTCGCCAGGCCAGCAATCTAAAGTTTAGGGGTATGAACTTGCTCCCTCCAAAATGTGACTGACTTCGAACAGGAAAGAATATTTACCTGAGTTTCGAAAAGGTTGCAATCGATCCAAACGCCTTTTCCGGTTTGTTGTCGAGATATTAATGCTGCCATGATAGCGCCGTGGGCATACAGTCCAGTAGCAATATCCGTGGCCGCAACGCCTACTTTCGCAGGAGGTCGATCCGGTTCTCCCGTGCTAAACATGGATGGAACTCAAGGTCAGTATTCATTCTTGGTTTGAGTAAGAATCATATTCCACGAACATATGCATAAGACCAGCTTCTGCTTCAATAATAACATCGTAACCGGCAGCCGTCCTATATGGCCCAGTTTGCCCGTATCCTGAATGGTCCCAAAAATGAAAGAACATGGCAATGTCAGTAAGAATCATAGTACACCATACCCCGAATCATAATCGAAGACAAAGTAAAAGGGCTAACCAGTTATAGAGGCGTAGATTAATCGGCCGTTAATCCGTTGACAGTCCTCCCAGCCCAGCCCCATAGATGCAAGTTTGCCTGATATAAAATTCTCCACCAATACATCGGATTTTGCAATGAGTTTTCTAATGATGTCTAGGCCTTCGGCGGTCTTGAAATTGACAGTTACAGATCGTTTATTTCGGTTCACGGCAAGATAATATGCAGACTCGGGGGTAGGTGTGCAGCACCAGGCGCGGTCTCGACCAACGGTGCAGACGGAGGACTCCATGAACCTATATAGACATTAGGAGTAGATCGGTGCGCAGTATATAATGTTAAGGTTAGGAGGAGATTAGATGTGGCATATAGATGTTCTAAGGATTGACATACGCGTATCATCTCCCCGAGAAACCTCCTCGACTTTAATAACGTCTGCGCCGAGATCGGCCAGTAGCATTGTTGCAGTAGGCCCTGCGAGTACACGAGTGAGATCAAGTATCCTGATTCCCTTTAACGGTGGTTGTATTCCAGGACCATAAGGAATGGCAGGCGTGTCCGCAGCTTTCGGGCCCGTCTCGTATGAACGGTATTTACCCAGTAGAAAAGAGGGCGATGCGGTACGTCGCAAATGGCATTGCGCAGCAGCCCCCGAGCGTGAAAGGAAACGCGACATGGTCCAGACGACAAGATTGGCCTTAAGTATTCTGCTTCGTTTGGCTGGATGATACACTATGGGACACGAGGGATGTTAAATGTTAATATTGATTGTCGATGGTGTAGAAGAAGAAATACCTTCCGGTCGGCAAGGCGTGCAACCGGAGCGGTGTTCCTCAGTATTCCCCAAATTTCCCAAACGTATTATTGGCCAGACTTTGAACCAATTATATTCGAAAATTGAACAGACTACATATCAGATTGCTATGGAGTACAGATGTTATGATAAAAATCAAATTTTACAGTACAGTTACTACAGTAAGCATGATACACTGGAATTAAGTTCCCAATTTTTGAGGATACATGATTAGACAATACAAGCAATGAAAATCCAAAATATTCCAGAGCCAGTCCAGAGTCCATTGAGAGTCCAGTCCAGATATCAGAACGATATTACGATCAGCAAGTTTAACTTCAAGATATTTAGCTGCTGAGACGCTATGGTCGATTCAGCGAACGAGTGGGATGCCCAAAAATGCCCCAAAGAAGTCGAATTACTTTAGTATTTGGCTCCCAGTTCAGAACGAACAGTTTAGTGATAAGGAGGAAGGCGCACCGCATAGAATAAATCATTGGGGCCCCTTGACTTCGTCATCAGGTGCTATTCTATCAAAAGTAGATTCCGAGCTTGGATCTAAACTATGTCTCGCTGACTGCGAAAGAGGTTGTTCAAGCATAATGCATAACCAGCAGCTGAGGCTGAGAAATGACGACGGACATACATTAGCAAAGGAGAACGTAGAGTCTCGAGAGGTTTCTGAAGAAGCTGGCTGGCTCGCCTCGGAGAGTGTTTTGAGAGGGACGGCTGTTGGTCTAGTGACAGATTCTGGCTCCACGAGAGGAGTGTTCAACATGACAGTGAAGACATCGACGAAACTCGTGAAATATGAGCGTTTGTTGTTCGCCATACAGACGCTGAGGATGGAAGAATAGAAGAAAAGAAGTGAATTAATAAATGTAGGAAAGGCGTAAAGGTCGTAAAATCATGCAGGGAAACGTGTTCAAGTTCTTATATGATGGTCCAAGAGTCTCAAACATCCCTAAAAGACGTCCGGACTTCGCCGATAGAATGCGTCATCGAATGCGTCTATAAATAGATTTGATTCCGGGCGATCAATGACCAACGATCAAGCCCAGAATCAGATCCTCTTCTCGACGAATCATCATGATGATTTATGAATATTTATGTACATAGCACGCACATATGCAAAGCTGACAGATCTTGGCCGCGCTTATTCTAAATGTGTATTCCGAATGGCAAATGCAGAGTGCATAATAATTGGACGCAGTTTGTTTTACACAATCGGCATCTTAGCGAATGAGAAACGAATTGGAAACGAAGTAAGTATTTGGGTCGCTCTGGTTGCTCTGGTTATCTTCATTGAGCTTGCTGATGATTTTGCTATGTCACAACATGGCAGATATTATCCAGATATCATCCGAGTCTAACCAATCATAACAAGAAGTGGTGGACCTTCAGGTAGTTTGAGTTGATCTATCTACGCTATTCATATGTTATAACCTGGAATACGACCAGGCCTTCACATTACACAGGGCCATTCATCGAAACACGTGCTGCTAATTGGAGGTCTAGTAAGCAATAGTAAGGTCAAGTACTTACTTGATGCCAGTATCTAATCTGAAGTTAACCCAACTTCCGATTCTCAATTCTTCAACTTTTATCTCAAATGAAGAAAACTGCCGTAATTACTGGTGCATCTTCAGGTGAAGTCCTCTCAGTTCGTCATCAAGATCGAGTGCGGACAGACTGACCAGGGTGGTTGTGTTATTCAACCTCGTTACTAGGAATCGGACGCCATTCTGCAATCGCACTTTCGAAAGCGGGCTGGAATCTTGTTCTGACAGCTCGCCGATTAAACGAGCTGAAGGAGACTGAAGCACTTTGCCCAAATGAAACTCTAATCTTGGCGGGAGACATTACTGATGAACCATTTGTGAAGGGGGTATTTGAAACGGCAGTGGCACACTTCGGTGAGAGCAATCATAATCCCAGGCTGTTCAAAAATCCAGTGATTGAGCTGGTTGGACCAAATAATAGGTCGACTAGATCTTCTATTCAATGCAAGTACAATCCCCAAAAAATGGGATCAAAAATGCTTAATTACTTTCCAACTCTTAGAACGCCGGAATATCCGCGAAACAAGTGCCCATCGAAACCATGTCTCTAGAAACATTTCAGACTGTAATGAACGTCAATCTCGTCGGATCTTTTATCACAACACGCGAAGCGATGAGAATATTCAAATCCCAAACACCACAAGGCGGTAAGATCGGTTGATACTTAAACTGTCCGTGAAGCACTGAGCGTTAATTGTATCTTGACCAGGCCGAATTATCAACAACGGTTCACTTTCTGCTCATGTACCCAGACCTCACTCGTTCCCTTATACGTGTTCAAAGCACGCCATGACGGGTTTGACGAAATGCACGGCTCTCGACGGCCGACCGTTCAATATTACCTGCACCCAAATTGACATTGGTGAGCCTGGCACTTTCCACCCTTGAGGTATTGAGCGTAATCACGACTTGCTCGCAGGAAACGCCCATACAGATATGGCGAGCAGGCACCCTATAGGTGCTATACACCTGATGGAACAGTGGTCCCCGAGCCCACATTCGACGTTGAGCATCGTCCACATCGCAAGTTTGCCTCCTGATGTTGCGATGCTTGAAGTTAACATCATGTATGAAATTAAGCTTGCCATTTCCTGCGGCGTCTTCTGACAGATATTCGCAATAGGGCAGCCAGAGCGCCATACGTCGGCAGAGGTTAAAGTTCAGAATATCCTCGATAGACAGAAGAAGCCCACAACTACACCTTCACAATAACAAATACATTTTTTCTGATAAATCATGAAAACAGGGAATAATCTTCAACAAGTCTCGAAATGCCCGGCTCAGTGCTAAGTTGATAAATCACAAAGGAACGGCGTTGGGATTATGAAGGCGTTGCAGTGCTACTTGGGGCTCCTAATGCTTTTGGCATCTTTCTATCGCCTTGAGCCATCTGTTCGAGGTCGGCAGGTTTGAAGTAGTGAGGTGCAACTATGAAAAGATACAGTTAGTATTTTCATGGTGCAAAGGTCTCCAAACGCACCTTCCAACAACCAAGACGGCTTGATCTCCATAACTTGTCGCATGTATGACTTGGTCGTCATTACTAACTCGTAATATAGCAATGTCTTCACGGGTGGCTGATGCTGGAATATACTCGAGGATGGGTGGATGTAGACTGTGTGATTGGTCTTCAAAGTCCTATACGAATCGCCACTTTTTTGCAACTGTGCCTGTTGATTGTAAGAATTGATGAGGATGATGTTCACAGCGTCGAAAGTGTCACATGCAGACTTACAGTGTTGTAGAAATAACCGGACGTTATTGCCTTCTGCACTGGTGTGATATCATTGGAGTTAGGATTGGACTGGATGACGACCTCGACTCGTTCGCATAGGCCAGCGAGCTGATCGCGAATATCACGCGCTCGACTCAAGCTCTTGAATTGTAGGAACTGTTCATAGCAGAATTGCTGAGAGTAGTTCGTTTCTGCCCATTGTTCCCACACATTCAACAATGTGAAATGGTCGCCTCCAGGCCGAACGAAGTTCTGGCGAGCTTGGTCTGCATGCAGTTTCTTGTCTTTTGGGCGATAAAATAGCGATCCCGATTCAGACAACATTGAGATGATCGTTAAACCTAAAAACAAGTCGTGAGTTGTGCATTTTTGTGCGAGAATATGAAGACTCACTTCATCAGTACAAGAGTATTTTTCGCTCGAGATGATAGCCTTTGACAACATGGGATCTACTGGGAATTCAGCCATGCGTCGTCCAAGCTTCGTCAGCTCTCCTCGATCATTGAGAGCACCCAACGCATATAGCAGTTCGAGAGCCCTCATAAGCGTCTCTCCTGGAGGTGGATCGAGGAATTCGAATCCAATCAAATCGTTGATTCCGAGGGACTTCAATAGCAGAACCACCATGCCCAAGTTGGTTCTTTGAATCTCGGGCACAGTGTTTGCTTCCAACTCGTTTGCGAATGCCCATTTCGTGTATAATCTGAAAGCTTTTCCAGGGCCCACGCGACCGGCCCTACCAGCTCGTTGATTTGCAGATGCACGAGAGCACTGTGAAGAGGGGAAGAGTCAAGGTCGTAAACATAGAAGTAAGGCAAGAGAGGCAACGCGCCACTCACCGGAACCACAGTCAATGAAGACATGCCTGTCCTTGGATTGTAAGAGTTCTGTTTGACGAACCCAGGGTCTATGACGAAAACGACACCGTCAATGGTGATAGACGTTTCGGCAATGTTGGTAGCAAGTACGACCTTCCTTGCTCCTTCCGGTGTGGGTTCGAAAATTTTGGCTTGCATCTCACTCGGCAAATTGGCATAGATAGGGCAAATGATAAGTTCTCTGATCTTATTGCCCAGTGCTCGGGCTGTCTCTTGGAGGTTTTCATGGCAAGCTTCAATTTCTTCTTGACCCTGTGAATTTGGTCAAATTTTGCGACTTGCGTGCCGAAACAGGCGGATGACTTACGGTAAGGAAGACAAGTATATCACCTTTCGGTTGTGTGGTATGGATCTGGAATACGGTCGTGATGGCGGCATGGAGATAGTTAGCTTCGGGTTGGGTGTATAATGAATGTCAACAGGAAACAGGCGGCCGGGTACTGTGGCAAGTCAGCTAATACATCGGGATAGACTATGAATAGGCATACCATAGAAGATAGGAGCATTGTCGAAGTATTCGCTAAACTTTTCGGCATCCATAGTTGCACTTGAGATAAGCAAGCGCATCTCGGGACGAAAGCGAGCTATATCCTATACAAGGCGTTAATTTGTGGCACTGGTATAGAATTTTGTGTCACTAACCTTCACCAGCGCAAAAGAATATCAGTACTGAGAGTCCTCTCATGAGCCTCGTCAATAATCAATGCGGAATATCCAGCGAGATCAGGTTCCGTTAGGAATTCTCGCAAAGCATACCATCAGTCATATATTTCAGACAGTTTTATCGCTTGTGCAATCCTCGAATCGAATCGAATATCCGACTTCATACCCAACTTTTGTGCCCATTTCCTCGGCCACACGAGCAGCACAGACATGGCTGCAACACGACGCGGCTGCGTGCACCCAACCTTCTGGCCATTTGCCGTAAAACCTGCCTCGTGAAGATATTGGGGTAATTGAGTAGTTTTTCCAGAACCGGTTTCGGCAACAACAATAAGGACTTGGTGCTCCTTGATGGCCTCGATGAGTTGCTCCTTGTATTCGTAGATAGGTAATGATTTTCGGGTTTCCTCATAGTTTTAGCTGTAAGATGGATCAGTTAACGTTAATCACAAATTCACGATTTAGATGCAGTATGTACCTCTCTTTTCTGCCGCGTCAATTTGTTGTTGCAGCAGTTTCTCTGCCGGCGTCATATTCACGCCAGGCAACGATGATTCCATGACGAATTGGATGGTCTGACTCTCATCGAATACATAGTCATAGTCGTCCACAAGTTCCTTCTTATCCATAGCACCCGTTTTGAATGTGCTGTGTTGCGTTTGAGCAGCTTCCCATTGGTCCACATCCGTTACGAACTGGTCGTCCTTCGGTTTTGCTTCTTCATAACGTTTGTATAGCGCATCTTGCTTCTTTTTCTTGTCAATTTTGCCTTGTTCGGTGATATAGTCATCTGGCAGTGATACCCTCCCATTTGTCGTTGATTTTTAGGCGTTCCTCGACCAATTTAAGCAGTTCCTTTTTCCGTTCCAGCTCCCTCTGTTCGCGTTTGGATATCTTCATGCCGCTAAAGAGAGCTTCATCATCCGCGATTTCCTTGCGCAGGAGCTCGATTTGTTGAATTTCACGCTTTGTCAGGTATTCCTGTCGTGAATGCAGGCGCAGCGACGGGAGAGCCTGTCCACGAGCTTCAGAATCGTCAGCCAGTTGTCTTCTTTGCGCAGCTCAGCTGCAGCACCAGACATCTTGGATGACCTGTCTTCGACCACCTTCTTCGTTTTCTCCTTGTCGCGGTCTCTGACGCGTTCTGCAAATGCATCGCGGTCTCGGAGGTCTTCCAGCCGCTCCCGTTCTTTCCTGGCCTCTTCATCCTCGAGAGGCTCGACATCCATATCATCGTCTCTGGATCCTGAAGCCGACCCCTCGCCTTCGCCTGGACCTCTGCTCTCTCCCTTCCAGCGCTTCCTAGCTTTCTCTTCTTCGTCACTCTCCCACTCCTTGCCATCGTAATCCCGTTTTCGTATGTGTCTGTCCTTTTTTTCTTTTCCTTTTCTCTGACTTTCTCTTTTCCCTTTCCCTTGTCCTTCTTCAGAACGACTATATCATCTCGTTCAGCATCGTCCTCCAGGAGGAAACCAAATTTCTGCGACCGTAATGCTTTCGCCTCTTTCTCGGCTTGTTTCCGAGCGCTATCTGAGGAAGATTTGTGTTTATGTTTTCGTGGTACTTTCGAAAAGAGTTCAGAAACGAAGTTGTGGGCGTCGGCAGTGTCTGGCAAACCGGAAGCATTGAGTGCAGCGAACAGACTTTCCGGAGTTTTGGAAGAAGAAGCTGGTAGCCAATGTGAAGTCAGCGCATAGAAGAATAAAGGATCATGTTTACGGACCTGACGCTATGACATAGTCAATCATGCTGCGATCCGAGAGCCCAAAGAGCTGGAAGAAGCGTATTAATACCATACTTGCAGTTAATAATGCAAGGAAGATACTCACTCGGAGCGCATTGTCACTGACGTAGCGTTCCAACGAGGCCATTATGCAATCCCGTAATGAGACGTGGGCCGGAAGGAGGTGCTATCCCGCACCAGGTTGGGAGAAAACAGAGGTGGAGAGGAAGTTACAACTTGAACCCAACGCATGGTCCAATACTCAGTACGGTGGCTGTGCTCGACGGTCCGTCCAAGCAATCTTGACTCCATCCATTGACAGCCTTGACTCATTCCCCGCTCTGATCATTCCCAACTCAATCCAATTGGACTCGAGCGTCAATACCTCGTAATGCATAATATCAAAGCAAGGGCTTCGAAGCCCTTAGTTATTAATTGCTTCATCTATCATATTACGAGTCGTTGTATACTAAGTATTTCAACGTAAATTTCTTCTTTCCTTCCAATCGAGTCCTCGCTGCTGGGCATTCGCATCTGCAGAAGATACATCTCGTCAGATCTTGATTGAAAAAAATCCGAGTTCCGATTCAAAATACTCGGAAATCAAACTTCCAAGTTGAAATCTAGATATATTATTAAAGCACATATGGCGAGTCCTAGTTCGAGTCGTTCCAAAATACCACCCTTCACGTCAATGGCGGGATTTCAAGGCCTGTTTTCTGCGCCATATCAATAATTTTTTGGGCCTAGTAAAAATGTGTTACTATTAACGCAGGTGAAACACATTCATTTGCAGAGACTCGCCTGTTTGATCATTGGCGCATCAATCATGGTGCCCTCCAATCCCACAGCGCCTTTTTGGGAATCGTGAGCTTTTTGCATAGCTTGTAGAATTTTGGCAGCATGGACGATTTCTGATGATCTCGTAAGTATGCAAAATCAAGTGCACAGGAAGAGCCAGAGATCACCGTCGCGAGTTGGGACATATGTTGAATTAATCACTTCTACTTGGCTGGGATGTATCGCTTGCTGAAGCGAGGTGGCTAAGACGGGAATTTATTTCTCATATAGGGATGGCCCACCTTTCCAGTAAAGCCTAGTTGCCGGCCATCGGTGCATTCATCCTCCAGAACCTCGCGGTTGCGATAGTTAACACATACCTATTTTTTTATAAAGGAAATCATCAGAGGGGCAACTCCAAGGGCAGAAAGGATAAGCATTAACCATGTCAATTGCTTCATGACCGAATGCTTTGGCTGCGATTACAATTTGTGACCTCGTAAAGAGTAATTCACGCCGTGAAGACGTTCGAATGATGGAAGTATCTGCGCAATCTAGAACATGGGTTTCTCATCAGGGCGTGGCAGAAAAAAAGCGTATGTTATAACTCACAATCTTCTGCTGCAAACTACATACTCTGATATTTCAGAATGCATATAGTGGGTATGGATTTTGGACATGTGCTTACAAGAAGTCCGCTGAGAACACCGCCACTAACTGGACCATGTGTCGACTTCCACGAACTAATGGGACCTATATTCCAGATCGCTCGCGCACTTTCTATGCTCGGGACGATTCGGAGTGGTGGTAAATCTAGTGACTTTCGCGACACAGACACTTCGTCAGAAACAAAATCCAAATCATAGTGAGAGTGTATCTTGGGTAGTATCAAAGTCTTCACAACCGATTTAGAGACCTGTGAGCATTTAGAATCAGTGGGCCAGCTGCAACATGGATGTTAATTCGAGCCTTCACAATTTGAGAGATATCATCGCGGAAGAACGGAGTCGTGATGTCATTCACCCTCACAGCAACATGTAGAGATTTAAGCCGCTCTTGTTGCTCCTAGTATGATAGCGCGTTGTTATTACTATTTTCGCAGCATAGCGATATTATGATAGAAAATACCTCCAGGAATTTCTTCAGTCGCGTTCTTGCCGTTAGTTTGTCTTCGGGGGCTGGAGATACGCTATCCTCTAAGTCATATATAATCACGTCTGACCCAGTGCTGATAGACTTCTCAAGCATGCGATCGGATGAAGTAGGGACATAGAGATAAGATCGAGTGAGCGATGTAGGTTTCGTTGTCAATGGAGTACTGAGGTTCCGTGCCCAAGACCGATTGGTTTTATTAATGCACTGGATATGCCTACCGATGTTGGAGCCCTTCTTTGTTAGATAGATCATCATAGAAAACAAGATATCAAGAATTTGTGGATGAGACGAGAACCAAGTAGAGAATCAACATGGCTATGGATGGTTGAGACAGGTTTCTAGTTCTCGTGGGAACATACTTTTAGGGAATAGCAAAAATCATGTGGTCAAAGAAGTAGGATATATATTGGCAAAGTTAGATTGGAATAAAACAGAGAGGAAGATATGGTAGTATCAATGACATATACATTTGTTATTGTTAAGTGGCGGATGATATATTGAAGTTTGTACATATGCAAGGGGTAGAAAGCATTTCGACAGAGAGATAGACAAAGATAGACAAGATATTATTTACTAGTAGACACCGGTGGAAGGATAAGAAAATTCGAGCCCAGATAAGGATATATCGTCGTCGTCGTCGTCGCCCTCTTCGTCATATGTTCCCGTAAGCGAAGACAAGGTGAGCTCCGAAATATGAGCATCTAGCAAGCTTTGAGGAGATGGCGAACAAATCTGCATTTCCTGGTCCAGTGAGATCGTCATAGGGAAAGGATTCTCCGCATCAAATGAGTCCTGACAAGCATTGGCGATAGATGTTAGGCTATTTGAGCGCGATATTGGATGAGTAGGTTTCCTGAGATGTCCAGTAGATATTCCAAGAACCGGGGGGGAACGTGACGTGTTATTTTGAATGGGCGGTGGCGAGGGCTGTGCCTCCACGGATGGAGATAGACAAACACTCAGAGGTCGTAATTCTGTGGTAGTTTCGACATCAAGTTGATGGTCAGGATGCAGATCATCATCATGTGGAGGTGGGGTATCAGCATTGACTTCTAAGGGCGTCATTACCACAAGAGAAACATCAACAGAAGTGCTCTGAACGTGATCCGGACACGTCTGGATAGACAACATATTGCGTAGAGCTTGAGCTCGTCGTTTTTTCTCGCGTTTTCGAGCAGCTTCCAGCGACGACTTAGCATCTGAAATGGCCCGCGAGAAGAACAGCGGAGTGTTCAATTCAACTGTGGGGAGGTTGTCTGAGAAGATGATGTCGCGGCGAGGCCTGGAAAATTTCTTCGTGGCCAATTTTGATGCAAACGCTCTGGTACGCAAGCTAGAAAGTTTCTTGTTCCAGTGGTGCAGGGCTTTATTATATGAATCTTGGAGGGCTTCGAGACCAATCTCCACCTCTACTTTTCCCTCTTGTTCAATGGGGTCTTGAATCTCGTCAACGATGTTCAAGTCCTCCATGCTAGGGTTTTTAGTCATTGTAAGATCTATCATAGTAACTTCCTCCTCAAGGGTTTGATTTGCTCCAGGACTTCGAGCTAAAGCAGAGTTCTCGGGAGAGCAAAGAAGTGGGTTAGGTTCGCCGAACAATTCATTTTCTAGATCCTTCGAATTCTGAAAAGAAAAAAGAAAAAACTATAAATGCTCTCGAATACACTCCTAGATGTTTAGAAAACTTACGCCGGGAACTCCTAAACCTTGGTCCTCATTTTCAGAAGATATAATTTCCATCACCAAAGCTTTTGTATGTGTCGGGACTTTCGATGGACTATCATTCATGTAATCATCCTGGTCGTCAGAGCACAAGTTGATGATAGTATCGTCAAAGGAGGGTTTCAAAATAGCTTTATGGCGTTTTGCAGGGCGTTTAGGAAGATCATCATCGGTGGAGTCTGTTAACTCTATGGCACCTAAATGGACTACTAAGAAAACGATAGTTAATGATTGCGTCTTGACAATTAGCCAATGCATACCTTTCGGCGATGTGAGCGTGGAATAAGAACATTCTTCTGATTGCCTTTTATTGAGTCGTCTGTAGTGAGAGGGAGAACATCAACACTGTACTTTGGGGTATTTTCCTTTTGAGCATTTTCTTGTGTTTGGGTGTTTTGATAATACCCAGCGGTGGGTCATCACCCGATCCAAAATCAGAATCAGATTCCAATGAGACCATTCTAGGAGCAGCTTTCTTTGATTTCGGACGCTTGACTCGGCTTGACACGCGAGTTGGACTTGGAGTTGCCTCCGGAGACGACAGGACCACATTCCTCCGATTTGAGGGCCCAGCTTCAACATCTTGCTCAGCAAGACGCGTCGTTTTAGCCGTGGGTTGAGTTGTGAGTTTGGCAGTTGTAGCATGCTTGGGTATATGATTTGAGAAGGAAGATGCTGCTGGTGAAAGGAATACAAATTGACAGAAGTCTCGCAACAAAGACATGTTAAATGTTTACCTTGCCTCTTCACCAAACCGGCCCCTGTCATCGGTTTTTTGGCGGGAAGAACTCGTTGATTTGCTGCCGAGTCAGTATGTCCAAGTTTTCGCTTTTTATTCGATGGAGGCGGGAGCTTTTCGTCCATTATCGACTGCGAAGATGGATTGTGGTGTCAAACAACTGAACTGAATAACGAGGCAAGATGTAAATGTCCTGCGGCCCGGCACCCGCAGCGTCCGAGTCTGGACATTCAACATATCTTTGCTACTTACTTACATCCAACTTACATCGACCTGATTGTCCCTTGGATGCAATTAGTGGAAGCAATATTCAGCCCATTCTCGTTGCAGATAATTTAGACGAGCAGAATATCACCATGAAATGGATATCAAGTGCTTAAGTAGTATCAAGAATGCCTTGAGTTCGCTTTGTGTACCATCGGACTCCAGTGAAAAAGCAAGAGCTACGATTGTCTAATTTGAAACTTTTATGATAAACGACGCCTTCACATGTTTGTAACTCACGAACTTGCGCCGAGTCTACATACGCATTTTGGCCTTTGTAAAGCCGTACTAGTATTTGCGGTAAAACCAGGGAGATCGGATTGCGCCATCGTCATCTGTAGCCGTCGTCATCATCATAAGCGTCAGAACATGAGGGCATACGCTTTACCAGCCTTGAAGCTACCGTCGAAAACCAGACTCTAAGTGCCCATCATTTTCCAAGACTGGAGCCTTCCACGGAATACGCGTGGGCCAGGAAGTTGTTGACATCCATCCCTTCATCTATAGCACATGCCTCTTTCATTTCCGGGCAGGAACAACTCACCCCAATGGAACCGACTACCTCAATACCCCATCGTACGTTGCTGCTCCTTATCATACGGAAACGCGCTTGATGCTGCCTCCAGCTTCTCTGAGTCGGGATCTTCAGTTTTCCGCGGCGTCTCCTTCGCTTGTCCACTCGCTGCATGAAACACGTAGTTCGGTTTTGAGCCTCGCTGCAGATGAGGATCATATATTTTCTGGGAGCCAAAATCGTCATATATCAGTTAGTCCTCTCCTCTCTGGTCTGAATGCTTCTCAACTTGGTTGCTGCGCAGGTATGGGACAAGAATACATTCCAATTGAAGAGTATCTTGCGTGGGCATACAGGAAGCGTTCTGGGTTTGGAATACGCTCCGAAAGAGAAATGGCTGTTTAGTTCATCAGGCAAGTAGTCGAATAACTGCGAGCAGTGGCTCAATCCAATATTGAACTTCGATATCTTCACAGGCGATAGTACTGTGAGAGTACGTGCAGACTCTTGATTCGATCGTTATGCAAGACTTATGGGGCGTAGATATGGTCAACAGAGACCTTGCAGCTTCTGTACATCATCCACCCTTACATGGGCGAAGGAGCCGGAGATCTCTTCTCTATCATCTGGTCCTCTGCACTACGAACCATCTTTATCGGCTGCCAAAACACCTCCTTACAATGGTACGATTTCCGCGACCCCGTCCCAAAGATTTCGCCATCTTCATCCTTCGTTGAGCTCCTGGCTTCCGGAACTTCCACCCCCAACCCCAGAAAAGCACACAAATTCTTTGATAGTTATCCTCAATACGAGCGCAAAGCGGCAGACATCTTCGCTAATAATGGCGTTGGGCGAATCCGTGGCCGCACGAGTCCGGAATCTGACCTTTCAGATGGCAGTGCAGGAGAATATTTGGATATTTCCGCTACAAATGTTCTCGATTCGGCGCATTATGGCTATATCTACTGCATGACAATTTTATCGGAACGCGAGGGCGTGATCCAACTAGCCACAGGAAGCGGTGACGAAACCGTGAAGGTATTTTGGTTGATCCTCCTATCCGCTTTAATAATTCTTACGATGGGATCAGCTATGGAGCTGTAGCTCAAAAGTTCCTACTTTGATCCATGAATTCGAATGTAATCATGGAGCGGTTTTGGCCCTTGTAGCCCAAGGAGAGACTATCTACGCCGGATGTCAAGACGGATATGTGAATGTATTCGACCTGGAGACGAAAACGCTAGTCAGGACAATAATCGTACAAGAGGTGAGTTATGATTATGGAATGCACAACAAGAAATTCATTGCTGATACATTACATGCAGGGCGTTGATATTATTTCTATGTCATTATTGAAATCTGATCTTTACGTCTGTTCTGCTGATGGATCAGTCAAGGTCAATGCTCTCCCACATTTCATGCCAGAACTGTAATTAAACCATAACCCAGCGAATCTCTCCCTCATTTGATTGCACTGCATCCTGGCCAGCGCACCAAGGCATCGCGCTTTCGTCTATCGTGGCAAAGCGAAGCTTTCAAGATGACATCGGCTATTGGCTAATAACAGGAGGCAATGATGAGAAAATCAAGGTACGTATTTCCATTATGTCGACGGACGATCTTCTCAGTCGGCATATGTAGATTTGGGATATCACTGCTCCTAAACTGGGGATACGACCTTCAGATGATGAAGAAGAGGAAGAAGATCAACATCCTCAAAAATCGTGCATAGGATCTGGAACTTATCATGGTAAGTCTAATTCATTCCGGAATTATGTCAATGTCATTCTAAAGTTTAGTAGACACGATGCGATATGCACTTTCGAAATTTATTTCTATTCCGAGTATCAGCGCCGACATTTCTCATAAAGAGGATTGCAGACAGGGCGCTATCTGGCTGAAGAAGTGCCTTGGTCAGTTAGGTGCTCACGCCGCATTGGTAAGTCTACATATGTGCCAAAAACGATGTACTATTCCTGATTCTTTTGTGATGATTTCAAAGTTAGCAAATGCTGAAAACTCTGAAATCAATCACGTTGTTCTTGCGACATTTAAGGGGTCTGTGGGTGATAAGCCTAAACCCAGAATACTCTTCTACGGGTGTGTTCATTTTTTATGGAAAGGTGATGTTCGTATTAAAGAAAATCACCATAGGCACTATGATGTGATTCCTGCGCCCATGAGCGCGACTGATGGCTGGGATTCTGATCCTTTCAGCCTCACCGGGCGCAATGGATATCTTTATGGAAGAGGTGTCACTGACAATAAAGGCCCTATCATCGCGACTGCTTGTGCAGCCGCTGATCTTCTATCGCGTCGCACTCTTGAAGTGGATCTCGTCTTTTTGGTCGAAGGAGAGGAAGAGTGCGGTAGCAAAGGCTTCAAAGATATCGTCAGAAAATACAAGGTATATTTCTACCCCTGTTGCAAACAGCTTAGTATTGATGATATCTGTCATAGGATGCAATTGGTCACATTGACGCTATATTGGTCAGGTGAGTTCTCTTCTGTGTCTTGATCTCAAAATAGATGGCGAATTCTTATGAGATCTTCAGCAATTCCACATGGATAGCCAACGATCGTCCCTGTATCACCTATGGTCTGCGAGGCGTAGTACATTGCGGTATAACTGTGAGCTGTTACCCTCTGTCTTTGTACAGTTGCCTAAGCAATATTATACTAGATCAACAATGCTGGTCCAGATGTGCATTCGGGAATTGAGGGTGGTGCGGTAGTCGAACCTATGATGGACATGTCCGTGTTTACTCTTTTTTTGGGGCTCATACCAAGAATGCTCATTCATTCCTACAGGATCAAACTATTGGCTACCTTGGTCGATAATAATCGCGTTATCCAAATACCTCATTTCTGTATGTTATGGGTTTTGTGCATCTATGTCGAAAAGCGCGTCCTGCTTATCATTGTTATTATCAGACGATGAAGTTCGCCCGCAAACTAAACAAGAAAAAGAACTATATAAATTGTTGTCCGATGTTACCAAGAAACCTGCTTCTCTCCTTTCCTCTCGGTGGCGAGAACCTTCGTTGACTGTCCACAATGTCCAAATTTCTGGGCCCAAAAGTGCGTCAGCTTGCATTGCGTTAGCATTTGGTTCTGCTTCTAACGGATTTTAATATGTTCAGATTCAACTGTTATCCCTGGAAAAGTAGAAGCTCAAATATCTATACGAATTGTTCCCGATCAAGATTTGAACACCATCGTTCAAGCCTTGCGGGACCACCTTCAGAGATCCTTCAATGACCTTCAGTCACCAAATACCTTAGAAGTATGTTCTATGCAATTCATAAAGGAATATTCCTCTTGACAAATATTAATATTGTTCAGATTAGTGTCAATCACACTGCGGATTGGTGGCTGGGTGACCTTGACGATTATTGGTTCAAAGCGCTCGAAAGTGCTGTTCGTGAAGAGTGGGGTGTAGAACCCCTTCGTATACGTGAAGGAGGGGTGAGCGTTTTCTGTACCCTAGACATGAACATAGTACTGAGTCATATAGTCTATACCTTCTGTACCATATCTTGAAAAGGAATTTGGCTGCCATGCTCTGCAATTGCCAATGGGACAGAGTTCGGTCAGTCAATATTGCTCCTGTGCTACTACACAAACTCATTGTCTGCCTGTAGGACCAAGCCCATTTGCCGAACGAACAAATCTCGCTTGTCAATCTTCAAAAAGGGAAAGCAGTCATTGAACGCTTTTTACTCAAGGTTGCGAACAAAGACCTTTCAGAAAGTCCTTCATAATCATATTTTATTACGTGTCCAACTATTCATCAGTTTAAATTATTGCCATTTTAATAGCTTTCGGGATTTGTCTTCGTTCTGTTCGTCATTAGTTGTCGTAGATTTAAAGTATATTTGTATGTTCGTCGTGTTTTCTGTCGTTCACATGCTAGTTACCAGATACCAGTCAGCCGATTGTCTTAGCTTCGATCTTTAGTTCATAAAATCTTGTAAATAGTAGAATATCGTGGACCACATTTGGTAGTGTTGAGCAATCCAACATCATCGAAAATTATACGACAACCTTCATGGAGGTTATCAGAAACTGCAGGTGTGTATAATGTATCGATTCACATACCGGCCAACCACTAGAAAAGTCGAGGCGGTTGATACCCAGCTATTCATGATGATTCATAAGACGTTGGCAGAGAATTCAAGAATCAAAGTGACTCACGAAGCTGCCGGAAGGCGTGTAATAATCTTGTAAAATGCTGTGCTGAGTATGGTACGGTTAGAATCTAAAGAAATCCACTTACGATAGACCATAATAACGCCATCGCTATCAAGGAAAAGATCCTGACCACCAGGCCCAATGATCTATGGACGGGAAAATATTCAACGATAATTGAAGTACACCGAGACAATTTTGCTTACACTATCGTGGGTTCCAAGGACAAGAGTACCTCCGCCCGAAGTGAGTGCGACACCAGATTGGTCAACGAATCCACCGGTCGACCTGAACATACCGCGAGATAAATTAGGTATATTGAGCTCAAAGAGGAAAAGCATCTGCACCCAAAACAACTCACGATGTGGATCTTCCAACGCGGATGTTGTATGTACTGCTAGTCCCTTTACAGCATAGATCCCAGGAGGTGAAGAGGTAGTAGAAACTTCCGTTCTTGAAGATGACGCTCGCTTCGATGGCGCCGCCGTCCGCTGTCCTCTGTGCAAGTGCAGTGACCGTGCTGCTGGAGAGCTTTCCGGTGGAGGAACTCAATTGCACTTCCTTGATGCCAGTCCAGAAACTTCCTAGAGACATGATCCAGTTGCTTCCATCTGTAGGAGTGTACAATAGTTTAGTACTGAATATAAGATATTTGACTACTACTCACCGATCAAGAGACTAAAAAATAAGGAATGAGATGAACTTCATAGAACTCAACTGGATCATATTTCTTACTTGGGATCGATCGCCTACATTTAAAGACAAGCAGTTAGATGAGCATCCCTCACGAAAGAACGCAAGTGACTCACATTATAGTTGTTCGCACTTGAGCTAGACGTCACCAAGCCTTCATTGGTGAAGCTCCCTATATATGACTGAGCGAGACACCCTGAACGATGTATTATTTAGACGCTAACCTGGCTGACCAGTGCTAGACTTGGCAAAGAATATGGCAGACTAATGATTATTGGGACGTTAGTTCCAATCGAAGATCATTTCCGTTGGACCCACGTTCTGGGAACCGAAGCTGGAGGCAGCGTAGTAGAGCTGGGGTCATAATATAAGTACAAGTTATCCGAAAAAAATTCGATCATACCTACAAGGAATTGGCCATCGAGATAAGTACAGTCTGGAGCCCAAAGGTTCCTGTGCCCACAAATTTTATCAGGTTCCTCCAAAGCCGCCATGCATGAAGCCTACCCATTGGATGTTCCGGTATACTGATCAGTCCAAGAGGCGCCATTGGGAAATACTGTCCCGATCAAGGTCCATGCTATACGATCTGGAGATGTCCTAATTTCGATCCCTGGAGCGGTGGCTACCATTTCATGAGTGAGAAATATTCCTTCGGATGAACAAGGAAACCATACAAAAGACAAAGTAAGTGCCAGAATTATCTTTGCAGATGGTTGGGTCAGCAACAGCAGTGTTTCCTGTCACCGTCCCTGGACCAACGACCGCATGGGCAAGGCAAGCAAGAGAAAGCAGAGAAGATATGGAAGATATAAAATGCATTGCACGACGTATGCTGAAAGCACCATTTCGCCCATTTATACCATCCGCCCAAAGAACTCATGACCGAGCTTGCCCAGATTGTTGCAAAGAAGAGCATCCGTTTCAAGACTGTTCGAAGTTGCTACGATGCCTTTACTACAAGATCAAGTCATGCATGGCCTGCACAAGGTCTGTACCCAGCAAATATCTAGCCAACATGGGTGAAAATGTCAACGTTTTTCCGATCTGCAGCGAGTCATCGTTGTAAATGATTTCCTTTTGTTGAAGAGGGTGATCACAGGTCGCCGGTTCTATGTAAAGGGCACAAAGTGACATACAGAGGGAGAGGCAAGAGGCAGAAGCAAAGGGGTCGTTCGGACCGCCGGCACGGAACGGCAGAATAATTGAAATGCTCCTCCTGTCCATTCCTTCATCATCAGTTTAAGAGTCAGCGGACCTTGGTCCCAGCTATACCTGATACTGTATGCTATCCTGAATTCATATGTCAATTTTCAGCTGAAGAACAGGTCCGACTTGTCCCATGTACGGCTGCATTCCGGTCTCGCCTCCCAATACCCGGAAAAGTAGCTCCAATAAAGGCGTGCGAGCTGTCGCCTTTCTCGTCGTTCTACAAGCTTGCACACCGCATAGATCTCAGGATGACCTCCACGAATACCCCGGCCGATGAACACAAAGTGATCAGATGGTATCCACCTTCATACGACATCAGAGTGGAAAGCCTGCCTAAGCCAAGGTGTGGCACAGTTGATCTTCTACCTTTTGCCTATTAATCCTCTTGCCGTCCATCAGGATCCAACACCCAGACGATGTCATTGTCAAAGTTACGGTGAGCACATAACTCCTTCAACTCTGTTGCTGACCATAGTTCTGAGAATTTGTTCCAGCTTGCTGCACTTTGTGGTATAAATATCTCTCTAAGATTCCTTCGATCGCCAGACAGACGCTGATCTTCTCACTGTAGGAAGTGATCTGCATGTCTACCGGGGACATTCAGGCATAGAGAAAGAGTATGTTCATATTCTATGTTCCATCAAAACTACAACGAGCGGTTGAACCCCTCCTAGACATGTCTGTGGACATGAGTTCATCGGCGAAGTAATTGAATTAGGATCCAGTTACGGTTCTGAGAGCGCAAAAGGAAGACCTGCCCTCTACTCCAGCCTGAAAGTCGGTGATAGGGTTGTATCACCTTTTACTGTCAGTTGCGGTGAATGCCAGTAAGTTCCAAGGCTATTATCAAAATTGTGTTTCTTAATTATCCATTAGTGTCTGCCGTCTTGGATATACTGGCAGATGCCCCGAAGGATTCCTGTTTGGAAGCCCAGCTCTCGATGGTGGTCAGGCCCAATTTGTACGAGTACCCAAGGGTGGCGGAACTCTGTTCAACTTGAGTGATCCGTCGACATGGTCCAGCAACCTGTCGAAGGCGGAAAAAGAAAAGGCGCTGACTGGGCTGGCCGATAGCTCTTTATTGATGCTTGCGGATATTCTTCCAACCGGCGTCTACGCTGCGATCCAGGCGCTCAACCATCCCAAGGTAGCACCTGTGATTACCGGCAAGCCATGGCCACTATGCTTCAATGATGTCGATGTCGGGATGGGTAACGCCGTCGAGTTTACACCGGAAGATAAAGTGTTGACAATTGCCATCATCGGCTTGGGTCCCGTGGGTATCTGCGCTGCAGTCAGCATACTAGATGCTCTTTCAACGCGTAAATTGGCCTTCAAGATCGTCGCCATCGACTTGCTTGAGTCCAGGAGAGAGAAGATGAAGGCCGTTTATGCTGCGATCGGCGAAAGTGGGAAAGCTGGCGGAGACTTTGTCGTATGCGGACCAGATGAAGCCAAGGTCCAGGTGGAGCAATGGACCGGAGGGGTTGGATGTACTACCATTCTCGAGGTAAATGCAATCAATTTTCTACGAGTAGAAAAAATAATCAAAGACCTTTAGGTTGTGGGTCATTCAGACGCTCTCACGCTGGCATACGACCTTGTCCGCGCCTTCGGTGTCATCGTTTCTGTTGGAGTCCACGGGGCACCCCAGCTTCCTTTGACTGGACGCCAATGCTACAACAAGAATGTTTCATTAGACTTTGGGAGGTGTCCTGCTCGTGCTATGTTTCCTCTGGCCTTCGATCTATTGGGTGAGGGTTAGCCCCTCCGCGTAATGTCCGATTTTTGGTTGACTGTTCCTATCATACTAGTCCGGCGCCAGGATGTGTTTGGAGGAGTGGGTGAAGAGGCTAGTCTTATTGATAGAGTCGTTGGCTTTGAGGGAGCAGCTGAAGTCTATGCCCAATTTGATAAAGGCACAGTTGGCAAAGTTGTCTTTGATCCTTGGAAGTAAGCAGTTTCCATATGGCCGTTTTCTGTACTTGTATGTAATTGCGGTTCGCCGTAAATCGATTTCCAAAATCCGAACAGACCCACCGGACATGGCATCTAGGAACGGCGTTAGTGGATTGAAGGCTGGAAAAGAAGCGCGTTCACGGGGTTTGTTATGACTAGAACACGCTTACTTACCTGTGCCCAAGGCTTAAGGATTGTGTTTCATCGCAGTCGGATATCGGATGGTCGCGGTGCTTCATGTTTCGAACTCTGGAATTTCTTATGTACAAATTTGATCCTGGAATTCCTGTCGGCATTGAACTCAACAATTGTTAAGTAAAAAATATATATAAGCAGACAACACCGACAAGTATCAGAATTTATGCATCTCCTCCCAAGGAGGTAGATTTACGACAGACGGTAATTCATCCCATATTTGCTGGCGAAGTAACGAACACTCTTGATGAAAGCTCGCGCGACAGAGGCCACAAATTGTTTCGTCCGCAGCAACCTTCTGCATGGCTTGAAATATGTAATGCAATGGTCCTGTTCTTAAAGTCCAAGACCGATGGAGTTGAGAGACCAGGCGAGAAAAGCCTTTGCCACATGTGGATATCGCGCCACATGCAGGTTTGAATGCACGTTCAGCGCAGAATTGGCGCATAAAGTTGTCCAGAAGTTGTAAGCGATGTTGATACATGAGAGAGTATAGAAGTAGATCCGATGATAACAGCGTAGATGGAGGCCTCGATGGATGTTCGACGAGTAGCTTGGGATGATCAGCTTTAAGGACATCAGAAAGGGGATAGAGAGATAAGAAATAAAATGCAGAAGGGATGAGGATCTTGGCATCGACCTCATTAACGAGGTTGAGCACGTGGAGCGGATGGGCGAAAGGATACGTGAGATTGTTCACGGACAATGTGTTCAATGCCGTTTCCACCATATTATCGTGAGCTCTGAGTGTAGAAGGCCACGTCTGTGCAAGGAATTGAATAGCTTGTCGACGAAGTTGTTCAATGAAGTATTTGGTTGCGAGGCGCAAAATACCAGCAAGATAAAAGAAATCTTCAATACTGCGATTTGCAAAGTGACTAGGTCACAGGAAATTGTGGTCAACATGGGGCAGTAATTTCAAAAGGAAAGGGGGCCACATACGGGCCATCGTACAAAGCTTTGATGAGGTTCGCCAGTTCGGAAGGTAAGTCATGCATTGTCACAACTTGGCAATTTTCGAACAATTCCGTGTCTGTGGCAGGCTGAGGCATTTCGAGCATATGGCTAAATATTTCTGAGTGTCTCGACTGCGCCGAGTCATTTAAATTAGCATCTAGTTGGCAGGAGAAAAGAATAGCGTACTAGAACACCTCTGTGAACTCGAAATGCCGTAGAGTTTTCTTGCGTGATCAGGACTATATTTCCATCTTCAAACCAAGGTTCGCCCTTGGACAAATATCCATGTCCATTGATCGAAATTCGTCTATCCATTCAACGAAACAGTAAAATGAGCTCGAGTCTGGCTCAAGTAGTTTATATGTGTAAGGTTACGGTGTGCAGAAGCAAGTTTGAAAGGGTATTTCGAGGGGTATACAGTTCGGTCGAGTTCTCGGACGTTATATTTCTTCGTGAGGCGCTATTGAAATAGAAAGCTGCTCAAATCAGAACAAGTTATGATATGAATATGCATTCAAAGTCGTCACTGGAAAAAGTAAGTATTAGAGAAGATCAATACTTGCTTTGGCCAAGGTTATGGCAGGAAAGAAGAAACGTTGATGAGGTGGCTGTGACAATCGTGTTTGGCAATCATGATGTGATTGTGAAATCATGCTGGAGGCGGCAACGCCTTTCATGATCAAGACGGTAATACTATCTGTTGCTGAAGTTACTTCACCAAGTTCAACTATATATCTATCCTGGCGAGCTACAATTGTCTGTCAAAATGACGGATGCACCCCGTTCCCGGTCGAAATCGCGTTCTGGGACACCAGCGTTGGCGCGTTCATCTCCCTCTCGCCTTTCAGTACCTCCGGCATTGCGACAGAACCCTTCGTTATCCAATCTACATATCCATAGTCATAACGCCACACCATCTGGTGCAGATGCATCTGCACCTCCATTGCCCTTGACATCTGCAGATCAAACGTTGAATAGTTCGGCGTCTTCTGTGATCGACATGGAACCAGCGGAGGGAATCCTGATCCAGGATATTGACGCTGATGTCGAACAGACTGATGCCGAGGATGTAGTGTCAATAGACAAGGCCATCACGAATGTTCAGGCTGAAGACACGAAGAAGCTACTGCGAGATCAGCTCAGAAAGAGTCTAAATCACAAAGTAGCACATACAGGTGGGCATCGTGTTTTATCTTTCCTAGCCCTAGCCCATTTCAATATCCTGATATTTATACCCTTACTAGACGCTGAAATGTCACACTCTCGTCAGAGTGGAAAGGTAAAAGAGCTGGAGGAATTATCCTTTTCCGGAGGTAAATTTGTTGCATGCTATCTGCGGTACCAATTATTAATTATGCTTACTAGCGCCTCTTTATCTTCCGAGGGAATACTTTGTGCTTACTGATGCTGGGAAGCCTGTATTTATTAGGTAGACTCCACTTCAGGCATTTAGCTTTCGCTTATGGATCCTGTCTGTATCAGCCGACCAGGAGGAGGCGATCAAGATAGCATGGCATCAACTATGGGGATAATGCAGGCGCTTATATCTGTGTTTCTGGACGAAAACGATAAATTACGCTCAATAAACGCAGGCCGTACACGTATCACTTTCGTCCTCCGAGCTCCTCTATATTATGCGTGTGTCTCGTCTTGGGGAGAACCAGAATCTGTTGTATGTGCTTTTTTGGGGTATCTAATATCTACTATAGATAAACTCACCCAATTCACTCTCTCCGTGAAGATAGACACGATCGCATCTTGAATATCTGCATCTACAAATACTCAGCATTGTCACTGGAGCCCAGCTGAAAAGAATATTTGAACGGAGGACAAATTTCGACCTAAGGCGACTCTTAAATGGCGAGTTTCTACTGCCTTGATTTATGCAAATATTGTTACTTATCCGTTGTTTTACACCTTAGGAGCTGAACCATTCATGAACTCATTACTAGCCAGATTAGAATCTGACATGGCCATGAGCATGTCTGCTTTGCATTGCCTCAAGATGGAACCGGGCCTACGGAAACGAATCGCAGAAACACTAGTCCCAAATCCCAAGATGAAAGTAAGTAATATCGATTATCTTCAGAACCATTTTTACTCATTTATCACGAAGGATATGTTATATATCATTCTCATAGCAAACAACCGTGTCGTTACACTTATACGACCGCGAAAGCATTCGATACACCCTGCTGGTACATAAATCCACATTTTCAAGAGGCTTTTTATTCATATATATGATTCTTTAGATCTCCATATTATTCTAAACACTATCCACTCGCCCTCCATCTACAATTCGCCTGCCAATGCCTCTTGGATCCCAGTCTGCCTTCCGAAATTCAATCCTACTGGCTTTGTCAACGCATACATCACTTTCCTTCGAAAAGATGACACAGTCGATCTTCAAGATATATCGAATGCTTCAATACATTCCGCGGAGAATCCTGCGCCAACACAAACTGATGCTGAAGTTCCCGATCCTCAGGAAGGTCTGAATGAATCTGGAATAGCTCTCGTTTGTATCAGCGGCGGTGGAGAACTCGAGTTCATAAGAAATTGGTGTGATTCGGTCATTCATGTAAATTTCATTGCCTGACAGGTGGAACATTGGGCATACTCATATTCTTCTCTAGAAATTGACTTCTGGTGGTACTTTACATGCTCTCATCGATTCGCATCTTCAAAAGGCCGCAGACTATTCTGTCTCTGAGCTAGGCATTCCTGGCTTGAGACATTTCATCTACAAATCTCGGACGCAGGTGCAGATCACTTTGCCCACCTTTGAAGATCCATATGATCAACCTCAGGCAAGAAAAAGGCGAGTCTCCCTCACAGTAGAAATCTCCACTCACACTGAAAGTCGTGCTCGTCAGAATCACAACCCTTTATCAGACACTGCATGACTCGATACATGCGAAATCCGGACAGGAATCAGGGTTGAAACTCCAGTATATCCGTACGGATACGGAAAGTGTTATGGGCTGGGTAAGCTTTCGAAGCTTGTATTGTTTTCACTTTTTTCTTCTTCAATCTGACTTGATTGGACAGATCACACAGCCTTTCGAGCTTTATATCACGTTGTCGCCGCTCCTACCAAAGAGCGCTGCGGTGGGTGCTGCCAATTCTGTTGCTAGATGGGTAAAGAAGGAAGAAGCTCGATTGTTTTTGCGGGATGCGCCAGTTTTCTGACGCAGGCAGTGTCGACTTCATGTAACGGTACCGTAAAATGTATCGACGACTATCCTGTTTTGGTATTATTCTAGATGAGAATGAAGATACGCGGAGAGAGCGAGAGAGATGGCATTGTTTCGGCCCTTCGGATAGCTCGTCCTGATCATTTACGTGGATCCATCCGTAGACCCATCAAGTGACAGTACAATGGGAGTCCATTCCTTTGACTTTCAGCTGACGCATGGGGAATCTGGCACGAATGAAAGGGAAAAAGTAACATTAGATCTCGATCATATCGTCGCGATCGACAATAGGCAGCGATATATGGGTACAAGTCTACAACTGTGATCATACTCGAGTACTCGCTTTTGGCCTTCGAACAACATTGATGAACTCGTCGAGTTCCCAGAAAAATTGCATTGTCTAACCACCCATGGTCAATGGAAGTTCTCTTTGCAGCGTGTTTTCCAAGCTCCACAGCAGCCATCTCGGATTTCGGCGTCTTTCCGGATACCTACAGACCAACTCCTGCACGCAAAGGCCACCAAAATGAAGGGCGGACACCCCGGGGCTTAGGAGTTTGAGACAAATGTTCCGAAGTCGTCGGTGTTCTATCAGAAGAAAGAGAAAGCCGCGACAAAGGTGGGAGAAAAGTGTATATGTAAGGCTATCAGTGTTCCCATCGAGGATGTGGCAGTGGAGGAAGGCGCACGTAAAATGAACTATTCCACGGGTACAGGGCATTTTTCATCGATTAGATGTCCACTGAAAGGGAACCGCATGGATAGCGGTAGAGAGCCGAGCAGCTGTGATGATCAAGATACAGCCTGAAGAGTCGAACAATGCTCGAACGCGATGGGCGTGGTCAGAGCATGGTGGAGCCAGAGCAGTCGGATGAGCGGCGCCATTAACTGCGACGTACAAGCCTGGGTCAAACAATTCCAAGTATTGCCTCATGTTCCGTTTCCACAGTCTACTCTGATGCAGAATATCAGAACAATAGCCATACAGCTCACATGAGCATACTAAGATGAAATCGTCGCGTTCTTGGAGTGTCGTAGCAGCACTGAAGCAGCAAGCGAGCGTCATCATCGCCCTTGAGGATTTCTTCCGTTCCGCTGCCCAAATTAGAGATCATTCCGAGATCATTCTGCTAGAGTCTTTTCATACATTTGGCGGATATTTTTTGAGAGTTTCAGGTTCCAGAGGAAAATATTGCATGGTTATGGATGTTGAACGTAGTGGTTCAACGCGACTGGGAGCGCGGAGTGCATGTGTGACTGGATTTGCATGTGATCTGTGACATGTGACAGCTTTAGCCCCCATTGCCAGAATTTGTTTCTGAAATTCGAAGTATATTGTCGAGCTCGAAGCTTTCCGAGTTCGCGTCTCCAAGTCGAACATGGCCACAGCACTAATGAACCTACAACGACTATCGCGCTCACTTCCGACATTCCCTTCACTCACACGTTCCTTGTCCACCAGGGTACGGCCGGTCGTTCCCAAACCTCTGACGCCGGAGACACACCGATGGGGCCTTGGCCCCAACTCTGTTCCTGCTCCAGAAATCAGAACTCCGGAAGCATTCTTGAAGTCCATTGGACGTGCCGCAGAGACGAAGCTGAGCGCCGGAAGTTGGGAGGAGCTGTGGAAAATGGACGGCCAAGCGATGAAGAAGGCGGGTGTGGGCATTCGTGACCGGAGGTGAGCGCCCTTGTATCCATCCCTTTGTGTTTCTGGCAGGGCAACTGTTGACTTGGCTCTTATTTCTCGTTTCAAACAGGTACATTCTTTGGTGCATGGAGAAATACCGTCTTGGATTTCCAATAAATGAGTTCGCGCACGAGCCTCCTCCGAAAAAGACTATCAGAGGGTGCGCCGGAATATTTTTGCTACATTTCGCTGGATGTTGACGCTACCATTCTGAATAGGTGGGGACCCAAAGTACAGAATGGTAAACGGATACGCTCGCGCCGAATAAAAGACAAGACGCGGAAGGCTAAATTAGCAAACCCTTCGCCAAGTGCTTAATAGATATTCTTGCTGTTTATTCTCTCTGAATCTCGAAATGACTGGGAAAAGTTCCACACAAATAGGTGGTGTATTCGGAAGATAATTTTACTAATGTGGTACAATGATTATAGGAGCAAGCGAGGTATAGTTTCCAGATAGAAATGTTACTGAACAATGAAATGGCTACAGAAAATCTAATATACAACAGTGAGCAATCATGGAATGGCTGATGCGAGAAAGGATAGGATAAGAAATTTTCTTGAATGAGATATTCTGGGGAATAGGATGCTAGTGGGCTCTGCCACGTTTTCTGGCGGCAACGCAGTCATTGTTGTGATTGGTGAGATGGCGTTTGTATGCGTCAGGTCTGCTAAAAAATTTCTCGCAGCCACCAACTCTCTGTTCACCCTCGTACGTAGTGCGCTCGGCATTGGGAGAGATGCCATATTGCTCAGCCTCGCTCAGCGGGACTCCAATGCACTGTACGACTTTCCCCAGATGCGTTATCATGTGGCGCTTGAAGTCGGGAAAGCGATGGTTATATTGGTACAAGGTGCACCCAGGGCACTGCCAGGTTGTGACCGATTTTTTCTTCTCGATGTTGAGCAATGCCACGATGGACTTGGCCGTCGTGGAATCGACTTGAGCGTTACGGGGAGGGGGGGACACCCGAGTGCGCTTGACCGAATGCCCAGCTTGTGCAAGCTTCGCTGAGGGAAGCTTGATCGCATTCTTTGGTGTTGGACGTCTCGCAGGGCCAGAGGATCTGGGCTTTTTCTTGACGATCTCTGGGGTGTATTCGTCGACGGAGAAACGACGCTTCCGGTTGCTGCTGCTGCTGAAGGCAGGCTCGGAATCAGACTCGGGCTTGTAGTCTGCGTCCTTGTCATTATCGTCGCAGTCGCCTTCGGCATCGGGATCGTTGAGAGACGAGTGTGATTGACGGGCTGCCCGCACTGCCGGCAGGTAAATGGTAGGAGGCGGCGTTGCATCTGAGACGCTGGGGGAGACGGGGCGGCTCAAGTCCGAAGGCGCAACGGTCAACGTCGGCTGGGCTGTTATTTCATTAGCATAAAAGGCTTTCTAAAGTCTTTCCACGACTCACGTTGGGGGGAAGGGGAGGACTGAGGCGAGGACTGAAGCGATGGAAGCTGATGCAGCGAAGGCTGTGGACTGCTGAACAAAGGTAAGTACGGTTGTTTCAAAAGAGCGGACATCTTACTGACCTTAAATACAGGCCTTCGAAGTGGAGGGGTGTGCCACAATCGTCATCCCCGGACGAGGAAGGGGAAGACGCAGTGAAAGGACTACCGATATCGATGCCACAAGGCATAGGATCGAAGTCCTCAGACTTGGCGAGAAACTGTTCATAGCCACCAGCGAATTGCTGGTAAGATGGAGGGTTGAAATCACAACCATAGTCGAAGTGGAAAGCAGTAGGTGCTTGCATGGTGGGGAAGGGTGTGTATTGGGGAAAGCATGTTGGAATGGGGCCCTGTTTTATAGAAAATGGCCATTGTGAAAAAGAGACGAATGCCCAACTGTGCAAAGGCCCTTGTAAACTCCGACAGAAGCAACGGAATGGGCCCGCCTCGTGTCCAATCGTCCATACACGGTAGGAATACCTCAAAGCGGAAATTCCCTTTGCCATATCACAAAGAGCACAAAAGACCCTCGTTGGCGACCGATTTCAAATTTTTATCTTCTTATTCTTCCAAATGTTGCAGCATCACAAAAGCAGGACTAGGCACTATGCCTATTGTCCCTCCACGTAGTCCTCATAGGCGACATCGACTGCTTTCGAGCTCATCGTCGCTGCAGACCAGATTAGATTGTGATTATAACCAGGGTTTAGCTAATCGTTACAGCAGCGGAAGTGATCCGGTCTCTCCACATACGGCATTGCTTGTGGGAGCCTGGCAGACGCCTCATTGCAAGCAAACGCTCACAGCCGAGCCACATACAAAGGGGGGCCAATTGAGAACGATCGCTTACCCCGAAAGACTTCTGACAGGTATCGAAGACTCCCATTGTGCTCTATAATGGGTAGGCAGTGCATGAGATGCGATTGCAGTGCTTTGCACTAGTGTGATTATCGAAAAGTCCCAAATCACAACCAAATTAGTGGGCGGTCATGCGCGCTTGAGGCCCACCATTGTGTCATTGTCATCAATCGCGATAGCCATGTAAGCGAGACAAAGGATCGTAGATATTCCCTTTAACTATTATGACGCCTCATCATGAAGGAGAACGTATTCTCGGGTGGATAATCCGAACTTGATGACTGCATGTTTAAATTAGATTAGATGGTATAGAGAATGAGGAAGATCTGCCTCACCATCTCCTGCCTTTAGCTCATAAAATCGTGCTGCAGGAATAGCTTCATCGTTGACGCTAGTTCCATTAGTCGACTCCAGGTCAATAATAAAGGGTCTAGGGGAAACATATCAGAAACAGGAAAATCTCCAAAAGTGGTATTACCAACTTCACAACTCCTTTCGAAGATCCGAACTCATCTTTTTCTTGGACATAACGATCTTTATCTTTTGATTAGCCAGACTTGTTTAACCAAGTAAAAGGGCACGTACACTGAAAAACAGCATGCTGCTTGGAACATGAAGGGTGCTCTATGGCAATGTCGGCAACTAATCGGTCTCTACCGACAAGGTAGGCACTTTGACGGTGAATGTGTAGGAGCTCTAAGACTTTGTCAATACAATCCACCAGGTATTGGGGATAAAGGTCGACGCACCGACTTGCTCCGCGTCTTTGAACACATACAATCTCCAACCAATGACGGGTTTACGCGCCTCTGGAGGCTCATTGTATTTGAGAACCGTACTCGACCCATCGACAGCCTTGACTGTGTTCGTCTCTGCAGCCAGAAGACCGGATGGTGCGAAATTCGGCTTGGATTTGTCTTCCGACGGATCGACTTCCCGTGACTGGGAGCGTGAACCTACCTCGCGTCCTCTTGACCCCCGCGCAGGAGGGGAAGCGGAACGTCGATGGCTGCGAGACGATGCACCATATCTGTCCCTCCCACTGTCGTATCGCTCTCTATCCCGCTCCCGCTCCCGCTCGCGTCTGCGCTCGTCGTAGTCGCGTGGTGCAGGCCCGTCGTCGTCTCGCCTGGACGACCTCTTATAATCCCCGTCCCTAGCGGAAGGATATCGTGCATCCCTGTCCTCGTCGTTCCACCGCGATGGCTTGTCTCGTCTGCTGTACCCACTCTGCTTTGGAGAGCTCTCGCCTTCAGGTGCTCTTCTTCGTGGAGAACGAGATCGCCTAGAAGACATTTAACTTGGGCTTTAGAATGTATGTAAGTTGGTGGGGTTGATTTTACCCGCCGAAAGTTATTGAGGGGGTTTTGAGTGTATTTCAGGACGGTTCAGATAAGAGCCCTATTGGGTTGCTTGAGACTATGATTGACTTGGAATAAGTGGGTACAGTGAGTATACGCTGAGGTTGACGAGGTCACCGATGCGCACATGAGTCCAGGGTGTAGCGAATCACCTTGCTGAAAGCAATGGTCCCCCACTGTCGAAATTCACTATATATGGATAGATGTTAAGAAATCGTAAATATTTACCTGTGCGTGGATTGGCAAGCATAAGCAAACAATGCATTCCCTATCAACTTGTGAAAATGTTGAGAAATCGTAAATATTTACTTGAACATGGTTTGGCAAGCACAAGCAAACAATGCATTCCCTATCGACTTGTGAAAATGTTGAGAAATCGTAAATATTTACCTGAGCATGGATTGCCAAGCACGAGCAAACAATGCATTCCCTATCGACTTGCGAAATGTTTGAAAATGTTGAGAAATGACCAAGAAATGTTGAAGAAATGACACTTGGTACTTTAATTCTTTTACAGTTTCCGAAGACCGAGCGTGGCGGGTGCAGCCGCCAGCGAGGTCTGACAATAAAAGATTATAGCAATGATTACAATTTACAGGCTTCTCCAAGGCTTCTCATCAATCAATCACATACAAGTGATAATAACCCGGGCCATTAATTAAGTATAAGTAAGTTAAAGTATATCAAAAGAAAATAATTTGATGAACCTGTCCTAAACATAAGTCTGCATCGAGAACTTGGGTGAGAATTTGGACGTTCAAATAATGTGACGCCATCAGCAAGGTGTTGAGGAGACCGAAGGTCGACCCTTTATTCAAGTTAAGGCGGAGCTCGAATTTAAAAGACTCCCCGCTTCTTTCATCAGTAAAATCTCCCAGGCCCCGGGAAGCTCCACCAAGATCTTGCCCGGAAATTTGCGGATTTTAGAGGCAAAAACGCCCAAATCTTAGTCCGGAAAGTGCGGATTTCAGAGAATTTTTGAGTGCCGCAGGCAGAACTTTGTCCGTAACGGTGCGGATTTGAGCCAGATTTGAGCCAATCATGGTACGAGCCGCCCACTATATTTTACTGATTGCCCCTGTTACCAACAATATATATTATATGGGCAGGGTGAACATTTACATTACTATGTACCTAGAGTAACCCCATGTATTACATATGTTCAGATATGTTCAGCTCAACGGAAAATTTAACCTTTACTACACTGTACCAGTCACTCCGAGTTCATGGACGATACAGAAACTGCGACAGCGAAAAGCCTTTATCAACAGGCCATCAAGGGTGTTCGGAAGATCAGAGACATTGAAATTCTAAACAGCGAGATCGAACGTCTCATCAGCGGATCCCAAAAGCTTGATTCCACGACGGTCAATGTAGTCAGTGCCAAGATTCAAGAGCTAGCAGAGCAATCAGGAAATGCTCCTCACTGGTGCATAATGTCCTCTTGGTTAGGACCCCTTGTGTCTGGAAAGTCGAAAGAAGGATCCCCCGGTGTTGGAACAATACTAGGACATGTCCTGGCAGCAGTAAGTTGTAATCTATCATAAAATGGGCGAACTACTCACAATATCACTAGATCCCTGATGGCCAAACAGCAACCCTGCTCGCAAAGACACTCTGGATGATACCATTATGCTCCTTGAAGAAGCCTGAACACTGGGTGCTTGCTTGGATTGATTTCCGCAATCATGAGATCGGCATATTCGACAGTATTCCGGAGTTGGGCTCAAGTTCGTGGGCTGAACCGGTGAGTAGCCAGTTCGGAAAGGTGTTGGAAGCAATAGAGCTAACTTTATGTGATCAGCTCTTCTTGAGAATCCTAGATAAGATATACATCACCTTGAAACAGCCGTTGACCTCGTGGAGTGATAGTCAGTGGAGGCGTGTACTGCACAGTCCAGCGCCGCTGCGGTGCCAAATGGATGCCTGGTCATGCGGGTTATTTGTCTTGATGGCGGTGGAAGCAGTTGGGAATGAAGAAGAAATTCAGGACGTCGTTGGTAACCATAAAGTTGAGGAAGCACGTACAAAGGCGGTTCAGTACATCCTTGACTTGCCGTGAGTTCTGCCTTGGACGCTTGCCCTATCAAAGACTAATTCTTGCTTGAAGAATAACTCGGACATTGCCTTGTCGCGCCATCCCATCGGATGATGGAGATTCCGATGTTGAATTCATTGAACGAGATGGCGTCTTTGAGGCATTGTCAACATCAGCTGCATCTAGAAATGATGGGGAAAGCCACCTACCGGGTTGTGACGCCCTTATAAACGTTGATTTCGATGGAGACAGGCAAGTGGAAACGATTACTGAGGTTCGTATGAAGGAAGAACAAGAACGAAGAGTGGAGATGGGAGAAGTTGGTGGTGCGAAAGAAGGAATGACCATGCAGCTAGGTGACTGCTTGACGTGAGTGTTTGATTGATTCGGTTACATGTTCCCGACCTAAATTTGGGAATTGGTCATTTTAGGCAATCACATCCGCGAAAACGATCCTTCGCAGAATTGACCCATAACTCGGAGTACGAAGACAACGGACTTTCAGACAGGGAAAATAAGATATCCCGAGTATCTTCATCATCGTCTACTATTCCGCCTGCAGCCAAATTACCCCGCATTCATTCAAGTGGCACGAGCACCTCAGCACGCCGAGCGCTCCTGGATCAAGATGTGTGGGTCGATTCAATGTCGTTGGGAGAATCATCACTAAAATGCTTGGGGTGCCGCAAATCCATTCAACTGAGCAAAAGGAAGAATCGGCCGTACGAGACCAAAAATTGGCTTGTTCATAAAGCGCGATGTTCCCAAATCACTGGTCTTTCAGTCGTCCGTGCTCGGAAGCTCAAAGCAATTCCAGTCATCCCCAAAGTGAGTTTTCAATAAGTTCTCTGAATGACATTGTCCATTCTTAAATAAATAAAGGCTGGCACGAACAGTATTATGGGATACTTTGGACGCCCATCGCAGTCATCAAGTCAGAACTTAGTACCTAACGAGAGCGCCATGCTTGACACTGAGGGTGCATCTGCTGCCACTCTCGAGGCGCAGGATACTTCGACACCTATAAATCCGACACCAGAAAGAGTGGAATACACAACGAAGACAGTCAGAGCGGTGCGTATTTGTCTTAAGTCAGATTTCATCTACTTATGTCCTAATTTAACCAGACCACCTCAGTCGCGCTCATCTTCGCAAAGGCGCCACAAGGCTTACTTACGCGACCTCAAGAAAGAAAGCCTCCAGCCCCCGCGCCTGTCTTTCTCTGCAAACATTTGAGCGGGCCAGAATATGATGACTATATTCAGCTCATTCGAACTCGCTCATATGGGGGGATCTCACCAACTTTCACAGCCCGAGTGGCTCGCCAACTCTTTCCCTATAAGTTATTTCCACCTCTCAAAATCAATGAGAAGTATCCATTCCTTCCAAAGATCGCTCACTCTAACAACATGGTTCCTGATGATGGAAATTCTGAAGTTGAAACGAACAATTGGACGGCTGTGGAATATCACAAAATCGAAACCATTCTTGGCTCGTGGTCTCGGTGGACGGTTGATTATCTGAATGGATACGTGAAATCTACACATTGTGAGGAGAAGACGACAAATTCAAATGGGATTTGCACCGGCTGCCACGAAGTGATGGCCGACGAATCATTTAAGCGCTCAGTCCGTCGGGTGTGTTCTCTGTTATCTTTCAAATTAACACAGAATACTAAAAGATCTACTGCAGAAGCGGCAGGAAGCACGCCTACCTGCTGAGGAGAGGAGCGAGATTTTTGATCGCCGCCAAAGATTTGCCGCAAGAGATAGAGTCAAAGGTATTGAGTCGAAAGCGTTCGAAGCGAAATTGAAGGACCCAGTAATATTCGACATTTACAACTCTCTGAAAAGTGGAAACCCCGAAGACTGCTTCCTCAAACTTTATCAGGCTGCTCGAGAAGGCAAACTCAAAGGTTACGAGCGCTTCACTGATGTTTGTGAAGTTCTCGAGGATCGAATACGGCGCGAAAACTCGGCAAATCCAAATGCAAAATACGGTATTCGCTACTCAGAGACGTATCTCAACTTCATGATCATCATGCGAGGGCACGGGCAGAACTCGAATCGACAATATGAAATATACTCTGGAGCTTTCGGTGGTCCATCAGTCCGTCATCTTAGGTTCGAAATATAGATTATCCTATCTTTCGAAACTAATTTAGAATCCACAGAACACTTGTAACAAAATCTGCAGATGCGTTCAAGAATCCCGCTCTGATTTTTGAGAATGTTGCTCGCGTAAAACGCTATGTCGACTCCGTAAACTACCATGGGCCGATTATCATTGGTTCTGATAACACCAAGGTTCGGAAACGTCTAAACTTCTCAACCGAGCACGGCGCCCATGTTCTTGGGACAACTTTCAAATTGGATGAAGTTGAGGTCGATGACGCAGATGACATAACTGAAATTGTCGAACGTACGATCAAGCAGAATGCATTTGCTACTCAAGCAAGAGCGATAATTGCGAAGGTAAATTTCTATTCTCTGCTGTTTCGGCACCTAATTGAATAAAACTACTTATTCAGATTCCTCTGCCACGATGCCCGCCGATTCTCATCTCAATCTTACCCACAGGTGGAAATGAGAATGCGAATGAGATCCATACCCAGCATCTCAAACTCCAGCAAATGGCCGCTCAACTTAATCTACCTCTTGTTGCATTGGCAGCTGATGGAGCATCGAGTGAGCTTTCTGCACAGTCTCTTATGGATCAGGAGCAGTCTCAACTCCCACCTCTCTCTTACGACTATCCGCTCTATGGGATTTATTTAAAAGCACCAGTCTTTGAGCGTACTGGACCTCTTATATCCGTTACCGATCCTCCTCATGCTCGAAAAACATGCCGGAATCAACCTCAATATGGAACTCATACCGCAAGCCTTGGTGTGGGCTACCTCGTAAATCAATCGCTTGTCGACGTCTATAACACCCCATCCCGTGGTGGTCTTATTTATCGTGATGTATCTAATGTCGATAAGCAGGACGACGGAGCAGCACGTCGTATGTTCCATTACGATGCACTTTTGGCTACAACAGAGGTTACAGGCGAAGAATCTGAGTCGGTTCCCATGGTCCGATCTATACGACCTGGATTTGAAGGGCTGTTTTGCTATCTTTTCGTCATGGGTGAGTATAAATATTTTTAGTTGAATCCTATTATGAGTTGGGCTAAAATAAAATGCAGGTTCTCTGTTTGAGGCATGGATGAGCCCCTCTCTTTCGGTTTCTGAGCGGGTACTAGCCGCTTTTCGTGCTCGCTTCTGGCTAAATAACTGGAGGCAACACATACAGCTGCTCTGTGTTCGGTTCCCTGATCTGTATTCGATGGCGCGGTCTTTTATATCACCATCCAGCTTCAATATCTTCAACCGTCTCTGTGATTCACTTGTGTTACTGGCTCTCGCTTACGCAAAATATTATCCCGATCAGCCATTTTGCATATGGTTAATTGAAGAGGGTTTCGTTGAACATTTCTTCGGACTCTCTCGCCAAGTCTTGCCGAACTTTTCGTATGCGGAATTTATCAAGATTGCTCAACATATTATGGTCCGACAACGCATCTTGGAATCCGGATTACTGAAGTTCGGGAAACGCGAACGCACATCTGCTGTGGGATATATTTATAATGATGACACAGATATGCGAACATCAACAGACGAGAACACAGTACCACCTTCTCATATCACGACACTCGATTTAAATCATCTTGTCGAAGTCGGGCATATGGAAGCCCTTAGGATCTGCCGTGATATCCTCCAGATTAACGTGCCACATGTGACTGCAGCGAAACCTGTTATCCTTCACGCGCTTGGAGCTTCTACTCGAGCGCCTAAAATCCATTCTACAGATAACACTGACAGATCAAATATCCACTACGAGACCGAGTTCGATGGCGAGGACTCGGATGATGATGAGGTCGCCACCTTGCCGGCCTCGGACACTCTCAAGTCACCGACTTCAGCGATTGACGATTGTACGGCCGAAGCGTCTCGTGATGCTGCGCAATATGCTGCACTATGCAAAGACTTGGAGTCGGTGCTCATTGATCATAATTTAGCGAATGAGGACTTCACTATTCCAGCGCCAATCAATCTACCATCTTTGCGGATATCCGAGCTCACTGGACCACTCTCGATCCTTGCGAAATCAGCTGGTTTCCCAAGCAAGCTTCTCGACATCTCAGCGCCCTCCCCTAAGATCACTGCATCCCTATTGCTTCAGGCCCGAAAATCTTGTCAGTCTGGAACGGGCGTCAAATCAGAACGTACTGTTTCTGTTGGGCCAAAATATACTGCACTCGACAAAGTCCGTGAGGCTGAAGAAGACGAACGAGTGCCATCTAAAGTCCACGAACTCAAAGCGAACGAAGCATCCCATCGTTTAAGAATTGCCCAAGACACAAACACGGAAATAAAAAAGCAAGAACAGAAAAAAACACGCCAAATTCGCTGGCAGAATGTGGCGATACAACTCGAAAAAGAGCTGCGGCGTTCAGCACAAGGTACAATCTCAGACTTCATTAACCAGATTACAATTATTCAAAGCTAATTGGTTTGATATAGCGATACCTCATCTCTCCGAACGCAATGTCACTCCACTCAACGAGCTCAAGCGGCATTCATATCTTATTATGAGGACTGAAAAGCGATATTATATCGGAGAGGTACTAGATATCTACAAAAAGGTCAAAGTTCGCGATATGGATCAATTGACCGCGCAAGCACCTTAGAAGGTGTCTCTTGGCTATCACTGCGTGTATACCTTGCAGTGAGGATGGAATTGGTATGTCCCATGTTTCCTCATAAATTAAATAATATTGAACAGAGCTCAGAATGACTCTAACGAGGTTGGAGATGACTCTTCTAATGAGGATGATTTACCACCACCGGATTTCTCGTGTCTTGGTGGAACCCGAGCAAAATTCCACCTGCATACACATTCTCCAGTCGATCATGTTGTGTATCATCTTGGTAAAAATTCTCTCATTGGCCCCTTCAACAAGAAGGTGATGACGCCGCTGGCGGCATCGAAGTGGAGAGTTTTTGACCAACCTCGAACACAGACCATCATTACAACCGCAATGCCCGCACTTAAGATTCGTATTCCAGGGGGTCGGGTAGCTAATGTACCTAAATAGTGTTATAATGCCTATAGATTACAGAATATACCTAGTTCTCTTCGTCGGATGGCATGCGCACTTGTGGTCGGGCCTCGGTAAATGTCTCGAAGAAAATTTCCCTTTTAGGAAGGACCCTGCAAGCCTTGTCCGAATTTGCGGATTTGAGCCTCAAAAATGTGCGGATTTGAGACCCATTTTGGCGGATTTTGGCGGACAAGATCTTGGTGGAGCTTCCCGGGGCCTACCAGGCTACCAGCAATATTGTACTGTACAGACAGAGCAGATATCGCTTCTTGCGATGAACCCTATTGGCGGAAATACTTAACTAAAAGCGCCGAGTCCACGGGCGCTACTTACGTACCTGGTTAATGAATGGCAACAATCAGCGTAAGTACGTTACGACGTCTTATTGCACCTGCACGTATATACGCCACATAAATCACCTGAAACGTCCTGCACCCAGGGTCGAGCAGCATCGACGCGATTTGAGCTGTGGGAATTGCGGTCGGAGCGTGTTTATCTACAAAGACTCTAGGCGCGGCCCCTCTGGACTCAACAAGAGGATATGAATCATTCACGGTCCCTAAGATGAGGCAACATATACGTGGGTCGTGGGTCGAAGATGTAAGTACATTGGAGTCTTTTGAAATTAATGAACAAGTTCGATTGCAAGCTCTGCTTCGGAAGTCGACTAACCGTAGAGCTCAAGGTTCAGTACTCAGTAGTAGTCAGTACTCAGTGCTCAATGAGGGCTAGTTACAAGGTAGTCATTGCCACCTTCAACTTTGGGGTTCGGTATATAAGGGTATATACTAAGATCTCTTTGTATTGTAATCGTCCTTCGCTCTTATCAACCAACGTCTTGTTTTATGAAAAACTTGATCGAAAATCAGAACGTCAGTTTGCAACATGAGCTAGTCTGACGTATGTTTGCTGAGATCAGAAAGGTCCACCGGCCCATAGTAAGTCCCTTCATCTTCAAGGTATCGTTATCACTCAATACATAATTAACATCGCGTCAGCATCTTGTCAGCATCGTTGTTGCAACGATGGGTGCTGGGCTGGGCCACGATTTCGGGAGGCAGATCACTAGCTAGGCTTGCACTTCACGGAAATTGGAAGACAGGAATCGACTCCGGGCAATGGCTCAATTATCGCCTGCGGAAATATAATACGGAATTCCGCGGGCGATGTTGTTACCCAACAACAGCCTACGTACAGATATAATACTGTTCAACAGTTCAAGGCAGGTTCAAGGTCATCAAATATCAAATCTGACATTGCTTCGAATTACAGGGTGGGTGGGTGTCTGACAAACATAACCACGGTGCCGGGGATTTGCTGGGATTCACTGTATATCTTCGCACACAAGAACCGAATATCCTTTTTAGCTGGACAGTATCAGTGATGCCACTAATTTGGATCACTTGAGGTTGTCAACCTATTGGCATATGGATAAGCCGTGGCAAAAATCTAAAGCAAAGGTTCTGCGCGAATACAAGCTGTATGCTTAGAATAGAACTCGTTATGTACGATGAGCTCCAGCACATGAGATGTATAGATATTTCGTGAACATGGCTTCAAGAAGCTGATCAGCAGACCTTGCTCCAGACTTCACTTTAACATAAGGATTGAACGATACGACATATGCCGCTATGGTTCGTCGAAAGGAGCGAGGAAAGTTGGAGAGACCTAGGCTCTGATTATAGCGCGGTGGTCCAATAATATGGGAGGTTAGGCCGTTAGTGGAGCACCGGGGTAGCGCGACCAACCGCGCGGCCTGTAGGCTGCAGCGTCGATATGTTAATTTTGATTCCGCAGATGAGAGGGAGGTTGTGAAGAGACCAGCTCACTTGTCGTAGTATACACAAAACCTGGGCATTATCTGCCATGTGAGTGGTCTTGAGTCAGCATATATGGGAGGGAAGGGAGAAACAAGAGAGAGATGGTTTGATGCTGGTGCGATTGCTGAAAAGGTATTTGGGATGGCGCAACTTGGTTACTGTACGGCTGAGTTAGTACATATGATTTGGGTAAGAATACGTTGATCGGAGTTTAACAATGAGAATAGAATAGTACCTAATAACTCTATAATCGGTACGGTTGAAATCGGTTTCTTGAAACACTACTTACTCAAAACCTCACAACCGAGTTAATTTAAATAATGAGTAGATTGTGATGGCGACTGGTTGAGTGACTGAGCATCTACACAACCACAGGGGTGAGGGACACATGCACAATCGAAGCGGTAGGCAGATAGCAATGGAAAGTATGCAGGAGGGCAGGAGGAATATTCTTTTCAGAGTGTCCTCTGAATTGACGCCCATTGTTGTGGCAGGTGGACGAAATTAATTTACTACTATTTAGGGCGACTGAAAGGGATCCTCGGTAACTCGTGAGAAAATCACAGGATTCATTGGCGATCTTGACAGATTGGAAGGAGATTGCCGGGAGTGGCTGGGGTCGCTTATATAACTCGCTCATGGGGAGACAGGGGATGCGCAGGATTGCAAAGGATTGCCAATGAGGAGCATATCCTCCCCCAGCATCTGCGAATACCATCGACGGTCGAATTGTTTGCTGGTGGGACGGGGGGAAGACGATGCTCGTTGGTACGATAAGAGCAGGAGGACGTAGCAGGACCCCTAAGTCTTCAGCAACGGCGACAGGGTTGTTTGTCACAAGTCACGTATGGATATTCCTAAGATTGATCAGTGGACTTAAATGTAATGGACTGGGAGTCTGGGACTCGTCGTTTGCCTTCGCTTTCTCTCACATCTTTGCCCATGTTCGCTATCAACAATCCCGGGGAGAGAAATAACTCGAATAACTCCCAGTCGTCTCTGCATTCGCACCCCTATACCCCACATAGCCTATACAGCCCCCAAGCCCAACCCCACATACCCCTTGAAGCCACCCCTCGTCAACTCGCGATAGACCATACAACTAATCGCAATATGTATGCTCATCCTGGCGATATTGCTTACCATAATATCGCTTCCAATGCTGGCAACATTAACTACTTCAAAGGTACACTATTACCAGCGACGTCTTTAGATTCCTTCTCCCACTCTTACCACCGCCCAGCAACCTCGTCAGATTTACGCACTGCGTCAGACAGATATCATACCTACCACTACGCCGAGTCCTCTAGATCCCATTATTCCAATTTGGAACGAACGAGAGGCACGGTGATACCAAATGCTCTCGATACCCTTGTTGTCTCTTCGCATCCAACCCTTGCACTCGAGCCCAACTCGGCAATGACTGGCCCGTCCTCTGACCACTCTGGCGACTCTGATTCCTGGCCACTTCACACGCCTGGTATCCACCAATCCGACGCGCTTAAACCGAAAAAATCGCGACGCGAAAAACCTCGTATTGAGCTTGCGCCCGACCAACCGCCTACTACTCAAGGAAAACCTCGGGCCAGGGTCTATGTTGCGTGTCTACAATGGTATCATACGCTCTGCTAATGATTTGCTTGCTTGGGATCTGACAGTCCTTCTTCATTGTTTTCAGTAGAACACGCAAAATACGGTGCGATGGCGCAAAGCCTATTTGCCACAATTGCGGTCGCCGTCCGACTGGCGGCAGCGAATGCAATTATGACCCTGTACCCAAGCGCCGAGGCCCCGATAAAACACCAGGTGCTCGACAGCGTATGGCACGCGATATGAAAAATGAAATTGAGAATGCCCCTCGCCGTCGCCGGAGGTCTGGTGCTAACTCGACCTCCCAACCAAAACCCACAAGCCAGCAAGAACCTCCACCACCAATGCGGCAACCGATTGTTTTAGACTCCCTTCAACACCACAGTCTGAGCCCCGACAATCGCATATCACTTGAGGTTCCTCCAGGGCTGGCGGATAATGCGCCACCAGTAACCGAGGGTGGTACACCAATTTCAAACTATTCACGGTCTTACTCTCCTTGTGCATGTCATGGTGCACCACAGTGTCCATCTCTTTTGGGTATTGGCACTGGTCCCCCCGACCCTAGAAAACCAGTATCTATCGTAGGTCCACCTACCGATCTATTACTTAGGCATGACTTTCATATTTCGTAGATAACAAATTATCATGACGATCATAATCTTGTCAACATCGTCCCTCCATATTCTGGAAGCATTCAAAGCTACATCGCTGAACTTGACGAGAATGGCAATGAAAGGGAAAACAACAACGGTCGCCTTAGGATCGCCAGCCAGCCCTCTCTGAATTTCAGCCGCAAGATCTGGTGGGACTCCCTCCTGTCCCTGTATTCGTCTCCCAACTCTGCCCATCTCCAAGCGCTCACTCTACCGCAACGTCAATCAGCAGCGCAGAACATAACTTCCGATTTGCGATTTATTTTCCGCGCGTCGAATTACTGGTTTTCTTTTTTCCATATTCCCACCTTCTTCAACAATTATTTCGACCCGTCGAAACGGGACAGAATTCAGCCCAGTTTAGTCCTTGCTCTCTTGGCGATATCGACCTTTTGGCAGAGCTCGGAGATCGGATATGGAAACGATGGTCGTGAGCGGGCATTACGGTTCAGAGACGAGGCGCAGTCGGCTATGGACGCCAGCTTCAACGCTGGCTGGATCGATGAGACTCTTGCTCAGGCAGCTTGGGTGCGTGCCACATTTTTATTTTCATTCACCCCGAAAATCTGATGACTTTCAGCTTCTTGCTCTCTTTGAAGTCTGCGCTCATCCACGCATTCAACCGAGCGTTCTAATTCTTCAATGATGATGCTCGACTCGGTCATCCGGAGTCTTTCGCTAACGCTGGTCGATGCCGACAATCCGAACACTTCCTTGTTTGTCCTGGAACCGTTCCAGCAGTGAACTCGCCGAAGCTGGGCGCAGTTTGGCTTCCCTCATCTCCTACTTCACGCTCCCCGCTGAAGATACGTACCATGGTCCCACCCGTACAGCAACACACACATCCGAAAAAGGATGTTCCTGTCGCCTCTTTACACTGGGTGGGCAGTGGCCGCTTTCCCAAGATTATGCGCCATTGTGGCACGCGACTCCGGCATGGGACGAGTCCTGGTCTGAAGCTGAAATCCGCAAGGAATCGTGCAGGCGGTTATGCTGGAGCGCAATGATTCTTGCTGCTGGCCATATTTCGTACACTACCGCACATCGGTCGCAAAATCTAGACCTGTTCATCGCAGATCCTGCCAATGTATGTCACTGCTTCGACTTCAACTTAACTTATGATTTTATTCTAACATTATCATTCTCGATGTTGCAGTACGCTCTTCTCTTTTCTGGAGAATCGGTCGCGCGCTCACCCGCGCTGTCGAGGTATTCCTCTAAGGACACCATCTGGGCTCTTCATGATCGGTCGTTTTTGCTTTGGCATGGATGCATCCGTATGCGCAATAATAACCGTACAACGGACATAGAGAAGGCAGAGTTTGCGGTGAAGGCGTGGCTCGAGGCAGATAGTCTGGAGCAGACTCTTAACTCGCACACTTGCTCCATTGAGCGAGCCTTTATCTTCCAGGCGCGAGAGTATATTTTCAAGTATGTTCCAGGATATTTGCCTTTTCCGGTAGTGATACTAACAAAAGTGCTAGTATCCGTATGTGTATTTCATATGATTCCGAAGGTACATCCCCCTGGTCACCGCGTAAGTGTCCTCTCCCTAATCCTAGTGGAGGAGTTGAATTGATTTAATTAAATTGCTAATAGAAATGTAAATGGGCTGTTCCATCGTAACAAGGCCGAGGAGTGGTGTAAGTAATTTTGTGTATTCTTCTTTTGTTTACAACATTTTTCTTACCTTTCGTAGTGACACACCAAGCAATCGTCGCTGAACGATTCATGCATGGTCTACATACCGTCACGGGCAACTCGACTAACCTTCTTGCGCGGAGACCGTTTTTCGTGTTCTGGTTCATGGGTCAGATTCATCGGTAGGTCTTAACCTCAAACTCCTTGCTAAGCTGTCTAAGTTCTTATGTTTTTGCGATAGTGCGCTCTCGCTTTATGAATGCGATAACACCTTGACGGTAGCTTTGGACGTTTGCAAGGCGCTCATTCCTGCCATCGATTAGTGCGCATCTCTCCACTCCCCTTCCGACCTTGCATTCTAATTAGCATCGTCAATAGCTTGACCACATTATGGCCATGTAACGAACAACGACATCGATACGAGTCACTGCGCAACAGAGTAGCAGACTGTTGCTTCAATGCAGGGATTGAGCCTCTTCGAGCGTTCGACATTTCGTCCCCATAAAAGCATCTCCTGAACACCTTATTTAAGAGAATGGACATCTTTACACCCTTTTTATTCTTTGTGCTTCTATTTTTATTTCCCTAAAGAATATGTTTTTTGCTCTCTGTTTAGTATATGTACCACCATTCCATGTTTCATGACTTTCTTCCGCTTTCTACTGGTGTATAGAGTGAAAAATGTATGTATCTACGTGCTCAATGAATGTATCAATAGCGCCGACGGGTCTCTGTTACGTATTACAACAGGGGAATGTGCCAGATTAGGTTTACCAAATGTGGAAATGTGGCACGCCAATTAGCAAGTGCTTTCGGCTGGCGGGCCATTGCTCCTTGCCCAGAACCCACCATCCACGAAGGATGAGTCAAGCTCTTCACGCCCTAACCACCCCAACACACCAACTATCAACAACTCCGTTTCTTCGCTGCCCTCCCTTGCCCCCGCGGTGCCCTCGCTGAAACGCAGAGCGTCGTCCTCGTTCGAGTGCCCAGACGAGAACACCCGCAAGAGAATGAAGGAGGAACAGGAAGATAAGGCTCCCCTCGCCGATCCTACCGCCTTCGAAGGAAATGCGGTCTTTGTTGATGAAATAGCTCAGGAGCTGCAGTGTGGATGTTGCTCTGAGCTCGTGTATCGGCCAGTACTCGTCATACCGTGTCAGCATTTCTTTTGTGGGAGGTGAGCATTCGTGCGCATCCTGCTCTACATTTAGAGTTTATGATACTTAGGCTGCCTTGCTAACTTGCCACGTATTTGCTTATAGCTGCTGTGTGCTGTGGATTCGGGTAAGTACTACGTCTGTCGTCTTTTCCACGCGCCGTGCACAATTGTCGCTTCACCATATCCCTGATATGTGACATGAGAAGATTTTTTCGTCTCATAGCTCGTTCATGCTATGTTAAACTTACTCAAAGCACATCGCAGCTGAATGGCTAACGTGTTTCTTTTGTTAGAACGGTGGCACAAACTGCCCTGCCTGTCGCGGCGTCGCGACAGTTGCAATGCCCTTCCGAGCTCTTCAGCCTCTGATTGATACTCTCCTTCGAAATTCACCGCAAAAAGCGCGTACTGAACGAGAAAGGGAACAGGCTGATGAAGTCTACAAGAATGGCCAGTCAATACGCGTGAGTTATTATCTCTTTCGGTTACTGATTAGTATTTGATTGGTCTGATCGTTGCGTTTTCTTCATGCTTAGATCCCTCCTCCTCGAGAAGCATCTCCCCCTCCGGATGTGAATAGGAGCACAGAGTATATTCATCCCTGTCCGCATTGTCTCCCAAACAATCCATATGACTGGAGGTGTCCGCAACCAATTCCCGACCCTGCTAACGATATTGAACATGCATGGCATGTCGATGATGGAGTGCCTCCAGGTCATGGACATTGTGGTAACTGGTAAGTTTACGATGTTATATCAAGTTCAATCACAGCTGATCTATTCCCTTTGATAGTGAAAACTTGCTTGCCCTAAGAGCACCTACTACGACAAGATGCGATCTATGTCTGGTCTCGTTTTGCGGCATTGGCGTACAAGATCGATGTATAGCATTGCCCATCATGTCCCAACATCCCCACAACATGGCGGCCCTCGCAGATTTGATACAGTCTGCTGATGTGTACGACTGCTTTGACGGAAACACGGTTGAGGTGGAAATCATGCTGGAATATCTCGAAGCTCAGGGCTTAACGCCTCGTCATATTTATCGAGAGGTAGCTTTCCTCTGTTTCTCGAGTTCTGCAAAGAGCTGACGCCTATTATCCATAGATTGTGCAATTTATACAGAAAATGCCACGAGGCTTCGCGACATTGATAGACCTCGAATTGTTTAGTGACATCCATGGCGTTGCGCCAGGGACCGAACCCAACGCAGATGCACCTAAGAATAATGCTTGTCGATCGTGTGCCGCCGAGATATTTTTATGGGGGTTGAAAGAGTGGTGGCTGCGAGAACGCGCAAAAGGCTTCGTTGAAGAATCTATCATGAACCGTAAGGACTGCCCAGAAGGGGCTATGTGTGCCCGTCATAAGGATGATCTTGGTGAGTGCATTTTTCTAAGTACCCAATTCGTCTTTGTGTTGGGTTTAATAATGTTATCTTCTCCCTCGTCCAGCCCATGCCAAAGAATGTAAGTCGTATCAATACTGCATCATCTCTGGACTGCATCATCTCTGGATTTACTTGTTGACCCCTGCTTTTGTTATGTCTAGTTAATCATTTATTCCCTACTCGTTCTATTTCAGACGACGACGAAGAACCTACGGAGGCTGTCGTTCAACCGCCAGCAGTGCCTTCAGACCCTCCAGCAGCAGCCCCACCGCGTGCTTCTACTCCTCCTACAGACCCGTCGAATCCGGGATCGTCTTCTAATATACCTATTACTAGCTCATCTTCCGCGACTTCAATATCCTTCCTTCTCAATCCAGACCAAGACATGGAAGGCATATCACCTCCAGAATTCCGTTCTCCTACCCCTGACATCGGAGATTTTGCCAATATGGAAACCTCGTTATAGCTTGGCATAATTGTGGTCCACGCACGTTCTCTTTTGTTTTGTGTGGTATTGTAATTCTAAGGTAGGATACGGTGGTGGTATATTGTGCTATAGCATTTAACTTATAATAGTCCGAGGTCAGTGATAAATGTGCACAGAAAGTAGGAAAGTGGTATACAGTTACAAAAAAAATGTGAATGATAAGTAAAGGAAATAAGGAAAAATACATTCTAAGGGTTTGATCTTTGTTCGGACTTTACCTGTATACCGAGTGGCTCAGCATGGCAAGCATCTTCTTCTCCTGTTCCCTGCGTTTTCTCTCTTTTGCAGCAGCCTTCTCTGCATCAGCCGCAGCCTTTTCGGCTATGGACTGTCCCTCGGAAGACTCGTCGTCCAATGTCGCTCTCTTCTTCGGCCGCGTGAGGAATCGCGCGAAGGAGGACGTGCTCGGCGAACCCTTGATCGTTGAGCCAGAAAGAGGAGGACTGGGCATAGAATCGGCCACAGCAATCGCAGGCGGCGCAGGAAGTGTCGCGCGTCGCCTGCTCGTCTCGCTATCGCGCGATTTAAGCTGCCCCAGCCGCCAGCCGGCGCCGCTCGGGCTGAGGACACCGTCGCCGTGCGCCAGCACCTGGTATTCGTCGTCCGTCGTCACCAACTCCGTCTCGGAATACGAGGCGGTGTCCGTCGCAGACGACAGAGAGGATGGCGGCTTCGGAGATGCATAGTTCGGGACGATGGCCGTGTAGATAGGGGCTGGCCCTGGACGGCGGGGGCGCAACGGAGCAATGGGAAGAGCGCCGAGGGGGGGATTGTGCACCGGTGGCCTTGGAGTGAAGGCTTGGCCGTCAGCGGCGCGGACGGCAGAGGTATAGGACACAGACGGCTGGGAACGGACATGACGAATGTCGCGCTCGGCTGCGCCAAGGGATGATGAATATTGATGCTGGCCGCGGTGCTGGCCGCGGGAGTCGCGTAACTCAGCGCCTGTTCCATCACCGCCGTCAACGCTCTTCTTCTTCGTGGGTATTTGCTGTTCAAACGTGGGCGTGGGTGTCTGCGTGGGCGTGGGTGTGTTCGTGTGCGAATTTGTTTGCAGGTCGGGGGTCGGGTTCGGCTCGTCAGCAACCTGCTGCTCGAGTTCCAAATTCCCGCGCGTATCTTCATAAGGAAAAAGGCAGAGATGAGAATGGGGGAAAAAAGGGCGTGTTAATAATACAATCGAAGAATGGCCCCAAAGTCCCCTCGTCGACATGGAGAGAGGTCACTTTCACAGAACATCTACTTACTATATCCTGAACTACTCGCGCCGCTGTCCGTCATAGAACGCCATTTAGCGTCCGACGTCCCCCGCGGGCGGGAAATGTATTTACTAGACCCACTACCTCCGGCGCCCGGATCATGCACATCACCGTGACCGTCCTGCAGTTGACGCGAACCGCTTCCAGACCCACCGCCGTTTTCTTTTTCTGCTTTCCGCGACGGCCGCTTTTGCGTGTAAGACTAGAGAGTTTGATTAGGAACGAATACAAAGGGACATGGAAAATGACATCAGCAATCGTAGCAACGGACAGAGCGAATAAAATAGCACATACCATCACTGTCTTTAGTGCGCTGCAAAAATGGAACAAGGTCGCGTCGGTGAACAATTTCACAAACACATCAATCAAGGAAGGACGGAAACATACCGGATCTGGAGACTTCGGCTGCTGCATAGCGTCGCAACCTCGTATACACCCACAGACGTCGAATTCGAGAGCGACCGGTGCATCGCATGCTTCACCAGGGATTCCAGGTGTGTGATGCGGTAATTAGTAGCGAGGATCAGTAATTGGCTCAGAATCGCAGGCGTATGTTGCAGGGGCGTAATCAGCGCAAGCGAATAGAAATACTGCAGCAACGCCAGCGTCACAGGGTACGACTCAGACAAGTGGAACGCGCGCGGCGTCAGGCGCGGGTCCACGCGGGGTTCAACGATACCCTCGCCTGCGACTTCCGGTAGCGGGATGTGCATTGCTGACGGCGGGAGCGCCTCGAGCGCCGTCTGCGCCTTCTTCAAGAATTGCTTTCTCTGCTCCTTGAACCATGGCCAGCGCTCCTCCAAGGTCTTCCGCGAGCACGGGATCTTCTGTCCGTCATCGCACACCATCTCAAAGTCCGTTAGCACGCGCTCCTCAAGCGCGGCAAGCCCGAGCTCCTGCATGCGTATGTCGAGCTTCAGCGGCGGTGGTTTGTAGATCCCAAAGGCCTCCAGGTCGACGACCGCGACGTGGTCCCAGGTCAGCAGTCGCCTGTTATAGTCGTCGACGAGGTTACCGTGCCGGTTCCCGAAAATTATAAATTTGTTGGCGTCTGCCCAGAGGCAGCCGCGAAACCACGACCCAGTCTCAATTGCCTTTCCGGGGTCGATCCGCGACCATGTCATGGTGGTGAGGTCGAGGACCCAGATGGAAAAGGATTGGTAGCTGTGCGCTAGATATGTCCCTGCAATGATGAGATGGGAACCGAGGATAGCGCCAGTTGGGAACCGCAGGCCTGGAGGACAGGTGGATCCTGTCATAGAGGCGGAGTGGTCCTGGATAGTGAAATCGGAATCTGGGAGAGGTGAAAAAACTTCAAGTTCCCGCTTGACGTCAGTAAACTGTGCAAAAAGAATCAATAAGACCTTTTGCCAACTATATGAGATGACTCACATTGTAATTGCTGTATAGGTAGATATCACTAGGGTGATCTTCGGTGGGTTCAACGGAATAAGGCAGATGGATAAGATTTTCGGAGGGCGTGACTTCATTGTAAGGGGCGTTTGTAGACGCTGCAAATCGGCCGCCAGCAGGCCCGAGGGGAGAGGGAGAGGAAGAAGAAGCTTGCATCTCTACCTGTGGTGAGCGCACAGTCGTATCTGAACACACGGCCACGCTGCGATAGGTGCCGCAGTGGCGGGGGTAGTCCCGCCGCTGAACCCATTTCTTGGATACCAGATCAAATACACACACATCGTCCAGCCATGTGTTGAAGAAGTCTTGACCACCGATGATGAAAAGCCTATCGGCTGTCACGGAAGAGAGATGCGCATATCGAGCGCGGGGGAGGTGGGGATCGGGCTCGGGCGATGGTGGTGATGGTGGCAGCCAGCGTCCGGAGGCAAAGTTGTAGAAGCGGACGTCATTGAGGACACATAGCTCTTCAGGGTTAATAGAGTCTGGCTGGTTGCTCATGCCACCGAAAACGACAAGATGCCCATTCCCTACATGCACGAATAAATGTTAATATTAGTGACAGGCTATAAGGCGAATTCCAAAACATACATGCATCGGCGCTGTGAAAGTACCGCGCGCGAGGGATGTCATCCTCTGGAAAGCTCTGCAACCGCTCCCAGACAAACGTCTCCAGGTCAAATGCATAAAGGTCGGACACCATCCTGCGTTCCGTGACCAACCTCCCGCCCTACACCAAGAATCAGCACAGTTCAAACGGGCGCAGCTATACAGGGCACTCACAAAAAGATACATTTTTGAACCTACGACGGTCGTCGAGGCGCCCTAAAGTCCAAGGGGTCAGAGAACGTCATTTAGTGGGCACGAGCGGCCGTATTCGACGTACCACCAATTTCGCGGGCACATCGCCGGTGGTCTTCCTACAGAATGTGGTGAGATCGTATATGGAATGGAGCATGGAGGGGACAGCCAGCGCTGGTGGGCGCGTGCGTAGGGGAGGAGGGGACAGGACTGGGAGAAATGGACACAAGAGCAATATTCAACACAGCTACCCGGCCATCACCCGGCACAGCCTCCATATGGCAATACACGGCAGCCAATCTCTGCTTATCGGTGCCTGAGGCCGGGACTCTTGAGAGCTGAGACTCCCTCAGTATGTATTACGCTTTCAACGAGTCAGCAAAACGATTGAGGGACTGTAACACGTCTCACGTCCATGACCCACTGTAAAACATGGGCGCACTGTGAGGCAGTGTGCAGTAACAACTACAGCTGCATACTAAACTTAGGCTTTGATCGTCGTTTTAATTGAGAATTTCTAAGATCTGCGCGCTCGAGTGGTCGTTCTATCTCTGTCTACATACCTGCCTACGCTCGGGGACGTTCTTATGAACGCAAGTTTACTTGCCATTCCACTATCCATAATCTGGTTGTTCTTCACCTCCAGCTTCAAACCCATATCATTGATTCCATTCAATATCTCCTGCTCAACAATCATAGCTGACTGCTATCATACGCCTTGGTTCCGATCTGATAGCTATCGCAATGCCATGTAGATAGATCATTATAGTATGCACGAAATGAACTTGTTCGAATATTAACGGCGGCTAAAATAATCGGCCCCAGGAGGCCCCAGGTGACTATGTACATGACCTTCTGCGGATGTCAAAAGTAAAATAGTGTCTAATGCAAGCTCAAGATAAACACAGGCGAGGAGCAAATCTATGAGAAAAACATGCAAAAGGCTTCTATGGAAAAGAAAAATCGAAGCAAGAAAAAAAGAAAATGGAAAGGGTGAGCAATTCCTGAAATAAGTAGACTTGAGGCTCAACAAATCCTGACGACTCGCAGTGACGAGCGATGTGCGAGTTATGCATAAAATGGCGGCTCATCATCAACGTAAATATCATATCGGAGTCTGCTTTAAGAGACTAGGTTTGTTATAGATTTTGCTCCTAAATAAAGTTGTTGTCCATATGTGTAATCTATCTGGTATGTCTTTCCGATGTTCTGCTTCCGATATTTTAGCGGGAGTTTCATAACAGATATTCGCCTCATGATACAAGAATAGGGAGGGTATTACCGCAAGGTTGGAAACATTGTCTTCACGGAGTTTCGGTGAGTCTTTGGTTTAAAAAGCGCAAGTCTCGCCCTTTTCCACATCCTAAGAAATATCTGCAGACCATGACTATTTTCCTTCCATCTTAGCTGCTCTTTGCAATAAAAGAGATTAGTTCGATAAAATAAATCTAGAAGCACAAGTGGACCCGACAAGGGAAAGCGATACAAATAAGTTATGAGCAAAAAATCTAACGTTTCTTCTTCTTCGTGCCACGCGTTGAAGCCCCGCGAGCCGCCGCTCCACCGCGCCCTCTCCGCCCTCCCTTTGGTGGTCGTCCTCGCGTCGGTCGCGGGGATTCCTCGCGCGCTGAATAAATGTGATGAATATTATAAATATCGCCATCGAACAACAGAAATAGCTACCTGGTGATGGTTCGCGCATCTCCGTGTCTTCGTCCTCTGCGTATTCAGTCCCTGCATCAGTCCCAGTGACCACGCTTTCGCGCGGCGTTTCCGCGACACCGCCCTCATCCCCGCTTTCCTGTGTCAGCGCGCTGCTGTCGCTGTCTCCGCCCACCAGCCCCGCCAGGTTCAGTTTACTTCGCGTGATCTTCCCCCGTTTGCGCCTACGCCGCGCTTGGTCGAAGTCGAAGCAGCGGCTCGCGGACTTGGTTCTGCTATTGGTTGTGGTGAGGGCGCTGGAGAGGCAGCGGGGGAGGAAGGAAGGGAGACCGTTGAGCGCAAGCGTCGCTGAGCAATAATGGGTTCGAATTCATCGTAAGGTAAGTTAAATTCTTCACGGAAGAACGGGTGGCCAGAGAGATCCTCGGAAGGGGATGGCGAGCGTATAGATATTGGCGTGGAGTTCGATCTCGGTGATACATATCCTTCGGCTTCGACGTCCTGTGATAGACCAAGTGTCAGTTATTCAGAATCACGAACCGCCACGCAGACGCTGGCGCTGGCGCGAACAAAAGAAAACCAACGCACGATGGCATCCAGCGCGTCCAAATCATAACACTTCCTCAACTTCTCCCATATCGTCTCAGGGTGCACCGCGCGCCCCGTGTCCTTGAGGATAGCGCTCCGGATGGCAAGAACATGGAAGTAGCGGTGCATGCCTATGGGCCGTGCGCGCATGATCGACCGAAAGAAAGTAATCTCGCCTTCGACGGAATCAAGAAAGGCGTGCTCGTCGACCCGCTCCCCTGGTACGGCGACCGTCATTATAAAGGGTATATGTGGAGGGCGGGGATGGTCAAGGTGACGTTGAACTGACTGGCGAGCGTCCTTTGTTTGCCATTCCCCCTGGTGAACAACAAGTTCTAAATTAAGCCTGATCGCATCACCGATACTGATCGTCATATGGCCCCTGTTCATTGCCAGTGCTTATACTTGACTTATCATATTTGCATCATCTACTTACTTTCCAGCATTCCGGTATCTTCATCTATTTCTACCACCTGTTCTGCCCATAAATGGCGCACCTCACGAAACCAACGGTGTACAATATCGAGGATTCTAACATCAGCCTGCTTGGTTCAGATGTCAGTCTCTCGTGTTACTCCGACCCCCGTCCGCGACTGACAAGATAGGAATCACCGTCTAGCTTGAAAAGCGCGTCAGAGAAGCCTCTGGAGAGGGAGAAGAGGCGTGGAATGACGCAGGGAAAGCGATCGGCCTTCAGATCTGGCGCATCGAGAAATTCCATGTTGTCCCTTGGCCAAAGGAGAGGTATGGCTCTTTCTATGATGGAGACTCGTATATTATTCTGCGCGTAAGCACCTATCTTGATATGTTATGAGTAAACATTATCACACCCTTCAAATTATCAGACGTACAAGAAGACTCCTCAGGCGGAATCGTTCTCATACGACTTACACTTCTGGCTTGGTCAGAGTACTACCCAAGACGAAGCCGGAACAGCCGCATATAAGACTGTAGAACTAGATGACTGTGCGTTTTGCTCCAATGTTATATTTTCATTGCTCATTGACATCGAACTATGAATTTTTTCCAGTTCTACACGGAAAACCAGTGCAGTCACGAGAGTGTCAAGGATACGAATCCCCTCGATTCTTGTCTTACTTCCCCCGCTTCGTCTGCCTGCAGGGTGGAGTGGCGACAGGCTTCCACCATGTATCCGATCCGATCCCTTACACATTCGCAAGCTCTACCGCGTCAGCCTTCTTAATCGTCTAGCGGTCAATCGCACTTGGTCGTCAGAGAAGTTCCTGCTACAGCCAAAAGCCTAGTGGTAGGCGACGTCTACGTCCTCGATAAAGGCGCAGAGATTCTGCAACTCAATACCAAATCAAGTACCGGTCAGGAGAGATTCAAAGCTGCTGAGTTTGTCCAAAGCTCGTGAGCGAGCGCGAGAGCCAATCTGATGTCACTGTATTCGGTAAGTAGAGAGCTACTTAAAATTATAGTTTATACTGATTTATGCTATAGACGAAGACGGCTCAGGCGTTGGAATATTCTTTGCTGAATTTGGCGAAAATGCCCATCTTCGCCAAGCAGATCCTATTCCAACGATGTGTCTAAACCTCGCTCGATTCTTTGGCGTATGTCCGATGCCACAGGAGTTATCACTTTCAAAGGCATCGAACCCCTTCTAGAGAGGCTCTTTCATCCGACGATGCCTTCCTCATTGATTGCTCTGCCGATATGGTTCATCCTGCAATATTCGTTTGGATTGGTCGTCAAGCATCTCTAAATGAAAAGCGCCTCAGTCTTCATTATGCCCAGTGTTATCTGTACGATAGGACTACAAAGATTTCTCCAACTACTCGATTCCATGTCGCCATTCCAATCGTAAAGATACAAGAAGGAGAAGAAACAACTGAATTTTTGGATGCGATATAATTGTCCAGGTATCCCAAAAATATGCTTTAGGATGTATGTTATTTATCAGCGCGGTCAATATGAAGATGCCATGGCCCAAGAAATGTCAAGAAAATGAAGCAAACTGAAAGGTAATCGAAATCAAGAAAGGAGTTCCCTGTCTGTATTTAAACCGGTGATGATTAGATGTCGTATGCGATGCGGGCCCCAGCCCATGCATAAGGGTAGTTCCGTTGGTACCAGTTTCTGAAGCTTCTCCTCTCAAAGATCCTCGGAATAGTGGCGTACGACCCACCCAACTGCGCATAAATTAATTAAACATGATGTGGAGAAGGTGAATCAGGTGAGGCGTACCACGACATAGTGTTTTCCATCGAAGAAATCCATGGAGTAGCTATTCAATAATAGCAAAATTAAATATCCGACAGGTGTGGGCGCACGAGGACGTACCCTGGATATAATGTGGAGGACTCGAACCCATCAGCCTTGTCGAAGACGGTCGAGGTCCACTCCCAGACTCCCCCATTGCTCCCTTTCCCACCACTCCGCTCACTGCCGGTGGTCGCCCTTCGTGTGTGAGATGAGGTGAAATTAAAAGACGTTCAGAGGGCTGAATGACTATGAAGGAACTTACGGAATAGGGTGCCAATTTCTGAATCCAATATTAGCACCTCCTTCGTACCCTGCTTCAAAGTTTTCATAGAACAGGCGAAGTTCCGCTTCTGTGGGAAGGCGGCCGCCTTTTACGGTGGCGTACGTCGACAGGGTGTCATATGAGGCAATGGCTGGCCAATTCTGGGCAATGTCCATCGACACTGGCCCGTATAGCGTTCGCACCTGTTGGCATGTGGTTCAGATTTAGGCGCAGCATAATAGAGTTGGCAGAAGTACCATCATTTTCCCGTCTTCTTCGACCCAGCTGGCGGGAAGAGCTACATGCTTGCTTCCACCGTTGGCATAATATCGGTGCAAATCTCCATTGGTCACAGGCCGCCATTCAATCTTGAATTCGTTGACGGAAACTGTTCGCTTCGGATGTTCGTTGTCCCAGCCAAATTCATGGTTTTGAATATCCTTCGAAGTCGCATCGTCATTTTCATTGTCATCGTGGCCCAGAGCCACCGTCGCTGGCCCCAATGTAACGGTACTGGATGTGGGGAGTTCAAATTCGTTCCAGGCAGTGGCAAGAGAGGACCAGTTCGGCGTGGAAAACCGGGAGGTGGGTAGTTCCGGATCCTGCGCGCTGAAGGAGCATATACAATAAGGTTTCTGTGTGCATGGCCTCGTGCTCGAGAGTAATAAACAAAATCCTGCCGACTTTGCGATCCAGGGTAACCCTGCCGCTATCGATATCGTCGTAGAGTTGCATCAACCTGGCTCGAACCTTGCTTTGGAATTCCATGATGTTATCATGGCTCGGCCAATCTTCATCTCGGAGAGGGACTTGGAATGTGCCTATAAATTATCATTAGTGGTGATATCGTTAGAATAGTGCAGGTCACAGTTTTTATATTTGCTTACATGACATTGGGAAGGATCATCTACGTTAGGGTCGATCCCTCGCTAAATATAGTTGTTATTAACGAAATAATACAGGGAGCGTCGGTACTTACTTCGAAGATGTACTATAAATTTCTCAAATTCAGCTCTCTGTCAATGATAGGTAAGAGACACACACCTTGAAATCTTGAGGATCTGTGTTCGGTTCTTGAAGAAGGTTGGAAAGATGGATGTCCAAAAATGTCGGTATGTGACCCAAGTAGAAGAGACAAATGTGCCGAAGGTCTATCGGTTTTTGGAAGAGCATAGACGGCGGAATCATCTGCCTTGTTATCAAGTCCCATGACTTCCACAAGGTCTGCCACTCTTCTCGAGTTGGAAAACCGAATGGCGTTTTGGACACCCTTCGGGTCAGTTGACTATCATTAGAAGGAAATGTAAGAAGCGGGAAGAGGAAGGGGGTCGTTCCAAGAGCCACAAAGAATATTGAGATTTTCTATCCAGCCACCGTTGGACAGGTCGAAGATTGGCGTTGATAAATAAGGTATACATATCCTTTTCTGAGAACTACGAAACTTGTAGATTTTTGATATAACGCCAGAATGAGCGGAAATATACCTTCCATGACTCTTCAATTTTCACAAGTTCGTCCTTCAAAAATGTGAAATCTTTGCCAGATTTTGGCTCGCAGAGGGTCTGCAAGCATTTAGACTTGAAAAACGCCTCGTGACGTCCTAAAAGTATAGACGGCACTTCAGCCCCGTTATTACCTATAGACGTCGAACTTTGTACTCACGTTCCGACTACCGAAGCAATGTCTAAAATCAGATTGGAAAGCTGGCAGATCAACGCGAAATGTCATACCACGCTATATGAATTCACATATTCCCATTTGGTTTCGTCAAATAGACATTCGTCGCCTAAAGCCCGGCCGGCGGATACAAGTCCATTGAAAATGAAGCGTCTGGTATAGCCCTTGGGATCGTTGTAGGCTTCCTCAATGAGGGGTTGTCGTTGTCGTGATCGATACCAATAAGAAGGGTATCGTTGGTTCCTGCTCGCAACGGCAGAGATCGTAGAAAGACGGCTGCATCCTCCCTAGAAAAGTTTCCAAGGGAAGATCCCAAGAAGACAATATGGAAAGCTGTTTTCGTGCCTTCAGGGGTAGAAGACACGGAAGAATCTGAATTCAAGGTCGAGGAAGCGTCGCTGAAGGTAGATGAGATAGGAGAGACGGGGGGCTATCATCCGAAGGTGCGAATCGGTGGTGGTCTTTCCAGCTTAAACCTGCCGTAACGTTGTGGGTGATGAGGCCGCCATTTTCAATGAATTTAACGCCATCATCATACGTTCCCCACATGCCTTTCGTCTCGACCTTGCCTGCGAGCTTATCGCCGAGGTCGGATCTTGCAATTTCGTCAAGGGTACGTTCGAGTTCGCGTTGCTCGAGGTCCAGAGCATAGTAAGTGATGGGTCCGCCGGAAGAGCTGGGATTTTCCACCAAACGCGAGAGCCCAAGCAGAATGTGGGACGTCTTTCGCAAAGCCCTGTGTCACAGGATTAACATGTGTGATCAAAAGAGGAAGTGAGATCTGGACCCTGAAATCGGGCCCCATAATGTGTCTAAATTGACATACCCCGCGCCAAGCTCAAGTATAATTTCGTCCGTGCTTACATCCACCGGCGATGGATGCATACTTTTGATGATGTCGTCGGTGTGGCCTTTGAGGATTTCCTCTTCAGCACCAAAGAGATAGTATTCAGGAACTCTGGTCGTAATGTCGTCGTAGAGCCTCAAGCCACGCTCATCGTAGAGCAACATGGTAGGGAGCTGCTTTTGGCCTGGGGGTTTGGAGAGACCAACAAGGATATCGTTGGTGATATCGGAGACAGGAATGCCATTGGTCGAACGTGTATGAACGTCAATGATTTCAGCAGGCATAGTTAAAGTGCGAGGGAGCAGGGTTTTTTTTGAGAAATGGAATTTTGGCTGGTGATATAAATCGTCCATTCTTATAGTCCAGGTTTTATAGCGCGATGGCCGACGGCTGACCAGGAGTGGTTCAGGTTTAGTATGAAGCGCAAAACAACACACATTTCGGATGACGTCACCATTTCGCGCTTTGCTTGAGCCGTTCGCTGGGGTTCGGATCCTCGAAACAACAGGCAGCTCCTCACGGACTCCAGAAAAAATTTAAGCGTTTTCAAGTTTTGGACCCCAACACTTTCGCCGACATTTGTTGTATGTAAATGTCGTACGCCATGCCCAGACTATAACTGCCGTGGGTCGTCCTCGTCCAAGTTCGTTTCACAGAAGCTAAGATTGGTTCAAATGGAGGTATTGTCCTCTAAAATGCGAGATTCTGCGGCAGTCGACAGCACATGCATGACTCGCTGAGTTACGCAGTTAGACTCATGTGGTTTGTCGATTGTCAATTCGCGAGGTCAGCCATCAGGGCGATCACAACGTGGGGCTCCTATAATCCAGACTTTTCCAGGTAGATCTTCTCCAAGCCGTAAAATCGGGACTAGGTAGGACTAGGTTTTATGAGACTGGTCCCAGGAAGACTTTCTTGGGAAACGAGTGTTCCGATCTGCAATCAATGTCCAGCTAAATGATGCAGGGTGGTTAGCGGCATAAGAAAGCGCGCATCCTATAGGGCCTAGGCAATTGGGGTGCTACAAGCAGTCCTCGGACCAACAAACGAACAGAAGGATGTTGTCGAGATCGACAGCATTTCAAATTCGAAAATTGTATTAGGAGGGAGAGGAGGGTAGACATCTCTATCATGATCAAGGGCAGACTTTCCAACTTAAATACCTTCAAGTCGCTGAGTACCGAATAAGACACGATTGTCGCGACAACTTGCTAGAGTGTAAAGTGAACACTAAATGGTCAATGACATTCCTTTTTAGCGACTTGATGGGGATTAACGTTGAAACTTACCTAGCTGTGTTCATAGTCACAATTAATAATAAGATTAGGGAGCTCGGTAATGAGCGTATATAATAGAAGGGTATCTTGTCATATTAGGAATGGCTCACGCTCCGTAGAAGTTGTCAGCGGTCTAAATCGGCCTTCACCAATTCTTTTGCCAGCTTAGCCAGCATCTCATCTGACCGAGGGTTCCGTGGAAAGATTTTTCCGTCACCGGTGCTGAAACAGAAGGCAGGTCAAGAATTGGGCACCAAAACATAGTATGAAACTTACGAAGCACCACCACACCAAAGCCTGAAAACCAGCCATATTTTCTACTCCAGCCGAAAACTTGAGCCCAATTTCGTCTCCAACCAACATCATACAGCAAGATTTGACCATGTGCATCTCTAACTATTCGCCTTTGCACATACGACAGCTCGGGTTCCAGAGGAGGATCTGAAAGAGAATGTCCATCGCGAGGTAGGGGTGGAAGATGCCGCAGTAGCATAAATGGTGCTACGTTTTCCAGGGTGGTTTGATTTGTTCTAAGAAGAACTCAATCAGAATCTCGATAAAGGGGCAGTAAAGAGGTTCCTACGATATTAAATACAGATGATAGGCAGCGAAAGATCCGACCAAGAGAGAGAAACACCCCCGGTAAATGCAAGTCCAAGTTCGTGCACGGGTGTAAACTCATGCTATGTGGTCTCATAAGATAAGAGGAAGGGGATGCATGAGAAAAATTGATATGCTTACGACAAGGAATGGGTTTTTAAAGGCATACCAGAGCGCTCTTGCAGCTATGATGGCGATGTACGTGGCGAGAAGGGTTATACAACACAGAAAATGAACAAAGGCTGGATATGTCCGATGTCCCTATATCGAGATCAGACTTCTGTCGCGAGAGAATATGAGCAGACGTACGATACACTTTGCGCCAATCCATGGACAATGGTGGTCTATGGAAGTTGTTAGTCACGCTGGTAGAATTCAATAGTAGATCACTTACCCATTTTCAGGACGCATCTATTACAGATAGAGCAGTGATGTGTTCGTTCTGACCTTGGTGCCTTCGGGTTTTGGTAAGCTGATAGTCATAACAATGGAACGCATGTGGTACCACTACATACCCAGCACTTTCGGCACCATCTATCTGGAGAAGAGAAATCACGGTCGGGCATTAGCGCCTCTGTAAGCCCAATTTCTTCTCCTTCTCCATCAGCACCTTCTAATCGTGATGGTGGCGGGTTCGCAGGTCCTGGATCCCGGGCAAGGCAAACTATAAGCGACGAGAAAGCCAAAAAAGTAAGAGTGTAGCTGATGAATAGGTGGGCCATGAAGATAGCTGGTTGATGAAGCGTCTGAAGATGGAAATCAACTAGGATATAAAGCCAAGATGGCTGCGGGGCTAGGATCAACAGCACAGTTCCTTTTCAATAAAGTCAGTGAATCGACCAGGAAGACCGTAGAAGACGCAATTGGCTTACCACACAGCGGCAGGTAGTGATACCATCGTTTCTTAGGAGCGTCAGGATCATGAGATAATGACTGGGGGTTGAAAACTATGGATGATTCTGCTGACTGTAGTTCTCTATCAGAAAAAGAAAGCAGAGGCCCAGGAGATCTTCGCGGCGCCATTTCCGCAAGTCAGGGTACTATAAATCGATGACCACTAGAATGGCGAAAATGAGAAAGCTGTTACGATGAAATATCAAAACATAGGGAAAAGATATGCGTAGGGGTTATAGAAACTTAAGGAAGACGTTGTCAACCGGCTGTCGAACTCAGGCTCAGTCATCACTGACACTAAGGCCGCACACGTTGCCGAGAACAGGCACCTGTGGCGGTGCGCAAGCCATCAGATGTATGCGCAGTCCCTACTATGTCCTACCCCTCCGTGAGCTCTTCAATACTGTACATAGAAACCTTTGGCAGAGGGACCTTGGCCTACCTTGACCACAACGAAGTTGAACTTGAAGTCGAAGATTGTGTAGTCAACTTCCCGGAGATACTTTTAATCAAGAGACTCTGACCGGATTCCGGTGATGTGAACGCCGATCAATATGAGAAGCTCATCAACGTTCGCCGTTCAACACTTGAACTCGAAGAGAGCTCCTTCTATTATTGAACCAATACTACGCGATAATGGCGCCCATAAGTGAAGCTATTAGAGTCCGACCCATTTACTTCGACGCAAGCTTCTTGCCGCCTCCTATTGACGTGTCGAAGGAAACGAAACTCTACAGTGGTACTGTGGATCCAGAGTGGACAATAGGCAGGTTGGTAAATTTCAACTATGTGCATGCCATGACTGTTGATTATGTTGTTAACATGCCTCCTGATTGTGCAGTGTTGCTAATGGAGGTGACAATCCTGCAATTCGGTTGAGGCCAGTAACCCTCTGCTAAAATATGTATATGTTTTTCACTCTAGGCTACGTTCTTGGATTGATACTCGAGGCTTGTATCCAATACCAATCAGCAACCTCTCATGTTGATATATTGCATGTGAATGCACATTTTCTTAGGACGACGTTCACTACCGCATTCACCGTGTGTATACGGACTGTCAAGAGAGGCGCTGGGTATACCAATGTCACTGCGGATCTGGTTCAAGATGTCAGAGCCATTTTTCTATTTATCCTTGAAAATGAACTTATTTCTGGCTTTAATCTCTAGGGTATTGTCAAGATCATGGCACACGCTATATTTGGCGTCAATGGACCTGATCCAAAAGATAAATTGAATCTAACTTTGAACTCTCCGTCGACGTATGCGCGCCGACACCCCCTCTACACACACCCCTCACAAGCTGTTGCATTACCTCTCAAAGACACGTGGAAATTTCATTCGCGTGTCCAATGGACACGGGAGGAAGAGATTTTGGCAAAGAATAAAGTAGATGGGCCCAATCGTACAAACTCTTCGACCGTCGGCGGAGGAGGTCTCGAGTGGGGGACTTGGTTTGAGTTCAAAGACAAGGACGAAAAGATCACCACGCCTTCGTTGGCTTTTCTTGCGGATATTTTTCTGAACACTCCTACCCTCCTACCCAAGAGTGAAAAACGGGGCTTGGCAACTAGGTGCTCGATTACTTATGATAATTTGCATCAAGACCGATACTGATTTTTCAGCATAGTTGGTACCCAACGATGGTGTTATCAATCGAATTCAAGAACAAAATCCCGCCTCCTTCTGCAAAACACGCCGCTCGTACGGTCGGGATCTACTCCCGAGGATATTTTGTGACGCCTCCACAAGGACGCCACGAAGTATATTGTGAGGTCTGGACAGCACCCTCCAACATTGGAGAAGGACAGCCAACGGGGAACTGGAGGGATAACCAGGTCTGTCTGGCGATTGCGACTCAAATGGCATTGGTTGTTCCCATGGAAATCAATGAGAAAAAAGGAAAGGCGAATCTGGTCAAGCTGTAGGCCACAGATATCTATTCGATATCAATTATATTCTCAATGACTCCAAGAAATCAATCAAGTACATATTTACAAAAATTTACTCTACATAAATACTTAGTCACTCATCAATCCACCAAAGTGCACACCTCTGCGCTGCAGTCACATGCTCACAAACATACTCGGGCCGCCGCCCTGCCGCCCGTCAAATGTGAATTGAATTTGAACGTTTGAACGTTTGAACGATTCAGAACGTTGAAACTTTAAACAACCTCAACATCAGCCTTTCCTTGCTTCCTTGCTTCAATTCAATTATAACCGGAATACGAACACTTTATCCTTGTGAATTCCGATTTCGATCTCATTCGTCCCCTTCCTTTCCTAGCCCATATGCCCATTCAGAATGCTATGACTGAGCGCTCAAACAGTCAAGGGACTCAAACGTCCAAGTCAACATCCAAATCGAACGCACTTGCTCCTGCCAACTCGTTTATAGAAGTACTCGAAGGGATGTCTATAGACACAGGTAAGTGGCCTCATTTGTTCTCCAGATTTACCTAAAATATTCGTGCTCCTAAGAAGACTTGCAGGAACACAGCGATTGGACCCGACCTGCCCTTCCGGAAATGCGTGAGAGACGAAGATCCATCAGTATGTCAGCCCACTTCGTGCAAAATCTATGTAATGCGAAATATCATTTGCAGAGTTACAAAAGATCGACATCCGCGAGGCGAATGAGGCCACTGGACGTTCACAGATTCATCTTTTTGGAGTAACCAAGGTCGGTGGCCAAAGTTTAGTGTTAAGAAAAAATAATTTCATATTACGCCCAAGGATGGCTTTTCCATACTTGTTCAAGTGCTAGATTTTGCACATTACTTCTACTATCCAGCACCTCAAGGATTTTTGGAAGATGATTTGGATCCTCTATGCGAGTATATCAACGTGAGCATTCAACATAAACTTGTAATTTACGCCTATAAACCTTGATTCCTCACATATCAGAGTTTCAATATTAATAGCCCAGCCATTTCTGAAATTCAATTGGAAAATCAAAGTACGACTCCCGATGGACGGCCTCTACAGTTTCTTAAGATATCCCTCTTCGATCACCGGGAGATGCGGCGCGTGAAAGATAAGCACTTGTTTCGTTGTCCAATTTATAGAATTATTATTGACGTTGCGATCTATACGCATCTTTACTTCTGGGCACTGCCAGTATCGCGATCTCTTTACTTCACCAGAGTTGAGTTATGAAGCCTCGGTTCCTTACTTCCTGCGCTTCATGCTTGATACCAGCGTATGAAAAGCCATCACATTGTAACCTTCCTGGGCATTGAATTTTCTCACTCTTTATAGATCGCGTCTATGACATGGCTGCAATTACCGCAAGAAGAGTATGAAATCATTCCGCCGGAACGAAGAGTGTCATGCTGCCAGTTGGAGGTCTCTATTTCGTAAGTCTCACGAACATTAAACTCACATGTCGTGCTTCAATGGTCTATACCAGGCTCGAATCTCTTCGGATATGCGACGTCGCTGATAACCGCGAAAAGTTTGCACCACTAAGAATCCTGAGCTTTGACATAGAATGCGATATTAAAAGCAGTGACCAAATGCCGGATGCGCGGCATGAGGCAATCCTACAGATAGGAAACATGGTCTCAATACTTGGTATCTATTCTTTAATTTGGCATCATTAGCCATTATGACTGAACTCATTGCTTAGATCAAGATACACCTTCTGATCGAATTATTTTCACACTTGGCACCTGCTCGCCTATCTCTGGCATCCGGTTTTCTCTTTTGAAGAGGAATCAGAGATGCTAATGGCATGGAAAAACTTTTTTATTGAAGCAGATCCAGACATTGTCATCGGATATAACATTACTCAGTTTGATATACCCTATCTGCTAAATCGTGCGCACACATTAGGCCTGCGTGATTTCCCTTTTCTTGGGAGAATCCGAGGTGAGTAATTCCTTCTCGTGCAAATCATTCCTTTTGTTTGATATTGTGTAACTTAAATAGGTTCGCCCCAACGTTTGAATACGCGCCGAACCAATTTCCCTGAATGTCCAGGCTATGAAGGGCGCCTTCTGCTAGATGTCTATCACTACATCAGGGAACACTATCCTGGACGTACAGGGCAGGGTGCATACAAACTAAATGCCATATCGGAGCATTTCCTGGGAGACCAAAAAGAAAATGTACATTATACGCAAATTCCAGTTTTGCACAGGGGAAATGCGGAGACTCGACGTGAACTTGCTGTATACTGTCTCAAAGTAAGTAAACACCCTGATCTCATATGTTCATCATTCACTTTTTACATTGGTTTAGGATTCTTATCTTCCGCTGCTCTTACTAAGAAAGTTGAAGTGCTTCGAGATGGAAGTGAAGCTAGCCAAAGAAGCTTACGTGCCTTATAATACTTTGCGTGTTTGGCGATCTCTAAAGACTATTGCCAAGCGATACTTAGACGCGATATCCGGGGAATATGTTGCGGCTGATGCACATTAGCCAGGGATTGGTAGGGGGATATCAGCTCGGGGATATATTGCAAGGACCCATTTCAATCTAAGAGAGAAAACTAAATTTCGAACTAAGTACTACTGTGCCAACTTATATCTGGTGCGTCATCATGAGCTTCGAAGTGAAGTATCATAGTATGTATGGGACAAGGATTAAACACGTTCGTAGGGGAATGACACGAGATTCCAGCAAGTACAAGGATCCAGAGGAATTTGATCCGACCGCTTTTTTGATGAGAATTACCAGCTCAATAATGACGATGTAACTACACGTTTGGATTTGACAGACGGTCTGCGACATATTTTACTGCATGTGAGTGTTGTTATTTTAACTCAAGCACAGACTCTGCCCGGGTAATATATATCATTTAACTTAATAGTCCAATCAATTGCTCAAGGACACATTTACACTTTTCAGGTCTGGTATGCAATTGCGGCAGTCCTTTCGACCTATGATATCCGAGCACCAAAGGACGAAACTGGAAAGGATATTCCTTCGACATCAAATACGCAGGCGGTTTAGTCAAGTGAGTCACATCAAAGATATTCTAACAGATACGCAATACTTACAGCGAGACGTTTAGCCATCCTCTTCCGTTTGAATGCATCATTATACCGAGGGTCAAGCAACTTATCCTCAACCTCAAGAATGACACAGACACTTGAGTCCTGTATGCCATCAGCAGTGAAAATGTAGGAATATTTGCAAGAAACCTTGAAACCAACGTACATGAATATTAAATATGACACCCTTCAGATTCCAGAAATGAGAAAGAAATTTGGACACAAAAAATTCAGACCCAGGAGAGCGTCACAAAAGCCAGCTTTCTACAGTCGAATTCGGATTGTATGTACTATTTCAAATAATACACAGCGTCTAGATAAGCCTCGTGCCTATCGTTCGTTACCCGGTCTTAGCTTTGAGCTGCCTCCATAACGTCGTGTACATCAGGCCACCCAGAGCCACGACGGCTATCTGTATATAACATAGTTTACCATCCCAATCTTGACACCTGCTCCTCCAAGAATAGCGCCGGTGACACGGCCTGAATAATTGCTATATTGAATAGCCATGCTGATCTTGCTGTTCCACGCATCGGGGAGCTGTTTTGATAGCAAGCTGAGGGTACAGGTGCTTGCTAGATTGAATCCCAACGCAATGAGGAACCAGCAGATGAACAGCGATCCAAAGGTGACGCGGTGCGCGAGCAATATGGCCAGCATGATCAGAAGACCAGCGAGGCCCAGAGAGGAACCGATGGCGAGAATGACGCGGTCCTGGATACGACGAGCGTAGCGGACATTCAGGAGCAGGAATGGGAAGGAACAAACACCGCCCAATGCAATGAAGTTCCCTGCGTTGTAAGGCGAATAGCCGAGGCTTTGGCTGTGAAAACAGGGATATTGGATTCCCAACTGCCAAGGATAAAGAAGCATGTCATTGAATAATAGCACATGCACATTATGACACCCCATTGTTGAGGCGATATGTGTTGAGGATGCCTCTCTTCGATTGTCGGGGTGGATGATTGATTTGATGGGGTTATCACTGTTAATTCGACTGGTTCAGAAACAGGCCGTGGTTGAACATCCTCGAACATGACGGAGCTCAGGCCCCCGAATATTATCCAAATCATGGCCATAACCCAACCAGGGCTCGTGACGCCGTTGAAAACGTTGTTTTTGAGCCCGATTTTATAGAGGACACCACCCAGAAAAGGGCCAGCGGAGAAGCCAAAAGCCTGGCCAACGACGAGCCAGCTAGCCAGAGTCGTCCGGCGGCGAATACCAACGATACGCGCATCAGAAAAGTAGCGTTTACTGTACAAGAACGCGATGAATCCCAACCCGGACACCATTCGACCTATGAGAATCAAATAGAGCCAGTTCGCCCGATATGCCAGAGCATATATGATGTTTCCCAAAAATACGCAAGCATATGCGAAATTGAAAGGTCCTGCATATTGTCCTAGATAGCACAATTGACATGTTAGAAGAACATTACACATAAAGATAAAGCTTGAAGTTACCTTTGTCGAGCCTTGTGACAAAGATCAAGCAAAGCCCAGAGAAAAGGGTGGGGATTCCGATTGTCAAGCCAGAAAAGGTGGCAGTTCCTCCGAGGAGTTCTGCATACACACTAGCTGAAGATACAATAACGAAAAATGAAAGCTAGGCAACCAAAAGTCTTTCAGTATCTGGTTTGGCATGAAACATAAACCAGACCGCACCTGAAATAGAGCATTTCCTCCAATGATAATGAACATAGATCTCCGACTGGGTAGCTTGTATTCTTGGTTGATGGTCGGACTCTCTTCCTCATTGTATGGGTCTACACGACGCACAAATGTCTCTGTGGTCGAAGAAACAACGCCGCCAACGTCGGATAACTTGGAAGCGAAACCGTTGGCCGATGAATGTTCCTTGGAAGTTGATCTAACGAGATCCCCAAAGCTTGAATGGACATGGGATGTGTAGTCGATTATGGTGGGCGCCAGAATATTCGAGGGAGACATTGCAGCTCCAAGGACAACCGTTGCAAGAGAAATAATGACATTGGTTTTAATAAGCAGAATGGAAGATTACCCGACGAGCATATCAAAGCGAGTCATAGACCAATATCATTTGATTTATGAGGTCTGCTATCGGACGAGTCGGTCAGCGTTGAAGGGCCCGGACCGCCGCCTTATCGAACGCGCCCATGTGGTGTCGCGCGGCTTGCGCTTAACTTTCTTGTCCCATGGCGCCAACGGTCCTCTACCACTGTTCTTGCCTTTCTTCCTCGCCACTCCCCCCACCTCCCCATCTACCATCATCATCATACAGCTTTCATCCTCTTCATACCCTATTTTTCTGCGAAGAATGCGACGCCGTACGATGCAACCGTTGTGTGTCCATCGAAGTCAGCTCCTATTATTGTCCAAACTGTCTGTTCGAGGTGCCGAGCGCGAGTGTACGCGCAGAAAAGAATAGGTATGACACCATTCCATGATCATCCTGGCATTTCTTAACTGAATGGAACCAGATGTGCTCGCAACTGCTTTATGTGCCCAAACTGCCGAAATACACTGTCTGTCGTGCCTTCAGACCCTCCTGACAATGGAGATCCAAGGTCATCCATGCCGATAGGCTCTCTGAACGAACCCCCTTTTTTTCTGTATTGCAATCACTGTCGTTGGGACTCTGCGGAAGTCGGCATCACCTTTGAAAAGCCTACTGGACTTGCAGGTGAGGCCTTGATGAATGGCAATACGAAGAGAGCTTTAACAATTTGCACAGCACAATTGCAGAAATATGAAGATTCCGCCCCCGATTCGCTGGAGTTTGAACGTCTGAAGGAACATTTTGAACCCTTTCTACGTGCATCATCGCTTTCTTCTACAGTCGGCGGCCATGCGCCTGCTCACCCCAGCAGTGCAGCCCACTCACATCACGCTCATTCTAATTCTATTACAGCCGCCGCATCTGCCGCTTTGGCCCGCGATATCCCTGGAGTCAGCAAATACAATCCGTTGACACGAAGTACTTCTGGAAGGGGAGGGAGCGGGAAGGACAGAAGCAAGAATAAGGATGAAATGCCCGAATATCGAAGTCGTGTCGAAATATCAAAACCTAGCGCAACGGAGGAGGAGAGCCGGATGTCGAGCTCATGAGCCATCTGGAGGATATTGGGTCAATTGCGACTTTGGAGCAACGATGGGTAACAGCTGGGTTTCCCCTTTGCAAACACAGTAAGTGACATTCATTTATTTCCATTGTGATCTCAAACTGTTTGCAGAGAGCTTAAACCGTTACGAATCCCTTTGCATTCAAAACGGTCTAAACGATGTCCAGCTTGTACACATATTCTAATAAAGCCTGAACAGAAAGCTCAATCTGTGAGGTATAAGATCAAACTTGTCGCCGCTAACTACCTTCCCTCTATCACCGTCGCGCTTCCACATGCACAACGGTCCTCTGCCGAGGCAGCCAAGAGATCTTTAGGCAAATCCACATCCGCGGCGGTCGAGGATGACAAAAATTCGGCGTCGGATATGCACGCTGGAAAGACCTATCCCTTCCACCTTGCTCTCAGCAACCCTCTTTACGACCCCATTCAAGTCAGATTATCCGTCCAACGCATGCACGTCTCCACAGCTTCTACCACAGGTGGTTCTCCACAAGAGAAAGCACGGCGGCCTCCCTTCGCTATCTCGCTCCCCACCTCAACCTTTTCAGTAGCAGCATTCGCGGAGGCATGGGAGTACGAGGACGACGAAGACATGTTTGGTGCGGACGACGGCGACGAATTCGGCTTGAAGGGTGGCCTCGCAACCGATGGCCGGGGGAAAGTGAGGACGGTAGGCGTTCTCGAAAACGTGCAAACGTTACCCTGGTCGGAGGCGAAGTAGTGATTGGCAAAGAAGCGAGAGGCAACGTGAAGGTCCGTTATGATGAGCTACATTTCGAAGAAATTCTATCGCTCACATCTGTGCCCGGCAATATGTAGTTCAATATGCTAGTCTCGTACACCTATCGGTCCGACGACCCCGCCCCATCGGAAAGTAATGACGGGGATGGACCCTCGATTTCCAGCTCCAAGGCCACTTCCAAACAGCCGGAGGTCAAAACGTTTGCATTTTATACGGTGGTCGATCTAGGGCATATTATCCCTCGTGAAGAGTCGAGAGCCGACCTAGATTTCTAGGAGGGAGTTTCATCCGTTTGTTTTCGCATAAGCTTCCGAATAAAGCCTTCAAATGTCATGATAAACGTTATTCCATTATGTAGGCGCAAAACTGGTCAACTTCTCAAAGATACATTATTCTTCAGGCAGCATTCTATCCTTTCGTACAGCGCTTTGAATCGGAGTCGCAGATTGTTTGCTGCTGCTGTTTAAAAAAAACCATTACTCTGAGCACAAGAGCGACACCATTCTTCACATACTCTCTTGGCTGAAGTGGAGTTCAGTGGATCAAGGAATACGCAATGCGCATGCGTACTGCTGGATTCTTAGATCCGGATGGGCTGATCGTTTGCAACACTGTTCCGTCTGGGTTCCATCCGGCGGTTGAGTGTGCACGATAAATTGAAGGGTACAATAATTCCATGTGTTTTCATAACATGCGATCAGAAAATCTCTGACACAGAGAACCAACTGCAAGGCTCTAAAGAATCGTATACCATACAATATATGTCGTGGATGTGTCTCAGATTTTAAGAACGTTTATCGTTAATGTGAAGAACTCAACTTATATCAGAAGCAACTGCGTACTTATTTAATCTCATTAATTTTTTACGTACATATACGTTTGGCTCTTCACGACCGACACACGTTCACAATTAAATAAGCGCTCAAAGTAAAATCCGATGTCCCCGTTACTTGTTCTGATAATTGTTACATAGCAAAGTTAAATGGATCTATATATAATGCTTTGCGTATGAATTGGGTATACTTACTATCAACTTACTTTGTAGTCAATATGTAGTAGCTCGCCAGTGCCGTGGCCATGCAAATGGGAGATTCAGGCTCACTATCATTGCCTAAATGCGGCATATTCCCAAATTTGAATGTCACAAGAAGTCACAAGGCACCAGTAAAAACAGCACGAATCACATATTCTCAACGTACTTATTCTTCAAAAAATCAATGGCATACGGACTTGGAAAAAAACGTATCTAATGTATCGTTACACTAGCAAATGATGGCTAAATCTACTCAATCGCCTTATTTCAATCACAGTTATTCTCACTGAGGCTAACAACTGCCCGCGTGATGATGGTTACGGTCTTCCATCAGTCACAACGAGCTCACGAGGGATCCCGCACTGGACCCATCCCAGCCTTGACATTGCTCACCATCATCCCTCTATTGGCGGAGGCTCCAGCCAATCCCTTCCCTCATCCTCTAGCCTGGAGCAGAGCTCTTTTCTTTTCTTTCTAATCTCTTGCGCGGGTCGCTGTCGTTTTTATCTCGGAGCCGCTTGAACATGTCATCAATGGACTCGATATCGCAGCCCCAGGAAGCCGGTCCCTCGGAAACTCGACCTCAAGCTGACCCATTACCGTCAAAGCGGGGCGAAATAGGATATGTAGAAGGAGTGCACAACTGGACAACTGCACCGCCGGGCAATGCCTCTGAAGTCGACCTTCCCGAACGACACCCAGCCGATAGAGGTGCAACGTCAACAGGATCTAATGTTCCAGCCTCTTCGGCAACTGAAGCGCCTGCTCCCAACTCTCCTACGCCTGCAGGAAACGAGGCATCAACTGTTTCCAGTTCTGCCTCCATCAGCAAATCGTCCAACATTCTCAGTTTCCTGAAACCAAAGAAATCCTTCGGCGGTGTCCAGTTAACCACTATCCTTCTGTTTTCTGCGCAATTGCTGCTCCTAGCTGGAACAGGTGTCGCATGGTTCTTCATTACGAAACTCATGCAACAGATGTCCCAAAGTCAAAACATGCCAGGTGGAGGATCGTCAACTGTTTTTGTCCACGTAGTATTCGTGGTTGGGGTGGTCGCACAGCTTGTATTTTTGGAACGACGTCTGTTCCGATTGCGGGGAGAACGATACAGCTATCTTCACCCAGGAGAGGTTTTACCGCGCCACAGAAGGATCCCTATGACCTCGGAGAGCACAGCAATCGCATTCGCTCCGTGGAATCGACCGCCTCTTCCAACATATGCTGCCGCCCTTGCGCAAAGCGGGGTGGGCACAGGCGATGTAGAAGACCACCTCATCGCTGCACCTCCTCCACCTGCCTACGGAAATACGCGCGGAAGCACGCTCCTTCTCCAGGGATATCTGCGGAATAGCCTGCGTCTGCAGCGTCCTCCGTCAGTTCACAGCCAAGCATCGGCTACTCGAAACCGGCATCTCAGCTACATGAGTCAAGACGAGCAGTGGGAGGAAATCCAAAATGCCGATCGTGCACGGCAATTAGAGGATACTCTAAATCGATTGGAAGCAGCACATCCCAACTCAGCAGGAGGACTAGTCCGGTCAGTGTAGATAAGGCAAGCTCATTCAGTGCCCTCGAATCGATTGTGTGCATGCGATCGTACTTGCATATCCGACAAAAGGTTTTCTTTGTATTGTTAAGACATTTTACTTACTGCCGTCTTTATTGTCTATGTATGTAGTATACCCAGATTCCGACGCGTTGTTGTACTTACTACTATCACAAAATTTTGTAACCGACAACAACGGTGAAGATTTGCAAGTCGTCTTTTGCGAAGGCAGTCCGTACTTCGTTTCTAAATTTGAATCCTTCTATTGCCTGTACTTCGGTATCACGGAAGCCGTAGTTCGAGGAGCGCCATTCCGGAAAACCTTAGCAATCGGATTTGAGATATGTTTGCGACTCCACGACCCCCGGCTAATCGAGTCATAAAAAATGCTTAGAAATCTATGTATGGTCTTATGAGTTCGAACCTGCAAACAATGATGCAAGGACTTCAGGCACTCGGATCTTTAGGCAGTGTTTGGCTATTTTTTGTTCATTAGGGATGCGCAGAACGTTCGAACCCCAAATTGACTTTTTTGGTTGTGACTCACTCGAACGTTCCGTGGTTTTCTTACCTGGCCCTATGAATACCACCCCTTCAAATACTGCCATGAAACATAAATTCTGTCAACAAATCCCCTCCGCCGCCTCCAATGTCAATGGAGTTTGATCACTCGTCCTCAGACTTCTTCTCCCTAGCTATTCCTCTCGTCTCCTCTACCGGCGTACTCTTGCCAACTAGCAAACGGTGAACGGCTACTACAGGAGACACCGCGGTCGCGTGCTTCGCGACCGACGCCAACCTCTGTATTCATAAGAAGGCTGGGAAAACAGTCGTCTTATTGAATGGACAAGAGGAACACGCGACGATCCCTACCTACGGCCGTCGCGCTGTGGTCAGTGGCAACCTAGTGCTAGAAAAAAGCGAAAACATCCTAGATGTTGTGTTAAAGGTACGCGTTAGCCCCTAGTTATTTACGAGATTCGCGTCTCATGTCCTGTTACAGGTCGAAGGCAAATTGGACACCACCGTTACTGACGGAGGTGGTCACTCGATTAAAGTTCTCGCCAACTCCTACACTTTGTGGTCACACACCACTTCGCAAGAAACGACGTGCCCCAGTCAAATTCCGTTCTCTGTCGTTTTGCCTACATCTTTCAAAGATAAAGGCGCCTCTAGTCCTCTTCCGCCGACCTACAATGTCTCCTATTACAACCTTCCAAGTCTATTCGTGCGTTGCGCATACCAGATACACATCGTCGTTTCGCGAACGCGCCATCACAAAGTTGGCAGCCTTGGCCGAAAACGAAACAGTACGCATTTTTGAAAGCCAAAACCGATGTCAATATTCTAATTCGCATCTTAACAGTATCCTAATTCCGTTCATATACATGCCACGCACGCAAGCCCACCGCCCGATCATCATGCTCCCTGTTTCTTCTCGTCCGTCAAACACTGCCGAGGAGTGGTATCAAGCTGTAACATGTCTCAAAACGCGTCCAGGTAGTCAGGCACCCTCAGTTAGCGCTCATGTAAGTCCTTCTGATATACACCATTTTTTTCTACTTCTCAACTCTTGAAATACAGTTATTCGTACCTGGAGGTCGAGTATATGGCCTATCAGATGCGATACCATTTCATGTTCAACTCTCAGGTCCCACATCTTCTCTCCGAGAGCTCTTCGCGGTGCAATGCTCGATAGGGTCATGTCCGTGACTCCCAGAATACTGTGCACAGTGTGCAGACAAAGAAAAAATCTCCGCCGACAAATCCTTTGCTCCAAGTGCACGTAGTCCGCCAGACTTCCGTGTCTCTAAGCAGTTCGAACTCTTGGAAAAATTCAATCTTGGCTGAAGCCTCCGTTACACCGGTGCCGCCAGATCTGATGTCCTGGTACGCGCCGCCAGGGGAATCGTGTCAGGAGAGCCACATTGACTGGGAAGGCGAGCTGCGACTGTGCAGCGAAACAACCGTCGGAGGGTTCGCGGCTGGAAACGTGCAAGTCAAGGTTAGTAGTTCTTCGCAGTTGTGTTGTTGACGCGAAACTTATCCACATTTGCGTGACTCCGACAGGATTTTATCTCCCTCACGCTATCACCGCCGAGATCTTCGACACAACCCTTCCTCGAACTGAATCTTACGGTACCCGTCAGATTCGTAACGGATTCGTTCTCAGAAGGTATAGGGCACGATGAGACAGCCGCGGGCGCAGCATAATCAAAACCAGGACGCGACACGGTTTCTCCACAAAAACAAATTCTTTACGACAGCACTCACGAATGACGGGTTCTTCGCCCTTACGAATTACATAGCTTATATTTTCTTCTTTATTCCACGGACCCTGCATAGATAGATCCTTACCAGCGATACCCTCCCAGTCACCGACTCACCGTATCCTATAAAATTACCTTATTCACTGAAACTGGATGTTTTTTCGGCTTAAAATAGTCTCCAAAAAGGATGCACACCTTTGGCCCACACCTTAACTTATCCTTCTAAATAATGTACGAGTACACACTTGCCAAGCTGTACATAGTTTCTCGCATTAGTTATAGCATAAATCTTTGATTGCTTTTCATGTAACCAGTGGATTGAAGGCATCATAAGTATGACATTTTTAATGCATTTTATTGTTAACAGCGGAACCGAGATGCGAAGCAAATTATGGTCAGATGGACTAACTTGAAAGCGGAAAGTTCGCGACGACTTGACGCTGTTTGATGATGCAACTTCGTCTCCATCGATCCGCCGTCCGAAGAAAGCCGACAGGCCTCGAGAAATTGAGGGTTATGAGTGGGTTATGAAAGGTGTTTGAGTCTGTTTGAGCTTGGTCCCTTTCACTGCGGGAGCGAGTCTCGTGGATAACGGGACGACGACGGAGCTTGGCCTGCTTGGCACTCGCGACGGAATGTATGGCCGATGACTCATGCTTGAAGATCCCTATCCTCGTCTTCGAGCTCGCAAGATCAGGAAGATGACAAAGACGGATAGAAAGATGGCTGTGATGACACCAGCCACGATGTAATATATCGTTCTATGACGTTTCGAACCACTTGATTTGAATCCTCGAGTCCCGGTCGTGTCGACACCTCCCAGACGGACAGCCACAAAGTCTTGATGAGCTGTAAAGACGTCAATGAGAAACAGAGTTAGTATAAGTAGGAAGTTTCAGGAACACGTACCTTCTACCCGTTCTGTGATGGAAAGAAATTGAACGTACGAGCTTTGAGTTGTCGTGGAATTTTTAAAGACGTCGCCATAAACAACCAATGCGTATACGTTGCGTACTGATTAACAAATTTAGATAATTCTCATGTAAGAGAAGCGGTGGAAGGCGCACGGAAAGCCATCCCAAGAACTATGTCATAGTTTGGCTTACTCCCTCTTCCATACGTGAAGGGCTGAAACTGATATAATATGTTTGTTATCGAGAAAAATCCGGATTTCATGGAGGAAGGGAGTACCGTTCCAATACAAGCACTTTGGCCTTGTCGAGTATGCAGAGCTGGTAGTCCAATAGAAGTTGGCTCCCTAGCTGCATGTCAGATTAGGGCAGACTCAAGAATTATTATTCAGCTTACAGCGTCATGTCTAGAGGGTGCATAGGGTATGATTTTCCAGAAAATACCAATGTAACGTTGACTTCTTGTGCACAAGGTAGCACGTAAACACCTCCGATTCCCGAAACTTCGTGAAATTCTGAGTCACGCAATCTGCCGTATATTCCGTCCACTACTGACCTATCGCAAACAATTAGCGGCCAGAGGTAGGTAAAATGGATGATTTCGAACCGAGGAAGTTGCGGCAACGTGAATCCAGAATCTATGACGACTGTCATTTGGTCCTTGTTTCCCGTCTGTTCAACCAGCGTCTGCGTCGGAATCGCTTTGCCATCAGGTCCTATAATGCCGTTAGGATCAAGAAGGATTTGTAGGTGCTGGTCAACAGATTCTTCGTCAGCGACGGTGGTCACAGGCAGTTTAGCCTGGTCAAGAATTGAGATAAATTCTGGAATAATTTCGCCGACGGTAACGCTTCCTCTAAAAAAAGTAGTTGGATCTATTGCCTGTTAGGTTGGAGTACTTCAGCGGGTGTACAAGCGAAATTTTTACCTTTGTCTCGACCCAATAAGATGGTGAAAAAGTTCGATTTCGATGAATTCAGGGAAAATATACGATTCAACAGAGTCATGCCTGTCGAAGGCAAAGTGCGTGCAATGAATGATCCCGAGCCTGGTCCTAAGCCTTTCATCAGACATTAGTCTATTCTATTTTATTACTCAAATACAAATTGCCAGCACATACCAAGGATTCCATAGCCATTGGGATTATGCTCATCTGGTTTTATCTCCACTAATGAACATGACCAAGGATGAATAAGGATGCTACAAGAAATATTAATAAATGCAAATGCTCACAAAATGCTTGGTTAACAATCCGTTGTCCTGCAAAATCGACGTTGGCATATCTAACTGAGCCTGCGTCTGGGAATTGATGCTTGGAGACTATCCGGTTCCAAGTCATTTACGCACCAATCACGGAGTTTGCAGCATACTTTATACTGGCGTTTTGACCTGAGGAGGTACTCTGGACAACGCTGCCTGCCACCCAAAGATCGGAACTGTGGAAGGAAAAGGAAACATTTCTATATATTACTCAACCATTTCGTGGTCAATTTGGCGTACCTTCCAGTATCAACGAGCACGGTGAATGTTTGATTCCCAACAATGATATCTGCGTGATAACTGATGTCAGCCGAGTTGTTTAGTGTAACACTTCCTGAGGTTTGCGACCCAAGTTGGATCGATGAGTCCAGGAGGGCAGATGCAGATGACCCGCGAAGTTGAGGGCGATATGTGCAAGTGGCTTGGAAGAACAACAGAAAGAAAACGTGGTAGCTCGCTCCATGACGAAAGGAAAGCGGAAACATCAAAGAAAGGTGACGACAAGCCTCGGTTTAAGAACAAGACAAGAGTGCCGTTGACATGCGCTTCTTGGGACGAGAAAAGGGCACAGAGACAAGACACCATGATGTTCAAGCTTTGCCCTGATTGTCTTGTATCAAATCCGCTGGCCACTGATAACTCTTGGCTCGCCGAGGTTTCTTCAACCTGGGCATCCCAAAGGTCAATGCCGTTATAGAATACTTGTCATAAGTACACAAGCCCATGACAAGCCTTGAGGGCAGAACGAAAAGAAAGCGTGATACACTTCTTCCGAAGGGTTTGTGTTCGTAGAATCCAATAGACACTGATCAAGGCTCGAAGCATATCCAAACCTGTTGCCCGAGCCGCGTTGATTCTTAAAGAGCTTTTTTCCAATGTAAAGCCGACAGATGTCGACCCCGCGCCAAGAGACGGCCTTCCGATGTCCTAGATACATGAAGTGAATAACGCGGTGCAACATGACTTGTTGGAGGGAGGGTGGACTGTGGCAGGCGATTACAAGTTGCTTGGTACGATGTCGGATATTGAGCTGCGCAGCTCGGCAACGGAGGCTACTAGTGTTACGGGCGAGGCGTGAGTAAGTTACAGCCTCAACTCCATCTTCTCTTCTCGCCGTCGCCATTTGCTTCCCCGCTCCTTTTTACCCCCCGTTTGCGGCCTTTCCTCCCCTCGCAATCTCTGAGACTCCGGATGCGCTCTTTAATACCACTTTCCCTTCTTCTTACGATCTTTGACTGTCCTGTCTATGGCCTTGTTTTCCCATTTGACATTCGTTTCGCCGGCGATGCAACCTCCTCATTAACGCGACGCTCCTCCACCCCCCTACGCAATATTGGAAACGCACAATATGTCGGGAATATATCTGTGGCTAGTGTGACGGTACCCGTGCTTTTGGACACAGGGAGGTGTGTAGAATCGAAATCACCCTGCAGTCGCCCGCCAACTAATGACATTGCTAGTTCTGACTTATGGGTTAATTTTCCTGGTACTGCTCCCTTATCAAGTATGAAAGACACAGGTTCCTCCGTTACTTTGACATACGCAGTCGGAAAAGCAGCTGGTATGTGGCAGTGAACTTCAACACGGCGTATACTAACCGCACCTAACTCCGCAGGCGATGTTTATACCGCACCAGTTGCCATTGGAAATACCACAGTCCCGGCCCAAGCCTTTAGTGCGTAGAGTTTATGCTTAATCCAAAAGTCGTGTAACTAATCAATGAACAATAGTATATGTCAACGACACCAGTACTTTTACATCAAACATCCAAGCTCAAGGATACGATGGTCTATTAGGTCTCGGGCCAAACCAAAGTAGCGCTATCCTAAAGAAGATCAAAAATGCCTCCGCGAATACGCTATTACAGCAGATCTTCCAAGCAGATACATCTACCAACAATTATATCACACTCCTACTCAACAGGGTGAACGATCCTGGCAGAATATGACAGGCCAGTTCACAGTCTCGGAGGTTGTCCCTGGGTTCGAAAACATCACCAGCATGCCTAAACTCGATGTGGAGACGGTTAACAAACTTTTGAAATCAGGTATGCAACCTTGATGAGGCTTTCAGATTTGTGAATTGACGTCGGTCCGTAGATCAGCATTGGCAAGCGCTTACGGACAAAAATATCGGCATCATTGGACCGGATGGAATTCCCATCGACATCGATTCTATCGTTCCTGCAGCTCCTAGTGGTCAGCTGGTCGCTGTTGTTGACACTGGGTAGGTGGAGCATGCTCTGGTATCATCGTTATGTTGGATGATTCTAATTTGTTCCAGCTACACTTTTTCTCAAGTACCTCGAGATGTATCTGATGCCATCTATGGCCGCGTTCAAGGTGCAGTTTATGATACCCAGAACCAATACTGGCTCGTGCCATGTGGGCAATATCTCAATATCTCTTTCAATTTCGGTGGTCACAACTACCCTATCCATCCTTTGGATGTGGTTGACAACAACTTTGGTATTGTCGACAGTTCTGGCAAGAATGTCTGCATTGGAGCTGTGAGTAGCCTACCGTTTAGATTGTTTAGATTTTCTAATCTCATCCCTCTTGAAGTTCCAACCGATTACTTCTGCGTTCAGCATTCTCGGGCATTATGACATGATTCTTGGGATGAGTTTCCGTAAGTTGATCTCATCATTTCACGTCGTCTCAAAAGCTGAACATTCATCCTGCAGTGCGTAATGCGTACATGCTGTTGGATTTCGGAGACTGGATTGGCGAGTCCAGTGACACAGAGCACCCTTACATTCAATTGGCCTCATTCGTCAACATCGCTGCAGCCCGCCAAGACTTCGTCAATGTCCGACTTGGTGGTAACGACACTATCTCCACTGACCCGAGATGGGCCCTCCTTCCTGCTAACCAAACGCAGCACTCGCCTGTCTCTGAGGAAGAGAAGAAGAAGAAGTATCAAGAGATGATTCTTAGTCGTTGGCCATACATCTTCGTCGGCTGCCTCGCCTTTGTCCTCCTCACCGTCGGCTTCGTCGTCTGGAAATGCTGCTGCAGACGTAAGCAAAAGAACGCAAAGAAGAACCTGGAGATGGACGCTGCTGCGCTGGGCACAGGGTACGATAGGAAGAAAAAAGGCGGCTTCTTCTCCAAGATCAAGGGCAAGCGCGAGTCATACGTGCCTCTGGAAACCCCGAATCGCAGCATGGCGGATTTCAATAATAACAATAATAGCACGGCCGATTTCACGTCCCCCTCGTACCCCTCGCAGCCGCGCATGTCGTCTGCATCGCAAGCCCCTCCCTCGCCACACTCCTCGCAAGCTCTGCACTACAGCCAGAATTATGACCAAAACCAGAGTACAAATTCGCTGCAAGCATACCCAGAACAATATCCCCCATACTATCCCCAGCAACAACAACACCAGCAACAGCAACAGCAAGGAGGCCATGGCTATGACCCCCGTGCGTACTAAGGACATTATTGAGCCTCCTTTTTCTTTGGCGCTTTCTGTAATGGACTCTCTGGAGCGGGCTATTGCCTGGCATATTTCGTTATACCACTCGTTTGGTTTCTTATTAGCTCGTTTGAGGCTGGGGCGCAAGTGTCAAACCTCTATCTTTCGACCTGTCGCCGCTATGCATTTTTTCAACTTTCAAACATTTAGCTGTTGTCTATACGCACCATACATACCCTCCCTCGCAGAGCGAGCGGGTTGGCTTTTTTCTTACTACCCCGTCTAAGCTCCACTATGTATATCGATATTGATTGAGGCATGCACTTAGTATCTAATAGCAAAACATTTAATGTGACTAGGAATGTGTAATGAAGACGAGGTCGTGAGGTTGTAAGGAACTTCCGGTATACATAGAGTAGGTCATAAAGAGGTAGAGATCTGTGATATGATGGATTCTATAGATACAAATGTGCGCCGGGTATGTATCATCTACTTGTTCTGAGAGAACACAGTGGCGAACCATTGCTCTGCGGCGAGGAGCTTCTCGTATCCCTTGTCACCTGTAAAGCCTCCAAGGACGAGGACGAAGTGCGCTAAACAAACTGCGGAAATGAAAATCATGAGCATCTATAGATTATACATTGCATGACAAATCTGATAGGAAGGCCTGGACGTACTTGCTGCAATGACACCAATTACTTGGGATATGGGGAAGGTCTTCTCTGAAGGCGCGACCGCCACGTCTTGCTCTGGAGTTTCTTCAGCCAGATCGAGCACAGTGAACAGCCCTGTGTTCAGGGTGAAGGCGCTCTTCGCTTCCTCGACCACAGCAGCTGAAGGAGGTGGGAAAGAATACGTCAGTATCAAGCCGCATGCGAAAGATTAAAAAGGCGATAGAAGCCTTTTCTAAGCCTTGGACGATACTTACTCTTAACCTCGACCCCACCCTGTTCCCCGGCCTTGTTCATGCCCTCTCGGAACCACTCCTTGATGCGCTTCATCTCGCCCTGGTTCGCCAGCTTGGCGGAACGCAGCTCCTTGAATGCGTAGAAGGACACCCCGAAGCCCGCCGCCTCGTCGAGGTCGTACGCCTTCGCCAGTATATGGCGGATCGTCTGCCCGCCGCTCAGGTCGCCGAGGTAGCGCACGTACGAGTGGGCAAGGAGCGCGGTGGGGTCCGCGGCGTCGGCGACGGCCTCGATGCGCTGCACGTACGGGTGAGCGCCGAGGGGGCGGATTTGAGCAGCCGTGTGTGGATGGGGTGCGCCTTCCATGCGCCCTCGTCGACCTGGAGGAGGTGGGCGATGTCGGCGGAGAGTGCGGGGGCGCGGGCGAGCAGCGCGGGGTTGTAGTGGGCTCCAGAACGGGTTGGTGGCATGGCGGTCGAGCGCCCTCTCGAAGGCGCTGAAAGAGAAAAGATGGTCGCAGTCAGGGCTTTTGAACGGTAAAATGGAGGGGACGGGGGCTCACTCGTATACATGCCACAGCATCATTAGGTACTGGACGTACTCGTCTCTGCTTAGTTGGCCACTGAGGAGGCGTTTAGCGCCGGTGCTCGTGGCGACTTGGTCGTGGGCCTCATGGGTGCTGTCTCGCAGCAGAGTGGCGAGGGGCTGGGTGTAGTCGACGGTGGCCATGGTAGTGGTGCACAAAGGGTGAAGGAGAGGAAGAATGGCGGAATGGGACGGCTGAAGGATGGTGTGCTATAAAGTGCTGTTGCGTCACGGTGGAAGCGGTGCTGTTGTCAGCAGGAAGGTTCCTCTAATGGGCTGCTTTTCTCAAGCTACACCCACAAGTTGCCCACAAGTCACTTCGTAGTTGATGGTATACGATGACGAAAGGCCCTCTCCTCGTAGTCATCCATCTTATCTGATAAGAACTTAGCCCCTTCTCGACTCGGATCATCCTTCCTGATTTGCTGTCCGACCCTGGATCTTGCCTGCATCTGCTCCAAGTAGCTACCTTCGAAGCCTCAGTGACCGATCTGGCTACAGAGCACACCGTACCTCATCAGCTCACCTTTCTCTAGTATCACAGCATCACACAGCCAGCACACAGCAATTGCACAAGCTGGCTAACCATCCAAACGCGGTCCAGGACCCACTGTAGGTCTAGCATAAAACGCAAATTGCGCTATTGTGTATATTGATTTGATGTACATCTTGTAATTACTGCAATTGTCAGCCCATTTATATAGCAGTCCTTGTATTTGTATGAAGTGCGAAAATCAAAAGAAGAGGTAGTACTAATCGAACAACAAAAATTCCAGAGCATGCGAGAGAAGATCGAAGGGTCATTAGCAGCTCGGAAACCACAGCGAAGGAGAAAATCGAACTCGAGAGCATACAATGTCTGTCCAATCGTTAAACAGATCATAGAACACCGGGGGACTCAGCGGAGAAGAGCTGTGAAAGGCGGCGTAGGCACATGAGCAACGCGAATACATCGGATTGAACGTGAACATGCAAGAAGTACTGCTTACGTGTTCGACCTTGACCTGAGTGATACTCGGGGTCGAAGGAATAGAATTAGAACGCTGCCGCGTGCTGATCTTGAGCGGTGGCAAAGCAATGTTTGCAGGCCGCGACGGGATCGGGCAGTCAACGTCGGTTGTGGGCTGTTCCTCTGCCTCGTCCTTCCTGGCCGTGCTGACAAGGACCCGCCACCGATAACGCGCCACGGGATGGGCACGAAATTTTTGCGAGGACTCTCTTCTTTTTCGACGGTCGAGGACTGGGACGAGCCCTCGGGGGATGAGCTCCTCGACCACTTTTCGTCGTGAATGCTATGAAATATAACAGGATTATTATTATTCTCTTTAAGCACTTGATATTGGACTTACAAAGTACAGGAGCTTCCATTTGGGCAGCCCTTTTCGGTAGGGAAGAATTTACAAGGCTTGGCTATTCGATGAATGTCAGAAATTTCCTCCCTCACAAAAAAAAGAAATGCCACCAACTCTTGAACTTGAGCGCCTTCTGTTTCACAGAAGACTTCGAGATGCCCTGCCGTGGCTTCACAGGCGGTGGGCTTTTGAGCCCCATGCCATACACATAGTCAAACCCGAGAACAGGCGGCTGCGTGTTCACATACAGCAACGGCGCATGGAAGGGCGGCACATGGATAACGGGCGAATCGTCCGCGACGCATACCTGTGACTGGTGTGAATGCGGGTGCTCATCATAGTGCGGATCGTCAGTCACAATCATCACGTCGTCCGACTCCAAGCTGGTATTCGATGTCGACACCGACTGGATGGAGTCGCGTGAGCGGGGGGAAGGGGAGAATATCAAGGACTCATGGGATTGGGGTGAAAGGAGGTGGGTGGGGAGAAAGCCATAGTGGGCCAACTTTGGACATAGGGAGCACTAAAGGTTCTGTAGAGAGGCGGACTGTCGGGGTACGCCTTTGCAGATGCCGTGGAATTCAAGAGGGGTATATAACCAGCGAGAAGGACACTTACCGCTTCAGAGGCTCCTATGGCTGCCCAATCAGGTACTGAATCTGTGGACGTTCGTAATTCGAGAGGTGAAGCCGTTGGGACTAGATTATGTTTGAATTAGACCTTCGTGGGCAGAGTTCGAATTATGTAACTCACCTTCACCATGTCGATACTTGCACGACGCTCCGTTCACGCAATGACCGGCATAGTAATATCGGCACATGGACGGTATCGCCTGAACGTCCAGTGGACTTGCCAGAACATGGGCAAAGTCGCACACCTCAGCTGAATGAGGGCATGTATTCATCTGGAAGAATTTGCATGGTTTGGCTGCCCACCAGAGAAGAACCAGAGAAAATAAGCATTGAAGGCTATGGACGGATTAGGTCAGATATAGCACACGCACTATGTCGTTTCTTCTGCGACTGCGATCTCCTAGACATGTCGATATGGTTGCGAAGGCTCAGACGATATAGTTAGTCGTCGCAGATGGGATGGTGGGGTAACAGGTACAGGAAAGTCCAAGAAAAAACCTGACAAAAAGGAAGAAGCACCCCAGGCCAGCGCGCGCGCTCAGCTTTATGTTCCTTCCAGCAAGGACAAACTCACCGGCATCATACAATACCAACAATGATAAGGTCCTGCCCGAAGAACCGTGCGCGGGCACTGTGGTCAAAGCGACAAATATGTCCACTTTACGGGTGGTTCAATAGAGTTTGGGCCCACGAGGAGAGCGTGTAAAGATCTTCGTTGTAGGGGGAAATAACGGGGATTGGATCAAAGACTTCTACATTCTGGGGTGGGCGATCTACATATTCGGCCGCGGAAGAAGAAAAGACAATAAGCAGCAGGACCAAAACGCGCGCTAGGGTGTGAATTTGGGACGAAGAGCCGGCATTTCAGGAAATGCCTAGTCTGACCTAATATTCTGATGGTTTATTGTTGGGAAATGATATAGGCGTGGTTCCTAGTCTTATTGTTATCGTTGTCAACTCTCCCGGGGACGGTACTCGAGGCATTTCTTCTTGACCTTTATCAGGGGATAAGTCGTAGCTGAGTGGGATTGATATAGCAGTCGCATTAAGAAGCTGCGTAGGTATAAGGAAAGCTTATCTCCTTGCTTTCAGGCGAGGTTTTTGCTAGACTTGGACTTCTCGACATAACATCCACCGGTAAAAGGCCGTATCTTAGCAGAGCTTAGCCAATAGAGTGCGGTGATTTGGTCCTTTCTAGAATGGATCAAGAATAACAATTGCTCCAAACTAGAATGCCGGCTCATTGGGCCGTTCATAGTTGTAGGGCCGTGTGGGTCCGGCCGTTGACGATATTGGGCCAGAATAGTAGGCGAGGTTCAAGTTGTGACACAAGCGCGACATGAAGGGGCATCCCTAGCAGGATCGGTTTGGGGAGATATTCTGAGAGAACAGGATTAGGTGCCGGTCCGACCCCTGAGTATAGTACGATCATGGAAGTTTGAAAGGCAAGTTCACCAAGCGCATCGCGACACAAAAAACAATAAGGGCTGTCATCAGGTGATGTCATCAGAACGCCACGTGGGGAACGCCAATCTCAGATAAGATAAAACCTAAGGCCTAGACGATTGCCATCAACATGCGTGCCACTGTGAGCTTAAAAGCCTGAATTCACTCAAGATTCACTCACTCAACCACAATAACCTCCCCTTCATTCATGATAGGACAATGAACGGCTGACTACATGAACTGACTTACCAGGAATTCATTTACTCACACAACAATCGTCTCCAGTGCCACAAACGCCGCCCAGAAATGCAAGTCATACTAGCACAATAAGATTTGCAGATGTACAGTACGTTGCGTGGAGGTATATATATTTACAGTCTGCTGGAGTCATAGTAGAAGATTAATAAGTACAGTCGCAGATTACCAAAAAGTTATGGACATTGAGGTCGTGGCAATTATGTGTCGCCTTGAGTGTCGTTAGAGAGCAGAGGTGTTCGTTCCGTTGCGTTAATCGTGGGAGTGGGCTGTGGAGTATTAGACGACTCGGTTGATGGCGTAGTGTATGGTCGTATAGGTGGAGGAGGTGGCGGCTGCGTGACATCCGCCTTGCAAACAGGACACTAAAAAAAAGGCTGGAGGTTAGCAATCAAGCGAAAAAAAAAGATACAAGTGATGGTAACGGTACCAATTTCTTTCGGTGTATCAACCATTCATCCACTTCACTGAGATGGAAAATATGGTGACAAGGTAGAACTCGGACTTTGTCGCCCTTCGCGAACTGCGATAGACAGATAGCACATTCAAGCTGTAATTCAAACCATGGCTTGTTCTCGGGCGATTCCGTAGGAAGTGACGTCGAAGCGTTTCTTCTGATGGCGGGGAGACGTTATTAGGCTGGGATGGAGGGTTTTTGGTACCGTCATCTTTAGGGCCAAGACCATCCTCAACGACATCTTCCGTAGCGACTACATCTGGAACTGCATTAGCGTCTTCGCCACCTTCGTGTTTTTCCCATCCGGTTCCAGTCCATACTCTCCATGGCAGATTTCGGACGACGTCTTCTGGGGCACGGTCGCGTTGCGCTGCACGAGCCGCCCGTATTCTATGAATCAAAAGCGTGATAAACGTCAAAGCTGATGGTAACAGAAGAATAATGATGAATGTGATGATGGGCCTGCGCCAAATAGATGAATTAATGTTACTCGACAGATTTGGCTGCTTGACTCACGAGTACCACTCCCAAGCAGAATATTCAGCAGTAATAAGCAAAGATAGGGTAGGTAATCCAGAATGTGTTGTGTTTGAGTGCGATATGAGGGTGTAAAGCTGCACATAATCGGAGTACTTGATATATGTAGCGGCTATCCTTATATCGGACGAGTCCTCTGCAGTGACGATCATGATGAGGTCAGTAAAATAGTGCATTTTTGGGGTGTCTAATTGCGCACCAGGACTATACATATTGACCAATGTGTCAGGGAATCCGGATACCTCTGGGTCTTCGCCTCCGACAACGACAGCTTTAGCACCCAGTCTTTGAGCTTCCCGCACCTTCTTGACGAATTCGCATCTCCCCCTTTGGACCAGGGCAATCCATGTCTCGGTTGGTTGATGGTCACCGCTGAGGCAGAGATCGGGACAACCAGAGTTTTCAGGAAAGGGCCTTTCAGTGACGATGTTTTTACTGCACGGAACTGTGAATGACGACAGGGGATAACATATCCTAGGAGCGGATCAGTGATCTCAGCCCCGAATGCCGCTGCAGGTCAAGGTACAGTCAACAACGGGAAAATATAACGTATACTTCCTTTGAACAAAACGTACCTGGCCTTGAGGGGAATGAAACGACGGGGGAGCGGTCGACGATGGAGACAGTGCTTTCTGTGCCCCATGCCCAACCCCAGAGCCAGGCGCGCTCGGATTTAGCAGTAAAGCGGACATCAGAGCGATGTTCGACGGGGGATGCGCAGGTATAGAGAAGCAGGGCACTGATGTAGGACAGGCTGAGCAGTCCCAAAATCATGCTGCGGGTGGTGGCTAATAGGCGGTGATGGGTGGACCAGCGCAAGCAGCAACGGAAACGAGTGCCTGTCATTTCTGCACCACGTGGTCGCCTGGCTCGGCGTCGACCATTTTGACTTTTGGCCTCGCCGCCTTCATCTTTCCTCGTCAGACATGACATGTCGCCTTCCTGCTGTCTCTCAACAACACATCCAAAAGCACAACAATATTTTCCTATGGATCTCCTTCGCATGATAGCATTCACGGATCTGCGCGCTTCGGCAGATATACGTATTCTATATTTTACCAACTATCGCTGCTTCGATAACGCTCAAGCAACAAACAGAAACTTGCCCTTCATTATGGTTTGGTCTCTGGATCAAGAAAAGATTATGACTTTCAAATAATATGTTTCTTTCATCTTCGAGCTTGAATCCAGCCCAGATCTTGTCTACGGTGCTTCCGACTCTGACCCTGGTGCCAAAAGCAATATTCTTATGTCGGTTTGCTATCCAAACATATCATATTCTGCGTCAGATGGTGTCTATGCAGAAGGAGACTCCAGAACCGAACATGTAATTATTCAGGGCACCATGTCTGATTTCGCAATACCTCCGCATCCGGCTCAATCTGTCTTTTGCTGGCGACCACTATCCAATTCTTATTGCGGATCTTGTCCTTTCCCTTCTTTCCTTCCTCTTGTCTGGTTCTATAGGCCAAACATATGTCTAGGTCGATACTTATCGATGACTCCAACCCCAATTACCTATATTGGCCCCATCGGTCTTGGCAATGTTTTTGGAATACCGACAGGCGTCCCCGTCATCAGCATTTCGCCTCCGTCTGCGAACCGCGTGTTATGCTACAAACAAGATATATTGGCAAACGGGAAGCATACTATCGCTGTAAACGCCACAATTTCACACCAGCAAACTTTCTTTTTGAATACCTAGAATATGGACTTCAGCGAATGCCACGGCTTTTTGCCTGCGTCGGTGCTTCTTTGTATCGTCTTGAGTTTGAAATGAAGAATACATGGTACAGATAAAGTTTCGATGTGTATGTACCATCTATTTCCAAGCTGATTTCAAAGGCTTGAAAAACACGAAAGAAAAACTATCGTAGCCTTGTGTTCTGAAAGTCCGACTAATATATCACACGAGTTGACTGAATCAGAATCTCTTTTGTGCACTTTGATGGTAGAAATGGATTTATAAGCTCGAAAAAGTAATGAGAACATGCAAACTATGCCATGTCGATCGACGAATATGCCGCGGAGATTTTCCCTTGATATATCACAGCGTTCTATAACTGATGCTCAAGAGAAAACCCAGTGTGATTCTTGTCAGATTCTTCTCAAGATGACAGATACATATCAGGAACTCATTTCGAGGTCAGTCTGAGGAATACCGCGGGCCTAACCAATCCACACAAACGTTGGTAGAATGTTAATGGCATATAAAGGAGTTTATAGAAGTTGATCTGCGTACTGTCGGCGAAGTCAGTTCAGAAGTAGAGTATAAGAGAATCAAAGTGTTCAACAACAGCTGATCCCTAACAGCGATATCGTAGGCTGGACACAAGGTGTTATAGCATGTGCACGTAGCGGCGGCAGTGTGGTCGGAGTGGTACCAAAGAGTTATATCGGCGTTCATCATAGCCATGTCACGACAAAAACAGAAGCGCTTCACGAAGTATACGAATGAATGTCCTAAATAACTCGAATGGGACTCGATATCCAGTTGCGATCATCCACAGGAAGAAGCCATTTGATGTCAGTGACGTTTTGCCCAAGGCTGCGGACAAAATTTTGAGTTACCAGAAGCCTTCGAAGCTCGTGTTTATGTCAAATCCACGGCCGCCACCACAGATATTTGGACTAAATGGCTCGATTTCAGAGACGTTTCCACCAGCAGATGCTGGTAGCACATGAACACATGGGAATCTGACATCCGAGTCTGCTAAAATAATTCGAAGCCCATTCCACGTTCTCGCACGTCATAACTGACAGAATGCAGCACTCGCTGGAAAGAACTAACCAGGCGAAGCACAGCATAAGGACAATCGCAGTGTCGGGTGTTTTCTCCCTGAGATATACAGGTACCACGTTTTCAGAGAGAAACAAAAAAGGTGGAGAATATGTGGAGGTGAGACATATGTCGACAAGTAGTTGCGTGGCGGCCGCAGCAGTATCATTGAAATATTGGCGTTTAACTGGTAAGAATAGGAAGTCCAGAACAAACCAAAGTTCGGGAGCCGACGCGCGCCGATTCAGAATGCTTGCCAGTATTTGGTTTAACGTTATCCTTCCACTTCACCGCCACATGTGACTGAGTCTCTTGATCTGAATTTTCTCCATGGCCTCTCGAGTCTCGCCAGGTTAACTCAGTCCAATCGATCACCTAGTGAAAATCATTCCGAGTCCCAGATTTCTAGATATCAAGACCTCAGGTCTGCGTGTCCTTAAGGAATCTTTGCCTCCCAAACGCAATTGAACTGGTGAACGCAAGCGTAACACTGTTCTTAGCTCTCGCGTCTACCACTGGCTTTATGGTCCATGGGAATTCATAGGATACCTCACTTGTCGACACAGATATCTGGATAAGATTTGATCAATACACGATTCGAATCACCGCGAACTAGAAAACTCCATGCATTCTGGCATATTCATCATCAACGCCGTATCACGCGCCCACCCCACCCTTCTTGTTGGATCTCTCTTGTTGATCTCTCTTACACTTCCTATTCTATTTTTTCCAAAGTCATGGTTATCACGTAGTTGTGCCATTCTACTAAATTTCTCCTTCAAAATGTATAAAAAGGATGCGTTAGCGACATGGAACATCACCCTCAAATACATTCGAGCAATTTATCTTCCTCCAATGCGTTTTGTGCTTTTCAGCGCTCTCTTATTCGGCGCCACGACATGGGCCCAGTCTGCTTCTGTGAGCTCATTCTTGGCTACAGAATCGCCCATTGCACAGGCGAATCTGCTTGCCAACATCGGTGGCTCAGGATCGACCAAAGTAACCGGGGTCAAGGTGCTGTTCTGGCAGAATTTTTTGGGAGATATCACTGACAATTCTCTTTGACTTCAACCATTGACAGACCGGGGTCGTCGTCGCAAGTCCAAGTCAAACCAGCCCGGATTATTTCTACACTTGGACTCGGGATTCTTCCTTGGTTTTCAAAGCTATCATTGACCAGTAATTGACCATTAAACCATTTTATATGATGAAACGACTAACACGAAGTAGATATACTCGCGGAGAGGATGCGTCGCTGAGGACCATCATGACCAATACCTCGCTGCTCAGATCATACAGCAGCAAGTGTCAAACCCTAGTGGAACTGTCTCTTCAGGTGGTCTCGGTGAACCTAAATTCAACATCGACCTCTCAGCCTTCACAGGAGCATGGGGACGGTAACATCAATCCCTCTTTTTTCAAAGCATACTTCTGAATATCATGTCTTTTGGATGAAACAGTCCTCAACGCGGTAAGTTTGATCAATCAGTGGGTTGTGGCACTCAGGCAATCTAACCTTTTTATTTAGATGGACCTGCATTACGTGCTACTGCCTTAATTGCATATGGAAACTGGTTGATCGCCAACTCCAACTCGTCTTTCGCACTTTCGACTGTATGGCCTGCTGTCAAACTTGATCTCGACTACGTTTCAGCCAATTGGAATTCTACCACGTAAGTATATTCTTCTTTCATCTAATTATCATTCTCAGGTTCAGTGCAGATTTGATTTGTGGGAAGAAGTCTCTTCTAGCTCTTTCTTCACTACCGCCGTTCAACATCGTTCTCTCCGCGAAGGTGCTGCATTTGCCACCCAGCTCGGTCAAACTTCGGTCGTATCAGGCTATACCACTCAAGCTGCGAACGTCCTTTGCTTCTTACAAGTGAGCTGGTAGCCTGTTTGAACATTTAGAAATACCTGAACAAGCCATTTCTCGTTTAGTCTTACTGGAACCCCACCGCCGGGTATATCACCGCCAACACTGGAGGTGGACGTTCCGGAAAAGATGCAAATACCGCTTTGGCATCCATTCATACCTTTGACCCTGCCGCTGGTTGTGACGCGGTCACTTTTCAACCATGTTCAGATAAAGCTTTGTCCAGCTTGAAGGTCTATGTTGATGCCTTTCGTACTATCTGGTCCATCAACTCTGGCACTGCCTCGCCCAATGCTGTCGCCACTGGCCGCTATCCTGAGGACTCATACTATAACGGAAATGTAAGCTGTTCAGTGTAGTTTGTGTGAGCTTTAACTTGTGCTTATTCTATGCTAGCCTTGGTACCTTGCCACCTTGGCCGTCTCGGAACAACTCTACGACGCTCTTATTGTCTGGAATGCACAAGGCACCCTCAATGTCACCACTACCTCGCTCGCCTTCTTCCAGCAATTCTCTTCCTCCGTCGCCGTTGGCACATACGCTTCTACCACCACTACTTTTACAACGCTCACTACCGCTATCCAAAACTGGGCTGACGGATTTGTCGCTGTGGTGCAAAAATACACACCTGCCAATGGAGGCTTGTCCGAACAATACGATAAGAATACGGGCGTGCCTTTGAGCGCTTCTGACTTGACTTGGAGTTATGCCGCTTTGTTGACAACCATTACCGCGCGCGATGGCGTTGTTCCGGCCAGCTGGGGCGCCAGTGGACTTGTTGCATCGGCTAGTTGCAGCACGAGCGGTGGAGGCAGTAGTGGAGGGTCGTCTGGAACAGTCGCAGTCACTTTCAACGTTCAAGCTACTACGGTTTATGGAGGTAAACTTCGATCTGTCTTGCGGACTATTTTCCATACTGACAATTTGGACAGAAAATATCTACCTGACTGGTTCTGTGGACGCCCTCCAAAACTGGTCTCCGACTAGTGCGTTGCTTTTGTCGGCGAGCAGTTACCCTATCTGGAGCAGTAAGCATATCGTTGGTTCGTTTGTGGCTTCCCTCACTAATTTTTTGTATGCATTTAGTCACCGTCAATCTCCCTGCTAGTACTGCCATTCAGTACAAATACATTCGCATTTACAACGGTGCAGTGACCTGGGAATCCGACCCCAACGATTCGTTCACTACCCCAGCCTCCGGCTCCTTCACGCTCTCCGACACCTGGCGTTAAACTCGCCAATAAAAAGAATCATAAAAAATGTTTCTTTCCCTTTCGCTACTTATATATTGGTAATTCTGAAGTTTCGTGCACGTGACATATTGAAGAGTGGTGACTGGTCCTAGCCTTAGGTGGTATACATGCAGTACGAGTAAATTGAAATAAATAGATCCGTTGTTGGCTAGGCTTTAAATAGCGGCTACATAATCAAGCAATCTCCCTTCCTTTCATGAGCTGCAGCTTCTTCTGCAGCCAGAATTGCTCTTTCCTCATCTCCTAGGAGCTGGAGACGTTGTGAGATGCATAGTTAGGAAACGGAGATACTAGAATTCGTACCCCTTTCTTGGCGCGCGCTTGCATCGCCTTCAATCTGCTTTCCCTTTCTGCTCTCGCGCGTCTAAATATTCAGGTCCGGATATGGATACATTGGGAAGTCATATTGTGGTGATTATACAGTGGTAGGGTAGTTTAAGCAGTTCCGAAAATAGGTCGCGGGATGAAATTGGATAATAGGGTATTGATTATAGGTTCGGGTTTGATTATAGGATCGTTGGCAGTGGCGTTGGTGTAGTCGTTGTTGTTGAATTATCATGGGTTGTAGAAGCAGATGTAGTAGGCAATGCAAGGGAATCCGAAGGACTGGTGATTGGTGAGCGAATACTTGACGAGCTGGTATAAATATGCACATACCGATCCATGCCACTAAATGGTATTACTGAGGGCTTAGAGGGCTTTGATGCAGTAGGACGAGAAGCGGGACTAGATGCTGCAACTATAGAAGTTTTGATAGCTCCCAAGGCAGCCGCTCCAGCAGTGGTTGCTTTCATTTGAGCTGTTGTGCCCCGGCACTCAGGCCCGCCAGGGAAGGGTAGGAGGCAGGGGCGCTAGTACTCGGTGCAGTGGAACAGGTATGGTCCCCGGGGAATCGGTGGGCAGGACAGAACTGAAGTCTGCATGACTGAGATCAATGAATGAGTACTCATTACTTGGTGGAACAAAATTGGAGAATACGTACAGTACATCGTATGGGCGAGAACAGTACTTTTCTACAGGAGGCTCTTGCACAGAGTGGGGTGGATTTGGATTTGACTTTGCCAGTAACGACAGAACATTCCTTCTCCAGGGGAATATCCATCCGTACGTTAGGGTCCTGCCCTGGACGAACGGCAACTGGCGTATTGCATAACGGACCTGAATGTGTGATAATAGATTAGATAAATAACGAGCCTGAATGACAAGTAGATTCACGTACAGTTCGGAGCAATCCTGTTGTGCTTGCTCTCGTCGTACTTTGAGCAATGGTGAGCGTTCACTTTGAAGTGCTCTTGGCAGAAGGAGAGCTCGCAGTGCTGACATTTGAAGGGAAGAAAGTCGACGAGAAGGCATGTAGGGTCGGAGCACTGCTTTCCGACAGCGAGAAGCTGAGCATCGCGTTCGGGTGCTGGCGTTGCGGAAGATGGAGAAGACATTGAGCTAGCAAGTGGTATGTGGAGAAGGAAGAAGAGAAACAAAGGGATTTTATAACAAACAGAGCGCTGACGCGGCCAGAAGCACAGGCCACCTGTGGTGGATGGATGCAAGAGTGCTAATATGCTTTGTCAGCTAATTGACTCAATGTCGGCACGTGATACTAACGCGTCTAATTGGCCTCGGCGATCGTTGCTGAGCTGCATCAACCATTTCGCATACTTGTTCTAAGGTATTCTCCAACACTCTTGGGTCCCTGGAATAGGCATTCCATGGTTCGATTCCTCTTCGTGCGTTGCATGTACTTTCAGTACCTAAGCGCTATAAATCCAATCTTGTAGATTCGCCATGGAGAATCCAAGGACAACTGGTCTGTGCTATTCGACTTGAAAGAAATTTTGCACTAGATGGGTTCTCATACTTTCCTTGATCACATAGCGCGGTGTATGGGCAGGATGGAAGGACTCTCCCTTTCTAACCATGGTACGTATTTCATTGCAACCCACCAAAATTATAGCGCTTTAACAGCCGTTAAATTTCAGGAATGAAAGTCAGTGAAGATATGCAAATATATTTTACATTGACTCTCAGCTCAATGTTAGCACCTTGATAGCAAGCAGAGGCTCTGGCTGACTCGCTTTCCGGCATGAAGCTGTCAGCCATATATTCCTCCGACCTTTTACGTGCCAAAACGACAGCACAAGCCGTGAAAAAGAAACCAGAAATGATCTTGTGCCGCTTCACGAATCAATTACTCTGCGGGAACAAAATTTTGGCACTGGCGAAGGAACGAAGTTCGCGAGAAAAGAACCTGGATTGTCCATGGAGGCTCACTATGCCCAAGGCAAGTTTCCAGCCCTCTTCGGTCGACAGCAAAGTTATCCTGGAGGTGAAAGCCTTGATGATGTCGCAAAGAGGGCCGAAATAGTCATCGACGAGATTCTGCTTCCCCATTTGCTACAGGAGAAAGAAGATCCAACACATAGGACAGTGGCAATTGTCAGTCATGGATTGTTTATTGGAGAGTTAATGGCGACTATCATTCGAAGAGACGTAACAAACAAGTCGGAACATAATACCCATGACTTCAGAGGGATAAAGAATACTGGATGGATGGGAGTTGAGATTACCCTCAAGGTTCGTAACAAAATTACTCAACGGTAGCCTTATACTGATGTTTCTGCTTCCACTCAGGATGAATCCAGTCAAGAGAGAAGTTCCTCTGATATCTTGTCAGAAGGTGCTGTTCGATTCAACGTCAAAGTAATGGCAATCAACGAACATGCGCACTTATTGAATGTTGTGAGCGAAAAGCACTCGCATTGTGTAACCGGTCTTTCTAACATCCCATATTTAGCATCGACAAAAGGGCGGAATTGGCAGCCTAGCGCATGACCCTGCCCAAAAAGACATTCGAGCCTTCCTTGGGAAGAAGACAACTGAGTCGAAGATGGTCAGAGCAAAGCCTTATTAGACCTCCCTATACCCGCAGAGAGGACCTCCATGATATGGACGTCTCCTCATTCTCTTGGATTATATTCCCTTGTTCTCCTAATTCCTGTAGCATAGACACGGTGTATCATGATGTTGCAATGAAGACTTACGCAGTGCTTAAAGAGCGTATTTAGACCTGCGGGTATTGCCATGGCCTCACAAATCAGAAAGACCGCCAACATGAATTGGCTAAGAATCATTCAGAACTGGTTTTTCGTGCAGTAAAGCCAGTGTAAAGCACTCAGCAAAATCTCCAACAGAAGTTTTTTAAGTTTTTTTTTTTTTTTTTTGTCTGTTCATCTGCAGACAATGATTAACATTGTATAGCTACGCGGACAATCTTCAAGGACACTTACCATTATTATAAAGGCGACAGTATACGCTTATTACATTCTAACTAGAGCCGTAGGGAAGGAGCAGCTTCTTTAGCTTATGGGTTTGGGTAGGGTTGGAGTAGGCGGTAGCGCTGAGTCTGTTCTTGCGTACAGGAGATTTCGAGACGTTCATATGGGAGTGTCCTGCCTTTCCCTATGGGGTGAAAGATGTAAGGGATAAGCTGTATCCATTGAGTGGAAAGAAACACCAACTTACGCGTTTGAATGCAGTCCCGGACGCCAGAGAGCGCCAACGCTTTTTTGCACCGGAATGAGATTTCATTTTGTAGCCCGCCTCAGCCACGGAGGTTGACGAGAACATGCGGGAAAGAGAACTAGCAGGTGTCCGAAGACATGATTGGGCTGTCCACAGCAGCTGGCGCCCCACGGAGAACATTGGTCGCGGTTGACGTTGAAGAGAGCCGCCGACAGTCCGAGGTTTGCAGCACGTGAGCCCATTTCATCCCGTCGCCACAGTGGCACAGGATTTGGAATCGAGCGCTGATTCAAAGATAGTTAACTTTACTACAACCTTCACCAGTCCATTCTTCTTCTGCAGCACATCTCTATCCCCCACGACTCCCTTTACTTCAAGCCGTCTCTTACGCTTCATACATCATGAGCGATAATGCGCCTACACCCCAGGATGACGCCGACCGCGTATGTGTTACATGAATACGAGCGCTTGAAAGAAACTCATAAGCTCTTACGCTGTCGTATTATGCAATACTTCCTTTAGATTCGTTTGAAAAGGCTCGCAAAGCTGCAAAACGCGGCGTCGCCCTCGTCGACACCATCTGGTGCTTCTACCCGGAGTGCATCCCCGTCCCAATTGCCGCCAGTCCCTGCCCCTAAACCAAAGCCGATTCCTCGCCCGTCGTTGCCTTCCACACCCGCGGTCTCTGCCCCTACCAGTCGGCCGGCTTCTGGACTAGCGAAGAAGAAAGCCGCACCAGCAAAGTTGGATCTTGAAGCATGGGAGCATGAGACAATGCAGGATGTGCTGAAGGTTACTCTGAGCGTATGTGGAGTTGTTGCTCCAATTTAACGTTAGCGGAATTACTAAAGCAGAATCCATTATCTAGCAAGAGGTTGCTGAGAAAAGCGGATATGAAATTGTGTGGCTCAAGCACTTGGCCAAGAGTTGGCGGAAGAGGGAAAAAGTGAGTTTCCAATGACTGATCTAAGAAGACTATCATAATCCTAATAAAGTATAATATCAAGCCGATGACAGGCTCTCCATTGACCTGCTGGATAGAGTCTTGATCGCCAGACTTGAACTCAATCCTCAGAATATGACGTGCGTAATCTTCTATGCTAGATTGATGATATGTGGCTCACTGGCATCTAATCAAGGGATGAACTGGATTATCTTCCTGTGCTAGTGTCCCTTCCTCCTCAACAAACGGTCTTGAATATCTTGTGGGATGTGGAAGAGATTAAACACTGCACGATCATCCGTGATGAAGAAGGTAACTTGCTGTCGTGTGTCTTTATGACTGGATATTAACGTACCAATATCTATAGGGATACAACCCCGCTGACAGTCTCAAAGCTCTTGACCAATTGGAGAAGATACGATCATTAGTGATCAGCTATTCTGGCTACATCTTGCAAGAACCTGAAATGTTTCCTCAACCTACTGGGTTCGTAATCATACTATCGGCCTTATGCTAAAGCTAATCCATATCTAGCCGGGTCCTTGGACCGGCCGAACTCATTCAGCCTCTACTATCTCTCTCCGCGCTCTCTGCTCCCCTTCTCTCTAGCTCTTCAAACAGCCAAAATACACTCGCCCCTTCTGATGTCGAACAGTTCTTACAAGATTTCGCTCGCAGATTCGAACCCGACAACGAACTCGATGACATATTAGCGCCGGTCGTTCGTGGATTACTCTTCCACGAATCTCTATTCCGACCAGAGGGCTTGGGCGGAAGTGATTCCAGCTGGCGGGGCGTTGTCAGCGGATTGGAGGTTCTTGTATCGATAAAGAGTATCGCGTCTATGATCACAAGGATGGAGGATTGGAATCCTGTGGAAGCCACTGCAGCCAATTTCGAGACCAAATCTCTCCTGGGTCCGCTTTCTCGACTGGGAGTGTTCTTCCCAGAATGGGTACGTTCTATGATTTATCTTGATTTATGCTTACTCATGTCAAATTCTAGCCCAAAGTTGCGCTGACTTACTTTTCTGAACCTGACAAGCGTTCGAGAGACGATATTGAGTCGACCTACGCTAGTCTCAGAGGTACCTTGAAAATTCTCCAGGTTCGTCTTTCTGCTTCCTTTCGACACTGATCTATTACTGACATGTCTGTCCTTTTGCAGACTTCACTTTTCCAAGTGTTCAACACCCTCGTTCGCGCATCTTCCGAAACGCGAGAGGCCGTTCTTGGGTACTTTTCTCGCGTCGTCTCTTTGAATGTGAAGCGATCTGGAATGCAGGTGAGTTCATGCCGTATCTCATTTAAAATGCAAATACAAATATTTATAATCACCAGGTCGACCCGACGACAGTTGCTTCTGATAGCTTCATGCTGAATATGCAGAGTGTTTTGTTACGGTTTGCTGAACCGTTCATGGACGCCACTTATAGCAAGGTAGGCATGCACTGCACCTCACAAGTAGTCAATCATGCTTACACTCTCTTCAGATGGATCGCATTGACCCACTGTACTACGTACACTCATCGCGTATTGATTTGAGTGACGAAACACGTATCAAAGCAACAAGCGAAGAGGCTACAAAATGGCAAGAAGATCATGTACTCCCACCAGGTGGTATGTCGAATTTTCATTGATGACTGCTTGTAGCTGTGCTCAATCCATAACATTAGCTCCACCTCCTAATTTCATTTCCGACATATTCTACCTTACTATCGCCATGAGCCATTATGGATACCTACGTACAATCCAGACTTACAATGACCTGGGAAAACACAGAGATGAACTCCAAAGGCACCTCGACATGCTCAACGGTAATGGTTCATGGATGGGGGTATGTATTACCTCCAAATATTTGCCATATTCAAGAGCTTATCACCCATGTAGACAATTATGCAAGCGCGCACTGAAGCAGCTATTAACCATGTCAAAAACGAGCAAGCAAAGATCAAATCACAGCAGCTGGCTTATGAGGCGGGATTGCTGGACCCTGATATGACATTCAGATCCCTTGGCTTCACGAATTTCTTGTCTACCTGGCTGATTCGTCAGGTCGATCCTAAAAAGACACACCCCAATCCCCTTGTCGAGTATGTGTTTCCCTTACGACATTTATCAAGTTAAGAGAATCCGCTTAATAGTTCTGATTTTCAAAGGCTGCCACTTCCCAAAGAAGTACCAATGTCCTTTAGGGTGCTTCCGGAGTATATCATCGAGGATATTGTTGATTATTACTATTTTGCAGTCCAGTACGTCCTCATCACTCTTGCTGCTTTTACAGTTGATGATTTGTTAACTGATTTACGCATATAAGGACTTCGCCAGATAAATTTGAACTTTCTGGGAAGGTCGAGCTCATGACTTTCGTATTGACCTTCTTAACGTCGACATGGTATATTAAGAACCCATTCTTGAAATCGAAAATCAACGATGTACGTTACAACTCGCAACCGTCCGCTACAGCGTTTCATCTTGACCAATAATTTTTTCAGGTGCTCTTCATGAGCGTTTGGGGATATGGGCGCGAGCGCAATGGCATTTTGGGCAATATGTTGAACTCGCATCCAATGGCTTTGAAACATCTCATGCCCGCATTGATGCACTTCTATATTGGTTCGTATTTTCAAAACCAAGTCTTTCGATAGGCTAATCACTCGTGCTATCACGGTGATACAGAGGTGGAACAAACGGGTGCGAGCTCGCAGTTCTATGATAAATTCAGTAAGTGACGATTCATCCTCCTAAAAAAACTCTCTGACTCATGCCTATTTCCTTTAGATGCCAGGTTCGAATAGTTTGATGCATGGCGAATTTCTTAATGAAACCTCATGTCTTTTTATAGGCGGAACATTTCGTACATCCTCAAAGTCGTTTGGAACAACCCAACGCATCGTGAGGCCCTCAACATCGAAGCCAAGTATGTGTATGTGGTTTTCAGCCTGTCTCCACAACTAAATATACCATAGGAACGTCGACAAATTCGTCCGCTTTGTTAACCTCATGATCAACGATGTTACTTACCTCATGGATGAGTCTTTGAGCGAGCTCACCCAAATCCACAATATTCAAGTCGAAATGGATGACAAAGCAGCCTGGGAAGCAAAACCTGCGGAATATCGACGAGAGCGGGAAGGTACTTTGCGCTCATTGGAACGCCATGCATCTGGTTATACCACTCTTGGTCGATCCACGGTCGAGCTGCTCAAGATTTTCACCGCAGAGACGAAAGCACCCTTTATGATGCCTGAGATTGTTGACCGTCTCGCTGCCATGTTGGACTACAATCTGCAGGCCCTGGTTGGTCCCAAATACCAAGACCTCAGAGTTCGCGAGCCCGAGAAACTCAAGTTCAACCCGCGTGTCTTACTGAGCGACATCCTCCAAGTGTTCTTGAACCTGAGCGATCAGAAAGAGTTCATTCAATCTGTAGCTGGCGATGGTCGTAGTTACTCAAAGGAACTGTTCGACAAGGCAGAAGAAATTGCCCTTCGCCGTAATCTCAAGACTCAGGAAGAGGTTGCCAAGTTGCACGCCTTTGTGGAAAAGGTAGAAGAAGCAAAGGCTTCTCTAGAGGCCGAAGAGGACCTCGGGGAAGTTCCAGATGATTCTTGGGTGCGACGTTTCTGTCTTTCCCAATATGCATACGATTACTCATGATTTGAACAGATCCTCTCATGTTCACTGTCATGAGAGACCCAGTCTTGCTACCATCATCCAAAATCATTCTCGACCGAGCTACCATCAAATCCCACTTACTGTCAGATTCCAAAGATCCTTTTAATCGTGCCCCATTGGCCATCGAAGATGTCACTCCCGGTCAGTCTACATTTCATTAATTAGCGACATGTCCATCTCACAGAATCTTGTCCACACATATAGTCCCGGAACTCAAAGTGCGGATAGAAGAATTCTTGATCGAAAGGAGGAGAAAAGCTGCTCCACCAGCTTTAGCGGACCCATCCACTGGCAGCTTGATGGACATCTCAGAGTAAACCACGCATGTCGAAGTTGTGTTATAGAGCCATATCATCATTTCTTTTTGCAGCCTTGTCCTTTACTGTATCAATAACCATTTGTAAATATGAATCTGCTGTCGATATAATTGATCATGAAAGGTTGATGATCGCCGATGACCTTCAAGTAGCAATTTATTACCCCCAACACCGGGGCCATAATCAAAAAATAATCCCGTCGTGGCTTTCCGGAGGATGCAATTTCGCATGCGTTTAATTTCGTAAGATGCCAATCATTTTCTTCATTGCGGTCAGTCAAGCTGTGTACAAAGGCGGCTTCTCAACACTTCCGTCCACAATCCGGATACCATGGCTTTCAAGATACTCCTTCGACTTGGGTGGAGGCGGAGGAGGTAAATCCGCGAACCGTGTAGCTATATCCTTAAAGTTGGGCTCTGAACGTCGCCAGAAAGAGTCTCTACGTAGTTCTTGAGCAGGATCGAGGACTGGAGGCGATTCAGTTGGTGAGCGAAGCCAAAAACACCACACACGAATCACATCCTTTATATATTTCATTAGCGCTCTGAATCTGATTAGTGCATGCAAAAGTCAGACGTACAGCTTGAGTACCAAAGATGAAGAAGACCGTCGCGCCAGCTAGTTGAAAACATGTTAGTTATTAAGTATAAAAGTAATAAAAACATGAAATCATACCTATAGCACCAAACATATTGGGAACGGTACTTTTGGGAATGAACATGTCGATCAAAATCACCCTTGATATACATCCGTCAATGATACTATTCTTTCCTAAAAATATAGATACTTACACCATGGCAAACCACACGAAGATACCGAAAGCCAGGACTCTGATAAAGAACTGGTAATCGACGCCATTCTGCTTCCCAGCGTCGCGAAGGCAACACCAGTTACAATATGCAGTCATCGCTAGATGTACTGTTGGTATTCATAAGAAGTATCGTCATTAACGTGCTAGTATTATAACACTCAATAACCCACCTTCAAGAAGGATGATCCCAATACACATAATAAAATTAAAGAGCGTAACTGCGTAGGACCTAAAGGGGAGCAGAGTATGAAATGGATCAAACGTGAATCAAAAAGGATGTTAGACTACAATGCAGGGAACGATATCGCGCAATAGAAAGACTGTTGTTCACGACTGACTTTGTCTGGATGATTTACAGAGATCTAAAGAAGAAGCAGTTACATCCTATGATCATGGGCCAAGGAAACATGAACATACGATCAATGCAGCCAGAGTAAATACGATTTGAGCCACGTAAGGAGATGCGAGCATCTGTATGAAAATTAAGGTAAGAAGTGATTGAGCTGCAAAGAAGGAGTGCATTACGAAAACGAGTTTCTTTATCCCAATTACACTCTTTGCACGATCTCCGCAAATTGAAATTGCCATGTACCAGAAAAGCATGAGAACCGACACAGACCACCTAAACCGAAAAGCATTATTACCAGGTATCGGATACATGTACACAGCCGTAGAGTGAACCTACATTGGTGTGATCCCATAGAGCAATGAGGCTTGCGCTACACACAGCCCTTTACTGGGTTCAGGACCAACATGCTGTTTGGCATAAAATCTGCTCGGTCATAGCCTTAGGTGAGGAAGAAGATCCCAAGGATATAATGTTAATTACTCACAAAAGTACCGAGAACTCGCCTGAAAAAATCCAAACAATACAAAGATTGACAAGAGTAGGATGCCTCTTTGCACGCTTCGAGAAAAAGAAGGTAACGACGAGCAAGGGCAACAAAATGGTGTTGAAAATGAGATTGAAATATATCCAAATATCTAAAAGACTGGATCCTTTCTGATGTTTATCGCCATGATTTCCTAAGCCAATGATAAGCATGTAAGACACCAATAGTGAGCATCTTCTCAAAGCTTACTACTTGCAAGAATAGGCGCCATACGTTGACCTTTAGTAGAAATAGGCCTGCTAAATCATACTACTGCCTATACAGCAGCTTAAGGAACTTTGAGGTTGGCCAGAAATAAAATCAGCGGCGCTGAAGAGAAATAGGGACATTACAATGCAGCACACCTGGACTATATTATAGTATCCTGGATTAGATCAGACCGCGTTGATTGTACAGTAACCAGACCATTGAGGGTATGGCACGATGCTCACAGCGTTGTCGTCGATGACATGTTCTGCATAGCCAGTGATTAATAGAAGTGGTAGTATGTGGGCATTGGCTGTGCAAAAATAGTACGGCATTGACTTTCTTCTTAAGGGAGAGAATGAGAATGATCGCAACTAGGAGACAAAGCGAGTAGCATCCAGAAGCCTTTTTGGAAGATGTTGACAACCTCCAGTTTCTCTCCCAGGAAGATAACGACTCCGCACATACCCTACTTAACAGCCGAATCAAGGGCGGGGCACATCTTCATTGAAGATGTGCACGCTATAGGTTGGATTCGTTTCAAACAGCCTGTTGAAATTTGCCCGACCTCCAGAATACATCTGACCAGCCTGCCAGGCGCTACACGTCAAGAAAGATCAAGTATCTCTCAGCTTTGTGATGAAGATTGACAATGCCGAATGGTGATCCGACTCGGCCTTGACGGGTGTTTGAAGCCAATGATTTGGCTGGGATGTAAAGCGAGGTAAGTAAGTGTCCAGCTTGCTACATAGCACAACCCAGGACGTGTAGATTAGTTCCGAGTCCGAGGGTCTGGGTGGAGGCTGAAGCCAACGGAGATCAGATTAATGGACAACTGCGCCGCAACTTTGCTGATATCGGTTCTGCATCGCCCCAAAGGTGCGTGGTATGCACTTTATAGGTCTGTTTCTGTACGCTGTCGCTGTCCATAGTTTCCAAGAAGCATAAAAGGACTAGTCATAACGATAGGATATGTAGATGAGAATGTTTTCAGAATGTTTTGGGAAATTTCAAGTTGGTTCCTCGTCATGGCCCGTGGGAATTATACATTGACTAATAGTCATGTGATTACCTGGCTGGTAGATCTGAGATTAAAATTGTAAGGCGCACCGAACGAACACCATGTCGCAGTACTACCTTTCGCAAACAAAACGACCATCTCTCATGAACGCTCTCTCCAACAAGAAAGGACAGACAACAATGCGGAAACGACCTCATATGACTCTCTGGGCGACTCAGCCATCTATATCTTTCCCAATCCACTCTCTGATCCACCAAGTCCCACCCAATCCTCATCCTCAAATCTTTCCGTCGACACAGACTTGCATCTTTCCGTGATTGATACGGACGATGAACTTGGGAGACCCTCTGACTCGGGTGTGAGCTCATACGCAGAGTCATCACCGCTTTCCGGGTCTTTCGACCTCCTCGAGTTGGCGAGCCCTCGGGAATGGAATTCCGACCTGAGGACTGAGCGCGTAAATGAGGCGCCGGCGAACGCCACGCAATTCCCCTTGGAAGATCTGTCTGATCAGTGGACTGTTTTTATGCGTCGTCAAGGTCAAGGCATGCCTGAGGTTTTCCACAAATATCAGCGCTCGCTGTCCGATAATACCCTGGATGATTCGAAATTCCCAGGCGTTGATTCTACGAACTGGGACAAAGGACGAGATATATATCACCTTCCATTTCTTTCTCTCTTGGTTTCCTTACTCTCCATCGATCAATCTACCGCAGCTTTGTTCGCCTCACATTCCCCGCAAACCTTCCTGTTTCCTGGTTCCAACCTTGTAAGCGCTGAAGACGACTCCGATCAAGAAGCAAACGGATGCTTCAACGAAAAAGCAAGTCATTGTCCGGGAAGGCTATTCGCGAACGGAGACGTCCAGGCTTATAAAGCCTCAGAGATGGCTTGAGCGTCGCTGCCGAGTATCACAGCGAGACCTCGCCATTGCTCAGCGCCTCCATGAGCCTGTGTAACATCGTCACTGACCTTGTTGCGGACCCCGTCAATGCTCTCCGTGACTTGTTCTGTCTACCATCATGATTGATCCATCATTCACGTTGTCAACCCGTAGAACGCTGCTCTCTGATATAGTTGACTTCGTACACCCCAGCCCGAAACCAAAGCAAATCTCCATCTGCAAAGCCTTCGGACATCATATAGATGATCGCCCTTGGTCATTGGTCGTGTTCCAAAATAATTACTGGAACGGAGATGGTTCAAACTAGAGGGCTTGTCGGAGGCTATCGACTTCATGTCTGCAGTGCTCGTACTTTCTCGATGTGCGGGCCTACCTCGCCCTCCACGCCATTGCCTGACTCCGAGCCCGCATTCCCTATACCATCGTTATGGAAGGTTACACATGCCAAGTCAGCAGCATTAGAATTTAATCTGCCCTCGACTTTGAGAAACTCAGTAGTTTTGTGTCGACAAGTTAGATAGAGGATATTCATGGATCATTCGGAATACATATATAGCTTCTATTTTCGCTTTGACCTTGAATTCGAATCATACAGCAAGGTGGTAGGTGTTTAGGCTGTGATCAAGCGTTACCGGTTTACCTTGCAGATTCCAAGGGGTTCTGCCTCGAGGGGGTCACATCCACCATACTAGGCAGAAAAGTGTATGGCATCTCACAATTCAATATCTTTCTCCATAATTTCGATTCGTGACACAAATGAAAAGACGAGTAATTCTCGGTTCTCTGACATGTATGCATTGCGTTCGGATAAAATGTGCAAAATAAATGTATAAACTCGAGTACTAAATTACCTAAGTTGAAATGGTATCAATCAGTCCAAGTATGATAAACCGAAACGACACTCTAATCAAGATCCATTGCACGACGCCTCCTTCGCCCGAGATGATGAACGAGCGGACTGATCAGCGGTGGTTCGTCCCCATCCTCGTCCCCACTCTCCCTGCGTCTCCGCCCTCATCTCCCGAATCCGTCTCCCAGTCCTCCGAGTCTTCCCCATCCTCCTCTACAAAGTCTTCTACTTCCTCCTCCGAATCTGAAGGTTCGAAGAATTCGAGCTCCTCCAGGTTAGCGCGCAGCCACTTCTCTTCCTTCTCCGTCACGCGGTCGTGGTGGCTCATAAAGACCCTCTTCAACGGCGCCCCGAGCTTCTTGCGGGCCTCGACCAGTTGCTTCAAGCGGAATCCATCCACGGAGTCGTCGTGAGCGTCTCAAGCTTGCGGCAGAACAGTGCAGGCGCACTGTTCTCAGAACCAGACCCACTTGCAGCGGAAAGAGCGGCAGCTTGCGCGGCGGCCGCCTGATAAGCAGCGATCTCCTCGGGGTCAGCGTCGCGGTCGAATGGTGCGCTGGTCGCGCTGGGGTCTATTAGTTTCTGGAAGATGACGGATTCTTCCATCCAACCACTTTGAGATTGAGGCTCTTGAGATTGCCAAGCTGGTCCAGGAACGCATGGGCAGCTGCGACGCCGCAAGGCAGCCCCGAGATCTTCAGGTGGTCGATGTGTTGCAGGAGGCTCTCAGTCCGGCCTTTCACGGGTTTCAGAAGGGTGTGCACAAATGATGTGTAGTCTTGTTCATCGAAGTTGAGTAGAAGTCCACTAACGTTGGGCAGGTCGAGGTGCTGGATGAGCGCTGAGGCGTATTTCGGATCGTGGAATTGGATGGCAAATTCGTGAAGAGATGGAATGGCGAGCAGAGTTGGGCCCCATCCGCCTTCCTCGCGTTCCGCATCGAATGCAACCCCTTCCGGTAGCACCGGACCCGAAAGAGAGAGTGTGAGAGTGTGGAGGTTGGGAGAGTTTGTGATGAACTTGGAGAAGGCGTCGTAGGATGGACGAACGTCCTTCGCATGGAACGAGAGCTCGAGATCATGTAGGTCCGTGAGGAAGGAATGTGTAGCAGCCTCCCAGTCGATGTGCACACCCCAGAACACGGCATCACGGAGAAGAGGAGCGTCGCCGCGGAAAGGCAAGAAACTCGTCTTGTCGTCGCCGTTAAAGAACTCATAATCGTCGCAGTCCTCGAAATGGTATACCCGGAAGGCCTCAAGAAGTGGTGCGCTCGGAAGTTTGGCGAGTCGCGAGAGCAAAAGATGGACGTAACCGTAGGTGCTGGCCCGGAAATCAAGCGAACCCCAGTGTGATACTTCTGGTTCAATGAGGTCCAAAATAGAAGCGAGTTCCTTTTGCGAGAGGAAGTGGATTACCTCGTCCTCTGTGTCATCGTCAACGTCCATTTTATCGTCTCCATGGCCTTCACAATGAGGGTCATCGCAAGCTCTTGCTCTATCTCTTCGGCGAGCTCGGCGGAGATCCTTGTTCTCCAAGTAGAGCGGATGATCAGGGTGGTCTTCTTCATCAATGTCTTCAGGGAATGTGCAGTCGATGCTAATTGTCAAAGGGAGACCTTGAGCACGTGAGATGTAGGTTTGCGCCTTCTCTAGATTTGGGCGCTTCTCGAAGTTAATCGTTGTCCATAATACGTGTGAATCGAGGGCGACCGCTCGCCAGCGTTTGCAAACGTGCGACACGAGAACTTGGAAGGGAATTTGGACTTCGTCCTCGTACATGTCGGAGTCAGAGCTACCGTCCGAATTCGAATCCGAGTCATGGGGCGCTTTCCCAGCGTTTGCAACTGGAATAGGAGCAGTACCCATTTCTTCATCTTCGTCTTCGTCTCCACTGCTATTTTCTTCTTCTTCCTCCTCATCTATGTCTTCCCAAGCATCATCTTCGGAACTGTAACCCTCTATTTCTTCCTCAATTTCCTGATCTACACCAACTGAGAAAATATATCCCAGGATCTCGTCAGGAAGGTCGTTGATCGGGCATTTGCCGTCTTTAGGTGGTTGGTAGGGGTTGTTGGTGAGCATTTGGTGCGTTACAGACCACATAGCATCCTTGAGCTCCATCTTTGGATTGGTCTTTAGCACAGAAGCGAGCGAGCTCGAGATGTCGTTTTGCATGCGCTTGTCAAGGCGGGCATTGTGGGCAAGTACGCGCAATTTGGGAGGCATGGGTGAGGGATGGTGGTGGTTGGAAAGCAACCCCGGATGGCGCGCAAGGGCAGTGCACAAATTCTAATCTTTTCTCGTATCATCACGTGATCCAGAATCTCGATCACCGTGATCTGATCATGAATTGACTCGTGAGGTTATCGATCATCACACAGGCGCCCACCACGCTAGTTTCGAGTCTCGACAGTTAAATATATTACACGGCGGGGTTCAACCTGATATTCATATTGTACATACATACTAAACGTAACGTCGACATTATTCTACTAGTAGTTCCAAATATCGAAATGTTGTGTTGCCAGGCAAGGCCAGGATCCAGTTCAGGCCAGCTGATATGGATGACTCACAGTGGCCGCAACACAATTTACAAATCTGTCCTAGGTAAGTGTAATGAAAAACTACAGTTCCAAAGAGCGGAAGCCCGTACATCCAATCCAAAAAGAATTCTTCACATACAGAACGACTATGCAACAACATAGTCCGGAAGCCCAGAACATCCCAGAAAATCATTACCGAAATAAGGTGCTGTAGTTGTTAGAGATAGCTTGGTAGAGTAAAATCTATGGCACTGTATGATTGATTTGTCTCTTCTTTGACATGTAGCGCCACAGTTCTTGCAAATCGCTGTACAGTGCGATGCCACCAAACACCACCAAAATAGGCAGGGCGAGTTTCCAGAAACTGGATATTTAGTTAGCAATATTATAGAGAAGGAATCCAAAAAACAAACAATAGATCAGAATTGTTGTGAATTGACCAAAACTCAACAAAATTCATTCCCTGTATAAAAGGTAGTGAGGTTGGGTTTTGATAAACGAATGCGTATGGCGAATAAAAACTTACAAAATATCCGGACAGGAACGTCAGAGGCAAGAAGATAATGGTCGTGATTGTAAGCCTGCGCCTACGTTGAAAGAGAATAATTAGGCAGATCATCGCATACAGATAGATCAAAATTACATGACGTTGTTCATCTCGTATGATTTCATCTGTGAGCTCTGTCAGACTTCATTTGAGAAAGCTTCATAGATAAGACTGACATTAAAGCTGTAAGAAATCAGGTTCTCCGCGACACTGGAGAACATGTCTAAGCTGCTGAGTATGTATTCCATGTGGTCATGTACGTCCGCCTGTTTGCAATAAAATCAGCCCGCAAGTAACTAGTGAGAAGTAACAAGGCTAACCAAATAGATCTTTGATTTGGCACTCATGAACCCGACCTCTTGTCCCACTTTGTAGTCCGCGTCCCCGACATCGACGAGGGCAGCGGCTCGGTCATTGTCGTACCGCCGAAGCCCATAAATAAGCGTCCTGATAGGCTCAAAGGTACGTTTATGAAGGATAAGATCACCAGAAAGTATGTGCACTGATGAAACGTTAGAGCTGTAATGCACATTAAACCAAACCCAAAGTTGATAAAACTTACAATCCCTGACGGTATGCATATGTTGGCTGAGAAGGGTATCGCGCTCGAATCGCTGTAATTTGATATTGTATTGATCAACGACCTGAAGACCTCGGTCGACAACTGCGAGAAGGTGTAAGAACACTTCAAATTATCATAACAGATGCAATTACTCAAGTCAAGTAGCGCATGAAGAAGAAGAGACGAATCGGCGGATTTTCTTATCACAGTATCGCGACTCCTCAGCCGATATGATATCGGCGCAGTAAATTTCAAATCCGGAGTCGGACGAATTGAGATGACGGTTCCTACGAAAAGAATGCATTCAGTATTGACCGTGAACATAATGTGAAGAGAATTCCCACCATCTCTCAATAAAAAGAAAAACATGGGCGATACGTTGACATTGACTCTGTTTCCCTAAAATATCGATGAGAAGAGCATCGTATATTTGGTGTCAAATATGACCTGTTTCAATGCGTCGATAATAGCCACATCTTTCCTGTGTTCCTTCCTTTGGGCTCGAGTCTTATATAATTTAAGAAGTCAGAGATGAAGTGAGAAATTGTTGATCAATAAGCATACAGTAGTTTCAATGGATGTCGCCATTGTAAAGTTTCGACTGGCCTGTGTCCAAGAAGTCTTTTCGGATACTGCCTTGACATCGACACGGGTGGTAGGTAAAAGAGAGCTTCCGCCAAATGCCCTCCTTTTGATGAATGACGCAGTGAATTTCCCGGAACCTCTCTCTTTCACCATATCATCCGATGCAAGAAGTATCTCCTTGGTGGAATCGAAGTCAGCGATGGGTTCAGGAGAGGCGCTGCGAGGGACGTCGGTATACGACGGAGTGGGGGTTGAGGAGGCATGTTGTTCGTCAACGAACTCGTGACAGAGAACACGTAAAAATAGGTGTTTGCGATAGTATTCCGCTCTGGAATGACTACGAGAATCGCTGTGGATGATCTCTTCCAACGCCAATGGATGTAAGCCTAGGGGTGGAGGAAAAACCATGAAATTCCGAAAAAAAGCAATGTCATGATGCAAACGCACCGTGCTTGATCGTCAAGGCTTTGATCACATCCCAACTTATGCCACCGATGTTGATCCACCGAACCTTCACCCAAGGTTCCCGTTCCGTTGTATCCATAAAATCCACAAATTCCTTATTGTTCAAGCTCCGATAGCTGCTTCGCACCGCGGAATAATCAACGATCTCGATTTCACAGTCCTCTTGGATGTGCCTATATATTGCGTCGACAGCCGGACGGCTGGGGTCGATACCGGGTTCAGCGCCGACAATTCTGGTCCCTAGAAGAGTAGCTCCACGATGCATGGAGATCACCTTGTGGACTACCGCTCGAAACCTGTCCCTTGGGTGCTGTGTGCTATATGTTGTCATTTTCGACGAATGGTGTGGTAAAAATCTTGACCGCAAAGACATTGGCTTCGAGAAGCCACTCTTAACACTGCTTCTCTCCAAATGAGGTGGGCGCTCGGGAAAGTTGGCATGTGCATGCGGAGGGGAATGTGTTGATACAGGAGACGTAGCGCCCTCGTCTTCGAGGTCTGGTGTGAGTGAGCGGCCACCCGAGTCGGTGAAGCTGTTTTCTCGAGGCATTTCTAAGGAGCTGGGCTATGTCAATGGAAGTTGAGAAAGAGAGATCGGTGCTAGAGGAACGAGTCATGCAGCTATAGCAGGGGGCGAATTCCACGCACGTCACTCATGGTTGATTTCATCCAGAGGCGTGGTGCAGCATTGTTATCACCATTTCAGGGCTATTTTTATCATCTGCGCGATAGGTTCCTAACTTCCTATGACATATGTATAGTCGAGGTATACGAATGAGGAAGCGATATGCGATGTGTTCCAACTGGATCAAGAAAAGAGATGCTCTATTCAATAACAGGCATGAAAAGAGGACTTGATGAGCAAAAGAAGACAAACTAGCTTAATCTTCGTCTTTACTGCTATGTGTCCGTTTCCGCTTCCTCTTCTTTCTTTTATCTTCTGCGTCGAGGTTGGTTGTCGTATCTTCTGCTGTCGCTGTCGAAGACTGGCTTGCTGGTTTTTCCTCTCGCTTCTTGTCTTTCGACTTGGACTCGGAACGATGAGATTTTTCATCTTCCAGCAAGGCGTCGCCATCGGTAGCTGTTTCGCCTTTTCGCAACGCTTTCAACCTCTTTTTCTCTTCTCTTCTGCGTCTTCTTTCAGCCTTGCTCTCCTTTTCGGTGTCAGAGTTCTCTGCATGCTGTGCCAATAGGCCCGCTTCCTCGTCTTCCTCGCTCTTGTGTGCAGTCTTGGATTTTTTGCTCTTCTTGCTGATTTTGTCGCTCTCTTCTCTTCTCTCCTTCTCCCCTTTCTTTGCCTCCTTTTTCTCTCTTCGTTGCCGTTTGCGCTCTCGCCTTGCAGCTTCGCTCTCGCCATCGCTCTCCGATTCTTCAGTTGCTTTCGTCTTCCTCTTTTTACGGGGCGATTTGGATACCTCCAGATCAACCGAGACTTGCTCCGATGCTGTTTGCACTTCGGTGTGTTCAGTAACCTTTACTTTTTCGACGCCAGGATTTTGTTTCGCAAACGCTTCAGTCACCATTGCAGCTAGACGCCTTTCTTCTTCAGCTATCGATTCTGGTCCAAGCACGGACCTTTGAAGAATCTAGAATACAGGCCACGTCGCGCTGCGTCTCGCTTGGCACTCGCCATTAGCGACAAACGAGGGGTCGCTGAGGAATCGTCGGGGGTAACATCGCCAGAGGTAGCAGGGGTACCTTCGACGGGGCGGCGGGTAGAGAAGATTCCTGTGGATGTCCTTTTAATCGCAACTTCATTCGAAGACTGTATGACCCAGTAAGCATCCAATAGAAAATATCAGCCCAAGTACGCACTGATGAATCTGTGTTATCCTCATCGTCGCTTAGGCATTTCACCACGATGGATTTGGCAGCTGCGCTAAATAAGCTATACAGAAGGAGTGGCATTGAAATAATTAGAAGAGGCTTCAGGGATATAGAATATATGGGACTCACTGATCCCAGAAGGGAAAAGCTTCGTCGCGGTCCTTTCCGAGTCCAGCAAGGTTTTTCTTTTGAGCGATGGCAAGTGGCCGTGAAATGGCACCTTCACGGAGTCCTGTTCCCTTTCCGCCCCATCCTTGGGAAACAAGATACGAATGACCGTCTAGAGGCATCTGAGTGGAAGAGGAAGACAAGCTGCGTGGACGTTGAACAACAAATTTAGATTCAGAACTGATTCAAGCCTATCCATTAAGATCACGTGGTTTACGCGCCATCCTCTTGCGACGAGTCGTTCCATCAACGTTCTATGAAGGTTTTTTCTCTCATTTCCTATCATCCATCACTCAATGTGCTTTGAAATGGAGGGTTAAAGTTCCTCTGTAATCACCCTATACCGCCCAATTTAGGGCTCAGAGCTCAGAGTCCACATACGACCTTTGGTAATTAAACCTGCAACGGTATAAGTACTCCTGAAGAGCCGTTCTGGGTTGTATTCCTTGCTGTTTTGATTACCAGAGAATTACTACATCTCATGTACATGCTGAGCAACGAAATCAGAGGCTCGTAAAATAATAGCGGCACGCCTGGAAAGTAGGATGTTATTCATTACATATAACATTTATTTTTGAACTTTGAGGAGCTCCTGAGCATCATTTCCCGCCACTACAGAGCGACGTTAGATTGACAACCTTCGCATCATACATGATAGTGCTCACCATTCAACAACAGACTCTGCGAATCCAGCATGATTTTGTTGTTTGATTGCGATAGCTGAGCAGCGATATCACGGGCAGCCTCCAATCGGCGCAGCTCAAGGAAACCCTTGTTTTTTCGAACCGCCTCACCGACGAGCTCAGCGCTACGCGCTTCTCCCTGTGCCCGCACAATGATAGACTAAAAAAAGATAACGTCAGTATACAGAGTACATGTCAAGAAGTTGGGAGGCAAATATGTGCGTACCTGCTTCTCTTGGATGGCCTGGTCAACGAGGTAAGCAGCACGCAGGGCAGTTTGCTGCGCAACTTGTTTGGCCTCGACGGCGTGTGTGAACTCGGCGGAGAAAGCGACATGGGTAATCGATACATCGTCAAGGACAAGGTTGAACCGGGTAGCGCGTTCTGTCAGGTTTTCTCGCACGAGGCGAGAGACCTAATTTTGTGATGAGATTCGAAACTAACAGCATTATTATGAGTTTCCTACGTGTTCTCGCTGGGTGATGAGCTGGCTGGCATTGAATTGCGCCACGACGCTCTTCAGGACCTCATTTACGATGGAGGGCAGGACTCGTTCATCAAAGTCCTTGCCGAGCTCGCGGAATATGGTAGGTAATGCCTGCGTGCTTGGCCTGGACAACACACGGCAGGTAATATTAACCATTTGGAGATCTGGTACGTTGCATGAGGCGATGAAAGGAAGTGGAATACGTGTTATTCAAATTACCTTTTGTACCAGTCAGGCTGGCTATGTTTCGAGGCTTCGCTCGGATATCGAAGATAATTGGGCTTTCAAACCAAGGAACCTGCAAGTACGAGTTTACATAAAATAAATAAGGAAGAGAAAGCCACGGCACGCACGACAAAATGTGTTCCTTCGTTGTAAATCTCATCCTTGATACCGTGCAGCCTTGGAAATTGGTGTGTGAATACAAGGAAGAACTTATGGTGATAGACTTATTACCTGCTGTACTTAATAGCACGGTGACCACCATCAACTAAGAGAATGCATGTATTAAGTAAATGACAGCGCGAGGTCCAGAGAACACATACCATTGAACAAACTGGCGTTCAGCGCGAAACCTCCAGCAACAAGAGCGATGAGGAGTCCGCTCCCTGCGAACAAGCCCTTCCCACCAGGAGGCAGCCTCCCTCCATTGCCACTAGCAGTCCTGAGTTGGTTCGCAAAGCGACGGAAAGCTTCTTGGCCGTCGTTCATGGTATTTGTGTGAGTGAAGAGAGCTGCTCACCGATCACGCACTCGTCCTGCCGAAGACGCGACAAACGTCACATGTGACGTGTGATCGTGCCGTCACTATGGGATCAAAGGGGATCGAGGAGTTAGCCGGCCCACTCCAAAATGCTTTCCACAAGTCAGTTCTACACGCCCATGTTACTATGCTGGTGGCAGACAATTTGAGTAGCGTTGTAAGTTGTTCGGTCTATTCGCTAACCTTGACTAAAAATTTCTGGCAGCTAGGATGGATTTCCATTGCATGCTGGTAATTCATCTAAGCAGTACCAAAACAAGATAAGGCTGGCATCTCATTTCCCATTCCTCAACGCACAGGATTGTCGTATATTCTCCTCAAATCTATGAAAATTACAAGCACAAGTCAGGCGAGGGCCTCAGCGTCCTCTTCGTCGTTATATGGATTCTGGGAGATCTAACAAACCTCATTGGCGCAATATTGGCTGGACTTCTGCCAACCGTTATCATACTCGGCTTCTATGTGCGTACTATTTCACTCATGTTATCTCCACGCAGCTAACGAAACAATGCATGATAGTACACATCGTGTGATTTTATTTTGCTCTTCCAGATCTACTATTATCGGTACAAAAAGCGTCGCCTAGAAGCACATGTTGCTCGAACAGGTGAACTCGAAGAACGTGCTCCATTATTGCCAAATGAAGAGCGCCCAGAAGAAATTATACCTGCGAGGGTACTTATCATCCGCTATCTATCTGCACTTGCATTCGTCGTTTCTGTTGGAGTGTGTGCTTGGTGGGTAACTAGCGGGGTCAAGCATGACAATGGTTTTGTCGACACTACCGAACAAGGGGCGCGCTGGTGGGCCATTCAAATACTAGGCTGGTCAAGCGCCTCGCTCTTCGTACGCGTGCATAGCCTCTTTTCTTTTCCGTTATCTGATTCATTTCCGTGTCAAGCTCGGTGCACGCATTCCCCAAATTTGTCAGTTTTTCTGCATTGCTGTTTCTCAAATGTCATGAAGTTTGTTGACCAGGGTGAATCCTGAAACCAGTAAAAAATTTCAAGACACGATGCGAGGGGTTGTCCCCGGCCTTGTTCTTTTTTTCAATCTTCGGCAATACCACATATGCTTTGTCAATTCTTGTAAAGAGTATGGACTGGGCGTATTTGGTCAAGAACGGGGGTTGGTTGGCAGGAAAGTATCGCACATTGCATGCAACGTTTCGCCGAAACTGACGGATGCACGTCTACAGGCAGCCTATTGACAGTATTCCTGGATATCTTTGTGAGTAAAAATGTTATTCTTCCGATGAAGTCTCTGACTCCACCTTGGCCGAATTTCCGCGATGGTATCTCGTGTGTCCGAATTGCCGTGGACGCATGCAGGTGTTGTGCCAGTTTTCGTACTATCGGTACATGGACGAAAACGACGCCCGGATGATCAGTGGATGATATTGGGAGGGGACAATGGCGGATATTCCCAGCAGTAGTAGATCTATTTTATAGGTGGCAGATAGAGTGTTTGAAAAGTCCGAGAGCAGAATTGTCGAGCTCCATCGCAGGCCATCACCCAAATGGGCCTTGGCTGGCCGGGGTGTTGCGTGAGGAGAGTATGGGGAATGAGGCCCGAGAACACGGCCTTGGACGAGATTGGAAGCCCGAAGGACCAAATAGCGGCGAAGCGTTGTGGACGCGCTGCCTCGTTGCGCTCCTCGTGCCCTGGCTGTTCATTACAAAATCCCACGTTGCAAGTCATCCATCAGCATTTCCTCCAGCTGCGAGAAACCAGTAGCCATGCCTTGCCTCGTGCTGGCGCGGAACACAGGGCGCAGGTACATCTTTATCAGTATGCGATCGTCCAAATACTTATAAGCCACCGCATGTCCTCAGATGTCGCCTTTTCTCTTCGCTTGTCTTCCCGGCCCCTCTGCACGCCGCTAGCTGGCCTGGTATTTAAGAGCGGCACCTGAGCTTCCACCTCTCATCCCCATGTCCACAAGCTACCCTGCCAGAATACCCGCCAGTGTCTTCACCAACCCTCGACGGCGCAGACCCTCCCTCAAAAACTATGGCCAGATCCCCCCACTGATTTCCAAGCCTTTACGCATCTCCAGCCCGGACGACGTCTATGTTCCCCGCCCCCCGACATTCATGTCCATCGCCTACCTGCGGGATGCATTGACAACCATTGATGTCAAAATGGCATCCCTTGTCAAGGAACGCGCAGAACTAGAGACGAAATTGGAGACAGCAGTCCGCCTCCAGTCGCCGGTCTTGCGACTGCCCAGCGAGTTGCTGTCGAGTATATTCTCTATTGGTGTCCTCGATATGGGCGATGAAGATCCTGTCATGGTACCCACGCTAATGCTGGTCTGGTGCGTACCTCGACGGCACTCCTTTCCGGTGATTTAGGTATTTACTTGCGCTAAACAGTCGTTATTGGGCGGAAGTGGCGTTGAACACGCCCATGCTCTGGGCCAAGATCTCAGTAAGCCCGCACGACTCTTTGGAGAAGGCCCGGAGACGCATTTTACGATCCAAGTCCTGCCCCTTGGACGTCATCGTCAACTTTGGTCCTCGCGTCGATTATTTGCAGAGCATCAACGAGCAGATCATGCATGCTATGGATCTGTTCCGACCCTCCCTGTGGCGCACGAAATCGTTTAGCCTCACCGTGCCCAATCGCCACCATGCGTACCTGGCGCTGCATCAATTCCAGGAGGATGCCCCGATGCTCGAGAGCCTGTCCGTCAATGTACATCATTCAATGCAGGACGATCACTATTCAAAGCCTATAATGCCTTATTCAACGGATGCGCGCCGAGGCTCCGTTCATGCTCTTTTACGTCATTCAATTTCGGATGGGACTTGGCAATGATGAAAGGGCTCCGTGTTCTTAAGTTAGGAGGCTACTTCAACTCGTTTACGCCTTCAGCCACGACGCTTCTTGATATTCTCCGACAATGTCCGGAGCTCGAGGAGTTGGCGCTGCGAAACATGTCGGATGTCGATTCGAATCCCTGCGCGATGGTCGTGGTCGATGATATGGATGCGCCAATCAGCAACAAGATCCACCTTCCTCGCCTCAAGAAGATGTCCTTTTATTATTCAGGCATTGCGCATACTCGTGAGATCATGAGCCATATATCCTTCCCTAATTTGGAGTCTCTAGAATTGGCATATCTGGAAAATGCGACCCCCCTCCTACATCTCCTCTATGTCCAAGCTCTGACAAGGCTTCCACTCAAGTCTCTTCGGATAGAGACATGTCTTTTCAACGAGATGAAGTTCGTGAATTTGATTCGCAAGCTCCCATCCCTAATCACTTTGGAACTCGTCGATGTCGAGGACCTTACCTATATTACCTTCAAGGTCAGTGGGATCTCCGCGCCTCGCTTTCGTTATTCTCATCTCCATTTCAGGCGTTGTCTTCATCTCAGCCATGGGCATGTTCGCGTCTTGAAAACGTAACACTCGACGGATGTACATCCTTCGATTGGGATTCGCTCCGCGCTTTCGTCGAATCCCGGCTTCCCGCCGACCCGCACGCGTATAAACGCTACCACACTAGCGTCGCGTCGCTTTCATCGTCAGCGTCTGCAGCTGCAGCGAACTACGCTAGGATGAAAAGCCGCCAGAACGGACACGCGGCGCTGCTTGCAGGGCCGCACCGCATTGAGATGGTAGATGTGAGACGATGTAACCAGATTAGCAAGGAGATGGTGCAGTGGCTGCGAATGTACGTCGCTTCTGTCATGTGCGAGCCAGGCAAGGGCGTCTGGGGCGAGCCCACCATGTCGTGATTTTTGCTCTTCCTTCTGGTGCTTGTTTTGTTCTCCCCCTTCGATTGCTCTCTCTTTTCCCCTTTAGAACTACCAAATTCCCAAGACAATTTTTGGATATCTTAATTCAATCCCTCGTCTTTTTGCTTTCGGCATGGCTCGTCTTACGATTTACTTATTATATAAGTGTAACCATATAGCTGCTCAAAGGGAATTACAATGTATTCATAGTAAGGAATAATTTACAACCAATTGAAACCAGTCAAATTGGCAAGATGAAAATGTTACCAGGGACTCTTGAGCTCCTCTAGCAGAGCCTTCCGGTGCTCTTCGTCTCTTTTTCGCTGACGCTCAAACCCCCTGTGCCCGCGCCCAAATAACTGTTTGCGTTTCCGGCTTTCCTCCGCCGCCTTGACGTGTGCGGCCAATGCCGCAGTATTATGCGTAACACGTTTTCGAGAGGCCTTGTGAGGGCCCACTGTTTTCGCCTTCAAGCCAATGCCTAATCGGTCTGACTTGAGCACGGTAGCTATAGGGGTGAGAAGGGCCCTCCGTGCATAAGGCGATGAGTCGTCACTAGCAGTCTTCGGCAGCGTCAGCTGTCTGTCCGGAGCACTTTCGAGGTCTGGGAGGTCTGGAGGAGCAGATACCGCCGCCGCCACTTCGTGTTCGGGCCCCCTATCTTCGGGGTTTGGACCTGATTCTACTGCCTCACTCGAGTCGGACTCGGAATCTGAGAGTGTGAGGTCTATCACATCAACACCCCGCAATTCACTCACGCCGTCGAAGTTTTCCATTTTAACCTCCACCATCTTCTGCTGGTGCGATGGTGGAGTTGTGGCTTCATTGCGCTGCCGAGATACGGGCATCTTCCCTTTGCGTTTACTGGATTCGGTAGGGATCATGTCTCCGTCTGGCAGAATATCGTCCGCAGGCTTCCTCCGAATGACATCAGGACCAAGAGGTTCTCCTTCGTTCCATCCTGAACGCTGAAGCATGGCAAAGCCCTTGTTTGAAGGGCCTATTTCGAGAAATACGGGCGGGGTATACTTTTCTTCTGATGGCAGAGGTGGAGGATGTCGGGCGAGCATATCAGCCAGACTAGGAGCGGGAGCGGAAACTGAACGCGGAGGTTCAGAATGTATGGCCTTCATAATGAACCAATTGTTTTTATTTCGTGATTCGGCTCTCTTTGGTCGAGGAGCGGTAACAGGTTCTGGCAATGAGAGTGTTTTAGAGCTTGAATTGCTTGATGTGGTAGGGGTTGAAGGGACAGTGGCAGATTTAGTACTCGTCAAAGAACGATACCAGCCGGACACCGAATTGCCAAAGGGATCCGTTAATGTTTCAGTGGTTTTGGACGAGCTTGCTTTCGCGGTACTCCATTCGCCATAGGGCATAGTGGCGGGAACGAAGTGCGGCGCTGGTGCTGTCCGCCGTGCAATTCGGGAGGCTTCACGCTGCCATGCTCGCTCAGGATCATCCTCGTCTGCCAGTTGGCCTGTCTCCCTCTCTAGCTTTTCACGGTCCTCTGGATCATAATGCGAGTGGATATAGTGGGTGACTGTGGCCATGAAGGTGTGAAGTTGAAAGAGTCACTGGTGGCACCGCAGTGACCGCACTGCCGGTGACATAATCAATCATATCGCCGGGCCGACGCCCGATCGTCTTCAACATATTGTCAGTTGATTGTCAGGCACAGACAGCGACAAAATCGATATTATCACTGAGCCACCCAGCGAGGATCATGCACAACTTCGTCCAGAGTCTCATCGATTGTCCATTCCACCTCTGCTTGTGATGTCAGGAATACCTCACATCACGCTACCCAATGGAGATTCCGTATCTATATTCTCAGATCAACTTTACGCCGAGTTCCCAACATTACCGCCTGGCTTTCAGCGAAAGACAATTAGACAGGTGGAAGGGTTCTTGGACGAACTCCACGCGAACGGATCTCTATCACATCTAGTATCTCTTGGATACCTTAATGATAACGACAGCAAACAGCTGAGACCAGATGAAGTCGCAAAAGTTCGAGAAACTATTCTCGATCGGACCGCCTGGCAGCTGTCCATCTATCTTCGGGTATGTTCGATATCGCAGATGCCATTCCCGTTATTAACGCCAAGTCGATAAAGCACTCGACACCGTCGAGAATTGCCGAAGCCCTCGCACCGCTGACTTTCATCGCTGAAACGTGCAAGCGCGTTAATGGTCCCGACGCCGTCGACGTAGTGCCAACACTGTTCCTAGCGGTGGCACTCAGCAGAATAGACGGGGAGGAAGAAAGAGCTCTCCAAACCTTCAAACAAGCCTTCCTTAAAATTAGGCCCGATATCCCCCCACTTAATATTATCTGGGCGAGGGCGAACAAGGCGCGATTGCTGAGGCAACTGAACCGGATACCAGAGGCAGAACTGGAGGAGAAATTCACAAGGTGCATATTCTTGTTCTGCCTTTATCTGCTTCGATCTGACCATGCCTTGCGGTTATTAGGCAATGGATCCTGCGCAATCGGACACATTTGAGGCCAGCCGTGATCAAGGCCGGCCTCTCCGATGATGTCAATACGGGCGCTTATATTCTCGACCATCCAGAAATCGTAGCTTGCTTTCATCAAATAGAAGAGCATGCCCATTCGGAACCTGCGACATTCACCAGCATATTGCAGGAAGAAATGGCGTCTGTTTCAACGTAAACCGGGCCACATGTTACCTGAGCAATATCTGCCGTTATTTCGTGATTCAATAGAGTTCATTCATCTACCCTGGACCGATATTTATCCAATAAGGAATATACTGATCTAGTCAATCACCGTTTCAAATCGAATTGTGAAGGTAGTAAACGAGCAGGACTACTGCACAGGTCCTCTTGATCTATTGCATGACGTCATTCGCACTATGTCGATGGGCGCTAACGGCAGTCCTGCAGTGTGCAGACTGAATGAGGCTGTTTTGAATAAAGTCTGAGAACAATGGCCTATGGGCATGTGTTGGAACTTAAAGCACTGCCCATTGTACCACTAAATAGCACTTAACGGCGGTCGAAATCATATTGCCGAATCGACCCACCGATGCAACCAAGGTGCAAACGCTCGGCCCTAAACCACCGTTAACATAATTTCCAGCGCGAAAGGGAAACTTGCGCGCTGTCATATCCATTCAATTAGGACTTTTAATCATATCTACCCGCGCGAGGGTAAAGCACCGGAAGGTCAAAAAATCTCTTACTCCTTCGGCAGACCGCATCCCACTGGCACAAACTCCCAAAGGAAGTATACAACAGGGTAGGCACAAGTCCTCTTGGACTTTAGCCGGTGTTAAACTGAGACGTACCCTGATCCTTCATTTGGCACAGTATGAAATGGCTATCAGAGAATGTGTCCTTAGCCATCCCGGTGGATATCTCATCGCCATTCTCGATGGATCATTGATGAGTTAGTATAGGAGCTTACATCACCAACTAGGAAGGGACTTGAAAGCTGAGCGCTGGGCCCTGAGCCGGTGGCCAATAGTTTAGTGTCTCAACAAGGAAGACGAGGTGGAGGCCGCATTTGTCAGCGTCTCCGTCAATTGCAAACGTCAGGTATCCGCTTCTATTGCAGACATGTTATCGTGGATTATAGTTGGTTAATGGAGGTCGAGCCACGCCCAAAGCGAAGAGTCTCGTAAAACTATTTGGAGAAACTCGGCGTATTGAGGGACAGGCATATCTTTAACTCACAATCAGGAGGCTGCCACAAGGTGGTTGATCTTCTTGAGACCACACTTGGTGTTGTATAGAGTTATGACAAGCGAAATGAGAACGAAGGGAGCTCCAAAACGAGCCGAAGTTTTGCATCCTGGGGTAGATGGTAGGTGATTTCGATGTTTGTTGAGTTGGCTAACACTTGATCATGCTTCATGGATAGTTTACCAGGGCCATCAAATGGCAGTTGTGGATAACTACAGACCTGGATGCATGGGTGAATCAGCTTTCAGATTCAGATTGCCTTGTACGGAGAAGAGATTTAAGGCGAGAACAGTTGCATTATGGGTGTCGCCATCGTGTCAAGTTTTCTTATTCGGCGGCTTGAGAGAGAGCTATCGCTGCGTCAAAATCGGCGGTGCATTAAGTGTGGCTAATGAAAGAGTCAAGTTGGAGTGGGGATAAGGGATATATGGTATTGTAAACTTCTAGTGGTTCATTTTTGTGCTTCCATTGCCTCTGAGTAATGAGAGGATGAGTAATATTTCGGATAATGTGGACGGACACAAACCTGCATTAGCTTCAGCAAATCGCGCTCCAACCCTTTCTGAGTGCTTAAGGAACTTCTCCGTGCAGTTCAAGATACATGTGTCCTGAATAATAGCCAGGTTCAATGCCGCGTCGGAAAGCAAAGTGGTGATCAAAAACCTCTTTGGACGATAGTGCCTTGCTTGTGAAGTCATTCACACATGTGTTGAAACACTTCTCAACAATATTCGAGTACATTCGGAGAAAGTCTTGCATCTATTCGGACAACCACATTTGGACAATCAGCCTCTCGTTCAAATGCGCGTATGCCTGCGATGGCATACCTGGCGCTTCTCGATGACTTTCGTCATATGAGCCTGCTCCGCCGGGTTGAAGTTTGAAAAATCCATTTCGAATTGGTAATAGGGGAAATAGAAAGGATAAAGAGGAACCAGCTAGGACGGAACGGAGGATTGGGTGGTGACGGAGAGAAGCAGGTTGCTTGAGGAGTTGCCAAAAGCGGACAGCGTGTGGATCACGTGCGTGATTTTTACATTGAGATCGGAGTCATCTTAAGCTAAGCAGATCTTAAGCAAGTCCCTGCATCCTGGCCAGCGCTGATCCAGTCCTCTGCCGATAGACTCGCATTATAAGCTTTGATCTGCTATCTACCTGGGTTACTTATTCCCATCGCCGACTTGATCCCCGGCACTGGTCAACAGCCCAATTCTAAAATTCACTGTCAACATCTCCACTTAATAGTAAGTCCATCGTTTCTAATCCCACGCATGAACTACTTATAAAGACCCTTTCATCTTTCAAAACAGTGTCTTCCGAGCTTGATATGCCCATGTCTTTCAAAGACGCACTTTCCCGCCTTGAGAACAGCAGAGTGAAATCAACGAGGCCGTTGGTTCCTCCTCAAATTCTACAAGAGGACTTGCCACTGTGAGTCGTGATTAAATTTTTGAGTACACCAGTAATCTAATATGACCTATCATCAGAACCCTCCTCTCTGCTCAAACCGTCCTCCAGGCACGTGTGGCTGTCGAGAAGATTCTAAGAGGGGAAGATGACCGCCTTGTCGTAGTCGTTGGGTAGGTCACCCTCATGGTCAAGTCCATGAGCAATTCGCTCACCTACACTTCTCTCAGTCCCTGCTCGGTCCACAACATCGAAGCCGCCAAAGAGTATGCCAAACTGCTGAAAGCATATGCCGACACGGCAGGCGATGACCTACTCATTATCATGCGTGTTTATTTCGAGAAGCCTCGTACAACCGTCGGCTGGAAGGGCCTGATTAACGACCCCGAGCTGAACGGCAGCTTCCAAATTAACAAAGGACTGCGCCTGGCGCGTACGCTGCTCTTGGATATCAATAAAATGGGTCTCCCAGCAGGGTGTGAATTCCTGGACACAATATCGCCCCAGTATACCGCAGATTTGGTTTCCTGGGGTGCCATCGGCGCTAGGACCACTGAATCGCAAGTCCATCGCGAGTTGACATCTGCCCTATCAATGCCCACGGGCTTCAAAAACTCCACCGATGGAAGCATTGGAATCGCCATTGATGCATGTCGTGCTGCCAGAAGCGGCCACGTTTTCCTCAGCGTAGGAAAAGAAGGCCTGAGTAGTATCATTGAAACAACAGTATGCCGTTTTTTTCTCGTTATTTCTTGGTTCGCCTTATGAATATTTTGTAGGGAAATCCTGACGTTCATGTTATCCTCCGAGGTGGCGCTTCAGGTCCGAACTATGGCGTCGAATTCGTTCGTGAAGCTGGCGCCAAACTTGAAAAGGCTGGACTGCCTCAGAAGATCATGGTCAGTAGCCTCTCTCTCCATATCACAAAAATACATCTTCTCAAAATATCCCCAGATTGATTGCAGTCATGGAAATAGCTCAAAACAACACGCCAGACAGGTCAATGTAGCCGATGATATCGTGAGTCCATTGCGCAATCAGAAGTTTAATCCTATCTTTCTGATCACCATATTTGTCCAGGCTCGTCAATTGGAATCGGAAGACACGTCTTCTTTCATCATGGGAGTTATGCTTGAAAGTAACCTTGTCGAAGGCCGCCAGGATATTTCTGCTAGTGGCCCTGCTGGCCTGAAATACGGCCAATCCGTCACTGACGCATGCATTTCTTGGGAAACAACTGTCCCGGTTTTGGAACGTCTCAGAGAGGGTGTTCGCGCTCGTAGGCAGAACATCAAGAACAACGCCCGAAGATAATTCCGCCCAAATTCCCCCTAACGCGTTCTTGGATTTTCTTTTCCATATTTACTCCTCATGCATCTATTCCGATATGCAAGCACTAGATACCATCTATCTTTTAGAAGGCTCTGTATATCCGAATCCAAACATGGACCAAAGACTATGTATCATCTGTGCATTGTAATATATGCAATATGCTCTATCTGAGCTCTCCTTTCCATTACGATGTTTTTTCCCCAGCTTTACGACAACGATCTCCGAAATAGCTTTCTTCTTCTTGACATGCAACATACGAGTAGCGTCCCGAATACTCTGGTTGTCTTCTGATGGAAAATGCCAAAACAGCTAAAGGGCTGCGCGTGCCCTTGAAGTTATCTCTGGCACATCACTGGCGAATTTCAGAATGGTCGGTCAAGAAGTAGGCTAACTCTTGATTTGAAATAATGATACTTCAATGGAACGTTAGTACTGCTCGGGGTTTCTCTCCGTCAGCAAATGCGATAGATGCGATGGGAGCCTAACGTCAACCTTCACTTCCCTAGCCCTCCTATTGAAAGTTGTGATATCTTAATGTACGTCATTAAACATCATTAAACCTAGACCTGTTGAACTCAGACTCGTGCTGAAGGCAGAGTCCACACGGAGTCGGATGAACGGCTTCGGACTCGAAAGTACATCGATTAGCGCCTGACAATATTTACTGATTAGACCATATGCATTGATGCATGAATTTTCCCATCGGGGCACAACCTTGAGAATTGTCATTATGTTATACCATAGAATAACCAGGGTAGGTTTACAACTATGTTACTTATGTATCGGCAAGTATTTAGTCCACCACAATGTTAAACTTGAATAGTAAAATCGTACGTCCTATAAACACTTGTACTGAGTCTATTCTCTTCAAAAGTCCGAAGTTGGCGCCTCAGCAGACAACGGCTGTATCTGTCCTGGCCAAAATGCATCTCCGTCCTTGTTCAGATTATACCATGAAAGGTCATGCGCCAGCACAACTTGTACGCGGGGTAATTTTCCTAGCTCACGAACATGTGCAATATGTTCATCAGCCTTATCCTTATCATCATGAATGCATCCGTATGGCATCCCGGTTGTCATCTGCGACTCGCCAGTCATGATACGCCAGTGGTGCGCACTATCCGCTGCGAGATAAATCCATGCGCCGTCGGGAGAGGTGCGCGCGAGGATGGTAATGTGACCTGAAGAGTGGCCCGGGCTGTCGACGATATAGAGACTACTGTCACCGTAAAAATCGAAAGCACGGGGGAAGGGTCCGAGAGGCGACCACCCGCCAACAGGTAAGTATCGTGTGCGGTCTGCCGGATAGAGATCGCTGGAGAGCCAAGATTTAGGATTTATTGGATAGGCATTGTCGAAGAGAGGCCGACATTCGTCACCGACAAGGAATGTGCTCTTCTTGAAGGCATGCGGCTCGCCAGTATGGTCCCAGTGGGCATGCGATATGCAGACAAAATCTATGTCATCAGGGCTCAGACCGCCCTTTGCGAGTGACTCAAGGACTGTGGGCGTGTTTCCGACTCGAAATAAGGCCTCCGAATCAGAGCCACCGACCTCCCCTAGGACAGCCGGTGGGTATTTTGATAAGTCTCTGTTTATTCCTAGGTCGAAAACGATTTTCTCTGGTCGGTTACTGTGTTGTATCAGAAAGCATAAAGAAGGTAGCGTGCTTCTTTGTCCAGGAGCTCCATCGGCGATGAACATTTCATCTGGTGCATTCATCGTACCACCTTCTAGAGCAGATACATTGCAGAATGCTTGGTCGGAAGTAGGAGCCGGGAGTGTTGTCATTCTACAATAAGTCGAATTAGCCTCTTCCACAGGCTTGTTGTCAAGCTTCAGAACTCACTCGTCAAGTGTTTGAGCTTCAAGTCGAGAGAGGCTTATCACTTGGTGGCAGGTGCTGAGCGTTAGTAGTTAAAACTGATGGTTATCGACTCGGATTATCAGTGATATTAATCAGAAATCACCACAGATGCATGCACGATAGCCTCGTGACTGTCCCTCTAAAAGATGTTGGAGGATGTTGACCAGATGTTGAACTGCGGCGGGAATCCTCGATAGAGTTCCCGCCGGACTTCCTCTTTTAGAGGGGATGGCTGGGGATGGTCACCGGCCTACCTGAATGCACGTGGGAATCTATGAAGATAAATTCTTGTTCTTGGGGAAATGTTTGGGAAATTTATAGATTAGATGGGGGAAGGTTACAAAGAAGGTATCTTTCCTGGCCAAAATACAGGTCCATCTTTATTTTTGGAGTAAAATGGCTCGTCGTGGGCTAAAAGCACCCTCACACGAGGAATCTTCATTAGGGTGTTGATGCGAAGGATATGTTCCTCAGCTGCTTCTTTATCTTCATGCGCACAGTTGTGGCCTGTAGCGATAGCGGATTCGAGTGTGACGAGATTCCAATGATGGGCGCTGTCTCCCGCCAGATATATCCATCCCCCGTCGGAAGACGTACGTGCGAGGACGTTGATATGTCCAGCTAGGTGGCCCGGTGCGTCGATGATGAAGAGACTTCCATCCTTGAAGAAGTCGAATGCTCGAGGGAATGGACCAATTGGCTTCCAATCGCTGGTGTCATAGAATATCGTTCGTTCTGCTGGGAGAAGATCCGATACGAAGCTACTCTTAGGATCTTCGGGGTACCCAGGCTTCAACATGGATTGGCAAGTGCCTCCCACCAGAAATGTGCTGTTTATAAATGGCCTTGTATCCCCTATGTGGTCGAAATGGCAATGGGATAGGCAAACATAGTTAACATCGGAAGGAGGTAGTCCACCCTTCACGAGTGATTCGGCGACATCTTGAGGAACGGATAGTGGGTAACACTGTCGAACCCATTCAACGACAACTGGAGGATAATTCTCCCAGTCTTTTCGTATGCCCAAATCGAAGACAATGGTTTGGCCGCTTGTAGAATGGCGAATAAGAAAAGACAAAGAAGGGGCAGTGGTAACTTTTCCCGGGATTGCCCCGGTGATGTACATCTCGTCAGTGAGGCCAATATGACCTGCTTCTAAGGCTGAAACATCGCAAAAAGCTTGATTTGGACTGTACTGAGGAAGAATCATGCTGAGCTGTAGCAACAAAATGGATTTTCAGTATCATCGTTATTATAGTCGCAACTAAGACTGACCATCTCACTAAATGACAGGATGATGTATGATGATGTGGGAAGGCTGGAGAGGAAGCTGGGAGAGGAAGATGAATACAGGATAGTTAATTTCGTTTTAAGCTCTGGGACTCTGCGAGTCAGTGTCGGCATAAAATTGAACCACTATAGAACCAGAAATATCGCTACATACCGTGTATCAACCACGAGACTTATTCAAATTTCCACAGCCTTGGCGTAGAGAACCCCTGTTTCCCATATGGCAGAGCTAACTCAAGCTCAAGAGCCTGGCGTAGAAATTAGAATGGGTAAAGCTGCTTGAGTCCCAATTTGATTGCTGTTGTTATAGACTTGGAATCGGAGCCAACTGGACATGAGTGCAGAAGAGCTTGGACGATATTTGAAAGCTCGAAACCTTGAGTACTTCAGGCCTCGCACATCAAATTCGTCAGATGAGATGCGCGACACTGCGCTTTTAAAGTTGGACTATAATAAGATCGCTTTTCGGAAACTGATGTAGCTGTCCTTAGGAGGTCGAAAAATAGTATCCAATGTATTCTTTCCATCGGCGGAGAGAAGGCTACTAATTTCAGAAACTCGAAGCACAAAGGCATGGCCCAGGAGAAGAGTCACGCACAATATGTTCAGAGGAACGAGTTGGACATTGATAACGCGGCGTTTGTTGTTATCTTCGAGCTTCCTCTAGAAAGAAAATATAACAAGACCAGATCCAGCATGAATACTAGCGAAAAAGACGAGCCATTTAAGTAGAGCCAGGAACTCGAGTGAATGGTTGCTGTGTCACGTGAGATTGTTTAAGGCCGGTCCTTTGGTGTTCGGGGTAGACGCCTGTAGACGTAAATACTTTATCCTTGAGTGTCTTCTTTTACTGCGACGGAAAAGTCGATACTTTTCGATTATACTATTTTTGCTTCCCTACTACCCAGACGACGTTTCGCTCGTCACAGTTTCGCCACCATGCCGAAGTCATCATATATGGACCGTATGACATTGTTTCAATCATTCTTCAGGCCTTCAATAAAATGTCAAGTGACCTTTCCAATCTTGGATACCTTGGAAATGGGTTCCGCGTGAATCCGCGAGCACCGACGCACATGAAAGTCGTGTTGGTTGATGGATAAATATGTTATTCATCGCCGGATAACCGGAATTCTCAACTCTTCTCCTCGAACTATTCTTCTATCCCAATAATGCGTATCGAGACAGGATTTCAACCAGTGAGATTGGCATTATCTTTTCCATGTATACCACTGACTTGACCGTGGACCGTGCTCTCTTGATTGTTCTCTGATTAGACTCCTTTCTTTGAAGGGAATGCATACGTCGAAGATCCTGTGCTTCCAGGTTTATTGAAGCGTACGCTTCCGAAAAGGTGGTTATAACTTCCCAACCATGGATTCTAGGACTGGCGCTAATCTTAAAGTGTGAACTCCGAAGTGTTCTTCAAGAAGTTCAGCCAGACCTTGTGCGTTTGGGGTCTGATGTTGTAACAAGTATGTCATTGTCCAACGTTCTTAATTTCTGCGAAATAACTGACTATGCTTCACCATCCAGCTCTTCGAACCCTTGGCGACGGCAAGAAAATGTACCCTCCTACTTTGCTACAATACGACCAATGGGGCCGTCGGATTGACAAACTGGAGACCAGCGAAGGATGGAGAGAGCTCAAAGCCGTCGCTCAGCGAGAAGGCCTTCCGGGAATTTTTTATGAGCGCAAATACAATGAGCATAGTAGGACCTATGGCTTCGCAAAGGTCACTGTTATGGTCGGGGATAGCAATGAAGTATGTCTTTTCTAATATTTTGAGCAGCAAAGCAACTTATCATACACATCTATTAGATATTCTGCCCTATTAGCATGACTGATGGAACTGCTCGAGTGATTGAGCTTCTTGGGTCTCCGGAATTGAAGAGAGATGTCTTCCCTCGTTTGATAAGGTCTGTACTGCAAATTGAATCCTAGAATGAACTCTGATGGCTATATTAGTCGCGATCCGGCATATGCTTTTACTTCTGGTCAATGGATGACGGAAGTGGGTTATATTTATCTATAACCCGTCACTGAACTACCAAACTGAAGCGCGATATAGCGCCCAGGAGGATCAGATGTCTCTCTAACAGAAACAACAGCACATAAATCGAATAAGACTAACAAATACGGGCCACAGTATACTCTCGATGGAGTCAAATGGTTCTCAAGCGCTACGGACAGTGAAGTTTCCGTGGCTCTTGCACGCACTGGTTCGCTCAAAGATGGGTCAAGAGGATTGTCATTATTCCTGGTACCGCTGCGCTTGCCTCTCATTCGAAATCCCTCCGACCCTATACCGCCTCCTACCAGCAACAACATTCTTGTCCACCGTCTGAAGAATAAAATCGGCACTCAGATCCTACCAACTGCAGAACTCACATTAGAGGCCGCTGAGGGATATCTTATTGGCGAGCTCGGCCTAGGTATCAAGAACATCTCTCCCGTTCTCAACATTACACGATTATGGTCCGCCACCGCCTCCATTGGGAATCTGCGCAAATGCCTTGCTATTGCCACATCGTATGCTAAAGTCCGCGCCATCCAAAGCGGTACGGTCCTTCTCAAGGACGCTCCAATCCATGTCGAGCAACTCGCCTCTGTCAATCTCGTGTATCGCGCCTTGACACACCTTACCTTCGGGGTGATAGGCCTGCTGGGAAAGGTCGAGTGTGGAACTGCTACGCTCAGTGAGCAGCGCCGGCTGCGTATGTTAACACCTGTGGCGAAGGCATATACTGCGGACAAGGCGTGCGCTGCGATGGAAGAAGCTATGGCAGCGATGGGCGGTGCAGGATATATGGAAGAGAACGGATTTGGGCGGTCCATTAGGGATGCTCTTGTAGAAAAGTACGGTACTTATTTCCCTTCGATATGTCCAATGACTCTAGTCTAACACATGTTGTTGCAGAATCTGGGAAGGCACCATTGTCGTGCTTGCCCTGGATTTAGCTAGGTCTGCAACAGATTCCAATTATTTGGACGCATTCATCTCTGTAGGTTATCTTAGTTGTTGCCTTACATGCGGCTGAAGGTTTTCTTCCCTTCTAGTGGGCGAAATCTATAATCTCTTCCTGCCCTGCACATCTCCATCAAAAGCTGTCTGCTGAGATTAGGATTATCAATGACGCTATTGCAGAGGTGGCTACGGCTTACACAAAACCTCTGAAGCCGTTGGTGGCCAGACCAGCGCTCATGCTGGTGGGCGCTATTGCTTCTGGTGCATACCTGCTCGAGCATGCAATCTGGTCGTATAACACCTCTGAGCCTACGAAAGATCTTGACATCGAGGTTTTTGGAAGGTGGATCTTGGAGGGTGATATGGAGGCTGCAATTCACGCCGTTCAACGGGCTAAAGTCAATGTTGAAGGACGGATAAATTCCAATTACGCATTGGTATTTGGACCAAGTACAAAGGTGAAATTGTGATGTGGGCTGAATCCAGTTGTACATTTCGTGAAAAAGATATTATCGTACATTTCTAACTCCTTCGGAATAATGCTATGATGGTGAGAATGGCACAATATGACATCTAAAATGAAATATCAATTAAAGAAAACTATCTTGAAAAAGAGAATACATACCCAAGCATTCCTCTACCACCCCAATTCTTTCGAGGCGTCAATGTTACAAACATATTTTTCTCGGAACGAATAATTCGAATTGTAATTGCACGCTAAAAGAGATCAGTCATAGTTCTTAATGACTAACAGCCCTCTAACTCACGTTTTCATTTTCTGCAACTAGTTCTGCAAGAGGTTGCAAAGAACCAGATTTGAAAGAGCTTTGATCCAGGCGGCCGAATTTCACGACAAGGTCACCTTTCTGTAATGACTAAATACGATGTGATTAGCACACTCTTTTGAATTCTTCAGATCTCGAAAACATACCGCTTCGGCAGCTGGACTCCCAGGTGCGACTGCTTCCACTTTCGCAAAAGGTTCGAGGGACGTAGTCTCGGAACGAGCCTCAGCAACCCCGGTAGATAATGAGGGGTCGAAGATTCCCTCTAATGCCTTTCCAATCGAATCCATAACAGCTTTGAGATCGTTCCTTAGCTCAATTATCCGCACTCTGGCACCTCGTACGGCATAGATATCAATATCAGCACGAGGGAAGCCTTCAGCGTCGACGAGAGGAGACTGCATTGTGACATTGTTTGCTTTGAGAATGGATATGTGGGATTCGAGTTCGGCTTCGATGTTATCCTTTTGAGTCATTAAGGCGCGAGCTTGCTCCATTGAACTATCTTGGTTTGGGAGAGTCATGCCCATGCGATGAGTGTATAATTTCGAGATGGTATGTAGTAATTGGCACAAGCGGAGGACGCGTACCCGCGATGGAAGACTATTGAATGACGTAAGTAACCGCGTTTATACAACAGGACCTTGCCAAACAAACCTAACCAGAATCACTGCCACCGCTGGAACTTGGTTGCGAACTTGAACATCCTTTGCAAAGGTCACCGTCTGAAGGCTTCCAAGTTCTTCGTCTTCAAATAGCCCTCGCTTTTTTGTCTATTTTCTGCATGCAGAATGCACGCTGCTATATCTTCGAAGGCATGCAGAGAGTCTGAGGAATCCGAGACTGCGCATTTCAACCTGTTGTTTTTAGAATCAGCAAGCGCGTGCTATTGCCCTTCAGCTCGAAATCAATAGACTTCAAGCGCAACTAGGGTAAAATTGCGCTTTTTGGCACGCATACACTCGCGATAAAGCTTCAATTCAACTCACAATGTTTCAGAGAGAACGAGGATGCAGAAAAAATAGTGAAGCGACACATCCAACTTCTTCATCGATACAACGAAGCCAAAGATGCAGCGCAGGTCTGTTTCTTTTTTATTTGGGAAACAAGAAAGCTTGATTTTTGTATTGCGATTGGGCGCATATATGCATCATATAGATTTTAATAGGACGCGTACGTTTCTTTGACTTGGCTTACGGTGCATGGTCTCTGACGATTGGTGAATGATCTAGCTTGCTTCTATCAAACAAACGACGATAAGACAACTACACGATGATTACGGTCTGACTGATGACGATTAGTTAACCTTATTCGACATCTCTACTGAAGACCAATATTCAGTAGAATGGATAGAAAACAACCGGAAAAGAAAAGAAGTCTTTGGAAGGGAGAATAGCTTGATAACACTAAATATACTCCTGCGACAAGCTATGTTGCTTAAATACTTTGTGCTATGCTAATGCCGGTTTTTTTGACAAGAACCAGATATCTTTGTATGCACATGGTTTACATCAACTCTTTCGGACGGACAGGCTATCGTGGATCCAACCTACACTAGTCTTTGTCGAAAAGCCCATCCATCATTCTTCTCGTATTTCCTGCTGCGTTTTAGCTGTCGAATACTCTACAGTCTCTGTCCACAATTTTCTTTTCAAGTAGAAACTCTGCCAACGATCTTTCCTCCAACAACCTCGGCGGTATCCAAAATTCGAATCGCTTCTACAGCGGCCTTGATACCACTTCCAATCATGGCTCCAAAGGTTGGACCCATCCGATTGGAACCATCGTGCTCAGACAACTCCATTCCTGAACAGAGGTTAGTAAATATACACGACTGAGAATCGCGAAATATTCTTATGTACTGACCTGTCAAGATAAGCCCAGGGGTGACTTCGCGAGTACCGTTTACAATCGCTGGCTCTGCACGATTCATATCGAGGCCGCGCATATTGCCCAATTCCTTCAGCAAGCCTGCGCTGACCATCCGTTTAGCAGAGAAAGCACCCATAGGTCCATCGTGTCCAGTGGCGGATATGATGACTGGAGCGGTGATCGTGTTTGGGTCCATGCACGACTGCGTATCGTGGTTCAAAGCAACCAACGTCCAGTTAGTGACAACTCCTGCAACGCGCTGGTCTCCTTCGAAGTCCTTGTGGACAATCAAATCTTCTACCGCAGTTGCATTCATCAAAACTACATTTGGCATGGCCAGAACCTTGGACAGCAGGGTCGATGTGAACAAAGCAGCGTGCTTCACTACGACGAATCCACCTTCATCTTCGTATGGGACTCCAATTTCTCGCAGGAAGCGATCTGCTGGCTTGCGGATAACCTTGATAACGATGCTATTAATCAACCGGTCGTCTTTTACTGCGGAAGGACTTGCCATAGCGGTCATCAACTGGCCTCCGAGCCAAGCGCCGCCTCCTGGAGAAACACTGGCTTCGATAATAGTTATTTTCAGCTAGAAAAATATAACTCCTTCAGCTCCTCTGGCATAGTCTTAACTCTTGCAACTCACGTCTGGACGATTGTTGGCGAGATGGTATGCGCACGACAGTCCGGCGCTACCAGCACCGACAATGACTACATCGGAAATTGCTCTCTCATACATGGTCGTAAAGTAACTTCTGTGGCTTCGGTGAGGGCTCTGGTTCTCTAGCTGCGGACTACGCACCGTTTGATCATCGCTCTCGACACTTGGGCTTCTTCAATCGGTGCGAATCGGTAATTGCCTTGGTAGTCCTCGAGGATGTCGTACTTCTGAGCATCGGTAGTGGGGCCAACATGTTTTTCTGAGGTTGCGACTGGTGCCATGGTTTGGGGTTGGAGCTTATGCTATCTGTTCTACTCAGGCTCTCTTCTTATGTTCTCAGTTTCTTCCCAGGTGGGAAATTTGGGTTGGATGTGGACGATAACCTCTTGGTATGCGCTCATTTCGATGTAAAGGCGCCGCTCTCTCTCCACGGCCTCGATTCCGAGAGATAAAAATGCGCCTTTGGAATTCTGATTGTGGTATCCTGAACGAATCGTGACCGATACCCTCGATTATTCTTAGATGGACGGTCCGGCAGTAGAGAGCAATTCTTAGTACTGGTGCTTCTTAATTTCTTCTCTATTGCATCTCTCAAACACATAAAAGACATCGAAGAGAATCAATAAGCATATCTTTCAGGAGTTTATGCAAGGGTTGGGTGTGCCTCACACATCTTGCGATTTTCCAAGATTTGGGGATAAATTGCTCGTTTATCCTTCACTGTTAGGATTGATGGCTTGCCTGTAAGCGCGTGAGCTAATGCATTACCGGTGAAGGTCAATCCACGGAAGTGTTTCAGAGAATGGGGAACACGCCGCTAGTCTTCTTCGATTGTAAGTGTATGGGGTTCAACGTTCAACGTTCAACGTTCAACAAATGTAGTACGTCCTGGAAATAGGCGCCCGTTGCTGACCTGGCTACAACATTGAGAATACTCAAACCCGAATAATCCATGACCTGCGCTTAATTCATTCTAACTTACACGTTGTTACTTTTTGTCTAATATACTTAGTATTAGTTCTCCGGGAGCATTTCTGTGTATTAAAAAATCTTCTGTCCTATTGACTTTTGACGCCGACAGAAAGTGGCTTGCAGATTTACGAGTGCTACTCGTCAGGGAAGCAATTAATATCTTTCTCCTAAATATCTAACGCTTTCAATGCTTGATTGCTAAATATATGTTCTAAGGATTTGCATGTGTGGCACTGTGGCGATGATGCACTGTGCTGGGGAGCTTCCTCATTCCCAGGGAAGTCCCGGCCCGGCCAAATTTGGCAACTGGACCGATTTACACCGAAGCCACCGACGCTGACCGATTTGCACCGAATAAAAAGCACGTGATCTCACATGATATGACGCAGTGCCGTTATGTCAACTTGGCATGGGCATTCTTCCCACTTGCACTCCCTATACCCACAGCGCCCACGATCGTCAACGAACAACGACACGCGAACAACAACACGAGCGACAACACGAACGACGATGCGGGTGACGACGCGGACGACAGCGCGCCTGGGCACTACAAGATGGCAGGAAAGGGCGGCGGCCATCTCAGCAGAGGCGACGGGGTAAGTCTGCCCGCAATGTCCATCCGTTTACCTACTGACCGCGAGCTACAGCCTGTACCACCCGCCCTCCCTATCCCACCGCACCCACGACCGTCAACGCGAACAACAACGCGAACAACAACATGGACGACAACACGTCGACAATGCGGACGACGACGCGGATGACAGTGGAGATCGGGCATTGACAACGATGACGGCGACCTTGTCAGCGTGAAACGAGGTAAGTCCGCCCCCGTCTGTTCATCTACTGGCTAACACCACCGCCTGCCCCAGATCCCGCCCGGCGGAAACAGCGACGACGCATGAGTTTAACACCGCGGCATCGCGGCCGCCTGCATCAAGATCCCCACCAGCGGCTACGACGATGACGAGCGAACTGCTCGTTCATTTGGCTGCCACTGCCTGCTCCAGCCCTTCTCCCTGCAGCTATGATGATGACCACCGAGCGCTGCTCGTTTGTCTATCTGGCTGCCTCCACTCGCGAGAGCAAGGTAAGTACGCCCTCCATCCGTTCATCGCACTGACTGGGAATTGCAGCAAGAGCGGCCGTGGCCACCTACTACAGCCCCTACCCAGCCATCATGATGACGAGCGAGTGCTGTGCACTCACCTGCTTATTCACTGGATGCCACCGCCTGTCCAACCTGTCTGATGCCGCTTTCAACACCGCAGTGGCGCGGCCGCCTCCGCCAGTCCCCACTCAGCGGCTACGAGGACGACAAACGAGCAGTGCGCGTTTGTCTGCTTGTTGGCCACCACCACAGCCGCGTGTTCCAGCCCCCCCCTCCCTGCAGGCTGCGGCTACGGCGACGACGTACAAGATCTGTCCGCCACCACCCTCAACACCGCTGCTGCCTACTCCACATTACCGCTGAGTCCCGACACTCACTGACTGCCCACGACACCTGTTCCACAATGAACAACGGATGGACGAGGCGCGAATGACGATGGCGCACGATGACGGATCAAGAGAGCGCACGACGACGGACCACGCACGGACGGCGCACGAACAACGGTGCACAAACGGCGCACGACGCATGAACTACGGCCGATGTCGACACCGCCCGTGCCGTATCGCGTTCCTGTTCGCCACCCGCGCCCCGCTGAAGGTGTTCTTCCAGCAGTCCGTGTCCTTCCCGCGCCACACCACCACCGCCGCCGCCGCCGGTGGTGGTGGTGGTGGTGCACATTCTTGCTCGTTGGATGCCGCTGCCTGTCCCAGTCCCCTCCCGGCAGCTACGACGACACCGCCTCCAACATGGCGCTGGCGCGGCCACCTGCTCTTAGCTCTAGTCCCCACTCAGCGGCTACGAGGACGTCGAACGAGCAATGACCACCACCGCGGCTGCCTGCTTCTGCTCCCCTCTCTGCAGCTACAACGATGAACGAGCGCCATCAATGTATTTACACATCCTGACACCTGTCGTAGTATAGACAAATATATTTTATTTTTAACTATACAAATGTACTTGAAGACTTTTTCTTTTGATAAAATTTCTACCAGGAAGTTACTTATCTTATAGCCAGGGATGCCGGCACATAAGCAACAGCGCTGTCTCAGTTGGCACAGAAGCATTTGGATGAAGCACTGAAATGCTGTATCGGTCCTTGTCAGGCCAGAGACTGGTATTTACAGCCCTGCTCAGAAAAAGATAAGCTAGAATATTTCAATTTTCAGAGATTATAGTAGCTTGTTTTTGTATTATAGAGGAAATCTGATTGGAGATGTAAATTTGAATCATGAAAGAGGTGTGTGTGATGACAGACTCTCGCTTCTATTGAAAACCTACTTGACTCACTCCCTGAATGGCAACAGCCTAAGGACATATCTAGCAATGGAAATTTTCTCAATCCCAAGAAATTTCTATCTACCATTCGCAATCTCTGATACTTACAGAAAGGTCATAGACCATACAGTATTAGAGAAGCCAGGTACTCTCTTGCTGACTCCCGAGGCCAATTATCTGCTCGAAGATGAAGTGTTTGCGAGAATGATTCGGTCCCAAACAATTTTCGTTGAAGGCCGTGCACTTTTCCTTCCCTAGAACTTGTCGGAAATAAATTTCAGAGACCAATGTTACCTTCTGCTTTGAACTTTAGCACAATTTGAACTAGTCACAACATATAATTAATTCCTATTGTCATTAGTGTAGATCTAGTTCTAGTTCTCTGCCACTGAGCACCATAGCAATTTTAATCCAATGTCAGTGAGCGCTTGGTGAGCGCCAACGAGGGAAATCCCTGGGTACTATTTTTGGGAACGGCCGGAATCTCCCTGGGCCAAACAACGCACCACAGGGGCTCCGGACCTCCCTGGGAATGACGAATTTTTCGTGCTGGGGAGCTTCCTCATTCCCAGGGAAGTCCCGGCCCGGCCAAATTTGGCAACTGGACCGATTTACACCGAAGCCACCGACGCTGACCGATTTGCACCGAATAAAAAGCACGTGATCTCACATGATATGACGCAGTGCCGTTATGTCAACTTGGCATGGGCATTCTTCCCACTTGCACTCCCTATACCCACAGCGCCCACGATCGTCAACGAACAACGACACGCGAACAACAACACGAGCGACAACACGAACGACGATGCGGGTGACGACGCGGACGACAGCGCGCCTGGGCACTACAAGATGGCAGGAAAGGGCGGCGGCCATCTCAGCAGAGGCGACGGGGTAAGTCTGCCCGCAATGTCCATCCGTTTACCTACTGACCGCGAGCTACAGCCTGTACCACCCGCCCTCCCTATCCCACCGCACCCACGACCGTCAACGCGAACAACAACGCGAACAACAACATGGACGACAACACGTCGACAATGCGGACGACGACGCGGATGACAGTGGAGATCGGGCATTGACAACGATGACGGCGACCTTGTCAGCGTGAAACGAGGTAAGTCCGCCCCCGTCTGTTCATCTACTGGCTAACACCACCGCCTGCCCCAGATCCCGCCCGGCGGAAACAGCGACGACGCATGAGTTTAACACCGCGGCATCGCGGCCGCCTGCATCAAGATCCCCACCAGCGGCTACGACGATGACGAGCGAACTGCTCGTTCATTTGGCTGCCACTGCCTGCTCCAGCCCTTCTCCCTGCAGCTATGATGATGACCACCGAGCGCTGCTCGTTTGTCTATCTGGCTGCCTCCACTCGCGAGAGCAAGGTAAGTACGCCCTCCATCCGTTCATCGCACTGACTGGGAATTGCAGCAAGAGCGGCCGTGGCCACCTACTACAGCCCCTACCCAGCCATCATGATGACGAGCGAGTGCTGTGCACTCACCTGCTTATTCACTGGATGCCACCGCCTGTCCAACCTGTCTGATGCCGCTTTCAACACCGCAGTGGCGCGGCCGCCTCCGCCAGTCCCCACTCAGCGGCTACGAGGACGACAAACGAGCAGTGCGCGTTTGTCTGCTTGTTGGCCACCACCACAGCCGCGTGTTCCAGCCCCCCCTCCCTGCAGGCTGCGGCTACGGCGACGACGTACAAGATCTGTCCGCCACCACCCTCAACACCGCTGCTGCCTACTCCACATTACCGCTGAGTCCCGACACTCACTGACTGCCCACGACACCTGTTCCACAATGAACAACGGATGGACGAGGCGCGAATGACGATGGCGCACGATGACGGATCAAGAGAGCGCACGACGACGGACCACGCACGGACGGCGCACGAACAACGGTGCACAAACGGCGCACGACGCATGAACTACGGCCGATGTCGACACCGCCCGTGCCGTATCGCGTTCCTGTTCGCCACCCGCGCCCCGCTGAAGGTGTTCTTCCAGCAGTCCGTGTCCTTCCCGCGCCACACCACCACCGCCGCCGCCGCCGGTGGTGGTGGTGGTGGTGCACATTCTTGCTCGTTGGATGCCGCTGCCTGTCCCAGTCCCTCCCGGCAGCTACGACGACACCGCCTCCAACATGGCGCTGGCGCGGCCACCTGCTCTTAGCTCTAGTCCCCACTCAGCGGCTACGAGGACGTCGAACGAGCAATGACCACCACCGCGGCTGCCTGCTTCTGCTCCCCTCTCTGCAGCTACAACGATGAACGAGCGCCATCAATGTATTTACACATCCTGACACCTGTCGTAGTATAGACAAATATATTTTATTTTTAACTATACAAATGTACTTGAAGACTTTTTCTTTTGATAAAATTTCTACCAGGAAGTTACTTATCTTATAGCCAGGGATGCCGGCACATAAGCAACAGCGCTGTCTCAGTTGGCACAGAAGCATTTGGATGAAGCACTGAAATGCTGTATCGGTCCTTGTCAGGCCAGAGACTGGTATTTACAGCCCTGCTCAGAAAAAGATAAGCTAGAATATTTCAATTTTCAGAGATTATAGTAGCTTGTTTTTGTATTATAGAGGAAATCTGATTGGAGATGTAAATTTGAATCATGAAAGAGGTGTGTGTGATGACAGACTCTCGCTTCTATTGAAACCTACTTGACTCACTCCCTGAATGGCAACAGCCTAAGGACATATCTAGCAATGGAAATTTTCTCAATCCCAAGAAATTTCTATCTACCATTCGCAATCTCTGATACTTACAGAAAGGTCATAGACCATACAGTATTAGAGAAGCCAGGTACTCTCTTGCTGACTCCCGAGGCCAATTATCTGCTCGAAGATGAAGTGTTTGCGAGAATGATTCGGTCCCAAACAATTTTCGTTGAAGGCCGTGCACTTTTCCTTCCCTAGAACTTGTCGGAAATAAATTTCAGAGACCAATGTTACCTTCTGCTTTGAACTTTAGCACAATTTGAACTAGTCACAACATATAATTAATTCCTATTGTCATTAGTGTAGATCTAGTTCTAGTTCTCTGCCACTGAGCACCATAGCAATTTTAATCCAATGTCAGTGAGCGCTTGGTGAGCGCCAACGAGGGAAATCCCTGGGTACTATTTTTGGGAACGGCCGGAATCTCCCTGGGCCAAACAACGCACCACAGGGGCTCCGGACCTCCCTGGGAATGACGAATTTTTCGTGCTGGGGAGCTTCCTCATTCCCAGGGAAGTCCCGGCCCGGCCAAATTTGGCAACTGGACCGATTTACACCGAAGCCACCGACGCTGACCGATTTGCACCGAATAAAAAGCACGTGATCTCACATGATATGACGCAGTGCCGTTATGTCAACTTGGCATGGGCATTCTTCCCACTTGCACTCCCTATACCCACAGCGCCCACGATCGTCAACGAACAACGACACGCGAACAACAACACGAGCGACAACACGAACGACGATGCGGGTGACGACGCGGACGACAGCGCGCCTGGGCACTACAAGATGGCAGGAAAGGGCGGCGGCCATCTCAGCAGAGGCGACGGGGTAAGTCTGCCCGCAATGTCCATCCGTTTACCTACTGACCGCGAGCTACAGCCTGTACCACCCGCCCTCCCTATCCCACCGCACCCACGACCGTCAACGCGAACAACAACGCGAACAACAACATGGACGACAACACGTCGACAATGCGGACGACGACGCGGATGACAGTGGAGATCGGGCATTGACAACGATGACGGCGACCTTGTCAGCGTGAAACGAGGTAAGTCCGCCCCCGTCTGTTCATCTACTGGCTAACACCACCGCCTGCCCCAGATCCCGCCCGGCGGAAACAGCGACGACGCATGAGTTTAACACCGCGGCATCGCGGCCGCCTGCATCAAGATCCCCACCAGCGGCTACGACGATGACGAGCGAACTGCTCGTTCATTTGGCTGCCACTGCCTGCTCCAGCCCTTCTCCCTGCAGCTATGATGATGACCACCGAGCGCTGCTCGTTTGTCTATCTGGCTGCCTCCACTCGCGAGAGCAAGGTAAGTACGCCCTCCATCCGTTCATCGCACTGACTGGGAATTGCAGCAAGAGCGGCCGTGGCCACCTACTACAGCCCCTACCCAGCCATCATGATGACGAGCGAGTGCTGTGCACTCACCTGCTTATTCACTGGATGCCACCGCCTGTCCAACCTGTCTGATGCCGCTTTCAACACCGCAGTGGCGCGGCCGCCTCCGCCAGTCCCCACTCAGCGGCTACGAGGACGACAAACGAGCAGTGCGCGTTTGTCTGCTTGTTGGCCACCACCACAGCCGCGTGTTCCAGCCCCCCCCTCCCTGCAGGCTGCGGCTACGGCGACGACGTACAAGATCTGTCCGCCACCACCCTCAACACCGCTGCTGCCTACTCCACATTACCGCTGAGTCCCGACACTCACTGACTGCCCACGACACCTGTTCCACAATGAACAACGGATGGACGAGGCGCGAATGACGATGGCGCACGATGACGGATCAAGAGAGCGCACGACGACGGACCACGCACGGACGGCGCACGAACAACGGTGCACAAACGGCGCACGACGCATGAACTACGGCCGATGTCGACACCGCCCGTGCCGTATCGCGTTCCTGTTCGCCACCCGCGCCCCGCTGAAGGTGTTCTTCCAGCAGTCCGTGTCCTTCCCGCGCCACACCACCACCGCCGCCGCCGCCGGTGGTGGTGGTGGTGGTGCACATTCTTGCTCGTTGGATGCCGCTGCCTGTCCCAGTCCCCTCCCGGCAGCTACGACGACACCGCCTCCAACATGGCGCTGGCGCGGCCACCTGCTCTTAGCTCTAGTCCCCACTCAGCGGCTACGAGGACGTCGAACGAGCAATGACCACCACCGCGGCTGCCTGCTTCTGCTCCCCTCTCTGCAGCTACAACGATGAACGAGCGCCATCAATGTATTTACACATCCTGACACCTGTCGTAGTATAGACAAATATATTTTATTTTTAACTATACAAATGTACTTGAAGACTTTTTCTTTTGATAAAATTTCTACCAGGAAGTTACTTATCTTATAGCCAGGGATGCCGGCACATAAGCAACAGCGCTGTCTCAGTTGGCACAGAAGCATTTGGATGAAGCACTGAAATGCTGTATCGGTCCTTGTCAGGCCAGAGACTGGTATTTACAGCCCTGCTCAGAAAAAGATAAGCTAGAATATTTCAATTTTCAGAGATTATAGTAGCTTGTTTTTGTATTATAGAGGAAATCTGATTGGAGATGTAAATTTGAATCATGAAAGAGGTGTGTGTGATGACAGACTCTCGCTTCTATTGAAAACCTACTTGACTCACTCCCTGAATGGCAACAGCCTAAGGACATATCTAGCAATGGAAATTTTCTCAATCCCAAGAAATTTCTATCTACCATTCGCAATCTCTGATACTTACAGAAAGGTCATAGACCATACAGTATTAGAGAAGCCAGGTACTCTCTTGCTGACTCCCGAGGCCAATTATCTGCTCGAAGATGAAGTGTTTGCGAGAATGATTCGGTCCCAAACAATTTTCGTTGAAGGCCGTGCACTTTTCCTTCCCTAGAACTTGTCGGAAATAAATTTCAGAGACCAATGTTACCTTCTGCTTTGAACTTTAGCACAATTTGAACTAGTCACAACATATAATTAATTCCTATTGTCATTAGTGTAGATCTAGTTCTAGTTCTCTGCCACTGAGCACCATAGCAATTTTAATCCAATGTCAGTGAGCGCTTGGTGAGCGCCAACGAGGGAAATCCCTGGGTACTATTTTTGGGAACGGCCGGAATCTCCCTGGGCCAAACAACGCACCACAGGGGCTCCGGACCTCCCTGGGAATGACGAATTTTTCGTGCTGGGGAGCTTCCTCATTCCCAGGGAAGTCCCGGCCCGGCCAAATTTGGCAACTGGACCGATTTACACCGAAGCCACCGACGCTGACCGATTTGCACCGAATAAAAAGCACGTGATCTCACATGATATGACGCAGTGCCGTTATGTCAACTTGGCATGGGCATTCTTCCCACTTGCACTCCCTATACCCACAGCGCCCACGATCGTCAACGAACAACGACACGCGAACAACAACACGAGCGACAACACGAACGACGATGCGGGTGACGACGCGGACGACAGCGCGCCTGGGCACTACAAGATGGCAGGAAAGGGCGGCGGCCATCTCAGCAGAGGCGACGGGGTAAGTCTGCCCGCAATGTCCATCCGTTTACCTACTGACCGCGAGCTACAGCCTGTACCACCCGCCCTCCCTATCCCACCGCACCCACGACCGTCAACGCGAACAACAACGCGAACAACAACATGGACGACAACACGTCGACAATGCGGACGACGACGCGGATGACAGTGGAGATCGGGCATTGACAACGATGACGGCGACCTTGTCAGCGTGAAACGAGGTAAGTCCGCCCCCGTCTGTTCATCTACTGGCTAACACCACCGCCTGCCCCAGATCCCGCCCGGCGGAAACAGCGACGACGCATGAGTTTAACACCGCGGCATCGCGGCCGCCTGCATCAAGATCCCCACCAGCGGCTACGACGATGACGAGCGAACTGCTCGTTCATTTGGCTGCCACTGCCTGCTCCAGCCCTTCTCCCTGCAGCTATGATGATGACCACCGAGCGCTGCTCGTTTGTCTATCTGGCTGCCTCCACTCGCGAGAGCAAGGTAAGTACGCCCTCCATCCGTTCATCGCACTGACTGGGAATTGCAGCAAGAGCGGCCGTGGCCACCTACTACAGCCCCTACCCAGCCATCATGATGACGAGCGAGTGCTGTGCACTCACCTGCTTATTCACTGGATGCCACCGCCTGTCCAACCTGTCTGATGCCGCTTTCAACACCGCAGTGGCGCGGCCGCCTCCGCCAGTCCCCACTCAGCGGCTACGAGGACGACAAACGAGCAGTGCGCGTTTGTCTGCTTGTTGGCCACCACCACAGCCGCGTGTTCCAGCCCCCCCCTCCCTGCAGGCTGCGGCTACGGCGACGACGTACAAGATCTGTCCGCCACCACCCTCAACACCGCTGCTGCCTACTCCACATTACCGCTGAGTCCCGACACTCACTGACTGCCCACGACACCTGTTCCACAATGAACAACGGATGGACGAGGCGCGAATGACGATGGCGCACGATGACGGATCAAGAGAGCGCACGACGACGGACCACGCACGGACGGCGCACGAACAACGGTGCACAAACGGCGCACGACGCATGAACTACGGCCGATGTCGACACCGCCCGTGCCGTATCGCGTTCCTGTTCGCCACCCGCGCCCCGCTGAAGGTGTTCTTCCAGCAGTCCGTGTCCTTCCCGCGCCACACCACCACCGCCGCCGCCGCCGGTGGTGGTGGTGGTGGTGCACATTCTTGCTCGTTGGATGCCGCTGCCTGTCCCAGTCCCCTCCCGGCAGCTACGACGACACCGCCTCCAACATGGCGCTGGCGCGGCCACCTGCTCTTAGCTCTAGTCCCCACTCAGCGGCTACGAGGACGTCGAACGAGCAATGACCACCACCGCGGCTGCCTGCTTCTGCTCCCCTCTCTGCAGCTACAACGATGAACGAGCGCCATCAATGTATTTACACATCCTGACACCTGTCGTAGTATAGACAAATATATTTTATTTTTAACTATACAAATGTACTTGAAGACTTTTTCTTTTGATAAAATTTCTACCAGGAAGTTACTTATCTTATAGCCAGGGATGCCGGCACATAAGCAACAGCGCTGTCTCAGTTGGCACAGAAGCATTTGGATGAAGCACTGAAATGCTGTATCGGTCCTTGTCAGGCCAGAGACTGGTATTTACAGCCCTGCTCAGAAAAAGATAAGCTAGAATATTTCAATTTTCAGAGATTATAGTAGCTTGTTTTTGTATTATAGAGGAAATCTGATTGGAGATGTAAATTTGAATCATGAAAGAGGTGTGTGTGATGACAGACTCTCGCTTCTATTGAAAACCTACTTGACTCACTCCCTGAATGGCAACAGCCTAAGGACATATCTAGCAATGGAAATTTTCTCAATCCCAAGAAATTTCTATCTACCATTCGCAATCTCTGATACTTACAGAAAGGTCATAGACCATACAGTATTAGAGAAGCCAGGTACTCTCTTGCTGACTCCCGAGGCCAATTATCTGCTCGAAGATGAAGTGTTTGCGAGAATGATTCGGTCCCAAACAATTTTCGTTGAAGGCCGTGCACTTTTCCTTCCCTAGAACTTGTCGGAAATAAATTTCAGAGACCAATGTTACCTTCTGCTTTGAACTTTAGCACAATTTGAACTAGTCACAACATATAATTAATTCCTATTGTCATTAGTGTAGATCTAGTTCTAGTTCTCTGCCACTGAGCACCATAGCAATTTTAATCCAATGTCAGTGAGCGCTTGGTGAGCGCCAACGAGGGAAATCCCTGGGTACTATTTTTGGGAACGGCCGGAATCTCCCTGGGCCAAACAACGCACCACAGGGGCTCCGGACCTCCCTGGGAATGACGAATTTTTCCTGTGCTGTCATTGGATGCGTCACGCCCTAAAGCCGCTTCCGTCGCTCGAGGTTTACTATTTACACGAACTCTAATAAGACTCCCAGCACTGTCAAGACTCAAGTGCATCTGCAGTGTATCCGCGTGCGCAGTAAGATGGCGAGAATTACTCCAAGTAGCGTAGTACACTCCATGCAGGCTATAAGACACCTGAAAGGGAAGGCCGGCTTTAATCGGCGTAATGTATATTCCCCATATCCAAACAGCCACCATCTTTTTTCCGTACCACACCACATATACTCTCTCGTCCTCCAAGATGCCGTCGCTCAACTTCATGATCGGAGAGGACCCGTTATCGCTGGATAGAATTCGCTCTGTGCTCATCCGGCTCGAGGATACCATCATCTTTTCCCTCATCGAACGAGCCCAGTTCGCCCACAATCCCCGCATGTATCAACGAGGGGCATTCAAGGAATTGCTAGATCTCGGATTCCAGGGCAGTTGGTTGGAGTGGTTCTTGAAGGAGATCGAAACTTTCCATGGTATGTGACCAGGATCTATCTATCTATTCACTCAAATCTCAAAGCGTATGTCAATCATAGCTAAGGCTAGGCGCTATCAAAGGTGAGCGACATCGTACGGCTTCAGTATCCTACACGAATATCTAACAAGTGTTATATAGCCCGGATGAATACCCTTTTTCTTCAATCTGCCAGACCCAGTTCTTCCACCTCTGGATTTCCCTCCCATTTATACCCAAACATTATCAATGCCAATCCTTCTATCCTATCCTTCTATACATGTGCCATCGTACCCCGGATAACTCGACGAGCAACGCTCGCACTTGCTGCCAAGAAACGCGCGCAAGGCATCGTTGGCATTGAAGAGTATGAAGACGATGGAAACTATGGCAGTTCAGCTACGCTTGACGTAGAAGTGCTGCAATCAATCAGCAAACGCGTCCATTATGGTGCGTAGTATTCATAGTGCAGGGACGAATTATTCAACTCATGCCAGTCTGCAGGTAAATTTGTCTCCGAGGCCAAGTTCGTCCAAAATCCGGCTGCATTTATACCCCACATTCGCAATCGCAATCGAAAAGCCCTTGAGGCTCTCATCACAAAGCCTGAAGTCGAACGCCAACTCCTCCTTCGATTATACAAGAAGGCCACAACTTACTCGCAAGACGTTGCTGCGGATTCCGAAGCGCCAGTCAACGGGGCTAATGGCAAATGCACGAGCAAAATTGATGTGGATGGCGTCGTTGATCTTTACGAAAGTTACATCATTCCCCTCACCAAAGAAGTTGAGGTATGAGCTCGTCTTATCCCCATTTTGATTGATGCTTATAGTACTTCACAGGTCGATTATCTTCTCGCCCGTCTGGATGGACTATCGGAGGAGGAAATAGAGAAATTGGAAAAATCTAAGGGCTCGTGAATCTCCTATTTGTCATTTTGCTTTGATCTAGTTGTTATTCCCTTTGTTACAGAGGATGCTTTGTATATGTTTCTGCGTACCAATAGTCGAGGATTCTCTCTGCGGCGGTGGCTGGGCAACAAAATTTGTCGTTGACCACGAACGAAGTCCAAACCCAATGAGACTTGATGATACATAGTAAGATCTTTGCAAGCAGCCCTGTCAGGTTTACCACAACCCTGGAGTAGACCCGACATCCTGTGCATACTAATATTACTACAGAGGTGAGTATATCCCTTTTCGTTCAGCAATGCCTTTCAATAAAGCTAAAAGGAGTTATTTACCCTCAAAATAACTCTCGAGTGTGGGCACAGCTCACAAACAAGCGCGATGATGGACAAGAAAGCGCCTGTGTGGCTGTCCCTTTTTGTGCCTAGAGGGAAGTCATGACGTCATTACCAGATACTTAGCGCTCGCAATGATTCCAATACTCATAAGTGAAGGGAAGTCGGAGTCTTCCTTTTTCCTGAGGAATGTGATGACTTCAATTCGAGGACCGAGTTTGCAAAGGAAGGTTGTAATGTTATTTCGGAGGCAATATTCGTCCGTATACAAATTGTTAAAGAAATGAAAGTTTCAGATCCGCCGATACGAGAAAGATAGAGAAAGTAGAGCGTGTCATAAGTGGTGGTATCAGGAAACGAAGGGAATAACCTAGTGCACAATGCGAACAGATGAGCGTGGAGGGGTATGGTCATCAATAATGAAAAGACAAGCATAGGATGTGAAGAAAGAGATGAAGCAAATGATAGGCATGAAGAATAAATCAATCACAATCCGAGGCCTATAAGTTACAAGGATGGAGATGAATGCGTGTTATATTTTGGACAAGAAAGATACTGAAAACTGACCTTCCAATAACCGCTCTGTTTCTTCAGCAGAAATATGGCTAGTAGCGCGCCGCGCCAAAAGTTTCTCGGTTCGGTATTTCTCGTATAACACTTCTTTGGTATGGGTTTTAAGTAGCTTGTAGGGAATAGGAAATGAGTGCTACTCTGCATGTTAAGCCAATAAGACTTACTTTGAGATGAGTAGATAAAACAGCTGTTCGCAGAGCAGCAAAATCGCAGTGGTTAGGGTCAAGCACATCGACAGTGCCCCATCGGAATTTTCTCACGAAAACACCTTTGAGGTCTTCAGGCGGATGCTGCATGAATGCATAGTTTTTGGAACTGTTGACGGAGACAGGCGTTTGCGGTACTGGAAAGTCCGGCTGAGCAGAGCCATCTTCCGAGGGTTGCTGACTTGGAGAGGGTAGCGTAGCAGAGCTTTCAGCGGGATTAGGTCTGAGACGAGCCTTGTTTGCCTCCGGAGCAATGAGCGCGAATGGTAGCAGCGCGCTGAGATCTGTCTTAGCCACAATATGCGCCGAAAAGCGGACATTCGCGATGCTTTCTCTATCGTTATCTGGGCTGACAGGTCGATGGTCGTCCTGAGCGGCTTGAGAAAGGTCACGGCGCGACCTAGAGCGAGAGAGCCCTCGCCCGAGCCGTGTTGGGCGAATTTTGATAATAGGGCGAGGTGTCTTTCTTCGTCCTCTCCGTCCTCTTCGTCGTCACTTTCTTCCTCTTCAGCTACTTCAGCGATCGCGTCTGGATTGCCGTTGCCATTCCCGTGGCCATTGCCATTGGCCTCGCCATTCGAGTGTTGCCGCTTGGGCGTGGCGCCGAAATCAGTCTTCTTTTTCATTGGCCCGAAGACACCAAAGTCAATACCGGCTTCTGCAAGACCAGTGCGCACTGAAAAAGGGAACTGAGCTTCTGTATTACGTGTCCAGTCAGTCTACAACGCACCAGCATTCTTCACCGCCAGCAGCTTTTCGTCCGTCAAAGAGTCCGCCCTCGCAATCACAGGCAACACATTCGTCCTCGCTGAAAGTCTTCGGATAACACGAATTTCGGCAGGCGACATGGTCAGCGGGCCCTCTTCCTCGTCGTCCGACTCGTCAGCAGAAGAAGTATCTGGCACAAGCTCCGGGGGACGCATCGAAACTGTGGTCTCGGAGCGTGTTCGAACGGGCAAGGACGACATGGCACGACGCTGTTCGGCCGTTATGATAGAGGCGGGTCTATCATATAGATGCAACTGCAGCTGGGCTCAACAGGGGATCAGCGGGTCAGGATAGGAGACGGCTCACAGGTGGATATGTTGGTCTCCTTTGCTCTGTCGGACGACTTTCGACTCCTAGACGCCTGGTCAGCAGCGCGCAGTATAACTTACAGAGGGAGGTACGTACTTCGCTCATGGTGTCGCGTACTGGGCGTCCACGTACTTGATAATCGTGTTCACCTGGCGCTCGAGCTTCAGCTCGCGACTCTCCGCAAAATCAAGGCCGGCGTGTCGATGATCGAGAAGAGCACCCGGTCGAAGCGCGACTCGCATATCTCGACGCAGGCCGTTTGGATGGCCTGTGTTGCCTTCGTCGAGCCTTTCAAAACCGGTCTACCGCCGCCTTCTGGTCGACCGTCGCGCCGGAGACGTGTCGGCCGTCTCCAACAGCAGCCGCAGCAGCGAGGTCTTCCCGGTGCCCTTGCCACCCACGACCTGCGGGGCCACAAGACGTCAGCTTCCTTCACCTACGCCAGGGGCGCCAGGGGCTCACCATGAGGTTGAACGTGGGAGGGATCCGCACGCGGCGCTGGCTGTACCTGCCAACCAGCGGCACGACCTTCTTGTCGAACGTCGCCGGCGGTCCGGCCATGTACAGGGAGGAGATGGGCCCGTCATGCGCGCCGCCTATAGAGGGCCGGCCAAAGGGTTTATGGAACGGGATTGGCGCCTCGCTCTGGAAAGAGGTTTTGGTCGCACCTTGGGTGGGTTGGGCGGCGTCGGGGGGCGGCGACCCTCTGATGGCGGCAATGTCCACGAGGTCCTCGGGCCACGGGATGCCCTGGCTGTTGAGCTCTGGCAAGGACGGCGACGTGCGTATGCGTGGCGTGTCGGGCTCCTTCTTGGGTTTGCGACGGAAAGAAAACATGATGATAACCAGGAAAGGGCAAGGAACAAGGGGGCTATTCAAGAAGGAAAAGAAATCAAAAGAGTGTTCGGGTATAGGCCTGGGTACGTAGGAAGGGCCGTAGGAGCAGGGAGCGGGGAACCTGGCGCCGTAGGCAAAAAGAAACAACTTAACAACGCCCTTTGGCCACAATATTGATGCTTTGATCACCACTCCAAACAATAGCCACCGAACACGAAACAAATATCGGAAAACTATATTTTCACAGACAACAAATACAGATACAGATCCATTACTATCGAGCAAGAACACCGATAGCTAGATACTGTCTAGAGAGCCCTAAATAAACCCTTTAAAACAGCCAAAACCGACAAAGAAACACGCTGGGTAAGAGATAGTAATCTACATATAGCAAAACAATTCAGCGGAACATTGATTTAGGGTATACCAGCGTGTGCGGGACTGCTATGATCCAACCTCATCCTCTTCGAGTTCCGACTAATATCCTGGTACTCCAAAGGTCGTTTTAAATCGAGGTCCTCGTTGAGGCGCACGTCGACCTCGCGAAGGTCATGGGCGTCGTCACGGTTCCCAGTGGACGGCGTGGGCACCATTCTCGAGGAGGGCGGAGAGATGGACCCTGGAGAGTCTGCCGTCACAGCTTTCGAGGTTGACGGGCGCCGCGTCGCCTTCCGATGGCCAGAGCCGTTGGAACCACCGGAATCGTGCACGTAGTTGCAGTCTAGCTGCCGGCGCGCACAGCTCGCACAGGCAGGGTGCGCTCCATCGCATTTGGTTTTGCGCGCTATTACAACAAAAACAGAATAAAAGAGAAAGAGAGAAAAAAACCCGATCAGCAATAATCACAAAAACACAATTGCCAACGAACACCTACCACGACAAAAGTTGCACGCCACGACCTTGGGCCCGGAGCTCGTGGACTGGCGCGCGGACTTCCCGGGCACCGTGGCCGCGCGCTTGCGCTGGGCGGCCTGCAGGTCGGATGCCGGACGAATGTGGGGCAAGTTGGGCGCCGACATCGGCGCAGGCGTCTGCGGCGGGGGCGCAGTGGTGTCCACCGCCGGCAGCGTCGCGATGTGCGGCAGCTCGCCGTCCGGGAAGAACCCCCGCCCGCCGCCGCCGCTGCCAGCGTGGCCCGAGCTGGACTCGAGCTTGGGACGCGCTGACGAGGACGATGCAGGGACGTCGTCCCGGCGCTCGCTCATCGCCGAGAGTGACGGCAGAGACGAGGGTGGAGGGTACGCCTCTTGCTGGTGCTGCTGTTGCTGTTGTTGTTGATGGTGTTGATGCTGCAGCTGCAGCTGCTGTTGCTGCTGGCGTCCAACGTTGGAGCTCCTGCGCGAGGGCGGCTGCGATGGGATTTGGGGCGAGAGCGAGGGCTCGTCTGCGTCAGGAGACCGCTCGTCTCCGCTCTCGCTGCCGCTTTCGTCGCCTTTCCTCGGGCGCTGGGTCCCGCGTCGTTTGTTTTGGGGCATGTAGTCGCACGGATTGCTGCGTTTCAAGCATTGTCCGCAGGTGGGGCGGCCGCCGTCGCATTTGAGCTTACGCGCTAGAGAAAGACAATGAAGAACGAAGCGTCAGCGATCTGCTGACGCGCGTTATGCAGGAAATAGGAGCTTACAGCGACAGAAATTGCAGGCTACCGTTATTTTTTTGGTGCGGACTTTTGCCCCTGTAAATAGTCAGTCACATGAACCGCATAAAAAGAAAAAGGCAACGCACTGGGTGCAGTAGCTCTACTGGTGCTACTGGTAGGGGTAGGGTCCTGCATGGGGCGGGGTGCAGGCGCAGCGCGTACATCTCCAGGATAGACGTCGCGGTGCGGCTGCTGCTGCTGCTGCTGCTGCACGGGAATAGGGTGGCGCGGAGGAGGATGGGACGGGGCGGTGTCGATAGCCAGGATGGGTCTAGAAGTGTGCGCCATAGAGGGCAGGTGTTGTATGTGAGAAATAGAATGATGGGCGAGGGGCGGTTGTGGTGGTACTCCAGCCGGAACTTTTCGAATAGGTACATCTGTGTATAGCGCTGTAAAGTCTATCAAAAAAAGACAATCAGAGCTGATCAGAGCGACAAAGTTAGAAAAGCCAAATTGACGCACTTCCATGTGATGAAAGATGGCGTTGCGGAGGGGGACAAAGTCAGTGTGGGCGACATCCAGCACTCCAGATTTCCCCAGCGGTACGACCGCACGAACTTGCCGCGCGGAAAATGGGATGACATGGGATAATGATTAGAAGTAGACGGAGCGTACTGTTGCACCAGCTCATGCCGCGCGGCAGTCTTCTGGAGACGCCGTCGCTGTGCGAGTACATGTCCGGCGAAATGAGCGCATAGGGCAACGGAGCAGCGGGGGCGAGGTCGGCGAGGTCGGCGGGGAGCTGTTGTTCATAATCGCGGCCGCAGCGCCTCCATTAGGCCCATGCGCCCCGTACCCATTCGCCGACTCCGGCCTGCCCCCTCCCCCGCCCATCTCGTCCTGCGCATGCTGCCCGATCGGCTGGTCGGTGTCGAAGATGCCGAAGCCAATGCCCGCGTTGGCGAGGTCGTGGCGGATGGCGAGCTTGACCGCGGCCAGGCGGTCGTTGGAGAGGATGTCCGCGCGCGCGATGACGGGGAGGACGTTGACGCGCCCTGAGAGGCGCCGGATCGCGGCAATGTCGGCTACCGGAAGGGTCGGGCGGGGCGCGAGGAGCGGGTTGGTGGTCACCGGCGGCTCGAGGATCACGGGCTCGTGGTCGGGCTGCGAAAAGCTGGTGGTGCGGGTCCGGGGAATGGGCGGGACGTGCGGGCCCGGGACTGGGGGCGGGACGATTTGGTCCGGATCCAGAAAGTAGATGCACCTAGAACATGATGGAAAAGCAGAGGAAGCATATGAGCGGTCGGTGTTCTAAATACACGGGTGGGGTCAGGGGAGACGTACAGGTGGATGTAGCGATAGCCGCTCTTGGCCTTGCGCTCCTGTGTGGAACGGGGGGTTACGTTAGCGGGAGATGGGGGGAGGCTGTACAATGGAATAGGCGCCTTACATCTTCGACGCCCTCGGCGAAGCGTGCGTCAATATGGTGGACGATCTCAGAGAGGATGCGCTCCGCGGCGACGTCGTCCTTGAAGTCGAGAGAGGGGGTGTCGATAAGCGAGAGGCCGAGCGTCTTCTGCGCGCCGTCGTGGTCGTAGTTGATGTCGACGGAGGCGGAGCGGATGTAGGAGGTGTGGCCGCTGGAGCCCTGGACGAACTTTGCGACGGACGCGAGCTGGTCCTTGGTGGTCCTGGGCGAGACGACGCTGGTGTCGAGGAGGAGGCGGAGGAAGGAGGTTTTGCCTGATCCGAGCGCAGCGGTGTGTGGGCAGGAAAGTGAGCACGGGGCAGGACGGAGAAAAGGGCGCGGGCGGGGCGCCGCACGGACTTACCGCCTCTGCAGCCAGCGACGAGGAGGTTGAACTCGAGCTGCGGGGTGTCTGTGGGGGGTGAGCGGGTGGCATGGACGCTGTGGGTGCACGGACCTGGGAGGAGGGCGGCGGGTAGACGTTACCGGGGGGGTGGAGAATGGACCGGTCGCCGTCGTCGTGGCGAAGGCGGCGGTCGTTGGTGTTCATGGGGAGGACGACGGGGAAAGCAGGATGGCCCGCACGCACAAGCGCTTTCGCAAAACTGATGCGAGAACCGTTTCTCGCTAATTCCCACCGAGCCAATCGGAACAATTCAAGGTCCTATTCTGCTCCTCCTCCTCCGTCCGTGCCTCGTGCTCACCAGCGGCGGCCACCCGCCGTCCACGCCCGCACCTACGCTACATTACTCGTACTACTAGTCTATCTACACCGTCCTCTATGGCCTCCAGCCCTCTGCCCGCCCCCAGGAAGTAGGGTACAAATATCGTGGGAGCGGTCGGTATGCGCCCGAAGAGCGCATGTAACCCGCTAAGAAAAGAGTGGATAGCAACGATAATACGTAACGAGAACGCCAGGAGGATCTGTCATTGGCGGACATGGAGGAATGAATGTGGGGAAGGCACCGAATCAAAAAGCACAATCCAGCCATCAGCACCACTGGCCGACGCAGCGGAGCCACCATCGGCGCAAATGAGGTGCCTGCGACGCGCGGGCAGACGGCGCTGACGCGCGGCGTGGGAGGGCTTAGAGTTGGTGTGAACGCGCCGGAGGAGCCTTATGATCCGTACACATCTTTCTATTCATTCCTTTCAGCTCCCGACCGATCTTCTGAGCTTGTTTCCCGTCTCCGGGGCCTCCGTGTGCGCGAGTAATATTCCCTCATCATCATCTCCGGGTCTGCAGCCGACGGATAGCGTGGCGCTGGTGCGGCCGGCTGGAAGGAGAACGTGTCGAGCGTGTCGAGCGACATGACGTGCGTGTAGGAGCGCATCTCGGGGGCCTGTGCGGCGAGCTCGTACGAAGAAGGCAGCACGGCGCTAGACGGGCGATCAGCCGTTCTGGTGGATTGATATTACTAGTAGTATTATTAGAGCTCGAGCCTGAAGCTTCCAGGAGCGAGGCGCCGCTTTCTTGGGCCGGCTGCCCATCTTGGCTTTGCCAGGCCCTCGCCGCTTCGGTGCTGAGACATATTCGCAGTCGATCTTGCGCGCAGTGCAGTGCGACATGCGGGTCTCTGGCCGTCGCAGCGTAGTTTACGACCTAACAGGACATTCCGAGATCAATGTTATCATCCCCGGGAAAGTATGTCGATGTAAATATAGAAAGCTTGCCTCGGCAGAAGTTGCATGCCACCGCCGTTTTTCTAGGAGTGGACTGCTTTCTGGGTGTAGTTTCCTGCAGAGACTCTGCGCGTCGTCGCTTGTTCGGCCGTGAGGGCCCTTCGTCGTTGCTGGTGAGATTTTCGGCGTATGAGTCCGAGCGGTAGGCATACGAGCCGCTGCCGCCTTCTGTGCTAGCGGGGCTCCTGAAATGGGTGGGTGGCGGAGAGCGAAGGGAGAGATTGGCGACGGAGATATAGGGCGGGTACGTGTCGTGTCTGAACGAGAAATGGGAATCGTCGTCGTCCGGAGGGAGGAGAAGGTCGTTGGACGAGTAGGACTGCTGTGGATAGTAGGGCTGGGCTATTTTAAAACATGATTGGACGGAGGTGACGGAGATGAGACAGCGGCGGCGACATACCAGGGTGGGTGTGGACGGGGCGGCCGGGGAAGATGGGATAGGATGGGTCCCGGTCGGAATCACGCCTTACGGCATGGCCGAAAGGCGCGTCATGGTCGTAAATAGACGACGGCCTGGCGAACGGATCGGGATGCGGGGTGAGACGCGGGGAGAGACTGGCGGCGGCGCGGCGGTAGCGGTGTCGCGGGGCGGGGGGAAGGGGAGCAGCGAGGAGGCCCGGCCTCGCCCTCGCCCCAGGCGGTGCGCGGGGGGCGGGGGAGCGCGGGAAGGGCGTAGGGGGGGCTGCGGGGGGGAGGGGGGCGGTGGGTGGGGGGTCTTCGTAGAGGGTGGTGCGAGTGCTGGAGGGGGGGTGGCGGTAGAGGTGGGGGATGAGGCTGCGGGGGAGGGAGCTGTGGCGCGCCTCGTCCTCGTCGTGGGCGTCCATGGAGGAGGTGCAGACAGATTTTTGCTGCTGAACACATTCATCATCTACTTCCGCGCGGAGATCTCATATATGTCGAGGCCTTTTCTTTCAGCCTGCCCTCCTATTTGTCTTCCAGATCTGCACCCGATCACCGATCACCACGTGACCCCACCTTTTTCTTCCTCCCGCCCGCTAAGCGCTGGTCCCTCATGTCGTCCACACCACTCGCCCGCCGGCGCCTAATCCGCGCTTCTCCACCGCAGCGCCATGTCGTGACAAGCCCGTCCTCAACCGCTACTCCCGCGCCATCACCCAGCCCAAGGACCAGGGCGCCAGTCAGGTCCGTCCCAGCCCTCGCCCTTCCCCGCATCGACTCACCGCCCCAGGCCATGCTCTATGCCACCGACGGCATCTCCACCGACGACGACTTCAACAAGCCCATGGTCGGTGTCGGCAGCGTCTGGTGCGTCTTCCCACCCTTTCTCCGTGTTGTCACTCACCCGCCCCCCCCGCCTGCAGGTACGAGGGCAACCCGTGCGCACCGTCCCTCCCTCCTCCTACCTCACGCGCCCCGCTCACCCACTCTCCTTCGCAGATGCAACAAGCACCTCCTCGGCCTAGGCCAGGAGATCAAGGCCTCTCTCGTTGACTCGGGCATCATCGGGTACCAGTTTGGCACCGTCGGCGTCAGCGACGGCATCAGCATGGGCACCTACGGCATGTCCTACTCCCTGCAGTCCCGCGACCTCATCGCCGACCAGGTCGAAACCGCCGCTGGCGGCCACCACCTCGACGGCATGGTCGTCGTCCCAGGCTGCGACAAAAACATGCCTGGCGTCATGATCGCCCGTACGTCCTCTTCCCTCTCTTTCCGGTGCTTTCGGCCGACGCATACGCGCATACCCCTCCAGTCGGTCGCCTCAACCGCCCCGGCCTCATGGTCTATGGTGGCTCCATCCGCCCGGCGCGTGCGAGGGCGCGCCCCAGCTCGACATTGTGTCCGCGTTCCAGTCGTACGGCAAATACTGCAGGATGGCAAGACCCTGCCGCCGAGAAGATGCGCTATGACACTGTGCGCCACGCCTGCCCCGGCCCCGGCGCATGCGGTGGTGTTAGTCCCCTTCCTTTTTACTCGAGGCGCGATGTAAATATTCATTGACTATATTTTCTCCGTTGGCTGATACAGATGTACACCGCAAACACTATGTCGAGCGCTATTGAAGCTCTGGGCATGTGTCTCCCGGGTCCTCGTCTTTCCCCGCCGAGTCGAAGGAGAAACATGCCGAGTGCGCCTCGGTGGCCCGTCATGCTCAATCTCCTCGAGAAGAACATCCTCCCGCGCCAGATTATGACGCGCTCCGCATTCGAAAACGCCATAGTCAGTCTTTTTCCCGCCTCCACAAGTCCCCAGCCTCTATCTGTTTGTACCGCTACTAAACTACTTGCCCTCTCGCGTAGGTTCTAACCATGATCCTTGGCGGCTCGACGAACGCCGTGCTGCACCTCATCGCGATGGCGCACTCGGTCGGCATCAAGCTCGACATGACGACTTCCAGAACGTGTCCGACCGCACGCCGTTCCTCGCGGACATCAAGCCCAGCGGCAAATATGTTATGGAGGACGTGCACAAAATTGGTGGCATTCCCAGTACGTCTCCCCCCTTCCCTCATCCCCCTTTCTCCATCTTCATCCTTCTCCTCTCCCCGGGCCGGCCATTGAATGTGCCACCGATCTAACTTGACCTCTATCTTTGTCATGCAGAAATCCTCGCGTTCCTGCTCAAGAACAAGCTGATCGACGGCGACAACATGACGGTCACGGGCCGCACGCTCGGGGAGAACCTCGAGCGATGGACGCACGAGCACGGCGAGCTCGATACACGCCAGGACGTCATCCGCCCGCTGAACAACCCGATCAAGGCGAGCGGACATATTAGGTGCGTGCTTGGCAAGCGCCGCTGTTTAATTTACACGCGGACAATAATCACTGACTGGCTAACTGACTACCTACCATCTGCACATTTTTTTTCTCTGCGTGTTATTTATTCAGGATCTGAAAGGCAACCTCGCGCCCGGCGGCGCCGTCGCGAAGATCACGGGCAAGGAGGGGCTCGGCTTCGTGGGCAAGGCGCGCGCGTTCGATACGGAGGACGCGTTCGTGAAGGCCGTCGAGCAGGGCGAGATCAAGAAAGGCGAGAAGACCGTGGTCATCCTGCGATATCTGGGCCCGAAGGGCGGTCCTGGTGAGTGTCCTGTGCCTTTCCTATTTTTGGGGTGTGTGTGGCAGAGCTGGAGTTGGCCGTTGTTGGATGGACTCTTTTTTTGCTGGGAACACGGAGGTGCGGAGCGGTGTCGTCGATGCGTGTGTGGGACTCTGGCGGGATTTCGCTGGCCCGCGCGTTCATATTTTTGGGGCGGCGCGGCGCGGCGAGACGAGACGAGACAGCGCCTGTTGAGATGACCTGTCTGACTGCTGGCTTCTGGCGTGGCATGGCATGGAAGGCGTGTGGCACGGCAACCTCTGTTTTTTTCTCATGGTCGTCGTTTATGTTATGTTATGCGATACTCTCGACCATTCCAACTGACTGACTATTCATTCTGCTATGTTGCACGTCGTTCGTCGCTAGGTATGCTGGAGATGCTCAAGCCCACTAGTCTCATTATGGGCGCGGGACTCGGAATGGACGTCGCCTGCCTTACTGATGGGCGATTTAGCGGAGGGTGAGTCGTGGTTTTTGTTTGTGCTGTCGTTTTCTTCTCGTGTTCTTTTCATTTGTTCGTGCCTGTACGGCTTTGCCGTATGCTGGCTTCTATCTGTGTTTCTATCTATGTTTCGATCCATATACCTTTCTATCTATCTATCCATCTATCCATCTGTCTTCTATTCGTAAAGCGTGCTCCTCCCTGCGCGAATGGGAACGCCGTTCTACAAGCCTCTGTGTTGATTCCCTGTGATATGGGAAACACGCATTTTTCTCCGTCGGAATAGGTGGCAATGTGCCTTTGTTTTACTCATGCTACTCCGTCCGTTGCTGGTTTTTTCTTTCATTTACTGCGCGTTGCGTGGCGGCGTGTGGTTCTGATTGCTGTGTTCATTTTTCTGATGGCCTGCTTAATTTTGGCTTCTTTCTTTCTTTCCCTCTCTTCTTCGTCTCCACACGCGCTAACGTATACGCCACTCAGGTCGCACGGATTCTGCATCGGCCACGTCGTTCCAGAAGCGCAAGACGGGGGCCCGATCGCGCTCGTCCAGGACGGCGACGTCATCGCGGTCGACGCTGTGAAAAACACGATTGAGCTGCGCGTCTCGGATGAGGAGCTCGCGCGCCGCCGCGCGCTGTGGACCGCGCCCCCGCTCAAGTACACCCAGGGCACGCTCTACAAGTACACCAAGGTCGTCACGGATGCGAGCCATGGGTGCGTCACCGACGCCTAAGCTACGTCTATTGAGGACGGGGTGTTTAGCCAAGATGATGGCCAAAAGCGGCAGGTGGTACGCAGATGCGGTGGGAGCGGTGGGAGGCGTTCCGGGATTATATGTTGCCTATTTTGGTGTGCTCCCCACACCGTTTAACCTCCGTGGGTGCTGTTCCTGTCGCCTCTGTTGGCGCATGTGTTCTTTTTTTCCTCTTATCTTTTCTATAGCACCTTGATCGGGCGGTGTTTAGCCATGACATCCGTGAACGGAAGCGGGGCTTTTTACTTAGGTCTGTTGCATGAATGTACTTGCACGTAGTAGTCGCAGCAGCACCCAAGTACATCTCATCTATCTTTGTATAGGAATTTCAAAATGCGGGTGTTTAACCTTTCCATCTATCTATCTTTTGGGCTGCCCACTTGATTGATTTTTCCGCCGTTCCTTCCCAAGATTTTCACCGTGCGTAAAGTGGCCGTGCCCAGACACTGCAATGTTCTGGCAGTGATCTGTAGTATCGATGGGTTTGGCAGTGCGGACGGAGGCACTGGGCACCAGGCAGCCCACACGCACACGCCTTCATACGCACGCCGCCCGGGTTTTTTACCGCCGTAGTCGCGCCGTTGCCATTGATCTGGCGTACATAGTAGTGGCCCAGGAGCCTGGGAGAGGCAGACGGCGGATCAGGCCCGTTTGGGACAGTGGCGAATGGAAGGACATTTGCGGCACGATCATGTGTATGAGATATGTCTCCGGGCGTATCATATACACCCGCCGCCGCGTGCTACCAGGTGCTACCGCAGGCGTGGGCTAGTGCGGATGTAGATGCGTGCGGCATCGACGCCCAGGCCCATTTCGCCGAGATAAGGCGGTGTGGTATAATATTTCAAGCTGTCGAGGATGGTGTTCAGTTTGAACATACATGATGAGCGGCATTGAAAAGCTGAATCCCTGCTGATTTCTATTCACTCGATTATTATCTACTCGCTGTCTGCGTATGTTTCTTTAGTCTCTTACCCGAATTTTGTGGACGGTCGGCTGGGAGTTCATGGGCGGTGGAGCACTATTGGTCAATTGATCAAAATCAGAGTCGGGGAATTGGCTTGAATTGGACTATGTTGCACGGTAATGATCTAGAATGCATCGTCGTGTTACTAGAACTCTGACCGACCTCTTCTCAGGCTGTTCAGCCGGACAATCGCATGTACGCAGAAATTCCATCGCCTCTTGTTTGAAAACCGAGGATATTTTTTTGTAAGTATATCACTGAAGAAACATGAAAGTAGCTTGGAAACCGCGGTGACGTACTCTGGTCTATATGCTTCCATTCCGTCTGGGCCTCCCGTCCCAAAATTGTGGATACGGTTAAATAAGGATATGGAATGCACTGAACCTGGAGGCTGGTAGCTTTCCTCGCCCAATGATTAAAATGGTTCTGTAGTCGCATCAAACAAATTCATGTGCGGAACATCGGTGGCGTCCGAATTCTAAAACTTATGGTATCTAGGATCTTTTATGGTGTGTAAGACCTTTGTTTCGGTCGAGAAACTGTCTCTGAGGCGGAGGAAAAGACTGAACACAACGTACAGTATCCAGCTGATCACAGCTCAGCGCTCAAGCGCTCAATGCACATAAGCGCGCAGTGTAATAGACGTCTGCAACAGTAATTGACATATAGCTTCGGCCGCTCGGCATTCATCTGATGCACTGTTGCACTAACCAAACCTGGATCATGTGTGGCGCGCGCGAAGATTTTAGAATCATTTAGATACAACTTGCCTTCGTCAAACTTGCGCATATGGGCTTAGTTCGCCTTCAAATAAGTAAAAAAAATGGTACCGTATGACTAGATAGCAAACATAATTGATTACCCCATGCTCAGCATTCAGCTCTTTGTCTTTTTGATAATTCGTTTCTTTTCCGATTTTGGCATCTTGTTCTTCCGCCTCTCCTGCGCTTCAGCCTTGGCCGCCTTCTTACGCTCCTGCATAGAACAAGGTGTTATAAAATGAAAAACGAATGATAAGATTAATGGACTGGATTTACCTTCTTGGCTCTTTGTCTTCGTGCCGATGCCCTCTCGGCTTCTTTTCCATGAAGCCTTCTTTTCATCACCCGATCCCGCCTCGTCCTCGTCATCCTCTTCATTTCTTCCTCGCCATCACTCCCCGATGCACTTTCATTTCCACTTGCCAGTTCTTCATCCTTTCTCTGGAATTTTACTTTCGGTTGCGACTCGACGACTGCATCCGGTTTGTCCTTCTGTTTCGCGGCGGTTCCCCTTTTTATCGGAGGCGTTCAGCAGTCCAATCGTACCAGAGTAAATGAGTTCATCTCCTCTGAGATGTTTCTCAACATCGCGTTCAGGGTCATACACTTCGTTCAGCGTCCGTGGGATGAAAGAGTTCATGAAAACCGAGTCTTCGTGCGCTGCGTCTCTTGTTTTTGATTTCTGAGAGCTTGATTCAACGTTGGGTCGATCAAATTTCTCTCCTTCTTGGGAGTCTTCCCCCGCGTCCTCATCCTCTTGCGCATTCAGCCTCTCCTCCAAGAGCTTCTTCAACACGTCTGCGTCGCTGACGCCTTCTTCCTCTGTCAATTTGTCCTTCGTTACGAATTCGAAGCACCTTCTCAGCCCCAGACACTCAACTCCAAGTCGTCCAAAGAAATCCTCGACATTCTTGATATCGTTTCGTAGGAAGTCAAATGCGGAAGGGTGGTCGTGCTCGACGCTCTGCGAAACATCGATGATCCAGAGATGGCCTTCGTGGTACATGATGTTGTATTCGGATAGATCGGCGTGAACGAGTTTGCAAACATGGAACATCCGTCTCACGACGAGGACTAGCTCCTCGTAAAGTGCGTTTATTTCAGACGGTGGTAGAGCAGCATCTTTCATGCGAGGCGAAGCCCTGAAATTTCAAATCAATACCCTCGACTACTGCATCCTTCAATGAAAGCGAGATAAATACCAGCCATCTTTATCGCCACAAGGGTCATGACAAGGACGTTTTCTCTGACTTCCAGGGGATCCGGTGCGCGGATACCTGCAGCGACCAGGCGCTTCAAATTGCGCATCTCCTTTTCTGCCCATAGGCGCACCATCTTGCGAGGGTTGCGACTATACCCACGGCGAAAGCGAAATTCTCCAGTCACATACTTGTCGCGATCCTTGAACACGAGGATCGATGTTTTGTAGATCTTCAACGCCAAATGCCGCCCGCAGGCGTAACAGCATGGTAAACATTTGCCTAGAGGGTTGAGCAATTTCCCTAATCTCGGATGTATAAAGAACTCACCTCTTTACCTGTGCTAATACATCCATTCACTTCGTCGATCAAGCCTCTTCCAATCATTTTGAATAAGATTAATCGTGTGCGTGGATCAAGGACCTGCTCGTTCGTAGCACGGTCACTCTTATCCTTCATATTCGCATGCGCACTGGGACCTTTCTGTTCACTCCGACACCCATGACATATGGTGTATCGATCTTCGCCAGCCGTGAATTATATTTTGCAAGAGCGGCAAGCTGATCGCTTGTGTGGTCCTTTGAATTGCTAGCTTTTGATGTCGAAGATGAAATGTGGGCGGTTTTCGGGATGTTGACAGCAGGCAAAGGCGCCACACTAGCATGGCCAATGGCTGTTGAGGTTCCCTGTGCATTGCCCGTACGCACGGCGGCGTGTTGCCGCAGGCGATTGTACTGTTTTGTGAAATCTAAGAATGAATTTTGGAAGGATGCATAAACAACGAGATACCATGCTACGCACCTCGTTCGGCATTCTCCCAATCCTCATCCTCTACTCTATCGTAGTATTCCTCCTCGCTCTCACTGTCGTCTTCGTCTTCAGATGTTTCTGGCCATTCCAATGTTTGATCGCTCGCAGGGGTATACGTATCGATATAGGCATTGCCTTCCCGTATAATGTGGTGATTTGTGACCCCTCTGGGGCATCGTCAAACTGGCCAATGTCTATGGGTGCTGCAATCGATACCATGGTTAACGTTGTTATAGCCAATTGCTTGCTGCAGTCTGCAGATCAAAGATCTAGACTAAAAAAACCATGGTCACGTGTAATCATGACATCACCTAATTGAAGTGACTCTGTTGTCCAACGTGGCCAGCGACGGCCAACTCTCTTACGCACTCCCTACAATGGATACGCTGCGACGGCGGAAACCCTTCAAACTGCCAGACGAAGACGGCGAGGAAGATGAAAATTCATCCTGGATGAACAGCGTTAGTCTACCTATTCACAATTTGGTATATTTTCAGGAAATCTAAATCGCTGCCACATTTAGAACAGGAAGCTCTCATTGAATTATTACGAAAGGAGAATGAGACTGTGAATCGTCGCTATGCTGCAGCATTGAGATGTGTAGTAGGATTGTCCTTTGTCCTGTATGTCTTCATGTCTTACTTGAAACAAACGTCGTTTTCACATTCTCCTTCAGCCAACTATTCGCATTCAGCCAAAATCCTCTGCTAGCAATCTTCCCAAATGCCAGATTGGACCCTTCAATACCTCTTCCAGCTGTCTTCACCGCTCTATCGCTCTTGATTCACCTTAACTTCGTGCTTTTTTCAATTCCTACGAGATCAGGTTTTTCACTTCCGATGAGATCAGAACCGGCCTCCAGCTATCTGACAGCCTCACCCCATTATCCTACCAACTTCTGTATCCGCTTTCTGCTGTCGCTCCAACATTATCTCTGGTCCTGGGGAAACCATGGCAGACGACTGCTTGGTGGTTAATCGCCCCGGCGGTTATTTTCATTGTCCAAACCGTCATAGAGGCTATCCAGCAAAGCATTCATGGAATTGATCGTCTGGAGAACATGAAATATACCGCACCGGGCGCCTGATTATCCTTAAGACTTTTAGCTACTTGGAACGCATCAAACATATCGGGGTGCTTTGTTCTTTTTGAGACAACGTTGACCTCCAACTTTCCTCCAGATGACGGAGAACCAGCAAACCGGCTACTGTGCGACGCCACCGTCTCTCCCATGTCAAAAGTCGGCTCAGAAGGTGCAGTTTCAAGGATATGGAAGCACGGACAACATAAAAATATAATCTCCGTGCCAGAGCCCGTCAAATGACCCACTTAATCCAGCATTCGAAGTCATCTGGCTATACGATTTCACTCATCCGAGCGCCCCTTTCTATCTCCATCGACTGTACGCGATTCGGGATTTTTCGGGGTACATGTTCTGGTTTATCAATCGAGAAGACTATCTATAAACACAACATATTTCCGAGTCTTTCGCAACAAGATTTCACTCGTTCGCAGGTAGCGTGTAGCTGTAGCGATATCCACATATGTCACATAACTGGACTCTGTCTACCCACATCAAACCCCGCATTGGTTAAGATGTGAAAGGTTTATTTAGTTCATTCATCTTTGCTTGTTGATTAAGATATATTTTAGTAGGCATACTAGTAGACGTTATCTGACATAGACTAGTACATCTGACCGAACATACAAAAATATTGAATGGGTGTATTCTGAGAGTCTTCTTTCCCCTATGAGCTTACTACGCTATTGAGGGCCGCTTCGGAGGTGCCGTCAGTGCATGGTTCCAGGCTAACGTTTCCTTATGTCTTGATGAAACTTTGATGGAGTACTTATTGAAAAATCTCCGTTCATTTTCTCACCGATGAACCGCAAGAATAATTTTAACACCTTACCGCCTGGCCAAAAAGATAATTGGAGATTTGATTGAGGAACAGAACAGCTCAGTGCCATATTCAAGTTGTATTCAAGCCCTGCTGAATTCTATAACTTGGTGATCGCTCATCAAGCCTAATTCCCACGGGCTCACCATGATCGCCGAGCTTGACCGGGTTGTGTTCGATATTCCAAACGCCATGTCCGAGTCAGCTGAAGATATACAAGACGCGTCGGTTTAGGGAAGCGAGAACGTAATGGCCCAACGATTACACTGAGCCCGACGAGGCAAACCACGCATCCAAGAAAATGGCCATCGAGGAAGAGTCGGACGACGATGATGTCGGTCCAATGCCATTGCCCGCTGATGCTGTCGTAGCGAAGAAGAAACGAAAAGGTGAGTAGAAAGGCCTTTCTCTTCCGTACGGTATTTGCATCCTGACGGACGTGTTCCAGTACTTCCTCATGAACGTTTATACCTGGAACATCTCCCAATACCAATCAATACTACAAATCCTTCATGCACCGCGACATAGTGAACTTCTGTGTGATGACAAAGTAGGGCAATACTCGATTTTTGGATTCATAGTAATCACCACTTACCTCTGTATCATTCTGTTTAGAACAGACTTCCTTATTACCACCTCCGTTGACGGTCAATTGAAACTCTGGAAGAAGCAAGAACATGGGATAGAATTCGTCAAGGTTTACCGTGCACATTTGACCCAATTCTAGCTGTGTCTGCAAGTGCCGATGGTCAATTGTTTGCCACCGTATCGGATGATATGACAGCAAAGGTTTTCGATGTGGTCAACTTCGGTAAGTCTCCTTCAGTCTAATTTCCTTGCCTCAGACACCTTTATTGATACATTATACCCTCATGCAGACATGATAAACATATAAAGCTCGGGTTTAAACCTCATTCATGTTGTTGGGTACATAAGCGCGGACAGGCGCAAGGTCTTTTAGCTGTGTATGTCCAGTTCTGCTCCTTTTGTTACATTCTGTTGATCTTAACTCAGGCAGACGCTTCCTCCGGAGTGATTCGCCTGTACGACGGACGGGGAGGAGACCAACCTCTGGAAACGATCGATTCGATACATCGTTTCCCTGTGCATATCATGACTGTATGTTCATGATTGTGTTTAAAGCCATTTCTTCGGACTCACTCCTTCGTTTTTAGTATAGTGAAAGATATGACGTTGTTATTTCTGCGGACGAAGGTGGCTTTGTCGAATATTGGCAACCCACCGAGCCTTTTGGCTTGCCCAAAAATACTCCCAAGCTCTGGAAATACAAGAGCGAAACGGATTTGTACGAATTCAAAAAGGTTTCGTGTTCTTTTCTGTCGATCATCAACTGTCTATATTCAATAATCCCATTCACCTAGAGCAAATCCACCCCAACTTGCATATCCCTCTCCCCTGACTCTTCCTCGTTCGTCACGTTCTCCTTGCCTGATCGACAAGTTCGGGTGTTCTCGTTCCTCTCGGGCAAACTATCGCGGAAATACGACGAGTCCCTAGAAGCTATCCAAGAAATGCAACAAGCGGGAACAGCAATTTATCGTGTAGAAGACATGGAGTTTGGACGTAGGCTCGCAGTTGAGAGGGAATTAGAGTTGCCTGGGCCCGATGGCCATGTTCCAGGGCGCTGGAATAATGCAGTATGGGATGAGAGCGGTGCATTTGTCATATATCCTTCGTTATTGGGTATCAAAGGTGTGATTTCCTTCAGATTTTCCCGAGCATAAGATGGTATTGATGATGCCACTTTATTCAGTCGTCAATATTGTAACGAATCGGGTGGTCAAGCTTCTAGGGCGCGACGAAGCGGTGAGGTTTTTGAATGTTTCCCTATACCAAGGTGCACCCGCCAAAAAAACTATCACCACAATGGTATGATATACTTTGTTGAACATTACATATGATGGGGACTGAATATTCATATGTCAACCTAGGCTATGGCTGCATCTGCGAATCCAATTCTTGCCGATAAGGGTCAAAGAGATCCAACGCTTTTCTGTACAGGATATAAGAAGCCTCGATTCTATCTTTTCACCCGCTCAGAACCAGAGTAAGCGCTAATCTTTTATGCCCCATGTATTACACTAAAATATCTTTTTAAGGGATAATAAATCTGGCGAACGTGATGTATTCAACGAACGACCTACCAGAGAGGAGCAAAATGTCGCCGCTGCTACAGTCTCGCAACGAGCAGGCCCCTCTCCGCTTGCCAATTCTGCGACGATTCACACCACTCTTGGGGACATCCATATGCGCTTATTTCCTCAACAAGCTCCCAAAGCTGTGGAGAATTTTGTGGGACACTCGCGAAGCGGTTACTTCGAAGGCGTCATCTTCCATCGTGTTATTCCCAAATTTATGATCCAGACGGGCGATCCTTTGGGCGATGGTACGGGAGGAACCTCGATATGGGGAAAGGAGTTCGAGGATGAATTTTCAGATGATCTCAAGCACGATCGGTGCGCAATTTTCTGTTATTTATGTTCACAGTGCCAGTGCGTTGACGTTGCCTTTGATCTACAGACCCTACACCGTGAGCATGGCCAATGCTGGACCCGGTACCAATGGCTCGCAATTTTTCATCACAACCAATGCTACCCCATGGCTGGATAAAAAACACACGATCTTCGGTCGCGTCCTATCCGGTTTGGAGGTTGTGCATACAATCGAAAACGTGAAGACGAATAAACTTGATAAACCATACGAGGATATCAAGATAATCAATGTCGATGTAGAATGATTGTACTCCGGCTATCCAATATTTTTTTCTGTTTCCATGCGCAAATCCCTTTCCAGCTGCTGTTGCAAAAACCTAGAAAGTAATATGATCAAGAGTCCGCGTACTGTGCGTGACGTTGACAGCCAGGTTGGATCTCCAATTCGTCGCAGCCGGATGGTGAATGTGTCCTTCAACTGCGATATCAGTTTTCTGGTTGCATGTGTCTGGATTGCTCTCTCCCATTTGCGCTGGGCATGAGAACTTCATGATGGTGTGGGTATTGTCCTTGGGTCCGATTCTGTTCCTTCATCCCCAGCACCGAACATAAGCTGCACTCGTACAAGTCTAGCAGGACCTAGATAGCAATTTCGGGGAGATGAAGAAGGGACATATGCTATTGGGTAGTCCAGCAGCACTGCGGCAAGGGGAACAGCGGTTTCTATGTTGGTATCAACTGGGAGAGAAAAAGACAGTGGTAAAGACTCGGAGTTTGACATCAGTGGCAGAAGGCGATCTATGATCTGGAGAAGATTGTTGGGTGTCTTTTCCAACTATGATAAAGATACGTTACCCTGCGCTCCCCAGACCCTGAGAATCTAGATTACCCCTACTCACCACTTCAATTTGCGGTTCAAGGCGAAGGAAAACGGCCGAAGAACCAGATATAATATTCTGGGACTTGATTTGAATTGGGAGCAATGATTGTATCCTTTCAGGTAGCAGCTTAGCATTGACGAAAAATGACTGCTCTGACGACGGTTCGAAGACGTGCAAAACAGAGGCGAATAAGTCTTTTGTATTTGGTTCTGTTGAAGGATATTTAAAATTAGGATGTAAATGCCTTGGGACAATATCCTGATATAGCTTACTGCACGAAGTGTGGAAATTAGGTTCGAGAATGTCGCGACAGGATATTTTGGTGCAACCAAATCCACGAGGTACCCAGTCCTATAAGAAAGAAAGCAAGTTGAAATTAAGATTCCCCAACAATCAGCATTGCCTCTCACCTATGGAAGGACGTCATTAGATATGTGCTAGTTGATTAATCCTTTACATACCGAAGACCATGGGCCACCAAAGCAAGATCAGTAGAAAAGACTTTTTGATTATGTTTGGAGAGGGCTTTCCTCAAGTGAAGCAACTTCTTCACCTCATTCTGAATGCTAAGCACTGTCAGTTGCAGTGGACTGGTTTGGAAATCATTGTGCGACATGTATCGATAAATCGTATCCAATTGAAGGTGATGATAGTCTTGACCAGAATATCATGGGAAGAACACGCTACTGTTTTCAAATTCCGCATTTCTTATAAGCGACACCACCTTCTGCTCTCGACTCATCATCAACCCATCGAAGTCTGCCTACGAGAAACTATTTCTACTCCAATTCCGCCCGATTGAAATTATCGCCTCTGAGCTGCCGCACTGTTATACAAAGCTGGGCCTTCCAGGATTTCCAAAGTCAACACATGGTATCACCGACGGGCACTCGGGAAATAGAAAAACACCTCGACTTTGACTTTCAAGTTGGTCCTTTTCCTGGTCTGTATGATGGTCCTCCAGCTGGTAAAGATACCCGGAAATTTGAGATAGATCTATTGGATTGGCTCTCTAGCCCGCCTAACTGCTTTGGAGCGCGTGGTACTGCAGTTCTTGGCTCTATGGCTCGTGGCGACGCCGTGTATCGGAATTTTGTGTGTGCCTCCTTCCCTACCAGTGATACTGCGTCGCAGAACGAAGGCGACTCAGTTGAATATCTACCTGAGCACGATCAATCGAAGGAGCATACAAGACTGCTGTCAAACCATTTACCACAAGGAGTGGCATGTGCTAGTGGTGACATTGGACGTTGTGGCTCGACATATGGGTATCATACTCCAAGGATTACGGTTTCGAAAATGCTACTCCCACTAACACCCTGGGCGGTGCCGACTTCGTCAAAGCCTGGCTGGAAGTCGTAAAATGTACGCACATTCTTCCCAATTTTTTATCCTACATATTGATGAGAATACTGCCCTGCTTACAGTCCACGCATACAGTTGGAATAACGGACTTGAGTACGGCGATGCCTGCCTTCGGAACATGATGTACGATGACAGTTTGGAATGTGGCGTTCTGACCGACCACGACACCTCCATATCCCTACAGGATGCGCGCGTGCTCAGAACAGACAGGGCAGGAGCGATGCCATTCATGGCCTTAGAACTATTGACCGGTAAATACTGGCGAGGCAAAGTTGCGCGGCACTATCGACACGAGTTGGAGGCCTTTATATGGATCCTGGCGTTTGTTTTCCTGGCGTACCAGGACAAGGAATCTCAACGCGGCACACTTGTCGAAAAGTGGATGACGTCCGATTACATAACTGTCGCTTACAGAAAAACGAGTTTCGTGCCTTCGAAATGCTGCCTGACCATGGGAAACGATGTCAAGATGATTTTATTCAGCACTGGCCGTTGCCTAGACAGCTATTGAAATGGTTGAGCAGACTCGCGATGTATATAGATGACGCCACTATCAGCCTCCTGGCAAGCTATAACGGCGTAGATGGGTTGTGGCCACGCTTCGTTGCGGAGTTGGATAAATTCGCTGCACTGGACTCGTCTTCGTTTATGGATTACTTGCCAGAACTGATTGCTGATCTCGAGCTTCGTAATACCCTAAATCTAGTTTGATGATAGCGTGTTGGTTCTATAGGTTATGTTTCGTGGATAATTTGACAGGATAAGTTTTAAACAATGCAATTTCCATGCCATCAGGTTGCTGGCTCTGATCTTGGAGTTCCAGCTCTTATTTTATTTATTAAATGCAGGCACTTGTGATATAATACCTATTAGCCATTTCCACTCAAGCGGTGTAATTTCAACGGCATTGATTTCCTGCTGCCTATGTTGAACGTTGAACGTTGACTTTGATGACTCGACTCGGATGTTTTCAAGTGCCGCCGCATCTCTTATAAGTGACACCACTCTCCTCGAGCTCCCTATTGCAGTTATTATACCTTCTGAGCTACCGCACTGTCATACAAAGCTGATAATCGAAATCACTTGAACACATGGAATCCTCGCCAACTTCGTGCACCCGGAAAATACTAGCGAGTCCGACACCCCTCAACATCCAAGTTCATTCTCTCTCTGATCTGTATGATGGACCTCCAGCTGTTAAACATACCCAGAAAACTGAGATTGATCACCTTGACTGGCTCTCGCACCCACGTAACTGCTTTGGAGGACGTGGTACTGTAGTCCTGGGCTCTTTGGCCCCTGCTGGTGACATTGCGTGCCAGAATGAGGGCGACACAGCCGCATGTCCGCTTGAGCATGACCAGTCAATGAATGTTCAAAGCTGCTGTGGGGGTTGCCACCACAGGAGCGCTTGTACTAGCGGAGACATTGCATGTTGTGGCTCGACATATCAACGGCGCAGTCCAAGGATTACAGTTCGAGAATGTTCCCACTAACGACCCTGGCCGGTGCCGACTTCGTCAAAGCCTGGCTTGAAGTCGTAAAATGTACGCACATTCTGCCAATTTTTATCTGCTATTGATGAGAAACTGCCCTCTTACAGTCCATGCATACAGTTGGAATAATGGACTTGAGTACGGCGATCCTGCCTTCGGAACATGATGTACGATGACAGTCTGGAATGCGGTGTTCTGACCGACCACGACACCTCCATATCCCTACAGGATGCGCGCGTGCTCAGAAAGACAGGGCAGAGCGATGCCATTCATGGCCTCAGAACTATTGGCCGGTAAATACTGGCGAGGCAAAGTTGCGCGGCACTATCGACACGAGTTGGAGGCCTTCATATGGATCCTGGCGTTTGTTTTCCTGGCGTACCAAACAAGGATTCAACGCGGAACACTTGTCGAAAAGTGGATGACGTCCGATTACCATAACTGTCGCATACAGAAAAGGAGTTTCGCCTTCGAAATGCTGCTGACCATGAGGAACGATGTCAAGCTGATTTATCCAGCACTGGCCGTTGCCTGACATTTATTGGGATGGTTGAACGACCTCGCGAGGGAAGTATATCGCGCAAAAGCAACCTCCAGCAGATTACAACAGTGTAGACGGGCTATGGCCTCGCTTCACTGCGGAGTTGGATAACCTCCCTACACTGGACTCGTCATCGTTTATGGATTACTTGCCAGGCCTGATTGCTGAACTCGAGCTTCACGGTATATTGAATTAGTTTGATGATATATAGCGGGTTTCTTCTGTAGAGTTATATTTCACCAATGGTTGGATAATGTCAGTTGTCATTGCTGTTTCGTATACTTAACTTGAAGTTTGTCCCAGTACGCCCATCCAATTGGTTGGCGCTGAGCCTAGATTTCGGCGCTAATGCTAGGAAAGATGAATATTCATTTTACCCAAGCGGACAACTTCAACGCCACCGAGTTCCAGTATACTCGGTCACTGAAGTACCATAAGTGGAGCGAGAAAAGAATTCATTGCGCGCCCACTGCATGTGGATGGAATCTGAAATACTGAGAATTGAACAGACACATGGAATTCAGGACTTAGATATATAGATACTAAAGAGATATACTACACTGCAGATGTTAACGATAAACAAATATAAAAAGAGCAAAGCATAAGCAGACAACACGCGAATATCAGAGGATTTCGCCTATCCTCGTTTTAATCTTCCAATCCATCCTGAATAGTAATCCGAAAACGAAAACGAACAGCCAACCAAAATAGAGGCGCATCCGGGCATACCCTACTTGCGATACCGCTCCGTCGTATCGTACCCGATCTCGCGATCCACGGTCACCTTCACCCCGCGCTCGCCCTCGCTCACGTCCTCCTCCTCCTCGTCCTCATCCCTCGCAATCGGCGCGACCTTCACCTCCGCATCGCCCCCGCGCGCACCACGCCGCCGCCCTTCACGTCCGCCATCGCGTCCTCGCCCGCCCAGCCCGCCTCGGGCTTCCCGCGCATCTCGCTGAGCGTGAACGTGCCGTGGCTCACGGACACCACCGGGCCTGGCCGCCGTGGCCCGCGCCCGCGTGCGCGTGGCGCAGGCCGGTGGTGCCGGCGCCGGCGCCGGTGGACAGCACGTGCGTGGTGTGCGAGGAGGACTGGCCGGCGGAGGAGGCGGAGAGCGCGAAGGAGCCACCGTGCGCGAGCGTGCCGCGCACGGAGAGGATGATGCGCAGCGTCATGGAGGTGGTGAGCACCGCGGCCATGGAGGTGACGATGGTCTTGATCGGGTCGGAGGGGTCGGTCGGCCGCGCGATGAAGAAGAAGAGCATGTTGATGGTGTTGACGAGCCAGATGGCCTGTAACGGGTGGGCGGTTAGTTAGTGGCATGCGGGAGGAGGAGGGGGTGGTGGCGCTTACGCCGTAGAGGTTGAGACCGTCGCGCAGCATCAGCTTCCATTTGCTGATGGGCCGGGCTTGGAGGGAATCAATGGAGCGGTATAGTGCGAGCGCGAACTGGGGAATTGGGAAATTAGTTTTGATATATCACATCAGGAAAAGATGAGGATGTTTCAAGGGAAACCCAGAGTGAGATAGAACGAAGACAAGATAGGAAGCAGCTGAGATAGGAACAAGAGTAGGAAGGAGATGCTATGCATGCCACACCGCGTGGTCTATCAATAGACGCCGATGATCATGATCATGATCGGAGGGAAGGAAAGCAAGATAGCACGGATGCTCCCGCTGTGGTGAATATACCGATGGCGGAGGAGCGATAGCAGCGGGATTGAGGAAAGCAAAGTGATGCAGATGGTACTCACGGAGACAGTGTAGAGCAAAGTGGGCGCAACCCAGTAGATGCCAACCCAATTGTGTTTGGGGCCGGCGATGCAGCCCTGACCTGGAAGCAGGGGCACGGCTGGAAAAGAAGCGAATATCATAGTTAATAAATGTACGCCAAGAACGCGAATTAGGCTTAGGCGGTATCCGGGGAAACGGGGAGTGAGAGGGAGGGGGACAGAGAACGTACATCGGTAGAAACCCGAGGCGACGCCTGTCATGACAATCTGGAGGGCGTAGAGGGCACTCATGAGGATGAGGATAGGGCGCTTGGCATCATAGATGGCATGTATGCGAATAACATGGACGGCTGCAATAAATTAGTGTTGTTGTCAGCGGGCGCTGGAGGCCGCGAATAAAAAGGACGGACCCGAGGTCGCAGCGAGAAGAACGGCGGTGGCGATGGGCTCAAAGAGATAGAAGCGCTGACATTGCTGCGGGTGGGGTCAGGGCGAGTGCGGGTGTGTGAGAAGACGGCGTACCTCTGGTGACCACTTGGTGTCGAAGAAGGCAACGGCTGTGACGGGCGCGTTACGGTGAGTCGCGATCGGGGTGGGCGTCGATCAGAAACAAACAATAAGCTCACCGACGATGATGAACTCGACAGGCATCCAGAAGCGCAGGAAGTGGAAGATGAACTTGAGGGCGGGCCAGCCGGGCATCTTGAATAGGCGCCATGTGCGCGGGGAGAGGACGAGGGTGTCCCAGGCGGCGACGGTGAGGGTGCAGACGAGGAAGTACTTGTGCGCGGAGAGGTGCGGGGGCAGGTTGAGCTCGTTGGGCAGCGTGAGGGTGGGGGCGGCCATCGTTGGGGCCATATCCTATGGGAGCCCTGGTTATATACCGCTATAGCAGCCGCACATCAATGCCATCATGTTCCCATCACCCACCCTTTCCTCCGCCCATCATGGCCTCCTCCTCCTCCACTGCCCCCGTCTCCCCCGTCCCCACCGCACCGTCTCCGCCCCAGTCCCACGGCTCCCCGTCCAGCAATCTCTACCTGTGCGTCCCCTGCCCCATCCGTTTGTCGCACTGACCCCGCCCAGCGTCACGTTCCTCGCCACCCTCTTCCTCCTCCTCTTCGTCTCCTGCGCCATCGTCCTGCGCTCCTATGTCCTGCGCCAACGCTACAACCGCCGCATCAACGAGGCCATGGCCGCAGGCCTCTTCCTCGCACCACGCGCACAGGGCTCCAGGCGCAAGCGCTTCGGTGTTCGCCCCAGGCTCATCGACACATGGATCGCTACAGGGGGTCCAAAGTGGGATCGTATCACAGTGCGTGCACCCCATCTCCCATCCTTCATCTATCCATCCAAAACTTTACCCTACCACGCCTCGTTCCATTTCTATTTATGTTTTCTTTCGCGCCATGCCAACTAAACACACCCCCTCCTGCAGCCGCTCTCCGCCCAGCCTATCATGGTCAAGCGCCGCCTGCGCGACGGCCACGTCCCCCGCCTCCCTCTGCCACCCGGCGCCTCCTTTGATCCCTCCTCTCCCGACCCAGCTGCCCTCTTCGATAGCGCCGCACTCGCGCCACAGGTTAACGGCAGCGCCCCTACGACACCGACGCCCCTGAGGGCCCGCATGGCCGGCCTATTCACGCGCAGGCACCACCGCATACCTTCGGGCGACGACGATGAGCAAGAAGGCGACGGTATCCCACTCGTCGCCGCCCCACCCCCGCCTGCTGCGACTGCTGACGCATCCTCCCCGCCTGCTGGACCAGGCGCAGGCGGCATCAGCGCACCAGCCACCCCTGCAGGGTACAAAATTCGCGTGGAGATGCTGCAAGTGGCCGTGCTCATAGCCATGCCCTCGCAGAATCGCTTCCAGCGCAAGAATGCGCGCCTGGATCGACACGGACACGGTATCGAGGAAGAGGTCTTGTCTTCCTCCGACGAGGGTGATGATGATGACGATGAGACGCCGCCGTTGCCTGAGCTCGTGATGGGCGTTACGCGCGTTAGGTATCCCGCGGCGGCCGCCAAGGGCTCGTCGAAGAGTCAAATACGCCGGTAGGGACGCGGAGGCGTTGGCGCAGAAGGACGTCGGGGACGACGACGACGAGTTGGAGGACGAAGCCATTGTTTTGGGCGTCGAGGATTCTGAGCCGATAACGGGGGCGCGTGCCCCTGCGCTTGTCTGATTTTGGGTGCTGTCGTAATTGTATCGTGTCCTGCACGCACCACATCACTTTTGCGTTTTCATTTTTGACGAATGAACAAACGACGCACATCGTGTCTATCCGCCCCCCGTGCCCGCTGGGCGGCTGCGTCGACGACGGGGGCGCTATCTTTTCGCACCATGGCACACCATCCATGTCATGTCATATCATATTGACCATCAACGCTCTACCCCATCCGTCTATGCTCTAATCAACCCCGCGACGCTCTATCCACCCCATCAATGCTCTGCCTGCTCCTTCCTCGCACATCTGTCTACTTTGCCTTGCCTGTCGGACGGACCCTGCACCGAACAGTATGGAACTGCCGACCCTTCCCAGCTCAAAACTGAAAACGACGCGCCGCTCACTTCCTTTTGCCCACTGCATCTGCGCATCCGCTATCAAGTATACGCCATTCATCACCCACTGCCTGCTGCTCACTGCCGTACCAGATCACATCGCCTCGCCCCCCATATACCAAAATAGCTGATACACCACAGCTAAGAATATCTGATACCCGCGTTCCTCAAGTATCTTGTAAAATAAGAGGGACGCCTCGCACCCACCCAATGGCACCCACGCCTACCCACGCACATCTTGCATCGCATTCTTCCCCACCCACCGTCCGCGCAACATGTTACACGCTGCATGTCTGTACGAAACCGCATAACTGCCGTTGCCGTTCGTGGTGGCGGTACGACACATAGACTTATACTTTGGTGGGCTCGCTATCTGCATCTGTCCATCAGAGCTTGGGACGGATACATAGTGTATGCTTTGCATCATGATCACCGCCCGCACACCCTTCCATCTCCATCGGCGTCACCTTTGGCCTTGCTTTAATCTATCCATCTACCCATCTGTCGATCCGCGGCGCTTCTCTGATCTTCCACTTAATCCCCAAAAGGAAGCGTTGGAAGATCAGGACCCAGGCAGACCCAGCTGTGCTTGGGTTTTGTTGGGAACTGGTGTGCTGCGATGCGATGCGCTTCCCCCCCACGGAAAGGGTGGGTGGCCCCATCTGCATGGCCGCATTTGCAACCTCGATTGTGGAAAACGGTTCTTCTCGTGCCCTGTCTTGCTCCCGTCCTTGCTTGTACTTTTTTTTTTTTCAGTTTGCGGAACATGTATTGCGTGTATACATGATTGTAGATGTACCTTCAAGACAATTGTGGACGTCGTTTTTTTTTGGGAGTCGGAGTGGGAGAATCGGATGGACCACCATGCATATGTTGTATGTACCTCAGGGACTTTCGAAATCTTGGATTTCTTGAATGGAGATGTGATGGAAACCATAGCTATATATCATTGCATTCATGCATGTAGTTTGGGTGCTAGTCGCTAATAATGAATACTTAGTTGGATCAGCTGATGGTGTACTTGCATTTGTGTCTCCAGCAGTAGCATGTCCTCCAAGACAGTGTGGTGAGCAAGTGAGCCACTCCAATGAGATTCAGTTTCGATTTCCTTGGGCCATTCATCAGCTGGTCTTAGGTGTTCATGCGAACCTGGCAATCTTGGGAACCGACGCGTTTTGGCTGGTTCCAATGCGCGTCGACGCATATCCTCATGCGCGTCGCGCACGTGTCGTCTTGGCGGACCGGCCTAGCATTGAACGCTAATTGTTAACCGCCTTGCCTTATCGCAGGTTGCTCACTTCAAGTTCCCTCCTCCAATGCCACCAATGACTTCTGCAGGCGCCTCAAACACCCTTCCCATCATCGACATCGCGCCCTTTCTCAACGCAGATCCAGCCGATGCGGATAAGCGCGCGGCGGCGGCGGCGGCTCTGCACGCCGCCTGCATCGAATTCGGCTTCTTCTACCTGAACATCGACGCGTACGTCGACCGATCGGAGCCAGAGGAGCTCGCGCGGCTCGGGAAGCGTTCTTCGCGCTCCCCCAGAGCGAGAAGGATAAGCTGTCGCTGAAGAACCAGGATTTCGCGCGAGGTGTGTCTCCATCGCAGGCCGGAAGTGTGCGCAGATGATTAAGGGCAGGATGCATAGGGTATGCCAGATTAAACGAGAACGTGACGAATGGGAAGGCCGATGCACACGAGGGACTGGATTTCTATAAGCCCGTGGATAATCCTGATAAGACGAAGCCTGTGTGGGGCGAAAATCAGTGGCCGAGCGTTGCGGGCTTCAGAGATAAATACGAGGTATGGGTAGAGAAGATGAAGGCGCTGGGTCTCATACTGATGGAAGCGTGAGTGACTCGTTCTGTACCCCGTGGTCGGCAAGTTGAACTCTTGTTCATCATACAGAATGTCGATAGGTTTGGGCATGACCCGGGAAGAATGGTTGGAACTCCGTAGCCAGGTGGACGACAGCTTCTGGGTAATGCGTGTTATAGGTTTGGCGGTATTCTCCAGCTACATTATTTAACTCTGATGTGTTGATCTATCTCAGGTTACCCTCCTCTTCCAAAGGGACATGACGGCATCTCTTGTGGTGCTCATAAGTAAGTAAACCAATTGATTGCGCCTGGAAGCACGGCCTTACGAACTTATGCAGAGATTATGGCTGTCTGACGTACGATATATGAGTTTCTGCTGGAATCTCTTAATTCTTACAAACATTCTTCAGATTCTTGTATGCGGATCCAACTCCCTCCGCTCTGCAGGTATTCCTACGCCGGCCTGGAGCGATTGAAGCAGACAAATCAGGGCTACCTTCGGAACAAGGAACAGAGGAGGGTGTATGGATCAATGCTGATCCTATTCCAGGCTGTGTTGTCTGCAACATTGGCGAAAGTAAGCCTTGATCTACGTTCCAAGTGTTTGTAACTCAGGTGCTGAGCGCTGAGCGCTTAATTAGTGTGGGAAATTTGGACTGATGGCCTATACCAGTCAACCCTCCATCGCGTGGTTCATCGAGGGTCTAATTATCGGTAAGACGACAACACCCATTGAATTCAAATCAGTGACTGAAGACGTACATGTGTTGAATACGGCAGTGTATCGTAAGTATCAGAACATATTATTTTGTGCAATACTAATTCATTTCGCCCACTCCAGCGTTCCATTTTTCTTTGAGCCAAATTTTGATGCTCTAGTAACACCTTTAGCGGCAATCGCTAGGGCGAAATCTAAGGAAGGGCAAGACCCAAATCCGACTCGAAAGCCAATTGTATATGGAGACTTCCTCGTGAACAAAGTTGGGAATAACTTCGCTGTTGAAGGCAAAGGTAGATATGATTCATAGATTCTATACTTACTACGTATATAGGCTGTCTTCGGGGACAAAATTGATTATTGGATAAATTTCAGACTCGTAGTGACTTCTCAAGAACAAAAAGCATCCTTCGAGCCGGGATCGAACCAGCGACCTTGAGATAGTCATTTCCCCATTACAGTCTCACGCTCTTCCAATTGAGCTATCGAAGGCTTGGATTGCCGTGGCGCCACCGGCATAGCAGTGGCATGCCTTAGTTTCTAGCCCCTTTTTGTGTTTTCCTTGCATTGCCTTGCATAGTAGGTTCATCTGTGATCTTGGGGAGATATTAAAGTCCTAGTTCGTGCTAAAGCGGGCAGTGTCCACCGGTATGCCACAAGATTGGAAGCATATCAATTCAGACTTGATGTAAGGAAATTTGAAATACTCAGCATATGGGATTTGATATACACCTTGGAACCGGTCAGAATTGGTGTTGATCGTTGAACGTTGAGACTTGAAGCATGAAGCTTGATCAAAAAAGAGAGAAGTTCAATGAACTAACCCCTAATTAAAGGATACCGCGGCCCGGGGTCTTTGCTAAAGATCACGTGGAATATTTTTCTTGAATCGCGAACGGAAGCGCTCACTGTCTTCAGTCCTGGGTCCTCAACAGTCTTTCCATCCTTCTAGTGGTCGATATCCACTGCATTATACCCCGTGTTCTGACCACAATTTACTAGCGACCATGTCCGACTATGTTATGACAATTGACTCCGACACAGAGGATGTACCAATCCCTTCCACCTCAAAACCTTCGAAGAAACAAGAACTGGCAGATGACACAAAGCTTGATCCAGACTTCGTATTCGACCTTGCTGGAGACCCATATATAGATCTCACGAACCAAAATCTTGGAGTAAACGATCTCGTCAAAACAGGCAGCAAGCCAGTATGTCGCAACTTCAAGAATCACCTAATTTGTCAGGTCAACTAAATCATATATAGGCACCTATAAATGTGGATGAGATTATCGCACGTCGAAGATTGAGTTCAAAACGTAAACGCGCAGTAGAAGAGAGCGAAAGTGAAGACGAAGACGACGAAGAGGAGGACGAGGACGATGAAGGTGAAGATGAAGGTGATGAGCTTGAATCAGATATGGGAGCACAAAGCCTATCAGACGACGAAGAGGATCCTTTGGCAACATCTGACGAGGAAGAAGACGAAGAAGCTGAAGACGACGTCGAAGAGGACTCTTCAGAGGAGAGTGGCTCTGAAGATGAAACCCAAGCAGAAAAGGATCGAAAGGCCGCGTTTTTCGACTCCGAGGCAGGACCAGCAGAATCCCATGACTCTTTCCTAACCATGAATCTATCACGACCTTTGTTAAAGGCACTGACGACTCTCGGCTTCTCTAAACCTACGCCTATTCAAGCCGCCACTATTCCTGTCGCTCTCTTGGGAAAGGATGTCGTTGGTAACGCCGTCACTGGTTCGGGAAAAACGGCCGCCTTCATGATCCCAATGCTCGAGCGTCTTCTGTATAGAGACAAAGGAAAGAGGTCCGCTGCAACGCGCTGTGTGGTTCTGGTGCCGACGAGAGAATTGGGTGTACAGTGTTATGAAGTTGGCGTCAAGCTGGCTACCCATACAGACATCCAGCTTGCCCTTCTTGTCGGTGCGTTTAAAAGTTAAGGTCATAACAATTCCCTTACTCAACATGTATGTATATTCAGGTGGTTTGTCCCTGAAGTCGCAAGAAGCCACCCTACGGACACGCCCTGACATTGTAATTGCGACGCCTGGTCGTTTGATTGATCACATCCGAAACTCCCCTTCGTTCAACCTAGATGCGGTTGATGTTTTGGTGCTCGACGAAGCTGATAGAATGTTGTCAGACGGTTTCGCGGACGAACTTGCAGAAATTATCAGGTCAACACCGACTTCCCGTCAGACCATGCTCTTCTCGGCAACCATGACAGACTCTGTGGATGAACTGGTTAAAATGTCGCTCAATAAACCTGTTCGACTCTTTGTGGATCCCAAAAAAACGACGGCGAGAGGCCTTATCCAAGAATTCGTCCGCGTAAAGGCAGGAAAGGAAAACGAGAGATCTGCCCTACTCACTGCTCTCTGTAAACGTACTTTCAAGACAAAAGTTATTGTCTTCCTAAGAAGCAAAAAGCTCGCGCATCAGATGCGTATTGTCTTTGGTCTGGCGGGAATGAAATGCGAGGAGCTGCACGGTGATTTGACTCAAGAACAAGTTAGCTTCTCTTTTCTCTCCAACCATGTTTTAATAATGTTGATCTATTCTTTCTAGCGTCTGAATGCTCTTCACGCTTTCCGAGAGGGCAAGGTGGATTATTTAATGGCTACTGATTTGGCTTCGCGTGGTTTGGATATCAAAGGCGTCGAGACGGTCATTAATTACGACATGCCCACGCAACTTGCTCAATATCTTCATCGTGTTGGTCGTACAGCTCGTGCGGGTCAGAAGGGACGGTAAGTACACTTTCTCAACAAACTCGAGTTGTCATTGACAACCGAATTCCAGTTCTGTAACATTGGTTGGCGAGGCCGATCGAAAAATGCTTAAGGCTGCCATTAAACACAGCACTGGCGAGGATCAAGTCCGCCACCGCATCGTTCCCGCAGAGATCATACAAACATGGGTGGAGAAGTTGGCAGCGCTCAAAGACGACATATCTGCTATCCTTGCCGAGGAGAAGGAAGAAAAACACGTAGGGCCATTTTCCTAATCCAGCTATCGCTCAAATGGCTTAAAACATCCCATAGATGCGCAAAGCGGAGATGGAACTGAAAAAAGGTCAAAATATGATTGAGCATGAGGCTGAAATTTACTCGAGACCTGCACGAACTTGGTTCCAAAACACAAAAGACAAGCAGAAAGCGGAAGGTTCGTTCAGGTTTAAAGGACCCTAGGTTAAACAAAACTGCTGACATTCCTCAAAACTACTAGAGCTGAGCAAAGAGCAGTATATAAATGGAGGAAAGTCGAAGCCAAAATCGGTTGCCGTAGACGACACCAAGGTAATTATTTTATTGATGTCCTGGAATTTTCAATAGTTAAATATTCTTTTGCAGCCCAAGCGAGATAAAATGTCTGGTTTATCACGCAAAGCCAAACGACGAAAGATGATGATGGAAGAAGACAAGGAATTCAATGACGGAAAGGCGATCAATGCTTCAATACGCTCCGTCAAGAAGGCTATTCGTCCGGGAAAGATTGGAGAACCTGAAAAGAAACAGACAGGCCCTGCAAAGAAGAAGCGTAAAACAACGGCCAAGAAGCCCCGCACGGGGAGCAGCGCATTTGACAGCGATTTCGGTTCAAAATCAAAATCACACGAAGGCATTCGAGCTAGAAAAGATGATGCCGTTAAAGGGAGCAAAAAGGGCGGTAAACCAGGGGGTAAAATGGGAGGAAAGCAGGCGGCAAATCGAAAGGCAAGCCTCGTAAAAAGTGATAACTGTCTATAAGTTGTCCGGTCGACCTTGCTTCATGTCTTTTACTTGATAACATACTTGGCTGGAATGCACTATATTTATACGCATCCCGACTCTGTACATCCTAGAAGCTCCATCCATACATCTGCGACGCCGTCCTCTTCGCATCCGACCTGCATGCCATTATCCTTCAGGATGTAATATTCTCTTCCAGGGGTTTGCACCGTTGCCAATCCAGGATGAAGAATTTTGCCATTGCTTAGAGTGAAGTGGACGCTTTCGACATGATGGTGTCTAAAAAACATGTCAGTGGCATTAAACACATTTAAGGGTCTTAAAATACTACGCAGGCAAAAATATGTTGATTCTGTCCGATTTCGTGACTATGGTATCGCGTGTCTTGGGAAGGCCGTTGAACTCTTGTTGCATCTGATTCGATGTCAATCGAGGGCCACTGACGCTGCAATTGAGGGATTAGCATGACATTTCCAATATCAAGAAAAATGTAGCTTTGTCAATGGTACCTATTGCTCACTACGCAGGCCAGGATATAGCGCCGAGCAACTTCCAATTTTTCGGAGCCTGCATCTCCTTCTCGTTCAATTCGCGATAACCATACTTTACTGATACCTCTAGAATATTCCTCGTGATTGGACCATTGAAGGTGTTCCAATAAGCCAAGAGAATCATTGCTAGCGACAGGCGGAGATATTGAATTTCGTCTAGCTGCAATGTAGCTAGACCAATCTGTGCGAAGGCTGTGGGAGCTCGGGAAAGTGCCAGCAGCTTCTTGCTCGCCAATGACCTCACAAGTCGTCTCCAGGACATAAAAGGTATTGATAGAGGAAGATGATTGCACAGTAATTGTCCAAATTTCGTGGGAATGACCTCTTGAGCGTTCAGGACAAGCCCGCATAGACCCTTTGGCGGTTGCAATATGTTGTTTCCATGTCCCAATGAGACGTGAAAGAAAAATCGAGTTAACAAAAATCTTCCAGTCATACACGTCAGCGCTGAACTTATTCAATCAACAGTACCCACCGTACTGCCATGGTGGCTTGTTTCGGGTCGTTTGGACTCCTCCACAGATTTTCAGAGATGCCACAAATACCTTTCATTGCTTGTCCAAGAAAAGATACTTCGTATGCGCTCTTCCTTTGCTTGGCTTCGTTCATCCGATAAGAAAGATAGGGCCAGAAATTAGTGACGTTTGAAGGGTAGGCAGAAAGAACTTTCTGCAATCGTGCACCCGAAAAGGTTCGCAGCAGCCGATGATATGCGGCCAGATAGGCTGTCAAGGAGATCAAGAAAGGAAATCGGCCAACGACAAGGAGATTTCATCTACCTGAATAACGAAATAAACGCGAGACCAACATGCACGCCTCCAAGTCCTGCAATGAGATGCTGCTCAGAAGTAAAGAAAGTCGGGCACATGTTTTCGCTGCGCTACGGAAGGCGGTAAGGAAATAAGTCGCAATTGCGGTATCAAACCTTCAAGACCAAAGTCTAGGTATGTTTGTCGGCTAGGATTTTGGATATATGGAGTGGGTGTTACAACTATTTTTTTTCCAAGCTCCGGAACCGAAACCAAAGGCTTGAAGCGGTTTCGCTTCGAATGTATGCCAGCTAAACTGTAATTTTCTGAAGGTTGTAGAAAGCTAGGATTCGTCAGATTGACTTCAGACCTAGGTATGATTGTCGACGTCGAGGGGATGAAAGGACTACTCTGGGGAACCACGGATACAAGAGGATGGACACAAGATTTCTGTAGTGTTCTAGGCTTTTTTGCAACCCTTTCGGCCCCAGAGTCCCGTTTATCTTGCGGCCTCTTCGAAGATATGGGAGCTGATGTCGCTTTAAGAGGATCGATTGGTTTGTTCAGAAAAAGGGCATCTTTCTCGTGCGCTGGTCCGCCTTGAGATAGAGCAGAAACCTGAGCTTGTTGCGAATCTGCAGCTGACGAGACATTGCCAAGGGCTACTATGTTAATGGTACCAGAGTTGGCGATAGAGGTGTTAGGTGCGGAAAACGGCATTACGGCTTCTTGTGAGTGGAGAGCCTTAGATGAACTTTGACGTTGGACCGAGATCGTCGAGTCTGGCGCCTGAACCATAGAATGTCCATTTTCAAGTACATCAGCAGATGAGGTTTGAGCAGGCGCCGTAGTTGTTAGGCCGGGGCTTAGAGACTGTGGACAGAAGTTCTTTTTTCGCCAGTCCAAGAGTTTCCCGATGACGCCGGCCTTTGGGAGTTTCGTGTATCCAGTGATACATCTTTCTTTGCACATGAGCTTTAGCTGTGGGACGGTAAGCTTCTTGAGTTCATCTTCGCTGCCCAAGGGGGATGCCATGAACGCAGTGCGCAAGAGTCTCGGGATGAAGACTTGATGACGGCAGGAAATACAACGAACACAACGTTACTTTGAATTTAGACTAGAAGAGGTGTAATTGGAAGTTGGAATGATGGTGGCGAGAGAAAAGAGCAGTCATGAGGCATTGTTCGGCGCCTGCGTAGTCTCCTTATTTGGTATCTACTACATGCACGACTGAGTTGGGCCGAGTACTTTGCGAGTACTTAATAATGGATGAACCCTGAACCAGGCTTAATTTTATGTCTACAAGTACAATATTATGATAGAGGTGCCCTGAGAACTAGATACAACGAAGATTTCAATTATGCCTAAGGTCAAGAGATAGACCGATGGTGGGGGATATAAAGGTATCAGAGTATTCCAGGGAATTAGTAACTGTATGCGCGTCTCACCGTTAAAAAAGAACCGTGTGCCATTTCAAAGATGCAACTAGTCGTAAATGGGCAGGGGAAGAAGCCTGCAGAAACGGTAAGCAGCCCAAAAAAGTCAGAGACTTTGAAAAGTGCGAACCTATCGGCATTGAATAAGAAATTATTGGCGGTATCTTCACCTTCTAAGAAGCGAGTAGGGTATAGAACTAAAGAATGAAATATAAATAACAAAGTTTCAGGAAGATTGTATTCTGCGCACCAAGTTGGCCGTTAAGTTCTTCCAACAGCCTCTCCATTTCATCCCTTTCCCATTTTTCGAAAGGTTCAGTCCCTTTCGTCGGACGACGAGGCTTGTTCGGTTCTTCGCTTGGGTTGGCAGAATACGAAGAGTTGTTCAGAGGAGTAGATGAAGCTTCTACGTCATCCTTGCTCGTTTCAGATCCAATGTCAGCAGCGTTAGTATCAGATGGTGGTGACTCGTGGACTCCTTCGTCGCCCGACTCCGATGGTATTCGAGCTATTGGCTCCCCATTTGTGCTACCGCGAGTCTAACAAGCAGGAAGGTTCGGGGTCAATATATATAGCCAATACAGCTAACCAAACTTACGGGTTTGTTTAGACGTTCATGCCAGGCCATGAATTCTTTGTACTGTTTCCAAGTTGTGACAAGATCATCTGGTATGGCGTGGAATACCTTCCGGTATATTTCCGTCTATGTGAGGGGATCCGTAATCAGTACAACATGACCTAGTAAAAATAGAAGGGGATAGAGGGGATCATGACTGACATTATGAACGGCGCTGGCCACCCAAATATTTTTCCAAAAAGTATCCGAAATAGGATCTTCAAAGTCGCCGGGCCAACGCGAGGTTTCTGTGTTGGTACGGTCCAAGCATGCTTCCTGCCATATTTACTTCCTAGATTGTCTCGCAAGGTGTCTCTTTCGCTGGGGGATTTTTGTTCTTCATCGGGTTGTTTTCAAGGATCGACTGGGATGTTCACTGTTAGTGCTTGCCGACTTTGCCATTGTTGGTACCCCAGATAGACCACCTTCGTCAGTACGAGGCTCAAAGTCGAGCCATTAGGAGAGCGGCTTCCATTAGGCGTATCGTTACTTCTCGTTTGATGGCCATCATCAGATGTCTGACCTGGTTGGTCTATACGAACATTCGTATCCTCTGTTTGTCTTTAGGTGGCCGCTGTTCTGCAATAGTTTTCTCCTCGAGAGTCGGAACAACAGCGCTTGCAAACCCTTTTTCTCTCTGACCGTCGGGTTGAAATCTGTGCGTTCTTCTTCGAGAACATGGGTCTCGGCATTCTGGTTCACTGCCTGGTCCGTGACGCCCATCTTGTTCAAAACGCGGCCCGTGGAAGATGATGTCACATCAACGCCAGCAGTTGCAGCTGTAAAGAGTAAGTCGAATAGAATAAATACGATGGCTCAGTTTGCATACCCTGAGTGATGCTGTCTTTCGCATCGGCGGCGAGACCACCGATGGGTGTCTTTTGTTTCGATTTCTTGATATGGGTGATACCGCCCTTCTCACCATGTGTCTGTTCGGCATCGGGATCCCAAGGCTCTTGCTCATGTTCAGCTTGGACTGGATCATGGGACATGAGGTCTTCTTCGTCCAGTGCATCCACGTCAATTCCGAGGTGTTCTCTCATTAACCGCACTCGCAATGTATGTGCAAAGCGTCCAACCTTGAACGGCCTTCCGGCCATCGTGCTACGGTGCAAAACATGAGCAAAATACACATAGAAGCAGAAATAGAACCGGCTCATAGCCTCCTGTCCTTCATTAAAGCTCACCTATCCATCATGTCGGTATCTCGTATCACGGCTGCCAATTCCGAGTCCCTGTCTCCTTTTTGGGATCGTTCGTTTATGTTGGCGCTACCAATAATTGCCAGCCTATCATCTACGATACAAACCTTGGCATGGATATAGACCTACGATTACAAGTTGAGTCATAACCATATATATCAATCAGCATGGTTATGGATAGCTTACTTGTTCGGTGGTTAATACATCGCCCCGCATCTTCGCCCAATTACGAAGAGAGAACACCGAGATGTAATCGTCAGGCTAAAATGATATGGCATTAACATGATGTCCACATCCTCTGAAACCGTACCATTGACTTACGTCAATGCCTTCTTTGCGGAGTCGAGAATAGATGGAATTGGGCCCTCGTGCAATAGTCCGATTCTGGCACTCGAGAATGATACGGATCTTCAGTAAAGTTTAGGGGTTAGCTTCGACACAAGGTCAGAATGGAGTGTAAAGAATTCAAGACATACGGCACTAGCATCACTGTGATCGACAGGGAAGGTGAAGCCGGGAAGGACAGGTATCATTATGCAGCATTTCCAAGGGGTCCCATCCTGGTGCGCCCGTATAATGCGATGGACGATAGCATCACCGATGTTGTTTTCAATCTTAACGTCATTGACAACAGTGCTAGAAAACCACGAGAGATGGTCCGAAAGGAAGGACGAAGTCAACACCTCGGAATCTTATAAAAAGATACGGACTCACGAGGTAATGAAGAACTGGTTCTCGATATAAACAAAGTGTTCGGACATTTGAATCGCTGTTATCCGTATCCACGCGGATTTACCAAACGAACAAGCCGAATTGGAAGAACCAAACGTCAACGACGGATGTAAGAACGGATAATAAAGTTGTTGTGAGAAAAAACCTTGAAAGTAACGAGCGTCGCGGAAGCAGACCTTTCAAATATGCATTCTGAATTGAGTGTTCAATCTTTCCAGGAGTTCCAAGAGACCAGGGTCCTGCAGAACGACATATCTGCAATTCACAGGTGCCCGTCAATCCCATTCGTGACAGTTCCCCTTGCCTGAACTCGGGCGGGGGTAATAAGAAAGGCATGACTCTGGAGTGGTTCTGTTCATTAATGAATCCAAACGAATCAGTTGCCTATCCAGTATTCCGATAGTCCCGGTCGGAGAGGGGTCATGGCAGATACGGACCTTTATTCTCAGCAAATAGTTCCATCTTTAGTCATGGGGGAATCAGATCCAGTAGTGGTTATTATCAGCATTAATTTCACTCTTGAGGAATGCGCAGCATGTGACTGAACTGCGGTTTACAGGCTCACCTCTGTACAAAATGACGGGCCAGGTCTCGCGCAGGTTGCCCAACTATTTGCATCGAAACGTCGTGCCTTTCCAAGCAAATTCGTCAGCATAGATATTCCATCGCTCTCGAGGAAATTTCCAAAGACAAACTCACCAAGGCATTCTTGGCACCTTGGTGCGGTCGTACATATCCTCCTCGTGCTTATTCAAGTTATAAAAGTCAGACAGGCGCGGGTTACTATAGTCTTTGCCTGCGAAAACGCCAAGAACATGATACTGAGCCTTTTGTGCTCGCCGAATAAAGATAGTCGCACGTACCAGGCCATATTTCCGGCCTATCACTGCCAGCCGCATCATCTGTCAGTACGTGTTGAGGGGTATCCCATCTAGACAACCCATATTAACAACAGCCAATGAGCAAAGGTGGCCCATACGTCCAGGACCAAAGGTGATGGCAGGTAAACTATACCCACCTTCCGAAGCAGAGATCCAGGCCGCCCATGAAAGCTATCGTCTGGTCGATGACACACATCTTCTCATGCTAGGAGCACATATGAACCCCAAGGAAGATCAAGAAGGAAATATGAGAAGATAACGAAGAATTTCAGTGAGTCAGATGGACCAACGGCGAAGGACAAAATAAAACGACTCACATGTGCCCAATAAAATGTGCCCGTCTGGAAGTGCGACGGGGACCTCTGTACCATGACATTTGGATGCAGTGCCGTAAGCCTTTGCTTAGCGTAACTGGAGACACACAAAACAAAACAAAAAATTAGCAATACAGTTGAAAGCATGGCATTAGAAACGCAGGCCTGTCCACCGTGCGGCAGTGTGATGCGAAAAGTTTAGATTGACCCGGGAACTTAAAAACATACTTGCTATCCGTCGGCGTCGTCCGATTGGAAACTTCTTGGCTAGCAAGGCAATCTATTAGTATGCGTGAAATTGGTGACGAATAAGGGCGTAGGATTTCTTGATCATGGAGAAAAAACTCATGAGTCAAACCATGAAGAAAGACTCACTAGAGAATAACGTATATCTTTACACCTTCCTTGGCTTTTCTCTCCAGCAGCCTGTCCAGACGGTATCTATCCTTGTCGGGTCGTCTCATGAGGAGTTCTATATTGCGTATCATGGTCAAAATCCAAGATCAGCTAACTCTCCAAAAAAAGCCTCGTAATTCATTCCAAAGGGGTATTTTACGAAAATATATGGGAAAAGAAAACGACGAGATAATTCTGCCAATATCGAATACACGCAATGTGCACATAGAAGCCAAGGAATGGTGCGAATACGATGGAGAATAATGAAGACACTCACCCGGAGAAAGCCACCAATCATGAATATAAATGCTCTCCTTCGCCAGAAGCATCGCGCGAGATAGATTCCAAAAGTAATCGCGCTATGGAACATGCACACGAGGTCAAAAGGGGAGAAGATATTCAAGGTTCAGCACACGGAGAACGCGGAGTTTACATCGCAATAAATAGGTCCTCACGCCATCGACGAGCCACTGAGCCGACACGTTCAGTCTGATAGGGGCAAAGCTATCGAACCGGTTGCTGCCCGTGTAATGTGAGGTTGCCGCTGTTTTCTCAAGCGCCGTAATGAACTGCAGCATTTGGCGCTGAACAAAAATGAGTGGTGAGTAATGAGCAAACCGAACGTAAAGAAGAGCATGAAAACCAACCCACCTCATTTTTTGCAATAAGCTTGAGCCTCATCTGCGAATTGACAATGTAAAATATATGCTTCGACACATCGCCTTCGAGTTTCTTGAAACGTTTCTCCTTGTCGCTCTCCTTGGTCTTCTCTGGGCCATCCTTACCCATGCCCTCCTCGTTCTCGCCAAGCAAGGGATTCGCATTTGTCGATGGATCGAGCATCGGCGTCGCAGGACGCGACTGCACTCTGGATGACGTCGAGATCGTCCCGTCGTCATCCGAGAGCTCTGAACTGATAGAACCGGAGCTTGCAACCCCAGCCCTTGAAGTCGACGATGCGCGACGCCGACCGTCGCTCGCCGATGCATTTCTGCCTTTGGATGGGTCTAGGTGGAAAATCTTGGAGACGCGGCTTCGTATGGATGAAATGATAGACTGGCGCTCTGCGTGGTCCTCGGTGGCAGGAGATAGGTGGATCTGTGGTGTTATGTGTGCATACCCATTCCTGTGTTCGTGACTAGCTCCATTGCCGCTGGGGTGTGTATCATGTTGCCTAGCGACCTCATCCATAGCTCGATGGTGCAGTGTCTGCGGTAGTTCGTCTAATTTCTCGCCCGGATGTAGGAGGCTTCCAAGCCCCTGGCGGTAGTACCGTTTCGGTCGTTCTATCTTGAAATCGGAATCAAGAAGGAATACATCCCATATCGTGAGCTGATTAAATGAAGAGATTTTCTTCAGTGGATGAGAGGCACAGCGATTAAGTGGACCATTATACCTCCCCAGGCTCTTCCATCACAACTAGATAGCTCTCGCGCACAGCACACCATCGTTGGGTCTTCCTCTCTCTCCAGCTTATCGATTTACGGCCGAAGCTGCCGCCGCTGCTGTCCGTGTGGATTCTAAGATAGCCTGCCTTATATTGGGCACCGCCTGATCGCGCCAGTGCAATCGAGAGTGCGCTAATCTCAAGGAAACCGGCCAGACGGTTCGAGGAAGGGTGGAACATCTGTATATATGCGCGATATTAGGGTCAAAAAATGAAGATGAGATAGAAAATAAACGTACGACGGCTCTAATGAGCTCAACCAAGTAATTCTCCAATGCTTCCCTTTGTAGTCTTGCAAAATCTGCTCTATCGACCTTCGAACCATCCCCTTTTTCTCTAACCTCCTTCTTCAAAAACTTGAAATAGGGCAAGCTCGTCTTCGGAAACTCCGGCATCTTGTCAACATTCTGGTTGTATATATTCGAAACTGTATAATGCGTGTGCAGGCTCAAGAAATCCCTGAGTTCTCGATACACAACCCATCTCGCCGCGCCATTTGCATATTCGCATTCTATACGGAACACCCCATGTTTTTCCATAGGATGTAGAGAATCTGTGATGCGAAGGCGTAGACGATGAAAGAGGATGGGAACACGCCGATGGCCCTTTTCGTCACGTTCAATCCAGAGACGGAGCATGAGCGTAGATAGTCCGCCTGTGATCAGCTCGTCTGTGATATTGACTGCCTGTGAAGTGACTTGGGAGGGTCCAGGAAGTATACTCTCTTGTGGATGAGCAATATGAGGTAGCAGTGCCCGTAACTTCGCCCACTTTGCTGTGCCAGCCGTCGCTGTCGCAGACATGGGTATGCCGCCTGGTTCGCCGGCGTCATCGTGAGCATCCTCCTTATTTTTACCTTTTCCTGTGGAGGACTTTGGTTGGGGGGTATGGGGCACAGAAAATGCACGGCGGACACGCGCGCCTGCTTTTTCCGACGGTGCTTCAGATGGAACCACGGTACTGCCTCCGCGTTTAGGGGGACGGCGAAGGAAAAAACTAGCTGCGCCACCGCTTCCCTCTGGCTCAGAGTGTGAACCATTCAGCATTCCATCGTCCTTCTCGTCGTTGTTTTTGTTTTCTTCAACTGGGGAATCCATACCCGATTTCTCGTCCTGTGATTCCTGGAACCACTTCATCGGATTGATGTCCCAGCTGGAATCCCTGTGTTGGCGCCGTTTATTCATCCTTAGCTCCCGCTCTTGTTGGTCGCGATACTCGAGAGCGCCACGGAAGTCTTTCTCGTCAGCAGGGTTGGCAAATGTATATTCATGATCAGCTTCGAGGTCGGTAAGGAGGGAAGTGTCTTCAGGCAGTTGGTCCTCCGTAACATGTTGGAAATAAGCTTGCGTGGGCCTGCTTGACATGAGCGACGGCGATGCAGGCAGGACATAAGAAATAGACCACGAGCGCGGAGGTCCAGTCCTCTGTGGGGGAGTGTTTGGAGGTGACCCGATAGTTGCAAAGTCATGCGCAGAAAGCCAAGTGAGGGATTTAGATGTTTGTTCTTGGCTGAGCGGTTCTGTAATCGCACCGCCTTGTCGAACACAGCTGCTGTCTCCGCTACCACGATAGTCGTGGCCATTAGCTGGATGACTCGATTCGCTAAAATGCAGTTTGTTGCCGTTGGGTTGAGGCGAGTCGTGTGAGCGACGTTGTTGTGTTGGTTCGAGCGAATGTGAATGTTGCTGCTTTGGGGTTGTGGGGGTAACTGTGTGGGTATCTTTTTTGAGGGCGGCCGTAGCGTCGTGAAGAACGTCCGCCAGCGCCATGACCGATAGGGGTAGAAAGGAAGGATGAAATGTGCCTGCTAACTGCCACTTGACTGCTACCGAATAATACTCGTTGAACAAGGTGACGTCACCTGCCAAGAGATCCGGCTCTGCGTCATCATCGAGCGCTCAACAACAGCCATCGACTTTCCACAAGCCTTGCACTCCATTACCCACCATGAGGCCAGGCTAAGTATCGACAGCCCACGAATTCGGCAAGGCTTCATGAGACTCATGAAATGCGTCTAGACGCGGATCGATGCCATCCCATCATACTTACAATTTCTGGACCAGTGCTCTGGAGTTAAATAATGATTACTCAGCTCATCCGGAGGTAGTTATTGACGAATTTTCTTTGGGATACGCTCGCACTAACAGATGAAATTCGTTTCATGAAGACTGTTCACAATTCTGCATGCTAGTAGCTATCCATTTGGTCAAGGCGCTCAATAACAAGCTTAATCATCCCTCGCGAATTACTCTCTTACCCGCACTCTGGCCCGCCTTGCGTCCAAATACGGCACCAGCCGTCAACCCACTTCCACCAGGATAGTTCCCATAGAACAAACCCCCAACCATCTCTCCCGTGCAAAACAGTCCAGGAATCACTCTTCCCGTCGTCCTCGACAACACCCCCGCCCGTCGGCGTCAATCGTGAGCCCGCCAAAAGTAAAGGTAATCCCACATGCGACCTTGACCGCCATCAGCGGCGCTTCTTCGATTGTAAGCGCCCAATTTGTTTTAGGCACTTCCAACTTGACTGCTGCAGATTCTGTCGTTCGGCCGTCTTTCACGGCCAGGTTCCACTCTGGAATATTGGGTTCTTTGGCTGCCTCCCTTACCGCATTGTTGAATCCCTGTATGGTCTCGATAAAGCCTTTCTTATCCTCCAGGCCCCATTCTTCCTTGCTCAACACATCGGCCAGTTCTTCAATGCTCTGCGCCCAAGCTTTCTTCACCACCCCTTCCCCGTACTCTTCCTTCCTCAGCTTCTCTAGTGTCTTCGCATCCCATATCTGAAATGCACATCCCCCGGGCTGCATCAATATCGCCCTCCCAAACTTGGCATACGTATAGTTCCTGAAGTCTTCTCCTTCATCGACGAACCGCTTGCCCCGCGTGTTCACCATGATGCCTAGAGGATATCCGGATTTGGTATACTGATTGGTGAGCTCCCGCTCGCCGCCATCGAATGCAGCGTGTGCGTCCCATGCAGTGCTGTGGCATCCTTCCCAGTCTCCTGTCATACCTGCACCGACGGCGCGTGCCAGCTCAAAGCCGTCACCTGTGTTATACGGTGTTCCTCTGACCTATAAAAAAGCATCGTGGTCAAAAGATGATTTCATGAAGATGACGACTTCAGCGTTGAAGACGCCAAATCGATTTGTGTTCATAAAGCAGCGAGTAAACGTACCCTTGCATTGGCCCACGCCTCGCCCAAGTATTTGATTCGCATGTCCTTGTCCGCTTCGAACCCTCCAGCAGCAAGGACCACCGACGGCGTCCCCACTCTCACATCTCTATCTCCCATTCTTATCACCACCCCGCACACTTCTTGGTCTCCATCACTCTCGCCCGTCATCAGAATCTCCACAGCCCTGGCCTCAAACCAAATCTCCACACCCGCCTCCTCCAAACTCTTACGATGCGCATGAATCAACCCCTTCCCCCCATCCTCCACACTAAGCGCCATTCCACCCCAGAACTTCACCCTGCCGTCCACCTCATACGCCTGTCGATTAAACGACAACACAAACGGCACCTTGACGCGCTTAGCCAACCAGCCCACCGCGTCGCGCGAGCCGTCCACCACAGCGCTCACCAACTTGGGGTCGGCCCGGCCCGCGCCGAGACGCTGGATGTCGGCGGCGAATGCCGCTGCGGGGTAAGGCTCGACGTCGATGGTCGAAAGCTGGACGCGCGAGGGACGCGCCGTTGGGGAGGCGTTATCCAGTAAGGGGAGGAGGTCCGAAAGACCTGAGTGGACTGTCCTGTGTGCACCGGCGGTAAAGTATCCGTTGCCTCCTGCCCAAGCTTCGGGGCATTTGTCGACTATGAGGACTGGATACCAGATAGTCGAGGAGTCAAGGGCTTGCGAAGTTATGCAGATTCAGCAGGTAGTATTTTTTAATGTTGATTGCGGGATGTGGAAATTCCGTTGTGTTGAACAGAGCGGCCGGAATGGGTACGATGCGGATTTCAAGCGGTAAGCCACGTTGACGCACGTTGTGAGGTGATTTCGAAATAGGACAAGTCGAAGGTCGAGGTTATCGTAGAGTTGGAGTTGAAGTTACATGCGCGCGTGAAATGAATATGCATCCGCACATATGTTTCCGACGCACGCAAAAACCACGCGAGCACGGGAAAAGCACAGGGCATGGAGATCAAGGCGTAAGGGTGCAATTGGATGCGGGCATATACAGTGCACGGGGGAAATTCATGTATCACATTCCAAGCCACCAGAGAAAAACGGAGGAAGGTCGGGATCGATTGTTGTTGATACCAACGCCCAAGTCCAATGAATTGAATGATACATCCATGGATTAATGGTGTTAGCAGCCATGTGGCAGCCATGTGCGAATGATCGAAGGAGTTGTTCACAGATTTCCGTAGGCGGCGACAATGCATTTACGGGTCGAAAATTATGTGACATTGACAAGGTCGAAAGAGAGGAAGATGTTGATGCAAATGGTCGTTAGTATAGGACTTGAGAATCGTAAGTACGGAAGCAAAAGAAACAAATCAGAGGTAATCTCTTTTGAAGTCGTTCATGGTGAACGTGCCCAGGTGCCCAACCCAAAAGATGAATATCGTTTGAATCAAACGACGAGTGAGCCACTGCTCAGTTGAAAGCAAACGGCTCGGCCGATCTACCCTCAATGGGTCGATCGAGGGTACATGATTCGATATCATATGGATAGAAAAGGCTGACAACTCACCTCGACCACATCCGGCGTCTATTGCAGAAAGCGCCGCACAACTACCTGCGTGTCCGGACCCTACCACAACGCAATCGAAGTGGAAATTAAATCCGAAAGCCGGATTGAACGTCATGTGTGGGACAACACAGCAAACTTATCTCCTAAGCAGCGTAGAGGGTTGTCGAGGACAGGATAAATGGTGGGTCAATAATGCCCTCCAAAGACAGGAACTTGAGAATTTCGGATAGGTGGGTCCTTGTGTTCTTAGGGGACTTGTATAAGACGATGCAGTCAAGAGGAAGCCAATACTATTCTTTTCACGGTGCCGGTAAGATTAATATTAATGATGCCGATCCCTGCTGATCAATATGATCGCTATCAGGAAAATCAGTGGCATGCCTGCAGTGCTACCACTATGTAGTACCACTATAGACAAACTACAGGTGCAGTGAAACCCAAAAGGACAGACAACGGTTGTGGTAGTTTAAGTCATAAAGGGCTCTACATATTCTCATCCTAGCCGACTCAGGCTATGCAGACGAAATTAACGAAAGTAGGTATGTAATGTAGGACAGTGTAAGGCATATACTATTATTGAAGGGTTGATAAAAACCATAATTAGAATAATGAATTATGCTCCTTATGGTCATCTTAGGTAGATCGTCAAAACAACAGAAAAAGCTATAGGCCACGAGAGAAAGTTCCTGAAAGTCAACTGAAAATTCTTTTACTTATTCCTGTCCTAAATCCGAGTTGCGCGCAGAATGCCGGCGCAACCGCGCACGCGCATGGCTTGAAGCCGTTATACGCCCAGACTCGATCTCAGAATATAGCCAGACGACTCGAACGAGCTACTGATTGCGATGACTCAAAAATGTAGTGTAAGTTAGTAGCGTGCAGTGACCCCAAACGACTCTGACTCCGGTCCTTCCCTGTCCTTCCCCACCGCAAACTCTAGAGCCACTGCATACACACTTGATACACACTTCACATTGCCTTTCTCCAGGTCTGTCCTGAGAAAGAGCGACTTGCCGAAGTTATTCTTGCCCAATGCCATGTGTATCGATGTCTATCACTCTCCCACATGTACATTTCTTAACAACTTTAGTTCTTATCTCCAAATATTTATGGAGTACGCATTGTAGCCGAACGCAACGTCCTGTGGAGTAGGTCGCGTGAAGTACATAAGTATATACGTAGGACAGAAAATTCCATGCTTTATAATTTTCGATTTCTAGAGATGATAGATGTACACTACGTCTGAGTACAATTGAACGTCATGCATTCTTATACCGACCGTAGCATTCAGTCTTCAAGCTTCACCTTGGAGCTCTGATTTACTGAAGGCTGCACCATAGATTATTCCCTCACCTACAGTATAGGAATTTGGGAAGAGGAGCAACTTCGGATGAGCCGCTTCAATATATTTTCTGGAACAAAACATTGGCTTAGGTCGCATGTTTATACTTGACTTCTTGTCCAAATTTTACACGAAATGATTTCTCCAGAGATCGCACAATTATTCTTGCTGAATAGAATTCTTATGTACTCAATTTTGAACTGATTACATATCGCAGAATTACGAATGGCGCACACAGGGATGGTCTCAAAGCAGAGAAACTCAATCAAGTGATTGAATCCGACACTTGAACCTGTGGTCTCCCGAGTATCGGCAGAGAGCTGTAGTCATGGTCGCTCAGCCATCAGCGCATGATCAACGAGCGACGTTCTGAACAAGCTAACCAACTGGAAATAAGCATTCAGAGAAGATTTCTTCACTTCAACTCACTTCATGGGTTACCAGATCTACGCTTGATAACAATTGAGATTCGGAACCATTTTCGATTTCTGGAGGCAGAGAATAGATAATTGCCGGCCAGAGCAGAATCATACATAATGGAGACTTCGATATCTTGTCGATATCTGCGAGTATCTAGGACACTATTCATTGATCCAAAGGATTCGCAACCACTTCAAGTACTGATCTTGGGCTACAAGCCTCAAGGTATACAATGGATAACACAAATTCTCCCAAAATTCTCCCACTGCCACAGATTTGCTTGCCCGATGTCAATCACAAAAATAGAAACAGGGGGAAACCCAAAATGAAGATAATATTCTTCTTTAGGAAATACCGGTTCGGGGCTCGGGATCACTGGCAATGCATGCAGCATAATGCTCAAGTGTGGTCGAAAATATGACACGGAGCCATGAACAAAGGAGAGAAATATTGAGCATTATCGCCGAAAATTCCCCCACCATTCTTTCAACAATCATTAGGTTATAGTCTTCAGACTTAATGTACAACGTTCAATCGATATCTATATAGCCAGATTTACAGGGCATCCGATGAACTGATCTATAAAAATAAGGACATGACTGATTTACAGCTAGTTCACCATATTAAACATTTTGAAAGTCTACCACTCTGCTATATCCGAGTCTTGCTGTAATTCTGTTCGCCTTTCAGTTCTATAATAAACTGCATTGGACAGAGGATCATTCCTGTGTAAAAGATGTCGATAAACCTGTATAGTCATTGAACTCTGGCACAGTTGACGAGGACCCTGAGTATTATATTGTAGAGTCTATTTTGCCGTGTACTCGAATATACAGGTCACGCAGGAGGATTGACAGCTAGGTAAGCGCTTCTGAAGAATATGAGCACGCATACTAGTAGGAGGGATAAACAATTGCAGGAGAAAGTGCGGATGAATCTGGCGGCGCGTCAAGCTTAGTCCTGGGGAACGATGCGGGGTTCGGGGGAGCAGCCCGCCGCCACTTTTTGTCGGTCGATATTTAGCAAATCGAATCTCTGATTCAAGTGTGGGGAAATCGATTGCTGATCTATGCATTTTGACGTCCTGGGACAATAGGCCCGAGAAGGAAGGGTGATTCACTCAATTGAGGCAGATTGGAGGTCTCTGCCTTTTCTGATACTCCCCATGCACTTGATCTCCGTAATCAATCCGATGGACTTCAGCCAGTGGCAGTAAGCTTTCAACTGTTTCGGGAAAACATATCGGGAAGTTCCCGTGTTTTCAGGCGACGAAATCATTGATTAACTTCGACACCCATTCAGCAGTGAGATTGAGCGGAAAAAGAGCGGATGTTGTGCGTAGGGTACACTTTGGCATTTTTGAGTGCCTTGTCTCGGAAGAGAGAATATTGAAAGAGCGGAGTACGGGTTTGAAGCTGTATCCGCTAATTGGTGGCTTGTGAAGTTTGAACGTGCCACTTTCGGCAAGCAGGATGCCACTGGTAGGTTCGAATAAAAGATAATCAGACAAGGAAAGTACTTGATATCTTGAAACCCCTTCTCAATATGCTTGAGCTTGTGGAATATCTTCGCTCGTATTCTCAGCCGCATTGCATGGAAAGAAAATAATTGACAAGTCGACAAAGCCTGAGAAACGAGTGTAACCACGTGTAAGAAACAAGATTTGCCAGTCAGTTCTTCGAAGAAAAACATCGGAAAATTAGCACCGGATAGACATAAATAGGATCTTCTTGGACATCAAAGCCAGTCTTTGAGCTTAAAACATGCACATACCTGCGGCATGTCGTTTCTTTTCTTTCTTTTTTTGTTTTGTTTTTGGAATCGATACATTGTTTCTCCGCGAACCGTGTCATCGTTCTCGAAGAGGAGTCGGCCTGACTGACCAATGAGAGGTAAATCACAACTGAAATCTGAATATCAAGGCATATTCATGCGGCACACGGTTCCTCCTCCGGTACTGCCATCAAATACGAAGAAATTGGCGATGGGAGGCTCTCGGCCACCAAGTGCTTTGAGAATATCTTGAGCCAACATTCCTCCGACTATCGCACATACAGGTGAGAATTCATGGTTTGCAGTTATGGACAGAGATCTATAAAAGGAATGGAATTTAATGATTCGATTTTGGGTAGAAAAAATACATTTCATACTGCAAAAGTTCTCGAGGTTCCAGTGTGAGGACTTGTTTGTTCACGTCTGCTTGTGAGATCAGTGAATTGGCAATGCTTTCGAGTTCGTCGGTTTGGCTGATGTCATTAGGTAGGTTACCATGTAAGGATTGGAATTGCCAGATTGCTTTACGAATTGTTGAGGTGTGAACAATATGGAACCAATCAAAATCAACTCACCTAGAACTGCGAAAAAAAGTGCCGGATTGATTTCTTTCGTCTGTCTCTTTGTTAGGCTGCTCCATCGGTGCTGAATGGCGGAAGCGAGGGGGGTATAGGTTGCAATTGTTTTTACGGTCTTTGGTTGGTCTTTAGGAGCAGAACGGTCGCTATTGAATGTGATCAGCACAAACAAACAGCCTCTAGAGAGAGTGTCTTACGGGGCAAGAAAGCTGTGGCTCATAAGATCACAAAATATGTAGCCCACCAGCCCGTAAGTCCCGCCGCTATAGAACGGTTTCTGATGGGTTCGACATAATTCGTTTATGCGAATCTAATCGTCAAGAATGGATGTATGAGGCTATACCCAACCCGGAGATGAAGAGATAACTCACAAGACCGTCTCGATTCCAATCCGTTACACATACAAGATCTACTGTTTTGATCAAGGCTTCAAGAACTCCTTCGTTCGAAATTGAGCTGTCGGTAATTGTCTCCACGGTCACAAGGGGGTTGAGGCTTTCAATTCTCGATTTGGCAGCATGAAGCCTCTATACAAGAATGGCCGAAAAATTACCATCATATATCCGTTCGGTTTTTGAGCACTAGTGACTTACTTTGAGACCAACATCTTCATCCCTAAAGAAGAATCCTGCACCTAGGTCCTCCTCGCTAACATCCTCGTCGTCCACAATTATTAGTTTTCCAATGCCAGCTAGCACGACGTTCTTGATAGCTTCGGTAGCTACACCCTTGAGGCGAATGACCAGGATCGTAGCATTGCGCATTCTAATCTCCCAACGTAAGTTGCAATGACACAACTTCCAAGGATAATAATTGTACCTTTGTTGTGCTTCTATACCCCACAGTCTCATTTGCCTATCGTAACGTGTCGCTTCTTCTTCTGTAAGATCCGTAGAAACGACATCTTGAGTGGGAGGCGCCTCGGATTCTGGAAGGTTAGCCATAGGGACTTTTGCGGGTATTTTCACGGGTCACAACTTGGAGAATTTAACGAGGTATAGAACCCAAATACTGGAGTAGAGTTACGAGCTCGAGAAATTGTCGGTAAAATGAATGTAGGGATGTTAGTGACGGTGAAGCGCGTAAGTATGTGCAAGTGTGCCACATCCAATTTGCGAGACGCGTCCATCAACCTTCGGCTGATTCCGATACCTGCATCATTTATTACTAGGAGGTACACACAATAAGTATTATAGCAGGTGAGGGGCGCAGCCATCCTAACACGCGGTATTTAATTCATCATCATGAAAGTTCATAGTACATTAAGAGTCATAAAACACTGAATAACTACTTGTGAGAGTATTCCTTTGAAAGCTACATTGTGAAAAGAGTTAGAGTAAACGGTCAGCAATACACAAGGACAACGGGTATACTAGAAAAATAAAGTTGAATGAATAGATAATTATGGTGGGCTCAGAAATCGAGCGATGCGCACATGTAGGAAAACAGACAAAATAAGATAGCAGAAATCGAGTCCCTTTACACCATCATACCATCGCCAGACGAAGTGCCATCCCTGTCCTCATCCAACCTAATTAACAAATGAGCCCCAAAGAGCGGTCTTGTGAAAAAACGAGACTTACAGATAATTCCTCTCAATTTCTGAGAGAATACTGAGGAAGTCCCCTGGTATGAACATGTAAGTAAGACTATGCATCGAAAAGTTAAGGTAAGGAATTGCTCACATAGATAAGCGTGCGCGCGAGCAGCCGACGCAGGAGCTGTCTCGGCCTTGCGCACCGCGTCCAGTAATGTAGACGCGACAAATCTGACTTTGTGTACCTAGAATGACTATGAGCGTTTCATCTAATATATCCGGTCTGTTGAACGCACCAGACTTGGGCCGTTGGTTGCAATGATTGAATTGGGATGCTGTAAATAAGAAATCAGCGCTGGGATATTGTGTGGTTCGGGAATGAGTTACCTATGCAAGATATTGAGAAGGTCACTCGCGACAGCCTCTCGGTCTTCCGCAACCTGGACTTCATCGAGATTCCCTTGAAGGGCAACAAGGAGCTCATCCCGGTATTGCTCAATAACAAAGCGGACGAGTTGCTAAGTCAAAAAGAATTAAGTTCGAATTATTAGATACCGTCAAAAGTAGCGACGTACCTGAGTGACGTAGAGATTCGCTTGCATAACCAAGAACGGGTTGAGAGCATTTGCGCGCGAGGCATTGGGGTTGTCAAAGAAGTCCTTAACCTCCGCAAAAGTAGTCTGTCGGAAACCCGCGCCACCGTATTCGGGGGGCACATTCGGCTGATTCGCGGATTGCTTCAGACGCAAAGCTTCCGGCGCGTGACTGAGAGCCGTCAATATTCTGGCGTGCAGAGATTGGACCTCTTCCAGTCTGGCAGTCGCGAATTGGCCTTGGGGAGGTGACCGCTTGTCAACCCGAATACGGACAAGAATTTCTCCCAGGAGAGCAAATAACCTTGAAATATAGTTTAGACCCGAGACTATCGCGGTCTTTCCATGAGGCTGCGGCAAATAAGCACTGGGTGTAATACTGAGAAGCGCAGAGACAGGATATCATCAGTCCGGGATAATATCGGTTGGTTTTGAGCGACATACTATTCGTCATCCAACTCCTTTGGGAAATGTACTGTACAATCTTCGTCTCGTAGACAAATCGGCCGGCCGAGGAGAATGGACATTGATTTATCGGCTGGAGGGCAAGACGTCAGCCGATATGGCAGTTTGCGCATGAAAATTCCAAATATACCTCCGAAAAGGAGCCAAAATATGCGTCGCCGTACTTCACACTCGATGGGATCCAGGCCATCATAGGACAACTCTTCATGCATGCGAAGTGTCACGGCGATGTGAGCAGCTTCTCCAAAGGCAGCATGTTGTGTAGCATCGTGTCCCTCACAAAAATGATAAATACAATCACTGAAAAATTTCGTATAAGACTCAGGTCAAAATGATCATCTAAAAGACGTACAAGTATCGAATGGCAACGTGCATCGACGTCGGAGGATCATAAGAAGCAATGGTAATATGCCGACTAGCCTCATGCGCTGTCTATACAGACAATCAGGAGGAATGACTAGAAAAATGTGGTGTTAATTACATACCTGTGCCAATTTTCTGACGACGGGTCGTTCCATGGGCAAATACGACCGAGGAACTTGCACCAGAGTAGATGCCACCGTCGACATGACCAGGGCGAAGAAAAGGGGGTCCCGTTCTTCTCTCCGGGAATGCAGATCAGCCATGAAAGAAGGTTTGTGGATGCATGGTGTCAGTGGGTAGACAAAGTCAAAGAAAAGGGCAATAATCAGGGAGATCGTATCTCTGGGAGCGATTTCTTCCAGTCGCCGCGGCCGGTAATAGTATGAAAGAGGCGGTACCGTTGTGGGAACTGGCCCCGGCAGCAGCTGGTGCTGCTTATATGACCAATTATACAGTGGGTATGTGCTGAACGATTCTGAAGGGGATCCCGAATAGGATTGCTGCTCTTCCGTCTTAGGTTGTTGTTGTCCGTGTGGATGATGACTACTGTGGCCATTAGACTCCAAAGACCGTGGTCCATTATATGACGAGGAGGGCACACTATTTTGTTGTGAGTAATGATGTTGGTTGTGATAGGTGTCCGCAGCGATAGGATAACGTGACGGAGGAATCGGAACAGACGGGATCGCGGGGTGCGGATTGAGACTGGGTTCCAAGAACGTGGGCGGACTCTTTGAGCCGATGCTAGGTGATACCATACTCTGTGGGGGGCTGGCAACGTTCGAGATGGGCGAAGCAGCGATATCCAAATCGCGCGGGGGACTGTCGGAGGGCTGTTGCCCTGAAGCAGCGGCAGCCGCTTCTTGGAGTCGTCGCAGGTAGCTGGAGCTCCGCAATTAGGTGGATGGAAGTTGGTGATGCATATCTACGTACAGGTTTGGAGGGCCGCGCTTTTTCGGTTGGTAGTCATAAGTGCACGGAATGCCCAAAGTTATGCAGTGCTTGCAAGACTGTTTTGGATCGTCTGGATTCTCCCTGGCGCATCGGACCTTTCGTGCCCTACACGCATCGCAGCCTGTGGAAATTGTAAGCAACTTAGGGGCAGAGGGAACGTCGGAGAGACGGACTTTGGGATTGTCTCCTGTTGGCAAAAAAGAACGTCAGTAAAGGCTTACGCGGAGAAAGAAGACAAATAACATGGGGAATTGGATATCAGAAGACAGTATGTGGGGGAAGAGATGTGGGGAGTGCGGGGTGAAGAGGGACGACGCGGTTGAAAGGAGGCCGGCGAAACGTCGGGGAATTTGGACTTACTTTCTCTTGCTCTTGCTGTTTTCGGAGAGAGATTCCTTGAGATGAGCGTCGTCGGAAGGGGGCGTGGCTGAATTGTTCTCTTTCTTTGGTCGGGCTACAGGCATGATCGTGTGGAGGGGGCGTATTTTAGATATGAGGGATTGTGGGGTAGCGAAGGCTTGGTCTGGGTTGGGAGACCCTCGTTTTGAGCAGAATGCCTGTTTGTTGTCCCGTGGCAACTTGTTTGCTGCCGGGCGCTTTCCAACTCAAAACTTCTTTTCGATGATTATATTCAGCTGGATCAGAACAACTGTGCTCTGGCGTAAAGCCATCTCTCTTTCGTTTGCGCATGGTTGCCCAACATGGATCGATATCACGAGAACATATACACTGCTGCTGCATGCGGTTAAACCCCGGCCACCACGACCCAACTGGCTGGCGCAATTCGTCTCTTCCTCTTCCTGCTTGTTTTGATCAGATCAAGCTATTCATCTGAATACTGCCGTAAGGATTCCGGTGCTTTTTGTCAAATCTTGGATGCTTTGGGAGTGTTCCGCGGATCCTCTTTCGTCGTTCTCATGTTTTTCACTGTATTCCACCATGTGCCACGTGAATGAAACGGACGAACCAGCCTCGATGGGCCTATTTATAAACCAGTAGAGTCTGGTACTGCTGGCTACAGCTCGTTGAGGTGGAGTCAACGAGAAATAGCATCGGTTCTGGCCAAACAATGTAGGTAGAGGTGACGCCTGACCGACGCAATCCTCTTCTGGTGACAACATATTATTGCTGTAAGAATAATTTCGTGGTCTTGTGATCGTTCCAATTACGATGCGGAGTGAAAATTCTAGAGCAACATCCAACTACAAAAAGGAAGAGACGGCGACTTGACAATACTTTTGTACGGATTTTATGGAGCTCCTCTTTGCATATTCAAGCCATTATTGGCCTTGGATAGTTGATTCGAGGTGATTCGATAATCCTCCGCCAAGTGAACCGCAAAGCTTGAGCTATAAATAACTTGAAGTTCACCTCGAGGAGGTTCCCCAACCCGTCGGGGGTGATCCTGTGAGCAATGTCACTGCCGCATTTATAGAAGACACTGCCACAGAGGGGATATCGGATTGCAGAGCCCAGCAACAGAGTCTGGATCTCTGATGCCGCTCTCGCGTATGAATTATATGAGCCTCACAAGTATATATTTCAAGTTATTCCCTCGGTAAAATCCAATCTCATTTTCATTTGAAGAGTCCGTTTGCTGAGTACCAGCTAATAGTCGTTTCCGTGGCTACAGCGCTTAAGCTCTTAAGGCTTGATGTTTATTCAGACTGAAGATTGTTATTTAATGCAAGAGTATACTTAGAAGGACCGCCAATATTCAGGGAAATCAATAACAAATCTAGAATTCAGTGTGCACAGTGTGCTCAAAGCTCGATTCGAAGACATATTCAAAAACAAAATAATGGATGACTTATAAACAATGGAAATAATAAGTATACCCACCGTGGAGGCATGCGAAAATATGAGGAGAATTCTTATTATCACTAAATATAAGCATATTCACAATCAGTTTGAAGGGCATTCAAAACGAATATTGAGTAGGTGTCGTCGGGTCCGAAACTGGCGGAGACAGATAACTTGAATAATTTGGGAATATCACATCGAGCAAGAAAAAAAAAGATGTGACAGAGATACATGACAAACATAATATTTGCAGAAAACAGCGGCATGAAATATTACTGTGCATATGGAACAGAGTTGAAACAGATACTTCAATCAATGACAATCATTAGCAACTTTGGAGCCATTGCCACATAGAAGAGTTTGAATTTAATCTTGGAAGGCGGAAATAGTTATAGCTTGCTATAATCTATCTACATGTGTCCTCCATTTTCGATGCATCATAGCGGAGGTGATCATTATTCGGGAATTTCATTTCCCTCTTTAGGCAAGAATTGCCTCAGTATGCCACGTGGTGGTTATAGAACGTGACCTTTGAACGCGCTGCTCGGCATTCGGCGTTGACGCTCGCATTCATCCATCACAGTAAGGACGGTGACGACTTGAACCCGTATTTCTACGCCGTACGTGGACGCACCTCTAATACCTGATCGAACAATACCCCTTCTCTCTCTCATTTACTCAAATATGGGCGCTGGGCAGTCCACATCTCAGTCTGACACACCTCACCAAGGCTTACACGTACTCAGAGTTACACCTTCATCTCCTGCGTTTCACGCGAATATCGAGCCATTTTTCGACTTTGTTGTTGGTTTTGAAGGAGACTCCCTGTCATCTGACAATGCCATCGACGCTTCTGAGCTTGAAAAGATCGTAGAAAGTCATGAAAACCGGACATTGAACCTGCTGGTATGGAATAGCAAGAGTAAACAAACGCGAGGTGCGTCGTTCTGCTCTCAACCGCCTTCTTTCTAAACAATTAAGGGTGTATTAGTTGTCCCAATAACACCTTCCAGGGTCTGGTCCCAGCAAAATATAAGCCCTAATGATTTACGATCGCCCTCGAATGCGCAGCCCTCTCTACTAGGACTTAGTATGCGCTTATGCCAGCTAGAGACTGCGGCAGATAACGTGTGGCATGTACTGGATGTATTAGAAGGAAGCCCAGCGGAGAGTGCAGGCCTTGTCCCCATGGGAGATTGGATACTGGGTATTGTCTATTGTCTGCTATATTATTTGGCCCACTTGTCACTAACGCGTCTATGTAGGCTGGTCAGGAGGCGTTTTAAGCGCTGAAAACGACTTCTACGACCTTGTAGATGCTGTACGTCTCTCATTCCCTCAGAATATTCTACAAGCTAATTTTAATCGTCTATAGCATGTAGACAAACCTTTAAGAGTCTACGTATATTCATATGATTTCGAGTATGTCGACTTCTATTCAATTCTTCATTTTACAAATTCTAACATTGCGTCCCATTTTCCATCAGCACCCTAAGAGAAGTAGTTCTTATTCCTAATAGACACTGGGGAGGAGAAGGTCTTCTTGGTTGGTCTTCGGGTGTGTCTTTTTTCTGAATGACCAAATCCTACAATCTAAAGCAGCCCGATTGCCGTTTGCAAGGTTTGGTCTACTTCACAGGATTCCTCCTCAACCAGAAGATCGAGTACCGGGTGCTCTCCCCGCTGAACTGCAAGACGAAGGCGATGGTGACGAATATGGTAGTCAAGATCTATTTGTGCCTGCCGACGCGGAAGTGGAGGAGAGCTTGCATAGTTCATCCCAACTTGCAGAATGGCGACAGCAGGAGCAAGAGCAATGGAACCGTGAAGTCCAGGCTAGATCTATGCATTCTGCATCTCAATTCGCTCATGGCCCCAAATCGCATGAAAGCTCGTCAAATGCTGAGTCGACTCCAAGAGCTAACGCACCAGGCTTCAGCCGGCTTCCGCCCACGAACGGCTATTCTACTCCAACACGTACCCACAGCCCTCTAGGAAACTTGATGAATGGTAATTCATCAGCGCAATCTTGATGTTGCCCCCACTTAATGGAATCTCTTACACCAAGGCCAACCAAATTCGTTGTCACCTCTGGTCCCAGATTATGCCCCTCGCTTTTTAGGTCAGAATGGACATCTCAGTTCTCGATCGCCTACAAATCGCTCCCGGGTGTCTCTTGCTGAAGCCCACGATAACATGCCCGAGAACCACGACGAGGAGGAAGCCAGTATCGCAGACACAGAGAATACCTCACATAGCTCGCTCACGAGTGTCGAGTAGCCCGGATTCTGGTGAATGGATGTCTCAATTTTCGTATTCATGCGGAATAAATGATATTCAACCCCACCATACTTGCCGTTGCTCACTGCAAAACAAACTGCGCCCTCACGATATGGTATGGACATACGATGCCGCTGACGATCAATTATGACACCTTCTCAAATGACGATCCATCTTTCATTGAAAAGTCCAACTGCATAGAGATAGCCCCATGCTTGAGCGCCGGTCTATTTCTCAAGCTTTTGAATATACAGGCACTTTGTCGATAATTTCCCTTCGGTTCGAGCACGAGTTCAGCTTTTTATAACACATGACTGATCCGCTTACAGGTATCATGTAGCACGGCGGTGGTGCTTGCAGCGACTTGATCTTCTTCGACTGCTCCAACGCCCGTATTATCGGACAATTTACGGAGGAAAAAACCCGCTTGTCCGCTCTACGTTGCTCTTTTAATCATTGCATAACTTTTTGCAGTCTTTTTGACGTCTTTATTTTATCACTCGCGCGTTCCCGGGCTTCCTCAATACTAAGACTCACGGATGTTGCACTTTTCTTGACACCGGTAAAATCTGCGGGAAGTCAAGTGTTTAAAGAAATAGGATTCGGTTGCCAGAAGGATATTATATCTGTCCGGTTCTCAAGGTATAAGTAGGACAAGACTACCACTGGGATAACTCAACCTTCTAGCATGTATTCTATACTGCGACTCGCTGTTTTCGGGCTCCTGGCCTGATTCCTACTACGTTTGCTGCTTTTGGAGTCACCACATCTGGCTCCAATATGGTAGTTGACTCTGGCGGCGGGCTCGTTACAACCAGTCTGTCTGCTTTTTTTATTGAGATTTCAGCGGTTTATTCTTTCATTCTAGTCAACACCGCCAATGGCGATATCACCTCCCTCCTTTTCAATGGCAACCAATTGCAAGATTCGTCAGAACACACTCAGCTTAGCTCAGGCTTAGGTGCGACATCTATACAGAATCTTCACCAGGGGTATTGTTCGTTGAATAAATGATATCAGGATCCGCTACCGTAACATCTTCGGTCGCGAATAATATTGCGATAGTCACAATCAAGACAAGTACCATCGTGAGGGCTTCAGTTTTGATTCCTTACTCGAAATCAATTGGTATTGACATTCTCACTGGATTAGACACACTACTACATTGTGAAATCGGGCATCAACACGCTATATATCGGAACATATGTAACTGCTGAACCAGCCGTTGGAGAGTTGCGCTTCATTGCACGCCTTTTAAAATCAGCACTGCCCAATGGCATAACGGTAAATGGAGAACAAGTATCTGAGGTCAACGGGGCAACAGCTATCGAAGGTTCTGATGTTTTCCTTCTCGACGGGCAGACCCGTTCCAAGTTCTACTCAAGTGTAGGCTGACACACTCCTGGTGTGCGACGTATATCTGAAGATGCACAATGTCAGGTTCGATTCATTCAAGATCAGGTCCATGGCGTGACTGGCTCAGGCGTAGGCGTTTATATGATTATTCCTGGCGTAGGTTACGAGAGCTCCTCAGGCGGTCCATTTTTCCGAGGCAGAACTTATTTTATTATTTATTGCTCTGCTTTCTAATTTTTCTATTAGACATCAATAATCAAGGAACGGCTCAACAGGAGTTATATTGGTACATGAATTCAGGTCATGAACAAACTGAGACTTACAGAACGGGATTCTTTGGCCCGTAAGCTTACATTTATCTATCTAGTTATGTGGCTAATATGTAGTCGAAAGGTATGCTATGGCAGTCACTACCGGTTCTGCTCCCTCTGCGTCCCTCGATACGTCTTTCATGGACAACCTTGGACTTCAAGGATATATTCCTGCATCCGGTCGTGGCACAGTCACAGGTTCATACTCTGGCACACTCTCTGGTCAACCAGTGACAATCGGATTCAATGTATGACGTGAATGCCGATGTACCTTCGAATACTCACTTAGTCTTGTGGTTTCTACAGAATTCAGCCGCTCAATACTGGATCGCTGGATCTGGGTAGGTCGAAGCTTTCTGTATAGTGCAATTATTGGATATTTCTGAGATTTTCCAATACAGTGGCAGCTTCACTCGAAACCTGATGAAGCCCGGAACTTATGGTGTAACCCTTTATCAGGGCGAAATTGCAGCTGGGTCTGGCACTGTAACTGTCAGCGCTGGAACAACATCTTCGATCACGTTGTCCACAACGTTGATAAGCCTTCAGTTATCTGGTCAATCGGTACGCTTGGTTCAATCTCTTGTGGAATCATAAAGTTTTTTATTTTTTATTTATGTTTAGGGACCGTTGATGGAACGCCAGCTGGGTTGGCTAAATCATGGTCATTTATCAATATTTTTTAACATCTAACTGTTTAGGTTTTTGAACGCGGACAAAATTCAAACCATGCACCCGTACGTGGATTTATTAATGCACATATTCACGTTTGTAACATATCCAACATCCCGTAGATCAGATACCAGAATGAGCAGTTGGGGTCCCATCACTTTCACCGTTGGTCGAGCTCTGCTTCATCCTTCCCAATGGCTCAATTCAAAGGGGTGGGATAATTTCACAAACTATTCACAACGCCGTCACCAGTACCTCAACAGGTTAACAACCCAACAACCATGAGTGGTCAGCATCGTCCTCTCAAATCGGTATGCATAAGTATTAATCATTTTTGCCTGCTGTTGCCAACCATTAACTCATAGGTGCCCGGACCTTGCGCATTCGAACTACTTCCGCATTCGCGGGTGGCAGACCACAAATACGGTCAATTCCTGGACATCGTCAGCCCCTCCAGGTACGATATTATTCTCAAAGCACTTGTTTTTTTTTTTACTAATACCGGTTCTCTACTAGCACCTCCTGATGTTAACTCCCGAGGGTAAGTACCACATAAAACTTTAAGCTTACTTATGAGCTGAAATATACGGGTACAGTGTTACTCGTGGAACTTGGCGTGGTTTCAATCAAGTTTGTGAGTGGAGGCATTTCCTATTTCTTTCCATATATTGATGTAATTATTTTTGAAGATGATTTCGCTATTCCAGCTGGTAAGTTGATATCTAATTCGTGCTTTGAAAGTTCCACATTCGCATTTGCTCTTAGGGACCCTGGTAGCGGTCCAACACAATTGCCATCAATGTTATAGTGGAAGTTCGGGCGATATTTTCTAAGTCCAACTTCGTCTATGATTCCGTTGAGCTGTTCTAGTGTATCACAAGTGAAGGAATATCATGAATTGGTAAAGTACACGAAATATATCTACTACATGAATTGGACCGATTTACATTCGGGTTGGTATATTAGTAGTATACACAGAATACATCGAAACGGCACTGTTCCACTGAAAGCAATGCAAATCCATTATTCACCATTCTTGGACTTCTTGGAAGGCTTGAACTCTAGGCTTTGAACAATGACAGGCCACACTGAAAAGACGATAGTAAGAAGTTAGGCTATAGGATGGAAATATATCAACCTTCTTCAAATCCAGGATGTCGCCCATTACGAATTTGCAACCACACATGCTTCATTGTATCAGAGGCGCGGATTTCTTGCCAATGAGCCAAGAAGAAATCAATTTCCACCTGTAACACTATGTCAAAATGCAAAATGTCAACAATAAACAGAAATCCACCTTGCGTATAGTTTCAAATGCAGCCGCAAAGGGCGAAAAAACTTCATAAGCGATGTTCTCAACCGTCAAGGACTTAGTGATATGCTGGATTTGATAGGTATGGTCAACAACGAAACCTTTGACTGGCGGACGCATAAGTCTGACCTCTGCGGCACGTTCCTTCAGCTCCGTTAGGTCTAAACCTACCATTGACGAGGTTGAGTCGGTCCATCCATTGGAAACAAAGAACGACAATAGGGAAGCTTACGATCTGCGATGCGATATATAGATTTAGCGGAACATGGAGCCGGTCTTCCGGGGTTGAGTCTCATCCACTCTCTAATCCAATCTGCTCTGCTGGACATTGGGGCCGTGTCTTGATGAGAGAAACGTTGTCCACTTGGTATTTGAGAGCCTTCCGATGGAGTTGAAGGGAGACTAGTGTCTGCCTGAGCGACAGTGGCCCCATCGCTCGACATGCCAATGAAAGAGGAAGACAGTGGGGCAAAAACAATGTTATCGGTGTAGATCTAATGAACCTATTTGTCAGTGATTTTTTGGAGATGTATCGTTTTGTTGACTCACGTAGTAAAGCATGGCACGGTAGGTTGTATATGCGGCATCTTTGACAACGATTGTCAGTTTGGAGGAGTCCGTGGAAGCAATTGGTTCCTGAACGTTAGTGCTGGGAGCAATTTCTGTGCTTGAGACGTGCGAATCCGTAGATTGAACCCCTTCAGCATCAAGTCCTTCCCAATCTCCTGTATGCGAATCTAGCATGAGCATCGAGTCCTCTTCGTGCCCATTCGTCGAGCTGCCTAAACTGTCGACGGCCATGGCATCAGGATGATCACCATCATCAAATTCGTTATCCGAGTCCTCAAATTCATCAAGGAGGATATTCAATTGAGGAGGGCTCTTTTTGATGTCCCGCGTCATGGTTCTAGGCGTTTGATCGATATCCTTGGGATCCATCGCGCCCTCAGCGAAATTTGAGCTGAACACTGCAAAATCAATATTTTTTAATTTATTAGATGAATTGAAGGTAAGTGCAGATTGCCTACTTGTCTGAAAATAATCGGCTCGCTTGAGTAGTTTTTTTGACGCCCAAATCTTCCAGCCATTGCTAATGCTTTGTCCACGCTTCGGAATAATGAATTGCACATCAGAATATAGAGGATCGTCCAGAAGTGATCCAACTGTATCGAGAAGCGCTCTTGGAACTGGTTGACGAGGAATTGTGTATGCTGGTGGTTTAGCTGGCGAGGATGTGATTGTGCAGACAATAACGAACGCGTCGCTGGTTTTCACTGGCATAGAATTATAATATACACTATCCGTCGGGCGAATTGAGCCCTGTAGTGGCATGATCAATGATAGATTCTTTGGCAATTGATTAGCAATTAGCAACGCACCATCCCCAATTTGCAGTCTGCGAATTCATGCATTATTATCATTGTAGACAAAAAGTAAAAGCAATAAGTAATAAACCTTCCAAGTAAATGAATGGTTGTGAGCTTCCTTTGAATTGTATGATGTGCCAACATTGTTAAGGCTGAAGATGATGATCCGTGAGGTTTGATATCGAGTGCAGTGATGTAAAATAGCGATAATCACTTGCGGAGCTCGAAGCTGAATTTATAAACACCTTCGCGGACCCATCTACAATGTAAGCGCTGGTCAACTCTAGCACTCTTGATTAATGGATATTTCCTTACTTTCCAAAGTGAGGCAAGGCGGCCTCCTTCTCTTCAGGTGTTGGCTGAGTTCATTGAGCAATCAATTTCCGCGCCCGAAATTACTGAAATAATAACGCACTTCACAGGAAAGATACAAGCTAACAAAACCACCGTGTTCTGCACCCTCTTTAGTTGGACCTGCATTTGCGTAGAACAAGATCTGATGTCCAGATTAGCAGGCTATACTCAAGCTACCCCCAAGCGAGTGCTGAGTTACCTGCCATCGATTGTTTCCAAAGCGAATTGACTTTGTGACCTTTGACTTTTTGTCTCCTTTCGTGGAATCGAAGAGGGTCTTGAGGCCCTTTAGTGTCCATTCGAAGGTAAGAGCAGACGATTCTGAGTATTCAAATGCGGTATCTTCCATGTCTAAGGTTGTGTAGAGCAGGTCTTCATTGAACCTCGTGTAATTAGCTGCTGCAGAGGTGCGAGGGTTATACTGAGTTATAGTCGAGATACAATCCCCAACCCCAGGTTCATTGATATATTGATCAATGATAGTAATTTAAGCTTACCTTAAATGGAATATCACGTGACAATCCAGGACGAAATGACGCAATTGAAATTCCAGCATGAGGTACTACAGTAGCAGTACTACTACAGAGAAATACTCTACTTCTTCTCAAGCATCTTACGGAAATCGTCCTGACCTTTACCTTTGGAGGAGGATGCCACAGTCGACGTTGATGGTACAGACGACACTGTATCTGGTCGCCCGAGGTTTCCGGCCTTTTTGAATCCTAAGCCGGCTTTTGGTTTCGACGGACCAAGTCGTCTTGGTTTAAAAAGCGTAGAACCTTCACTTTTATGGGGAGCTCCGGACGACCGTAAGGTGGGTACGTCTTCGCTTAGTTCGAGGGTATTGCCACCAAAGACAATTGGCTCCGTGCGGAGCAGCAGTCGACCTGCGTCCTAATCGAAGGATAATAGTGAGTACATGCCCAGTCAAGAGGGAAGAGACATACCGCGGGATTTTCCAATTCAACAACGGCCTCCTGCTTGTCAATAAAGACTTCGAGCCGCTTGACAGGAATGATCTTTTCCAGCACTTGCTGCAACAGGCCTTCTTGTGTGGCAGCTGGAAGATTCTTGATACGAACGGACCGATTACGCGCCTCCGCCACTCGGCTTAAACCAATCTCTGACCTTGTGAGAAGTCAGCTGAAGATTTAGGTTTGAAGAAATTGTAGAAATTAACTTGTGACGGGCTCTTACACGGGGATCAGCGAGAGTTACCGCTATCCTCCTTTTTTTGAGCTCGTGGTTGTTGGCCGCTAAAGCACTCTGTGCATCTTTCTACATGCAGCACAATATACGCCATGAGATGTAATTGCATTAAGAGAAGGGAAAAACGAACCGGATCTTCAAATTCAACAAAGGCGAAACCCTTGGCATGTCCATTATCTTCCAAGGCTATTCTTACATCCTTCACAGGGCCATACTAGAAAAGATTGCATGCTCAGCACACTCAAAATAGCACAAAAAGGAGACCATACCGTGGCGAACAATTTTTCTAGGTCGGCTTTGGTGGTAAACCTACTTAGGCCAGCAACATAGACTTCTCTCTCATTGGCATCCTGATCCGTCCGTTCCTTTCTGCGTTCTGGGTTGGATATATAAACATTGAGAGGAAGATTAGGTTCCAGTTCGCGCCCATGAAGTTCAAGAGATTTTTGTGCCGCTTCCTACAAATGCAACATTAATAGATAAAAACACTTTCAAAAAGATAGATACCAACTGGCAAAGTAAATTGGACGTAGCAGAATCGGCGCGTAGTTTTGAATTTCTTACTTGGCCATCGGACATCGAAGATAGTCCCGTACTATTGAGCAGTGTACCAATTATATCAAGGCAAACTGGAGTGATGATATTTACACACCTTGCCAAATAAGTCTCGCATGAATGCGTCATCTGCTGACTCTGGAAAGTTGGTAACATAGAGGGTTGATCTCCAAGCTAGATGCACCGAGATCTCCTGGTCACGCAATCGCTTTTTGTCCTTCGTCAAAGCTGCGGGCACACTGTCCTATTTTCGATGCATTAGAATAGGAGCTCGGAGATAACGGCCGCGCTCACTCTGTCAAAGAACTCCACAGTTGCCACCAGAGCCTGAGATAGTTGTGTGATTTTGACCTCTCGCACATTGCCGCACTTACGAAATTGAATTGAGAGCGTTCATGAGACAGACTGGTTCAGAGCTCACATCTTTGAACATATTTTTAAGATCGTCATCGGTGACACCTTGAGGGAGATCGGCAACAAATACAGTCGAATTTTCTCGGTCTCTACAAAGGAATCGAATCAGTTCATTGACACATCATCACTAGAATATGGCTTAATGCCAACCTTTTGAGTGGAGGCGGTTTTTGTTCTGAATATAAAAATACATTAGTAACCTCATTTATGCAATATAGCAAAAGGACCAACCAATCCTTGGTTTTTTGTGCCCTTCCGACGGCAGCTCTTCTTCCATGCTTCGCTTGGTTCCGCGTTCTGGACCTGGTTGATCCACTTGCATGGGCGCTTCGGTACAGTCGACGCCGGAATGGTTGGTACAGCGGTTTCTGGAACTGATACGTCCATCGGCGTTGTAGTAGCGGCTTGGGTGGCTTCATATACAGCGTTAGCGTTCGCGGCCTCCTGCACAACGACGATGAGTACATGCAAATTGCCATTATATGACCTGGATTCACCTTCGCCCTCCTCATGTTGGTTTGATATTGAGCACTCTCAATTTTATCCAGGGCAGTCTCAATCTCTTCGACAGACCCATGAACATGTTCGAAAGTTAACCAGGCCTCCCAAAGCGCCTCTGGCCAATCAAGTTGTTTGCTATGAACATCTAGGAATACTTGACGTGCTTCTTCAAATCTTTGATGCTTTCTACATCACCAGTAAGTAGATGAATTTGCCAAGAATAATTCACGAAACGTACATGAGGGCATCGGTATAGTTCAACCAGACTTGATAACTGGATTTCGAGTGCTTTGCAGCAGCTTTCCATATTTCAAATACATTATCAATGAGACTCGCGCTTTCATACTAATGATATCGATGATTAGCCAACTGATGCATGAGGCACAACGGAGAGAAGATAGGATATTTACAATGGGGCCAAGAACTTCTCGAGGCGGACTTTAGGGTCAATAGACTTAGAAGCTAAATGTTCGAGGTACGTTAGACGTGGGCTCAAGAAAGGAAGATGGAGCCTTGCACCTTGATAAGCCAATGCAATGCCATTTTCTAGCACGGCGACCAATGTTGGTAGAGTATCTTCATCTAACAAGGTTGTGATTTAGCAAGAGTGACTATGTGCGGATCAAGGACATACCGCCGTTGCCTGCCTCTAGTCGGCGCTTCTCATAACCAGCTCGAGCAAGAACAAGAGGCGCAAGTTGTTCGATGTCTGATTGAACAAGTTTGGCTTCAGAGCACGGTCATAAATTCTGGCGAACATGGAATGAGAAAAGGATGGTGCAAAAATATAAATATTTACCAGTATTGTTTCCAGATTTTCGGGTGGTTCATCGAAATGTTCCTTGACAGACAGCCTTCAGCTTCAGGATCATGAGTATACTGTTGAACCTTTTACTCACCAGAAATCGGATATATCGTGCCCAGGCCTCTCCCGAGCCAGGAACACTCCTTACGGCCCTGCGATAAACTTCCAATTGTTGTTCCTCGTCCACGTCCAAAATCCGCTACACACACTCAATAACTATCGAGTGGAATAGGATACAACTCAACTCACCAGAGCATCAAGATAGCTTGTCCAGAATACTCTTAATGCTTCTTCTGAGCCGGGTTCTCCTGAAAATCGTCTTTTCGCTGCTTCAGAGATCGCTCGTTCATGAACTCCGCGGGTAACAAAGATATCAGGATATTTTGCTCGGCGTTCATATCCAATGTATTGGTGGTATGCTTCGAGAGAACCTCCCGAGTTGGTCTAGTAATGTTAATATATAAGAACTTCTGAGGACAATAGGCAACAAAAATATTACGATGTTCGTTTCCAATCGTTCCCTACGATCAAAGTTCCGTATGCTCTGGCCCCGGACTTTGGAAGCTGAAATAAGAATTGATTCATACTCTTGTGGTGGCAGATAGTTTGTGGTGAAAGAAGAATACGTCTGGAAGCTTTCTTCGATATCTGTAAAGGTATTGAGTTAAAATTGTCAAGCTACGATAAATGGTGTATACTTGGATGAGGTTGCTGAAGACGCGTTAAAGGAAATTTTGAACATATTCACCAGCGCAGGTCTAAACATATGATTAGTATAATGTGTGAACACTTAAGAATGGGGTCGTACCTCTCGGATTTGGGTGATGCCTCTAGCATCTCCATTTCCCAGTCTCTTTGCACATCCCAAAGTTTGAAACTCTGGAAGAATAATAAGTATGATGCGCATGAGTCTGCATGCAAATTTACCTCTGTGAGGTGGCCAACTCCTTTCTTTACAACATTGTTGATCGCTTCTCTTGTCCAAGCTGTGCTAAAGACCTCTCCTAGACCTTCAGGCTTTACTTGTTCTGCGGAAGCATAAAGCGCATGCCGTTCTACGAGGAACTTTAAATGCTTCTGAAGAATGGGAATGGCTAATTATGACTTCAGTACAATGAATAAACAAAGAGAACGGACTTACACAGGTAATCGTTTTCGGCACGGGCATACATCTCCAATAATTCTTGGACACCTTCTTCCGTCTCTAAGTCGACTGCCTGCTCCTTCGCTGTAAGAAGCGGTAGCCACACCTCATCTCCAGCAGCTACTAGCTGCACCATCATCTCCATAGCCGACTGAACTTCGCTTTCCATTCCTTCCAGAGACTGAGCCAACCGAATGTGTTGGCCGTGGATGGAGACATCATAGGGTTTTTCAGCCACAGCTGTGAGGATATTGGCAAGAGCATCCAACGACTCCGATTCGTCCATAGAGCTGTATTCAAGATATAAAGAAGCTGTTGCGTTCCCTGAGATACGCAGTACGGTCGCAGGACGTGCTGTTGAGGTCGAGGTGAAGTCACGTTGACCTGATTGCGAGGGAAGTGGATGACGTAATCACTGGTAATGTGCGCGTCGCGTCCGAGTCGCGCATACGCACAGCCACAGTCGCTATATGCCATATACACGGCATCGAAAAATGTCCGGAAGTGTTTTATCCAACTTATTTAGTGGATCTTTCCAGCAAGAAGCTCATGATGTTGAACTGACGATTGAATCTCAATTAAACGTTGCAAATAAGGACGGTCAGCTGGCTACTAGCGATTATTGAGCCGATTAAAGACAATATGTAACCCCCCAATTGGGTAGAATGGCTGCCAAATATCGCTATAATGTTGTGTACACACAAGGCTGAAAGCATGAAATATGATGCTCAGTGCTCTTCTCAGAGCTTCTCAGATTATTCATGCTTTCAGATTGAAAACCCTTATCAAACCCTTGTATCGCACCCAAAACGATATTGATGAATCAGCACACATAGAGCCACTTTAGGCTGCTTTACCGCTTTGCAAATGTCGCCGAGTCGACGCCGACCATTTCAGGTCTCTTCCGCACCGCCACCTGGAATGATTGGTTGCTTTCCGGAACTCATGCGCAAGGCCTTTAATTGTCTTTCTGGCTGTAACTGACTCGACTCTTTTCACTGTTGCTTCATTTACGCAAATCGATGAAATGGAGTTGTCTCACATTGCGCTGTACACACGTCGATGACAGTGGCGGAGCCCCTTTGTCTTTGTTGTCCAGTTGTACTTGGAAAGCTGACACGGCTCTACGGTTACCTTTCGGTGAACCCTGGACGTGGTTCTCCGACTTCCACTTTCTCCGATATCTCGGGTAATGTAGCATTCCAGCGCCAACATGATACCTGTTTCGGCCTCGATATAAAGCGTCTATGCAATCTCAAAGCGACTACACATTTGTCTTGCTCATTCCCTTCCTAATGCAATAACTCATGTTACCGCCATTTCGTAGTCGAAAGCAGCGACGCGGCAATGCATTCACACAGTCTTTGGCAACTGTTTTGTCAACGTTATCGTGTTCTTTGTAAGTAGTCATCCAATCAAAGATGTTCTCAATCCCTTAGTCTCGGCCATTAGCTTCACGAAATCTCAAGTTGTAACCACCTCATTAAACCAACCACACCAATTTCCTGTTCCCACAGGACATAGAGCTATAGGCCGTCCCCGACAACTACGACCCAACGCTACGATCAATCATGACGATTTTAACATCCATCCCATTAACGAACTCCCTGTCGAGATTTTATGTCTCATCTTCGAGAGTGGCTCGGAGGCAGACACCTTCTTTCCTGTGACGATTTCTCATGTTTGCAGAGATTGGCGGCAAATCGCACTGCAGACTCGCTCTCTCTGGCGTCGTATCGCACTCGGCCTCAAGATCGTATGTGGCGGGAGCGAGTCCGTCGGGCTCAAGCTATCCACTGGATATTCAACTATTATCTTCAAGGCAAGGTCACTCCGGTATTCGACGTTCCCAAGATCTGAATCCATACACGGTGAACTGGTACATGCAGATCGCCCAGCCATATATTCACCAATGGCGTTCCCTCCGCATTCACTTCTCAGAATATTCACCCTACCTGTGGAAGGCGGCTCTGGCTGGATGCAATACTTCAGCTCATACCCTGGAGGAGTTATCTCTTGTCTACCGACACAATGACGATATTCAAGAATTCGTTCCTTTCGATGGATACGCCCCTCGTCTGCGTCGAGTAACAGTTGATGGTATTCGTCTATTGTGGGCCCCATCGTTATTTGCAAACTTGACATACCTCGATTATACACACCATGGATTCACCAGTGGATATCAAGCCGTCCACGATGTCACTTCAATCCTTTCGGTATCGTCGAGGTTAATCGAATTGCGCATTCTTTTCCCTCGAGGGCAGATCGCCCGACTACCACCACCTCCTGACTCTGTCACGATGCACATTGTCCTTCCACATCTGAAATCGCTATATCTCATATCCAATGGTTCCGATATTCCTTTTGAATTGGCCCATTTCGTCACTCTCGTCTCCACCCCTTCTCTAACGACTCTACGCCTCGTTGATCTGATGCGTTCCCATCACTCATTCCCTAGTCTCAAGTCCTTTTTCTATATTTATGCGCTACCGCCTACACTGCGCTTCGTATGCATCGGCCACGGTTGGTACAATTCGAGAATGATTCAAGCCATGTCCCGTTCCCTACCGAGACTCATAAGCATTCACGTCAAGAGATCACGTAGTCCAGAACATGTGGTGAATTTGAAGCCATATATGCGAGAGATTCCATCATTTGGCTCCACCGGTAAGCGCTCTGTGCGTGCACGCACATCTAATAAACTCTATTGCGTCGATCGTCTTGATATACAGTACTTCCCTGGCTATAGAGCCTCATAATTGTTCTTCTTCTCTGTACGTCCTCGTCATGACTTTTACTCACTATTTCTTAGCACCTGCTCCCAACTTTGTAACAACCTTGTAGCCTTATCTCTCTCCTTGTCTCATGTATCATAAATTTAGTGTCGCTCTTGATTCTATATCTATACAAGGACATTTCTATTTACTCTTAGTTTTTATTTTAATGTATTCAATGTATCAGGACTTGATATCTCAATCTTCATCTCCATTGACATGAAATAGGCGCCCGCCCATCAGGTGAATGATAGGGTCATGTGATCGTGCCACTAGATCTGACTTGTCGAATTTTGATAAAATCCAACCGTGACTCCAAGCTTGATTCACGCCTATTCACGCTACTCTTCGTTCTCTCCGTTCTCTCCTTATAACGCGACCCATTTTAGCCATGGCTTCATCGACGATCTTCACTCTTCATGGCAAAGGTCTCAAACTCGACACCCGCGCCGACATTGAACCTTATTTGAAAGATGTCGATCCCACCATCATCGAAGAGATTCACTTCGGAGGAAACACGATTGGCGTTGAAGCTTCTGAAGCTCTTGCAGAGTTCCTCTCAAGACTACTGTGCTCAAAGTGCGTAAACTCCAGAAATTTCCTGCACACCACTGATCGATGACCCAGGTCGCCGACTTCGCTGATATCTTCACTGGTCGTCTGATCTCCGAAATCCCTCAAGCCCTCTCTTCAATATGCGATGCATTGAAAGATAAGACGTCCTTGATAGAGATCAATCTCAGCGACAATGCATTCGGAGGGCGTTCAGTGGAGCCCATGGTACCGTTCCTCACGCACAACCGAAGCTTCCAGATCTTGAGGCTGAACAACAACGGACTGGGCCCCGCAGGAGGAACAGTCATCGCCAACGCCCTGCTCGAATCTGCGAAGCTCAGCAAAGCGGAAGGAAAGACGTCCAATCTCAGAGTCGTCATCTGTGGCCGCAATCGCTTGGAGAATGGGTCTGCGCCATTTTGGGCAGAGGCTTTTGCAGCTCACGGCACTCTGGAGGAAGTCCGCATGGTTCAAAACGGTATTCGGATGGAGGGCATCACTGCATTGGCGAAAGGCCTTGCCCAAAATCCCAACATCCAACACATCGATCTGCAGGACAATACTTTTACTGTCGACGGAGAGCTAACTGGTGTCGCGGCCTGGACGGATGCTCTTGCGTCTTGGCCTGAGCTCCATACCCTCAACCTTTCCGATTGTGTCCTTTCTTCCGATGGCGAAGTCCCTGCTCTCATCGAAGCTTTGGCTGAAGGTTCAAATTCCAAATTGCATACGCTACAACTGCAAAATAATAACCTCGAAACTGCCACATTCGCAGTTCTCGCAGGCGCTATCTCCAAGGGTCTTAAAAGTCTAATGAGTCTAGAGTTACAGTGGAACGATGTTGAAGAAGATGATGAACACCTAGAGAACATTTCCTTGAGCTTGAAGCAGAGAGGAGGAAAGCTCTTCGCATCTGATGAAGAGGAGGAGGATTCAGAGGCAGAGGAGAAGAAAGAGCAAGAGCTGGAGAAAGAAGAAGAGGTAGAGGAAGTGGCGAAAGCAGAAGAAGAAGCGGCAGCGAAAGAAGCAGCCGCTCCGGCAGCTCCAAAGCCAAAGGATTCCGCAGACGATCTAGCCGACCTTCTCAGCAAAGTCGAAATCCGGTGATATGGTCACCTACAATCGAGCTACTTACAGTTCTCTCCTTCCATCTTTTTCCGATCCGTACATAATATACCACACAACAAGGTGTAGTAGACATCACATATACCATTCTACATTGCCATCTCCATATTTACATACTATCGTGCTTTACAAACAATCCACCTATCTTCGGTGCCATCTTTCCTCCTCAAATGCCCCAGGGATTCTTTTTCTTCTAGCCAATTCTCTATACTAAATTTAGTGTTATCGGGAATCACTGACTCGAGGGTCAAAGTTCGTCGTAACCAAGTTTTAGTGCCTGCAAAGGCCTGGTCGCACCAGAGCTCTCGGTAAGCAGAACGAAGTACTGCCCACGAAGTGCTACTGGTTTTCTTTCTCAATGCGTCCACAAGAAATAAGACTGCTTTCGTAGCAAGATCATCTCTAGACGATGAGGATAGGTTTGTCAATGGTGTTTCTACAGAGTTGGTCTGGTTGCGAGAGGCTTCAAGCAATTTGGTGATGGTGGCCTTTTGGGAGAGAATAGCAAACCTAGCATAATCCCTCCTTCGCAGTGATTTAGTAATGGAGAGCAACCAAGACGAAACCTCAGACTCTCTAGGTAACGACCTCTCCGGTATGGAGGCAAGATGTTGATGATACATGCTCTGAGATGGATAGAAGGCGACCAGATAGTGCAGTAGCGAGCCCAAAACACTGTGGATGGAAGGAGAAGGCCAAGTAAAGTCGCTCGATCGTAGGTCGCTTGAAGGTCTTGGAGGGAATAGATGAGAAATGATAGATGTTGTCTGCTTCGGAGACTCGAATATGATAGAATAATAGAAAGATGTTTGATATACTGTGAAGTTTTAATGAAAAGTACTCTTTGGGTACGCTGCCACCGTATTTTTTGCTTACCTTCCAACGCAAAGTCATCTTGGCGTGAGGATGAGCTGACACCCTCTCGTAACTTTCCTGAGCAGATTGCGTATGCAAGATTACCTGTCGAGGAAAAAGGGTGCAACTTACTGTACAAGATCAAGAGATTCTCCTGTTTGTCTATCCTCTGTCTCCGTTCATCTTCAGATTCCGAGGCGCGTCGAATGAACATTTCCATGATGTCGCTGGTCTGGAGAAGTCTTCAATATGGTGTTAACAGTGTGTAGGGCATCAGGGTGACCTTTTCATGGATGAAGGCTCTGTATTCCTCTTGGATGGCGCTGTTTTTGAGGCTACAGAGCAGTCAGATTAATGCAAGCCAGCACGGATAAACCCCGTAGAACGCACTCATCACCGTCCTTTTCCAAACCACTACTTCTACTAACGGATGCCATGAGATCCATTCGGCGCTGTGGTGTTGATACATCCCGTGCTGATGGTCGTGGTACATTCGGTTTAGATGTACGAGCTTTCGAATCCACGGCGGTCGCAGAGCCCCTTCTCCATCCTCGTCCTCGGGCTTGTCGCGACGGTTGGCCATGACTAGTTTCACCATACGCATCTCTTCCAGAGTTTGTTCGCGCTGACATGGAGAATTTGATAGATCAAATGCGTTGAAGCTGGTGGTGGAATGATGGTAAGGACCGTATTAGCCGAACTCCTTGTATGGGAATTTGGTCAAGCGAGACCCACGAATACAGGGTTTTTCCAATCGACTATCATTTGATTTATAAGGTCTGTTTCAAGAGACTAGGTTTTTCCGACTGTTCGTTTCAAGTCCACGTCGCCGTTCAACATTCCGAAATTCAACTTTCACCACCTTGCCTCGATAGGGTACCTTCATGGCTCGAGTATAACTAGGATGGATGGCTGAACCTTTTCCCAACTCTACAGACTTGGAAACTTGGAGCACGTTCTAGATTTCGACGCTGCAACCTCTTCAATAGGTCGTTTAGAATTCCAGTCTACGTGTCAATTATCAACCGCTACTTTCTTTACTGTCGAAACCCAAAAAGTAAAGGTCGTTCTCTCTTCCGACACCGTTTTAAATGGAATCGTCGTACCAGTCCGTGCTATTTGCGGAGTCAGAGGTGAAAGTGTCGACCACGGGCGCCAGCAGCCAGTCTTCAAGTCTCACCGTGGCTGAAGTTTCCCTTGGAACTGGACCCCCGACAAAAGAGGAGCTACTCGTGCATTACCCCGCCAAGTTTACATGGAATCAACTGAAAACTTTCATAAATTCGGGGTGAGTGTTATAGCCTGTCACTCCTCAAGTTATTCTGACTGGCGCAAATCTTTACCTTAGTGACCTTGGTATGTTGAAGCGCGATCGAAAGCTGCAAGTAAGGTACGATACTTGGGCGCTCAAAATAAAACAAGAATATGGTTCTATCGGTATGTATTAGCCAAAGTAGAAATATGTTCTCAGCCCCTTTTCATTCAGCATTTCAGTGAACTACCTCACAGATCACCGCTTGCGGTGGGGAGAACCAGACACCTTATCGCTTCTCAAATCTTCCCTCGAAGTTGACCCACTTTTTCCTGTAATAAGTCCCTCCGTAGCCGGCGCAAAACCATCTCAAGATCCGCCTGCCTACTTCTCGTGTGAAACCCCGTCACAATATATCAGCATCATTCAGAATGACTGGCCATACTCGGGTGAGAGCCTACAATCGCAAATATATGACCTTTTCCAGCTAATCTCGACGATGTGCCGCAGTCCCCGCAGAAATTGAACATACTTTAATTTGGACGAAGGTGCCCATTTATCACCCAGACCTTGTTGATGAATCTATCAAAGCCAGGATCTATCAAGATGGGCTGTGGGGATTCACAGGAAGTGATTCGCCGCCGCCTTCGCCGTCAAATATTGCTTCCTCGCTAGGTGCTCTGTCAGAGTGGGGAATTACCATTGATAAAATGATAAAATCTCCGCCTCCCACACTCACAGAAGCTGCTCTTATCGAAAGAGCTGGCAAAGAGGTCAACCGTTACGTGAAAACGCGGTGGGTGGAATCTGAGTGGGAAACTGCGTGGTTTGTCAACCCTCCTGTAAGTTGCCCTTCTATAGCCGTGGGAGTCGAATCTAATCCTTGTAATAGCGATTGCAAAGCGTCCCAGGATTGGCCCATATTCATGTCTTCGCCCGACGTAAATAAACCAAACCTTCTTTCCTTCGTCTCCGCGGATCGAGGTAATTAGATGCCATTGATAACCATAGATTTTTTGCTTGCAACCATTGGGACATAAAATTTGGCATACTTAATAATAACTTACGTTATACGGATCATGGACAAACGCAGCCGATTGGCAGCCGATATCGTAATACTTATGTAGTACTGAATGGCCCATTTTAATTGATTCTTAAATTAAATCTTAATCCACGTTAATCATGTTCACAGTCCAGGAACACAATAATGGGCTGACATTTACCTACAGAACGATCGGATTATATTATGCCTTGAGGAGGCTTCAGTCTTCAAATTTCAAAGCTCAAGATCTCTAGATGGCGTCATGTCAGTGAACAGTAGTGGACTAATCATGAGATCATCGATCAATGTACGATCATGTAAACATACCATATTAGGCAATACTTTCTTGATATGAAGACTCAGGAACAGTCCCTGACAATATCTAATCTGGGGACCCCGATCATGAAATCAGATTTATTTAACTTACTGCAGCTTATTGCACGACATTCGCAAATGAATAGCGTCAGCCAGAAAAAACTGGCCATGTTTTTGCGATAGTAACAGATCACACAAATTGGGTCTAGTCAGCTGTGGTATGATCTATTGTTTGATAAGCTGGGAGTTGTGGAGTGCGCTTTCAGAATGCCGAAACCTCTTGTATCTGGGCTCAGGTGGACGCTCCTATGGCATGGGCTTGAGTTGTGTTAAAGGAGTCCAGCTTGTTGGGCCGAAACTCCTTTATTAGTATTTAAGCTCCATGCTGTAAGTCTACTGACAATGTGGATCTCTTTGTTAACCCAATGATGGCCAGACAATCAGCCTTGTTATCTGATTCGAGAGTATCAAAGGGATCATTATCAAAGCCTAAAGGTGGTGCATAGATTATAATACTTCTTCGGTAGCTTTTAGCCGCTCATCTAACCTCCATTCGGGACAAGGCAGTCATAACGCGCGTGAGTGGCACTGTCTGCGTACCGTTAAAATAGAAGATTTACCTTTCCACCCTTACGCCTTTCTAATCCTGTTCCTTCTGCCACTGGTTAGCTAGTATTGCCATGTCTAACCCAGACGGTTCGAGTTCCATTTTCGATGCCAGAAAGCAAAGGGTTGTTGATGAATTGGTGCATCATCTCAAGTGCGTATAGTTATCATCATCCCCGAGCTATAATTTTTGAAGTGACTTTAATCTAGCTCGGAGCAGGATGACATAGGCTCTCTAGTTCTCAATTGGAATGCTCTAAAAGATCAGATTGGCGACGCTGCTCAGCAAGAGGCATTAGACGAAGCTTTGGAGTATTTCCAAGATCCTTCAGCCTCATACACGCATGACGATGAGTGGCTGCGAAGTGAAATTGAGAGAGTACTCTCCGACATCATGGTGGGTGCCATGTGTTCTTTCTTGCAGAAATTTGACATATCTTACTATTATTATTATATCTGATAGGATAGCAAGTTGCCGAACCCGCTAGCCACGCCAGGGAACACTCCAGAAAGCAGCTCAACGAGCTCGCATGGAGGCAGTGGCGAAGACGAGGTAGATGAGGCATCGGAGCTTGAGGGATCCAGGGATGGTGACTCCGAGACTCAGACAGTTCAACTCGACGACGACAGTGAGAACGAAGTACTGGGTGACACGGAGCATGATGAGTAGCAGTACTTAACAATGTACAATCTAAAGCAGCTTCAAGCATTTCGAGCTCAAGTCACCTGGGCCTCGAGCGCGGAGATGTCACACGTGCCGCCAAGAACAAAAATCCCGAGTGACGTGACGGGCGCGTCAAGGCGGTCTCAGCAACTAGCATGTCAGATAAACCAGACTCCTCACCAGAAGTCCAAACATTACCATCCAGACTACCCCCACCGACAGGAAATATATTTTTTGACTCATTACAGGTAGGGTTCTCATTTCTTGAGCATCGTTGTCTGATATATCCATTCAATTTACAGAGCGCCAGACATATCACCGAGGTACCTTGTGCTCGGAATGCATTTCTGACCGGAATTGCTGGGGGGTTGGGTGTCGGAATCATACGCGGTCTGTCTACAAGTACGTTATCTGATCCAACAAGTCGAATGTTCGTGTAACCAGCCTGTAGATGCCCTGAGGGCAGGCCACTGGGCCATGGGAGCGTTTTTGTTTCTGTCAGCTAGTTCGTGGTACGTTCTCAAGTTCGCCTTATGGAGGACCTGATCTCAGGATCTCACTTCGTTCGAAGGCATGTCTGCCATTGGCGGTTCGAACAAGAAAGGAAACAACTAACGAAAGCGATGGAGAGCATGCGTAAGAGACCAGTCAAGGATAACAGCGGTCAACCAACAGAGTCGCCCAATGCCTCAGCATCTTAATTCAAAGTCGGAAAACCACAGCACCCTTATACATGGGATAGAAAAACGGTCTGCATCACCTTGATCTTCAACTCCAATCCGCCCCCCAAACATCCTTGTCCCAATTTTCCACCAGCGCCGGATCATCCTGTTATACTCTTCAGGCATGGACGCCGGGAAAACGTCGAGGGATAATACGTACCTTGAATTTTACCTGGAATTGGGAGAAGCCGTCCCTGAGGATAGCAATCTCATGAGGAGTATCCTGTCCCTCGAGAATGTTACGTCTGGTCTCTGAATAGATCTAAAAAGTATTCAGCAAGGGCCACAACAAGCAGAATGGAGACGCACTCTAGCAGCTTTCGGTCCTCTAATCCCTTTATGAATTGAAAGTGTATATAATCAAATTCACGACTCACCGAACTTGCGACAAGCTACAGTGGAAGATAATCAACGGCACTTCCTTCGTCTGCTTGACCAGTCCATCGACGTTCATCAAAAATTCATTGGACGGAATGTTCATGCTCCCTTTGATATTCCCTCCTGCATAGTCATCATCTCGGACATCCACTACGACGAAATCACGTTTAGGTATTTTATCACTCTTCATAAGCGTTGCGAGTTCCTACATCAGTGAAGCCGAGTCAGTGACTAGTATCAAGGCTGCTTAGCGCAACTTTTGCAAGGTTATTGAACATGTAGCGTACATCGTTGGTCATGTATCGTATGATTTGTTGTGACATGGAAGCCTTTGTTATGGTGCGAAAGGGACTCAACGAAGAATGCCTATGGATGTGAGGGATCGAACCCGACAAGACTCGAGCCTGGGACAAGAGTTGTCCAACTCGGAGTCGAATCATGAAGGAAGCTTGGTCTCTTGTATTACGTCATCTTTCAATCTCGGTTTTTCGGACCGAAGGTCTGCATCATTTGGTATCGTGATTGTGGTGCCATTGCCTAAACATAGTCAAAACTTCGAAGGGCCAAAGCACATAGTTCGACCTTCGAGGTAGCAGGAATAAAACATAACAATGTAAATACGTTGCTACAGCAATATATGATACACATGAATCTCAGGATAGTCGTGAAAATCATTAATTCTGACGTCCATGATACTTCTGATTCTACACATTCGACTCTGCACGCAGGGTGTCAATGCCCGCAGGCATGTGAGGTCGCTGCTGATGAATGGCATGAAGATGTCTTCGTCGAGCTTCCGCATTACTGCAAAAAGGGTTACTGGTCAATCATTGTTGTAATGGATAAATTACTCTGCACTTACGGTTTGTTCAAAATGCTCTCGTCGCCAGTGTACAGACATGCGTCGTAAATAAATGTCGCGCAAAGAGCACCAATAATTGGTGCGAGAACCGGACACCAGAGCCAATAGTGACTATGAGCGCAAAGTCAGTAAACTATCGGAAAATTATGGCTCCACACACGCCCAAATCAATCACTTACTTTCGGAACGTGAAGACTTCTGAGCCGTAGCCCACCATAGCCGTCAATATCCGTGGTCCCAGATCGCGAGCGGGATTAATTGCATAACCTTTGCAGAAAATAGGTCATCAGCGACAAGTCGCCTGTAGTGACCCAATGAAGGAAAACGCACCAGTCTCCATTCCGAGCGAAGCTCCAATTCCAAGAATAAGAATAAAGAGCACGAGCGGAGCAAGTCCAGATGGCGGCGGCGAATTCTTTTTATCATTCATAGCCAGAACCACAAAGAGAAGAACCATTGTCCCGAGCAATTCGTCGAAAAAACAAGATACATTTGTCATATATGGCAGCTAGACGGGCGCAAACGGGGTAGATAAGTGAAAGGACCTTGTGATTTCCAAAGAACTTACTGCATAAGTCGAAAATAGACCAGCAGTGGACAAAGTGCGCACACCCTGACCTTCGAAAAGGTCAATGGCGTGGAAGTAATTGGCGTAAATGCAGGCCGCGCCGACTATACCACCTAGCAATTGCGCGGCGATGTAGATCTAGTGAGGACAAAAAATTATCGGCCACATGAATTTAGAGGCGTATGGTTCAAATACGCACTGGAACTTTCTTCCAAGGGAACCCTCTGAAAGTCGCAAGTGCTATCGTTACCTAATCGAAAAATATCAGTCGGATTTGCTCGATTCCTTCCAGCCGTACTTACCGCAGGGTTGATATGTCCGCCAGAAATACCTCCAGAAACCCACACGCCCATAGCCGTACCAACTGCCCATCCAAAGTTTATGGAGAGATAATCCTGAGAGACGTCAGCGACTTGCAAATAATCAGAGAGTCCAGAGCTACTCACTCCTTTTGCTGCAGCGGCCACCGCAGTTTTCCCGCTCAGAACAACTTGGCAATCAACACCATTTCCGAATATTATCAAGATCGCAACGCCCAAGAATTCCGCGAAAGGCTCTCTGATCATTTCTCTAATTCATAGTCCGAAAGCTAGTAAGCGTATCGATCCCGGTGCGTTTAATGAAAGAAACATACCGGTAACGGGACCAAGCATTTACATGTATTTTTTCCGGTGCAACTTCGAACTCCGCTGAATATTCGTTGTGCGATACATATTCTTTTGATTTGCGGTTATGGGCCGAAGACTCGGATGAAGAGCCAACTTCATGAAGCTTTTCGGAAGAACCCATCCAAAAGGTCGCCGGGTGGTAAAATCGAGAAAGAGGGATAGGTGGAAGAAAAATACCAAGTGTGGGGAAGTGTGGGGTTCTTTAATAGTCGTGATTATGAAGGCTTATGAAGGTCGGCTTATCCATCCGTGATGAGAATGGAGCATAGACCGGCCAAGTTCCTTGGTGGAATGTCAGATGAGAAGGCAAAGTAAAAATAGACTGTGTACCTTACATATGTATCGAGCCGACAAATGCGTGGCATGCAGCAGCGTGGCCATAATCTTGGATATTTTAGGCGCAGATAAGTAGGCACGTAGGCACGAAAGCTTCACCTGCATGTTGCCTGCATGGCATATATCCGCCCGAAGTTCTGCGCTGTTCTGCGTCATAGATGTACCGGAGTCGTCGAGTTGCAAGACCCAAGAAGGTTGTGTTCGTCCCTCTGCTATATGCTCTCTGACCGATTATTCCAAGAGCCGGGAGCGCATAAGGTAGCCATGTGTAGAGCCTTATGCGTGTGGAGATCTGTGGAGATTGCTTGGAGATTGCTATAGAATTTGCACGAATGCACGTCGTGAGAGATTGTGAGCATTTTAAAATCAGATCAGGCTCCCTGTGGAAGGAGCGCAGTACTCGTCAGATGATACAGGATGATACTCAGACGAGAGCAATGAGCGATGTGGCCTCAGCTTGGATGGCCTGGACACTCCTGGGCAGAACGGAAGCAAAATAGTTTCACGCCCTGATATGTAGATACTGACCTTGATAAACTTTTAAGCACTTAAATTTCAAAATTATGAAGATGGCCATATGTCGGCTATCATGAATGGTATTGCCCTGGAGTCGGCACTCATCATCTCTGCTTAGCTCTGCTTGCTTTCAAAAAGTATGACGGATGACTGGGTTGGGTCTCGGCTTCCGGGAATCGTCGTGCCGGGAGTGAGAGTTTCAGGGTATACTTTTGTCACTGGCAAAATTTAATGAAAAGCTGGAATTAGACGAGGAAAGAGATAAAAACAGAGGAATCGACGGGAAAATACGTAGAGATAGATGATCGGAACAAAATGAATGTCAGACAACGGAACGAGCCGCTCACAGAGAAAATAACCAATATGATCTTTCTGTGAGGGTCATTTAGGTTTCAAATATCGATATTCGAGGGGCTTCAGAAGACGGCAGCGTGGTGAATGCTCCATAGAGCATCTGCGCATGCCATCCTGCAGAAAATGGGACCTTATCTCGAACGCAAGAATAGGGCTCAGCTGACTGATTTGATTCTTGCATACAAAATACGTTCATGGGGCACGGAGGGAGAACGACACCGCAAGGATATCACATTCATCAAGTGATTCGGAGATTTCGTAAGGAAAATGGGACAAGATCCTCTGGTAACATTTTGGCAACCTAATTGACAAAATCAAAGGAGTTAAATGAACACCTGACTGGTGCCTGTAGACGACGATGATACTCACCTTATGCGCAATGTCCTGTCCACCCACTTCCCACCCGCTTTCCGCAACATTCATGATGGTGCGTTCAACTAGCCTTCCAATAAGAATCCCCACTCCAAATCGTTCGCCCATGTACTTCCGCCAACGCAGGAGGTTGCTCAATAGTTTCATGCGACGGTTCAGGAATCGCCTCCTAGCGGGAATGGAGGCAGGATCGAATCCAGCCCGGGATTGGTGTCCAGCGGAATAATTAGTAATGGATGTTTCAGTGGACAAGACAGCCTTGTCGAAACAATTCATCACAGACTTGAGCAATAGCTGTACGAGGATAGTAAGAATGTCGATGACAGTAAACAATGAATGTAGATAGCGTACCTGGAATTTTCCGCCTTCAGATTGAACACTAGCTTCGACTTCTTCAGCGAGGTCGATCATACGTCGAATACCCTTTTGGGAATACGCGTCTAATGCTCCATTATCGAGCAGTTTGCAGATCATGGGGATGACAGCAGTTGAGATCATCGAAGCCACTAAATCGCCGTCAGGTCCAAGTTCTCGTTCCTCTACAATGCCTGTCCCTGGGCGAGAATATTCGTAAAGGCCTTTATACCATTTGAAACTATGTAGACTTCTTGGAGTCTGATGAATCGTCGTCAATAGAAAATACACGAAGAAGACCTAGAAAAAACTCACTTCGATACAATCCCAGCCTACACTTTCCAAGCGCACCCAAAATTCCCAAACACTCACTACACCCAAGCCACCCCATGCACCGACATAACTGTCTGAGTATTTCTCCCTCCAAGCACTCCAGCGGCCCTTTCCAGGATCCCGGAATTCCTCCGCTTTGACGTCTGCGAGAACCTCTTTCGTCCTGGAGACTAAGGATTTCACCGCATCAGAATAGGCTAAACAATCTGAAGTCGTCAAAGAGGAGTCAGTGGAGTAACCCTCTTCCTCTTGATTTGGCGGACGTCGCGAGGTCCTCAATTGTCGGCGAGCACTCCGGGCCACCCGTCTCTGGCGACGTGTATCGGCAGGATTTTCATCTGCGTCTTTGGAATCCTCCTGTGATACAGGCAATGGTCCAAAGAAGGCAGCAAGGTCGTCTTCATCATCTTCTGTTCTCCTATTCGTGATCATATCGTGACGTTCCTTGAGTAATGATAGTTGCTCTTCCTCAAGTTTTTCCAGAGCAGGATACTGAAATCATACAGTCAGAATCTGATGTTATTCAGGTTGAATTCTGAAAGCGTACCTTCTCGTCCAAAAAACCTGCAACGCTCTCTGTCCATTCCCTGAAATCCCCAAACCATGCCCTCTTGGCCTCCGCTTTCTCAACCATTTCCCGCATTTCTTTTTCTCGGTCATCAACTTGTATACGCTCTTGAGCAAGTGAATTGAGAGCAGCGGAATTATTTGCGTGCGAAGTAGTTAATTGGGCCAGCTGTTCCGACAACCGCGAGATGGAGGGACCTAATGACGGGAGTGGTGTGGATGGAGGAACTAGAAAGAAGAATATTAAAGCAGTCATAATATAAAGAATATAGGACGTCACTCACTGGGAACTGCCTTGTAAACCTGTTTGATGGCTGAGGCCGAAGGTTCAGGGGTTCTGTGTCCACCTCGACGGAGTTGTTCCTGTTCCCATTCTATTGTCTCTTCGTCTTCTTCATCCCTTTGGAATTAATAGGTCAGTATCAAATATAAGAGACAACAACAACTGCACGTACGCGTCCGCGATCAACTCTTTCATGGCATCTCTGCGCTGAGCAGCTTCAACTTTTCGAGATTTCTTACCCAGAGCAATACGTTCTTGTGCGCTCGTATATTCCGCGAATTCTGCACAAGTAGGGTTAGAAAAGATCACCGGACAATTTTTACGGGCAAACGTACCATCGTCGCCTTCCCCTAGCTCGTCTTCTTCCCTCATGAGTCTGCTTTCGGGATGCGGTCCTTGTGGTCCTTCATCCCTTTTCGCGACAGATAGCGAAATGAAGTCATCTTCACCGGAAGCTTGCGTTTTGCGAACTCGTTCGCGTCTTTCCTTCGCGACTCGTATCGATGATTCAGAAGGAATGATGGTGGTTGTCTCCTCTGTTTGGAAATAAGGTTATGGTATAGAGGTCTTAAAATGCATTATTTGACGTACCGACATCCATAGCCATGCTTTGCGATGGCATATCATCCAAATCCACTGACATATTGGCATCATATGGATCTACATTTGAGCTTCCTGGCGGTCTCGCGCTTGGAGTTGTAGCTTTCAGTTCTTTGAGATAGGCAGCGTCATATTTTGGACCACTGGAGGATATAGTTGCTTGTTCTAGAGTGGGAGGAACAATACTATTCATTATGTTACATGGTTGCAGAGAAGTGTTGGATTGGTAGTGACTCACGCTGGATGCGATCCCGATGCGACTTTCAAACTTAAATTGGATTTCTTGACCACAAAAACTTCACCATCGCCTTCCTGTCGTTCGCTTCGGTGAGCTGGGCATACTAAACTTGATGGGGAAGATAAAACTAACCTCTTCGTCTCCACCAAAACTCAAACGCGATTTGGTTTTGGTCTTCTTGATCTTGTTCTTTAGCTTGGTGGCCAAAGTGATTGGAGAGTCCTCCACGGTCTGAGATGTGCTTGTTTCCGCATCTTTCTCTGGAGAGACGGGCCTTGCTCTTGCCGCAGATTTTGCCTTGGAGCGCTTAAAGATGACTGGAGAGTCTGAGGACATGTTGGCTGTAACGTTCCGTGACTCGTCCCGTTTGGGCTCCAACCACGTGACATTCCCATGACTTTCGGAGAAATCACAAGTTTCCCACGGGCAATTTCCTTCTTTTAGCCATAGATGGCAGACCCAACCGCTATTCCACCACGACCCCGTCCAAGGCCAAGACCTGTCGTAAAGCGGACCAACGATGTCAGTGCAACTGCAACACCGGACGCGTCGTCGTCTTCAAGTTCCACGATACCTTTATCAACGTCCGGAACGCGACGCGTGATTCAAGTGCAAGATACAGATGAGATGTTCATGCGGAATAGAAACCGCTCAAGACAGACGTGGCAGAAGCTAGACCAAATAGACAGAGGTGGGTGCTTATATCGGCTTGTATATTAATGTAAACTGAGGGATTGATAGCTGCCACCAAGCCTGCGAAAGAGGGCTCGAGCGACAGCGATGCTGAAGATACACCGAGAAAGTCTCAAAACAAGAGGAAGAAGCGGGACGTAAGCGGGGTACCTGCATGGCGGAGAACTGATAGATTGACACGGTGAGCGAATTGATTTATGACAGAGTTCTAGAGCTTGCACGCTTCGCTTGCAACCCATTTAACCTGTTGATACATGGTCATATATGCTGACATTTACCGTATCAGACTACTATCACAAGACCTTTCGTCTAACTCTGATAGTGATATCGAGGTCCTTGGAGGGTCTTCGACTCCCAAAGGGAAACGGAAACGTCAACAGCGAAGTCGATCTCGCTCAATCACTCCACCACCCGCTTTACCCGACTACCAAGTGCAAGCAGCAAAGAATGTTGTTCGGTAAGCCAGCTCTTTCCTTGAGCCTCTCATCTATCTAAAATTTTCCCCCTAGCCAAGCACTCGGCGCCGCCACAGCCCGCGCACCTTCCCCCACTCTTTTTGACCCGGATGAATCAACAGACACTGTTATTTTCCAACCTGAGCTCGACGCTATTGCACAAGAAATTGCAGAGACCTCACACCGTGAAAGCAGTCAGGCTCCCGCAGATGACGTGCAAGATCATGGCGTGGAAGACCACGTTGTCCTAACTGTCATTTGGCACCCTCACCCACTGGCTACCAATGCCCAGAAATCAGAGTGGCAGTACCGGATTGATAGGGTCAGTATCGTGTTATCCTCTCCTTACGCGCCGCTCACGAACTTTGTCTGCCAGCATGACAATTTCCGCGAACTTTTTGATGCTACTGCCGATGATGCCAACATCTTAACGAACAATCTCGTCATGACATACCAAGGAAAACGATTCTTCCCTTCTGTAACGCCTACCTTTCTCAAAATATATGGTGATACCGCGGAATTGGGTAAGTATTTTTCGAAATCACCAACACTTTGATATATTGATGTCGCATTCTAGCTGCATATGAGAAACAAGCTTATGAATATATCCAGAAGCATCCTACTGCTTTACAACATACAAATGCTCCAGCCAGCCCACTTCGCAAAGAAGATGATGGAGCTATTGAAATCGAATCAGACGCAGAAAGAGAGGAAAACAACTCTTATATACCCCAAACTCAGACACAAGATTCTGAAGCTGATTCAGAAGCCGAAGGAGAGATATTCAAACTTATATTGCGCTCTTCTGGCAACAAGGACATCACCTTAACGGTACGACCCACCACCAAGTGCGGTGCCATCGTCAAAGCTTTCCTGAATAAGCTCGATGTGGCCGACCAATATCCTGATATCTTTGCCGATGCGCCTGCGAAGCCTGCTGCCAAGAAGCGGGGTAGACCAACTAAAACCGCTACTGTGGCCGCTGCTGCTAAGGACCCTCGATTATGCATTGACGGCGACAAGATGGATAACCAAACGCCAATTGGTGACATGGATCTGGAAGATGGTGACATGGTTGAGGTGGTGGGTCTGTGACCGTAATTTTATAGGTCTCTTCAAATCCTTTTTCCCCCAATTCTGCCGAACGTTTGAATTGCTTATTAAATCATTTTTACTGCTTGCCTCGCATATATTCGAAGGTTCCTCTGTATTACTTGCTACACCTTTGTGGCCAAATAATTTGTAAGAAAAGATTGCCCTTATCATTGCAGTGTGTGTGTCTGTTGCCAGCCATCGCTCGCGTTCCGTACTAAAATTCTGGCGTTATTCACGAAAGCGCGAATTAGCTCATCAAAGGCACTTCGTTCGTATTCTGATACATTAGGATCACCCCTTTTCATTGCGGTTGCAAGCAGGAAGTCGGGCCGAGCAATCTCGAGCTCAAGTTCATGTAAGATTTGTGGCTGCAGTCAAAAGTCAATAAGAATAAAATAAGAGACAGCGAACAACGCACAGGAGCGTTGGGTGAGGTGGTTGAGGTAACTTGAGTTAAATCGATTTTGAATTCCTCGTGCGAATAGCTCAATCTGTCCTTTTTTCGGGTGAAGGACGAAGATCCAATAGGGTGAGGCACTAGGGTTAATTGGTCAATACCTTTGATCTATTACTGAAGGGATGGTCACATACTTGGTACTTCCAGATTGACGCTGACCCTCCAGTCAGCATTCTGTTTTGGATTGTAGATATTTAGGTCTCCCAGCCTTATTTTGCGCATGCTTTCAAGGACAGTCCCGGTCTTGTCATCACGAGTCACTCGAACCTTGTCGCGGTCATTACCATCGGTTGCATAAAACGTGTCGGTTAGGAATAGGTGGCTGTAATCTACTGGGCTGCCGATATGGGTGGGTTGTGAAGAAGCTGTTTTGAGCTGGTTGAGGAGATTGTTATAGTGCTTATGTTGTTGCTGATAGAACCCATGGAGAATAAGTGGGAAACGAAGATGCACCAAAGGGTTGCACGTACGATGGTCATATTAGACTCGAATCGCGAGTCGGTTCCATTTGGGGCAAGTACTAAATGTCAAAAGTAGGGATCCAGTCAGAAAGTCAAAGGGAGACAGATAAAATTAATAGTCAACAATCTGTATACAATCGATAGGAAAATAGCAGGTACTTGTCTCCACAAGAACAGGCAATCCTAACCTCTGTCCTGAGCTGCGGTCCCTCATCACGCCAACCTTAGCCTCCACCTCCACCTTGCCATTCGGATGATCCGGACGCGTCACGATCATATGGTGCACGAAGTCTGCAATCTCTTTGATAAACTCGTCCAGCGGCTCGACACCAAGAATTGACAAGGATAATGGTTGGAGAGGTTGCCCAGAGCTGAAGCGTGTCCATTCGAAACTTCTTGAGGCGGCGGTGAGGCTGCACGTCGAGAGCGCTTTAGAGGCGGTGGAGAAGACGAGCGAGCCTGCATCGTGAGCCTGAAGATGGGAAGAGAAAGAAAGGCAGAAACGGAAGAATGGGGTGTCACTGTTACAGAGATTCAAACCGTTCCAGTGACCGTATTCTGCTTACGTACTCATCCGTCATCCCGGCAACGCGGCAGGACACAACAAGCGCCCAAAGCCTAAAGGTGACTTGCCTTGTACCGCACACCTCAGGCCTCATAATCAGTACACAAAGCTCTCATGCAGCATTTCCAAACTGCGATTCTGCATGTCCCGACCATTACTCGATTAGTGCATGCTCCAGCTTTATAATCCAATGCTCAGCTACTTAAAATCTAAGATGCATTTGAACTTTTGAAGAACAAGTATTCTAGCTTTCAGCCAAATCAGCGTAGCCTGCACGCCACGCGCTAATCTATGGGTCACTCGACTCAGTCTTAAGTTTCGGACCTATATCACCTTCAGATTTCCTCAAATGGTATGACTTACTACTACGGTCCAGTGTGGATCCGAATTGTACAACAATGATAGCAGGCATGACTCGGATCGTCGATAATCTAGAAGGCAGTGTGTTCTCGGAGCAGAACATGGGACGAGTCGTTCTTATATTAGATACAGAGATAAGCACAAAATATACATCCCATTCAGACGACCTAGCCAATAGCCTTAAAGCACAATAGCAGAATACATCATGAGGCTCTGAAAATACACACCTTTCGCCAACTACCATTGCGATTGTGGCGTTATTATCTTCGAAGGGCTCTTCAACACTGCATACTGGATGCTACACAAAAGCAAAGCGCCGATTAGTAAACTTAAGTAAACCGCCCGGAATCTGGAAGGTGTCGTAGGGTGTCGTCCGCCGATAAGTAACCGCTTTGGGCCAGAAGTCCACATATGGCCTTTGAACCCTGAAAGGTGCTATCTTACGGCCGTGATGCAGCGCTTGGCGCGCAACCCTGTACAGCCAAACGTCAAGGTGAATGGAACGGATCATTCGGAGGATAACATATCGGGGGCGATGACAGGCGATGGCCTACATGGGTCGAACACGCTGCAGCCATGTTGCATACCTTACCATTGAACGCTACGCCAAATTCGTTCTGGCGCGGTCACAGGACAATGGGCGAAGTGTGCTAGGCCAGAAGAAATGCTAGTAGAGGCTAGTAGGCACTGGAATTTACGAGATGCATATGATAGCACAGCTGAAAGGTGCGCTGTTGGATGAGGGTCTATGTGGGTGTATACAGGCGCTACGATGGGATCCGGGTTGGCCGGGACACACCCGTGAAATATAGACAATCAATTCGGCCACTTTGTGGACGCCAGAACTCTTTTGGAGGAGGCAGAATCTGTTTGGAAGGATGCTAGCATCATATGCGCTATGCGGGTCGCGACTCGTGCCATCAGGCGGCAGCACGTTTACGTGGATTTGGAGGTCTCTCGGACCATTTGTCGGTAGTGCGTTCGGGAGCCGCTGTAGATAACAAAGAGCAACCGCAAATGCAAATGTCAGTGCGATGTGGATAAAATGGCGGCCTGCCGCCCAAGGGATACGCGGCAGAATACAAGAAGAGACCTGAAGAGACATGAGTGATGACAGGAGCTGCTGATCTCTCCACTGCCTCACGTCTAGGATATCGTGTATCTCAGTGATGTGAAAGTCCGAGTCGGGGTGGGTACAATGCGGCCCCGCGTGGTTTTATCATCACGGCAGGTCGTATGTAGCAATATTTTCCTGCGCTTTGCGACGCTGTCTAAGCAAACAATCTCCCGACGGAGAAAATATGTGGGCCTCTGCAATGGATAAAAGGGTCATTGTCTCAGCCGTTTGAGCGATAAACCACCCCACCCTACGCTCAAGCCCTCGCTCTCCCATGTCTCTGGCGAAAGTACCGGCTATCTTCCTCATCGGGCTGGCGTTTAATGTCTCGCTCACGCCGCCCACACCAGCGACTGCGAAAAGAGATCGCGTCATGGGAGATGGACCAGTGGACATGCACTACGCCATGTACCTAGTCAAGGTATGTGTTAGAAACGCCGCCCAATCATTAGCCAGACCGACTCACGATGACCCGCCGGGTATAGGCATCGTATTGGATCCACGCCGCCATCGAGCTAGCTATCATCATCACCGCCTCCATCGCGCACCAATCCCCCCTCTCCCGTCACATCCCCCACTTCCTAATGCCGTCCACCGCAGATCCCGCGAGCAGGATCTTCCTCTCGCCAGCCTCCGCGCTCGGCACACTCGCGCTGCTGCTGGGCGCCGCGCTCCGCTGGCTCTCGTACCGCGCGATGGGGCGCCACTTCACGTTCCACGTCAGCATCCTCAAGGGCCACCGCCTCGTCACGACGGGCCCGTACAGCGTCGTGCGGCACCCGGGGTACACAGGCGGCGCGATGTCCTTCCTCGGCATGGTGCTGTGGTACGCCGCGCCCGGCGCGTGGATGCGCGAGAGCGGCATCTGGGGCGTCAGGCTTGCGTGGCCTGTCCTCGTTCCGATTTTCAGCGTTTTGTGTATCCCGTTTCTGTCGATGTGGCGTCGGATGCCGAAGGAGGACGCGATCCTCCGCAACGAGTTTGGGAAGGAGTGGGATGTGTGGGCGAGCAATGTACGCTATCGAATTATTCCCTATGTATATTAGTTTGTTGTTTGTGCTTTTATGAATTACCTGTTGTATGTGTGTATGTATCTTCATGATGTTACGAACTTGACGATGTTATTTAATGACGATTTTGTGTTGTTGCAAACCGGAATGGGTTTTGAGCATTCGAATGCGATTGGCATAAGAAATAAACGCGACCGCAGGCATTTATACCGATACTTCTGTCGTGCAAGGCAAAACCGCCGAGGTTGTGGGCTAAGAAGTTGTGGTTAAAAACATACCCAACAAATCATCACGACATCTATTATGTCCAGTTGAGCGAATGGCGAACAAGTAGGTAGAATCTTATGAAATACGCACCTCGTGTTGACAGAAGTCGATGGACCGTATGGCGCCAGAAAAAAAGAGATGACTTCCAAGTAGTCCCAGTCTCCAAAACGCGAAATAACAATTACTCTGCTAGAAACCCCACATAGCCCAATAAGTTTCAAATTTAGTACAACTCATCGGCTCATGATATAACTTCATAAATTCATGTGATAATTTCATTTACGGAGCAAAGGGACGCTACATAAATAAAGTCATGGTTGTGATTTAAGTCGTCAACGCAGACCCACTTTCAACCTCCAAAAGAACCCAATTCATGAATCGAAGACGAATTGGACACCAACCTATGAGGAAAAGAGTCAGAGATATGCGTTACTTGATCGTGGATATATAACGAACCTTGTGGGATGGGCCAACAGGGTTAGCATCGTTGAGTTTTTGGGTATCGAGAGCGAGGCCGAAAGAAGCCTTGACACCAGGGCGGAGGACCTGAGTGTAGCCTAGAAAAGTAACCTTGAGTAAAACATTCATTATGTAGACAATGTAAAACGACGTACCAAGAGCGATGACACCAGAGTTGTTGATCTTGGCCTTGACAAAGGCAGAGGAGTCAAGGTAGGTCTTGGTGCCGACCTCAAGAGCAACACCACCGTGGGTGGCCTTGGCATCATAGACAGCCTTGGCACCAGCCTCGATGTCACGGCTGACGCGGTGGTAGTAGCTGGCAGAGAAGGTGTTGAGGTTGTTCAAGGCATGGACAGTAACAGCGTATTCAGGGGCGTTGTAACCGAGAGCTGCAGCGTAACGGGTGATGTTTCCGCCAGTGACGTTGTAGGCAGCCTCAGCACCGACGAGGAAACCATCGCGACCGATGACAGTGTCAGCGGTGAAGGTGGGTCCCTGTAAAACGTAGAATACCGGAGTCAGCGAGTGGTGTGAGACGCGGTTGACATGTCGAACGAACCTTGAATACGTCGAGGGCAGCGCGGGTGTGGAGTCCCGACTGCTTGTAGGCAGCGTTGAGGACAGCAGTCTTGGCGCCCTTGTCGGGGGAGAGGGAGGTGGCAAGGTCAAGCTTGAGGCCCTGGGCAACGAGGTTGTCAATTTCAATCTGATTGCGCAGGATGTTGGAGGTGGTCCAGGACTGGGTCAAGGTGAGTCCGTGGACTTTGTCGGTCCACTTTCCCTCAATGTCACCAGTGATGAGGTCGGTTTTGTTGTCGCGGGAACCAGCGACCTTGAAGGCGACATTGGAAGGGGTCTGGGTCTTGACCTCAAGCGCGGTGCCGTTGTAGTTGTAGTCCTTGTTGAGGAGGTCGGTGGAGGACTTGCCGAGATCCTAGAGCGGGCGTGAGTTAGGCACGAGAAGTATAAGAGAGGGAATACAGACCTTCCAGGAGGGGGGACGGGTTGGGGGAGAGACATGGTTGATATGAAGGCTCCGTCACTGGAGCCAACAAATTATGAGGGCAACACCGTGGGAATATCTGGGAGGAACCGGCACGCACGTTGATGGCACCACTCTCCCCAAATCTTTCACCAGCGTCAAAGGAATCCGGCATACTTCTCTTTCCCACAAGTGTTGCGCCGTGCCGCACCTGGAACAAATGGCCAGGCAATCGCATCTTACTGGAAAGCGACTCTAAAGGTCTGCAGCCCGAACACCATTTCTCAGTCCTGTATGACCCCTTGATTAATTAACGACGCCCATCTATGCGTGATATACACTTCATAGTATACCGTCAAGCTAGCACGTAACTTCACTATTCACATTCATGGTCTCCAAGACGCAAGTACTCTACTTCGTCTTCAACACGATTGAAACGAGTGGTCATGAATGTCACTGTCCGCGGTATTACCCGGCGCCTAGTCTCGATACCAGACGTTCGTTCCAAAAAGGGTATCTCGCTCAGATCAGCCAGATCATTCAAAAATGATAGCCTCGTGACCAGGCCCTCTAAAAGAGGAAGTCGACCTTTGGAGGAATCCTCGATATTCTTAGGTACGTTCGTTTGTACATTCGACGACTACGTACATCTATACACTTCGTTCTTAGCGTCTGTCGGTCCCGCGTTGCGCCTTCTCGCCAGCATCCTAACAAGAGTGGCTTGATGCTGTGAAGTCTCGTCGAACGACTTATCTACCTCCTCTCTCTTTGGACTGGTTATAAGGGTGCTCTTATTCCCCCTCCCTCGTCCCCTCGGAACGACTCGACCAAGTCTCTCGACCAAGTCTTTCCACCAAGCCTCTGCACCAAGTCTCTCAACCAGTCTCTCGAACCATCATAAGCGAGTCTTTCACCCTCTCCTGTTATTAACTTACACTGAACTGCTCGTCTACTCGTTTAGTGATCTCTTCCGACTTTGTCCGCGCCTGTCTCGTCTTTGCGCGGCAGTCTGCGCAGGCCTCTGGCGCCACGCTGGTCTCGCCGACTGAAAGCGATTTCTCCAACCTCAGCCTCCACGAGGACTATCCTTCCAGCATCTCCTCCCTTGACGATTCGCCTCCCCACCTCGTCTCTAAGGACGAGGCCATGTACTATTATTCAGGAATCTCCCCGTCTCCTCCGAAGCTCGTCTACCGCACCGGACTGTCCACGAGGCCTTGGGTCAAGCCCAAAGGGCTCGAGGCACATCGACAGCTTAAGGAGGTCCGTGGTGTGTTCGGTCATAGGATCAACGACGTCTGGGAGGAAGTAGGTCCCCAGATTCTGGATCTTTTGACCGTCCAGGGCATTCGCTGGTCGTCCGTTGACTTGGCTCGCTTCGTCACCGACGGAGGCTCTGACAAGCAAATTGTCGGGCCCATGGTCGTCTGGATCGGCGTCCTCCCCGATTCGCTCGAAGGGCAACAAGCCATCAGCTTGAGTGAAGCGATCCTCATGCTCCTCAAGGCCTTCGGTATCGAGGACGTCGAGGTCGAGTACCGCGAGTCGATCTATAGGCCTTCAGTCGGACCAGAGCTACTTCGCCACGTCTCAAGCGTCAACGACACTGTCGACGTTCGCAGTCCTCTCACGCCCACTCTCTGCCTCCCCATCGCTGTGGCTGACAGGCCTGACGCTCAGGGCACTATAGGCCTGTACTTCGCTGAGGGCGGTGCGAGCGACAAGGTCCTTGGTCTGACATGTCATCATGTTCTGTTTAAGACCGACGCCACCAACAACAACTCCTACGCCCTCGCAAGCAACACAAGTGCGCCCCGCAAGTATGTCCAACTTCTCGGCACTCGGGCTTTCGACAAGCTCCTCGACTCCATCAGGCTCCGCATCGGCCGCCATGCCATCATGCTCGGGCAGCACGAGGACACGATCAAGAGGTTGGACGCGAGGTTGGCTGGTGTCAACGAGGACGAGGACGATGAGGAGGTTGCGGATGCTAGGAAGGAGTTGAGACAGGCGAAAGAGCAGGTTACCGCCGTGAACGAGGCGATTGAGACTCTCGAGAAGTTCTACTCGGATGTCAAGAAGAACTGGGGTGTGGCCAGGCAGCGCGTTATCGGCCACATCCGCGTCTCCCCCGCCCTCGCCTTCAACGTCGGTCCTGACGGCTTCACCGAGGATTGGGGCGCGTTCGAGATCGACGGGCCAAAGTTCGCAAAGGCCTTCAAAGGCAACGTTATGGACCTCGGTGAGTTACGATTTGTTCTCGATTTATCTGGCTTCAGGCTGCCCAGTCTAACGATTACTCCCAGGCACGGAGATCCCCTCCGACGTATTCACCCTCAAGATGTACCCTCGCGACGACGGGCCCACCACCTTCAAGTACCCTTCCGATCGTCTCCTTCCCCTCCGTGATATGATCAGCCAGGAGCTCATGCGCCACCCTGACATGCTCGACCACGACAACGAGCCTTGCCTCATCGTCATCAAGAGCGGTAATGCTACGGGCGTCACCATCGGACGCGCCACGGGTATCTTTTCGTTTGTTCGCGACGACGATACCGGCATGGTGTCCAAGGAGTGGGCGGTGTATAATTACGACAAGAACTCCGGCGTGTTCTCGGCCCCTGGCGATTCGGGGTCCATTGTCGTCGACGGCCGCGGTCGCATTGGAGGCCTTCTCACTGGAGGAGCTGGCAAGACGGAGACATCCGACGTCACCTACGTCACCCCCATGTTCTGGCTCTGGCCCCGCATCAAGGCGCACTTTCCCAACGCCCATCTCAAGCCCACCACCGTCGCCTAGGCCCCTCGTCGTTGACAAGAACGACATCGTCGGCACCCGCGAGATCGTCTCGCTTCATTTGCGTCTGCGACTTCTTCCCTCCCCTATCCCCACGCTCCTTCTCCTTTCGCTGCGCTCCTTTATCTATTGGTCGGCTGTTGGCACCGCTACTTCGGTTCGTCTCTCTTTTTCCATCTCATGTTTTCCACGCATAACTCACGACCTTGACGTCTAGGTTCGTCTCCTCTCCTCTGTCTCCTCTCTCGCGCAACTGATGTCCTTGGCGTATAGGCTCCGTACGACTCGTCATGGTCCGATGGACTGTCAGGCACACTCGCCACCAGCACGCGGTGGGTTTGTGTAGGTAGTTCACCGTAGCTCGTGTTATCGGACAGTCTGCAGCTCGACATGTACTATTAGTCCCCTTCCCCGGCTCTCGTCTATGCCCATCGTTCTTCTATCTTCCCCCTTCCATCCTCACTCAGTCGTTTATCCCTCGTTGTCTCGTCGTCAATCCCCACTCTTCTGTTGTTAGTCGTCTCATATCCACCACCATTCCCCCCTCCACCCCCTATGTGCTCAATGAACATTGTTACGTTGTCGTTTAAACAGTGCGTGAGGACATTGAGGTCGATATCATGGTAAGGGCGACTTCGACACCTTTCTCGTGCCGAATGCGACTTGGCTCTCCTTTCTTTTGAACATACACGTCGTTTAACGATGACCGACAACTGGTTCGGCACCTTCTCCGCTGAACATGGCTTTCTATCTCACTCTCTTATTATATGACCACGGCGACTCGATGGCGTCGACGATACTGATGATCTCTTCAATAACAGCGTGAATAGCACTACGTTGATCCTGGTCGTTGTGAGTCAAATCCTGTAAGAGACGACTCTAGCGGTGATACCTTTTGTCCTGCTGATACAACAAGCTATCGACACTAATAGAATGAGCGAAGCGTTCGGAGCTGACAGAGAGCGAGGATGTACATGTACGATACCACCATCGTACACTGTTGAGCTTCTCCCGGAATCGCCTGCGCGAAGGCTCATGCTCTGTCCAAGTGAAAGACAAGATGTACTGATGAGGACGGATAGAATACGATACCGCTTGCGGCGGGGTGTTTGTAGGCGACTGTCGCAAGCAGACCAATATCTTTGCTGGAATATAATCGCGAGAGAAGCACAGATAGAACAATGATTACGTCGTTCTCGTCGAAATTGGCTTTGGGGGAGGTGATCGCCGTCTTACGGATTTCGAGGAGACCTACTTGGGTACAACAGAGTTTGAAGCTTTCGTCGTCTTGTACACAGGAGAACGTAGGGCCTGATTTCGGGCATTTAGCCGGACGTCATCCACGGATCGTCGGGTGCTGAGAAGGGAATAGGTAGGTACAGAATTGAAACCTAGAAAACGGATGTCTGGGAAAACGGAGTGTGAGGAATACGGCGGTGAGTGGGGCTGGAAATAGAACGGTGAGATCATTTCACGCCTTTTTGGTCGTACTAGGTTTGGTACAATCCGCTTAGCAGTCTTGCCTCTTCAGAGTTGAGTGTCTGGTAAGTCGAGCGCAACAAGTACAAAAAGCGCGTCTCGAGGACCTACCTAGGTATTCCGCGCCATCATTTTTGAATGATGGGAGTGATCTGAGCGAGATACCCTTTTTAAAACGAACGTCTGGACTACCCGGCGCCGGGCGCTCGGGTCAACGCGGTCACGTTAAATGCACGCGGATCGCGACGCCAGTGGCTGAAAAGTGTCAAGCTGGCTGAAGGTTATGCAGATGATCACGATATAAATATACGAGAGACAAATTCCTTCATTTACCCCACATTCAACTGAATACTTGCAAAAGCCATGCAACCCACAGTGCGAGCTACATTCTTCCAAAGTAATCTTAAGCGCCTCGTGTTGGGCGCATGTATGATGTCGGGCTACGCGACGCGTCTTTTTTCTCACCAGGTCGCGTTGTTATGCTCTGTTGTGACATGGTTCAAGATAGATGAAGGCCCCTGGCCACCTCGTCCTCTCTCCCTCCACCGTCCGCCTTGTACTTCTAGGTCCCCTGTTATCCTCTCAACAGCACTGAGGCTGGAGTCGCCACCATGGACACCGACACCATTCAGCTGCAGAACCTCCCAGCTGAATCCACTGACATCTTCTCCCTGTCTGACCAGGTTCTCTCTGAACGCCTTGAATTTATTGAAGAGGTACGTCGAGTCTCACCGCGTCGCGCATGAGTTTATGATGAGCGCTAACATGATGGGTCATAGATTGGCTTTGGAAACTGGGGCAGCGTGTGGCTATGTAAACCAAAGCCAGTCACGACTCAGGATGGCGAGGTCAGGCCAGTCGGGCAGAAGCTCGCAGTGAAGCTCGTTCATAGGTCCAAGACCTCAACAACTGCCGCTCGGGTTCGCTCGCTGTACGTTTGAACGTACCTCTAAACTCAACGTTTGACTCATCGACGCGTTCGGAATCTTAGATGGAACGAAATGAAGATTGTCAGAAACTTCAAGTCAGATCCTCACCCATCTATCATCCCATTCCATTCCTTCATCATCACGCCCTCTTACGCGCTCATAACGATGTGAGTATCACTTTTGTCTTGATTCACCTCCCACAACTTCTTCCGACCGCGTTTCGGCCGCCCTTCCCATCACGTCGCGCGTCCCTTGACAACAATAACAAGAAGTCTGCATTTGTGCTAATATCTATTTACCAGGACTTATCACCCAACATTGATCCCCGTGGAAGTGGAGGAATCGAAAGCGCGTGAATGGTTTCGCTTCCTGCTGTCAGCCGTCGAGTTTCTCCACAAACGCGGTGTGGTACATAACGATATCAAGTTTGTGTTTTTGTTCTTTGTACAGCTTCTAGATATGCTAACGAAGACAATTGGATCTGTAGACCTGCCAACATTCTAATTTCAAGCAAGAATGTCCCCGTTCTTGTTGACTTTGGTTTTGCCGAGAAATATGACATGGACTCGGACACTGCTTTCCACAGTAATCTATCATACGGAACGCCGGAGGTGACATCCATATTCATTCGCATCTTGTATCGGCCTTTGCTTATGCACCTGATATTAGTATCTTTCACCCGAGCGTGCTCGTGGTCTACCACATGATACCCGTAAATCTGATGTATGGTCTCTTGGAGTAACGTTCTTCGAGATTCTGGTCGGACGGACGCCATTCGAACATTCCGACGGTGAACAGTTTAACACGAGTGAGGACTTGGAGAAATATTGGTCTCGTACGGTGAGGAGCCTGCTCTCTGATTTTATAGATAACTTTCTGACATACATCTATCTAGCTACGGGGTAAATGGGTCGGCAGCTGGACGTTCTCTAAGAGCATGGAGAAGCTTCTCCAAAGGATGGTTTCTCCTAATGCAGATTTGCGATGCACTGCTATGCAAGCTATGGCCGATTCTTTTTGGAAAGAAACGACGACCACTACCCACAGTGAGTCATCAAGGTTTTCTCCCTCTCGTTGCGAAATGGGTTCTGACGAAAGATCATATAGAACGCGCGTCCAGCTACAATTCATCTGGCGTTTTCGAGAAAGATATAGAAAATCTACTCAGTATGACACCGCCTGCGTGGAAGAAAAAGAATAAGGAAAATATGAAATCACCTCCTGGGCTGGACACTTCCGACGTCTTCAGGGATAGTATATCCAAACGTCAGGGCCTTTCCAAATCGAAATCGCAACCAAGAGTCGCCGCAACGAAATGTAGGGACAAATGAAAGCTTTGATTCTTTTGCTCTATATTGACATTAATCGTTGATAGTAATGCAACCTCGCAAACGTGTTCCTGCCGCTCCTGTCGTCGATTTATCACCCATCAAAGCTTCTCCGACACCGTCGCCGTACACTGGGACAAATACCGCGAAAGAGAACATTCTATCATTCAACCGACTCGCTGCGACTATGAACGGCGACAAGAAGAAGAATCGCTTCGAGAATAAGGAGCAGGATCCCGCCAATGTCAGCGTAACCAGCAACGTGAGGCGTCCATTCGGCGTCCTCACTCGGGATAACCAACCACGCCCGGTGTCGATGCTGTCGAAGAAGCCCTCTGGACACTCCCATGGCGCCAAGGCGGTCAAGGTTTTGGGTGACACCAGGAATGTCAGTTTGGACGAGCGAGACAGGAGTCGGGAGTCGACGAGCGCGAAGGACCGGGTACGAGAGTGGGAGAGGGAGAAGGAGCGTATGCGCGAGATGCAACGACTGGAAGAGATGGAGAAGGAGCGCGATGAGATTTACAAGAACCAGAAGGAGAGGAAGATGCAGGAGAAGAGTGAGAAGACGAAGCGGAAGACTGAAGAGGGATGGGCGGATGCGGCGAAGGAGAAGGAGAACGGAGCAGAGAAGAAGAACGCGTCCATTTTGGCCATCAAAATTCCAGAGCCTAGACGCACTCAGGATTCGGACAAGGAAAATGTTGGTTCACCGGCGCGTTCGTCGTTTCTGCCCATGTTCAACTCGGGCACGCCGCTCACTCAACAAGGTTTGTTTCTAATTTGTACCGCTGCTCAGAAACGTATTCTGATTTGATCTCTGGATGAAATTTTTGTAGTGCTTAAGGTGGTCCGCGATAGCACGCCGCCACCTTCGACATTCAGTCGCGCGACGAAGGACAAGAACATTTTCAGGCATAGCATCAAGGCGTCTATAGGTAACTATTCCTTTCCTTTCCCTGCTCCATCGCTTTCGCTTCTCCTGTTCGTTTGCCTTTGCGACGTAATTGTTGATCCCTGGTCATTTAGACAAAACGGTCCAGTTTTACAAGTCGTCGACACTCGCGCAGGTTGCTTCCGGAAGGTCAACGCCTGCGCGCGGATTCTCCCTTGACGTAATCCGCCCCAATCATGAACCCAAAGCGACAACGAAGGATGGCAAGGAAGCTTGGGAAATCGCTGCAGAGGAATCCCTTCCTGAAAGTGAGTCATTTCTTTTTATTTTTCTATCGCGGTCCTGTGTTTCTGGAGTATATATATGCGCAGCGATTGGCCTGTTAATACGTTAATTCGTTACTGACTTTAATATGCCTACAGTTTCTCCACTGCCTATCATCAAGAATGCTGCTGATACGGAGAAGATGGCTGCTGATGCGAACAATGATCGAATGGCCATTTGGATGCGCAATGTTGAAAGTAAGCTTATGCTTGTTGCTTAAGCTACACAATATCTTGTTTATTAACTCTTTGCCCACCAGAGGTCGTCGAGGATGCGAAGCAAAACTTCGCTGCTGCATCCATCCAACAGGATATCCCTCTTCCCCCACTTCCTCTCCCACTGGCTCGCGATCGCTCGCAAACTCGTCCCACGCGCCTTCCACGTCGTGTCCTTGCCGCTTCGCAGATCTTCCAGGCGGACGAAAACGGCATCATCAGCCCAATGATAGACCAAACTATGAACTCTACCTATCTCACTGCTACAGATATCTCGAAAGGGAGCATTCGTCCCCCTTCAACCCCAGCGCCTGCCCAGTTGGCGACACCTGAAAAACGCACATCACCATTACCCTCGGAGGGGCCTAGCCAGCTGCAAATCCCGGAAATCTGCACGCCTTCCAGGCAGCGCCGCGCGACTGTGTCTGTGTCGACGCGCTCGCCAGGTCGGGCTGAGCCGACTTTTGATCTCGAGATGGAGGGTGGATCCCCGTCTAAGAGAAAAGAGAAATCCAAATCTCATGGAAACTTGTTTCAGTTCCAGAGACATATTGCGCCCATATCGTTCTTGGAGGCCGAACTCAATAAAGGTTTGTTTATATGATCTCCAGCAAATGACCTGCATTCTAATTGAGTTTCCGTTTTCAGTGCCCCCTCCCCCTCTTACGCCCCGCCTCTCTCAGGTTATTGACCGTAGCCTGATCATTGCGCCTCTATTGACGTCGCGCGATAATCTGCTGGACTGCCAAAGTGTGGAATACGATCGCTCTCGATCCTTTGACGAGCTGACTTCCTCGCCATTGCATGTCGAGCCGTACCCTCAACGCCCTCGCGCAAGCCAAGATGATAATATCCCAGACACCCCCAGCCGACATCGCATCGAGGGGGTATATGATCGATTCCTCATGGCCACCTCTGGCGTCAAGCGTCTCGGGAAAGGGTACCAGTCTGATAATATCGGTCCTGTTGGCGGTGTTAGCAGTACACCTGGCACCGCGATACCACAACACAAGAGTCGCATGTTCCATTCGACCAGAAGGCCGATGCCTCCACCAGTTTCAAGCGAAGACCAGCAAAGGCCTAACTCGGTGGACGAGCTGGGCGTTATGGTATACGCTGACTTACCGGCTGCCAAGGATCATGAGGGCAATACGACGGTTTCCCTTGTCCGAAAAGCATTCAAGCTCATGGCGCCGAAAGCTTCTGCTTCGAGACGCGTGTCCCGAATGGGCTGAAAGCCCTTGCATCGTATATTTATTCCCTTTTTTTGTTCTCTGGACATGGTTTTCCTGTCTCGCTCTTATACCTTTTTCTCATCATCTCAATGCTTTCAATCCAAGGTTCTAAAACCTACCACTCTTCCGCACTTGTCACGTCCGTTCTCTCTATGCTCGATGCTATTATTGCTCGTTGCCTTTCCTTCCTTTGTTCTTGCTCTGAACCCTGCTTTCTGCACGCACATCGCTATCCATTTCCGCTATCTCAACGCTTTGCTACTCACGAATCTTACGTTCCGTTCTTTTCATCTCTATATTTCAATGCCCCTATCTACGCCTCTGGATGACTTTCCATGACATTTCTTAATTATTGGTCTAGTCTCACTATTTACCTGGCTGACGACGCGTTACCTGGCTGACGACGCGTCGCCAGGTCTGTTGGTAATGACTATATATTTTACATTTACAGTTATCTACATGACCCACAGTATTTGCACAATACGATGTACACTATGAATTGATGTCTTTGTTCGTTTTTGCCATTATACGTCTTAAGATTACCCTAAATTACCTTGCCAACTCAGTTGAATTTCAGCCAGTTATAAGTATTCATTTAACGCCCACAGCCTCACAATCTTTTAGGATGCTACATCCAAATCAAAGTTAGGCGCTGAGCTTAACTGTCAATTGGAGTCTGACTCTTGTTTGGTCACAGCTCGTGATACAAACATCGTCCTTCGAATCACGAAACTTTTGAGCGCCAGTCCCAACCTTGATATCAGCCTGAGCTCAGCATCCAGTGATTCTCTACCACTCGCTCGCACCTTATCCGACGCGTATTAACGCGATTTGACCTTCGAATTTTCATCCAAAATTAATACATGGACGACTCCTTAGAAACGCCTACTGCACTTCCACAGGCACCTCTTGGAGAGAACCCTCCAGATGAAAATGATGCGCAATCGTCCGATGAAGAAGAAGGTGGCCTGGATTGGACAAAACTGCTGTGAGGCAAGATTTTTCTCCTCTCAGAACCGCTGGCTTACGACGCAACTTGCAAGTCCCGCTTCAGCACGGCCTGTAATCCCCAGGCGCGGTGAAAAAGAGTTCGAACCGCGTGCAGGAGGTGGCACAAATCTCCAACTACATGTTCTAGACCGCTCAAGATCTGCTATGTTTGATACCCTGCGAGCAACTAGAACTATCTCGAGGTACGCAGGCGCTACATAAGAGATATGGCGTCAATTAATGACAATGAAATAGTAAAGCCGTCAGCTACGCGACATGGTACCCTGATATTTCTCGAACTCATGTTACTGTTGCTCGAGGCATTCACTTTTCAAGCATGGGACACTCCGCGCCTAGAGAAGTTGTGGGGGAGGATGGTATTGAAAAGATTCAAAAACGATTGGAGCTACTTCCCGAGGAAGCGATATATTTGATAGAAAGAGGATCTCTATTTTGCTGGAAACAGACCGATCTGCATCTTGGACAAACTCCTGGTCTCGATGATGTCGCCGGATCGCCTATGACCGTACAACAGGCCTTCAGTGAAATGATTGGGAAGGAGGATCTGACTCTTGAGAAATTTCAGGTGGGTGTCTATTTTATTTCCGCATTATCTGTCCTCTGAATTAGATATAGGTTTATGCATATCTCAAACGATTGGGCTATGTCGTTACCCGCGCTGATCCTCCGGACGATTACTATCCTCTTCCACCAAGCCTTTCTATTGCAAAGCCAATCACTACCATCATCCAACGGATTAAATCCTTCTTTCCTTTATGGACATCCCTTGTCTTGCGAACTATTTTGCGCACCTTCAACTGGTGGCAACCGGTCGGCATTTCCTGTTGGTTCCACCACGACAAAAATTATGGTGAGTCAAACTGACGCTGAACATCCAACCAGTGAACTGACTCTTAAACCCAATAGCGTCACTATTTCATTCCATGAGATTCATGCCAGCTGGACATAGCATTCCACTAAAGACTTCAAAGTCAGTTCAGCGAGCTCGTATGACAACGCCGTATCGTATCTTCTTCAATGTCTATAAGCCCTCGACTCCTTTCAAAAAATCTGCACCGCCACCCCCAGACTTCCAGCTCGTAGTCATCAAGTTCGTCCCATATTTTTCTTCGTGACTGTGAATAAACGCTAAGATCTGACCTTCGATTCAACAGTGCCAGAACGACGCCAATGCCATCACTCCAAGAACTGACCGACCTATTTGATATCTTACCGGAAGCACCCCTTCCAGCCCCACGACAAAAACGACCACAATCAACTATCGGTAGCGAGCTTCCGGTGGCTCCTCAAGTGCAGATGCCATCGACAAAAATTGGTGAATCATCGGGATCAGACAAGTCGTTCATACGCCGAACGTTCCCATGGTTCTTCCCGTCATCGCCATCAACGTTGGCATCTTCAACGCCTGTCCGCAGGCCAAATCCGTTTGTGGCTCTGAAGACTGGAAAAAAGATTGTCATCGTCGCCGCGGTGGACTCAGGCAACACGAGCTTCTTTAGATTCGGGCAAGGAGAATTCACGGAGTGGCCTATGGTGGGATGATCATCATCCCCTTCGTGTTCCATCTTCTCATCGTAGAAGGCTTTCCTATCTGTTCACTGCTTTTTTATTCTTAATGACATTATGGTAAGCTTATTCCATAATTACTGAGCTCAACGAGTCCATTCACAGACGGCCTTTCTCTAGATACCGTAACGCTTAAGGTTGCCATAATGCCAACTTAGTGCTGCACTTGCTCGATCTTCGTACTTAAGTAACAACAGATCCGCAGTCGAATATGTCAGTTTGTAGTTGGCTATTCATAGGTATGATACAGTGTAAGGATCTGTCTATAATATCTAGGCTCTAAATATAAAATGAGATTAAAATGGCGACATGTATCAAGACAGGTAGGTAATTAGTGACATGTTGCGCGCTTGAATTGTTTGTGGCTATCTGAGTGCTTTGCTGGAACGTGTGGGTCCCGACAGTGTCACTCTGAATTACTGCGTCAGCTGTAGGTACGGACTTGATGTCGCCTACGCTAGGGTCTATGTATTTGATATGTTTTTTGGATGGATAGTTGAGATGAACGCACTCCGAGTATCCACTTCAAATTGCAAGGCATTCTGAACAGCTTCCTGTAGGAGTAAGCCAGCGTTAACTGGCACATTGGACCGAAAGCCAATGCGAGGCGGATCTACAGATGGATGTGTTAGATTGCCATAGTGAAAAGCGACGAAATTCCTAGATAATATTGATGACGCGATTAGATTTAGCCTTTGGAGCCTATGAACATATTATACGCACGATTTGAAGAAGGGTGTCCCCAGACTCCAGCGAAATAGAGAGCCATACGCCGGCGGGTCAGCAGGAACGACATTGTCTGCTTGGCAATGGACATGGTTTTCCGGATCCAACTGGCTAATGAAGTCCCGCGGGTCAATTGGGAACATCTGGAGCACGATCAATATAACATTGAGGAGTCCGTTGCGTCTATAACACTTACTTGGCCACCAATCTGGAATGCAAGCGTTCGTGGTACATTGCAAGGCACCGTAGGTACCGAACCTTCAACGTTAGGATCGAAAAGCGGAGAAACGGTTTGCAGCATGCTGATGACCACGTCTTCGGGACCACGTAGTAGTGAATTGCCCTGTGAAAGGATTTTTAACATATACTATTTGATAACAAAAAATTGGGCATTACGGTATCAATGAGGGCTGATACCCTTTTCGAATCCACTCCTTTTGCTGCGATGGTCGAATCTGGAAGCCTTTGTCCATCAAGAAATACACCTTCGATATCAATCTCCCAGCGACTTATGTTGAAATCAGTCAGAAATTCTGAATTTGAGAGTGGCGAGACATACTAAGGATAACGCTATAATTTGAATGGCAGGTCATGAGCATCATTTACGTAGCCGCACGCCCGGGAACAAGCTTACCTCGTCAGGAGCGAACGATGGTGGTCCCATTCCTCCGTCTTCCGCCGTATATAAACGAACAGGTACCCACGTCAATGACGAGTTATCTATTCCGTCCGGCAACTTTCCAAGAGTAAGAAGGCCTGCTTCTTCACCCTCCATTGTGTCCCTCTTAATTGATAACTGGATAAGAAGCCCTCCGATCTTGAGTTCTACAAATCCCAAGGAAAGACATAAGACATACACTGAACATCGGGGCATCCAAGGAACCCGACATTGCTATACGAGAGAGCAGCGGACTATACAAGTCCATCGAATTAACGTATTTATCAACCTCCGTATCAGACTGATCCGTCTATGAATGAACGTTCGAACAATCAGTTGCCAATATAAACCGTAGCAGGATAAAATTTACTGTGGTTGCCAGGAGAGCTCCTTGAATGCTACTTCATGGCAGAAACGAAGTAGCCCATTTTAGTAAATACATCTTGAAAAGGCAATGAGATTCATACCTCGCTGTTGGAAAGCCCAGGCCAAATATTCCTGTAGCGCCAAATTGCACAATAAGATTACTAGTGTCCTCGATAAGGGCGAATGGTTGTTGCGGCATAGATATACCGCCTATGGTAGCCGTATCGAAACCTGTGGTTCCATGGGCAAATGTACCAGTTTTTGAATCTCCGTACAGCATTTCGAGATCAATACTAGCTGTTCTGAAGGTTGATACCGGATATCGTGCCACGTTGGCTTCTTTGCAGGCATTGGCCTCGCAATCATCAGATACTAGCCATAAATCACTAGAGCCAGTGTCTGTAAGTAGAGAGAAAGGACAGGTTTTGTTAATATAAAAACGACGGCAGTTAGAGCGAGTCGCTAACCAAGGTTGACAGCGAAGACTTGGTCTCCAAGCGTGATGGGGATTGTGTATAGACTATTCAATACAAAATCTGTTGTTAAAAATAATTTGGGGCGGGGAAAAAAAAAGAGCTTACTGGTCAAGGTCTTTTCCAATTCCTAGGATCCCGCTGCCTCCTTTACCCTCGAAATTGCTGTATTTTGGAGCTCCAATTGTTGTGATTGAAACACCATATTGAACATGTCGCCCAGTTGGTCCTTCAAGAGTTTGCCTTTGAGAATCTGCAATGCTTCCGGTAGAGAACGCTATGATAAATAGGACATATGCTGTCGCAGGTGTAGCAATGAACATTCCACTGCTTCAGCTGTGCGTTTGAAGTTGGCACAAGACATCGAAGAATTTGTCATTGATTGAAGGCGTGGCGAAGGCCTCAATTGCTTACTGAATAGAGGTGCTCTCCTTGGATGAGGGCAAAAAAGAGGGAGAAAACGCTCTGCGTGGTGTATGGAAGAATCTGGGAGGAGAAAAGAGCCTGGCAGGAAAAAAAGGGCGAAAGTGGTCGCCTGTGTAGTTGCTATCATTGCGGTCTTTAATTGAAAAGAGATCACCAAGGTTTACTATTTGTGGGACGTATGTATTCAAAAGTTTGCCTCATTGACGCGGCTCCGTCGGTCATAGCTTACAAATCTGAGGAATATGGTGATGGCCGAGATATGTTGCTATCGTGTAATAATGTTTCTCGTTGCCAGAAAGCAAACGCAGGAAGGCGCCTATCCGAGTTGCTACTCCATCATGCTTGACCTTCCATGACTTTTCTATAGAGAACAAGATCTCCTCAAACATTCACATAAGGCCCACTGGCTTGCCTGCATAGTTACTAGAGCGCTCCATAAGTCACAGATGCCGATGTGATATTGGAAATGCCGAACACACCCTCAAATAACGTTCGTCGTTGAAGAGCATTGCCTATATTGGACCATCTATTCCTAGTACTGTTCAATTTCTAAGGCAGTGTCGGACTAATGGCGTCGTAAATAGCGTGGAATTGAAGATACATTTCAGTCTGCCACGCCTTAGATTCAAGGGCCAGTGGATTTCACTGCGTCCCTTCAAGTAGTATACAACCAGTCGTTACGGAAGCCTGAGGGAATCAGAGGAAAGGGTCGAGATGGTTGCTGTTTTGAATCCGCAGTCAATGTTACAGCATGTGTAGCTTACAAGAAGCAAGAAAGTGCTTTGATTGGGGCTTCCATCCAACTGTTTCAAGAGGAGAGCGCGAGACGTCGCATTATGTACTGAAAAAGAGGCTGAAAAACAAAACAATCGGCTACCCAACCCAGTGCCAACAGTCAACCAAATACTAGAATGATGTCAGAGGGTGTTCGGCATGACTATTTTAGGAGATCAGCATACTATTTTCGTTTGATATGGGTAGCGAGTGCCCCAAAAGGCAACTCGGACGTTTCTCGGACGTATTAAAATATTAAATAAATCGATGTGATCACAAATGCATGAAAGACGTTAGACGGTAAAGCAATACCTTTATAGTTGGGTTCGTCAATGCCTTCATTCTAAAAGATCAATAAATGATAGAGAGCAAAGGTTGAAACAATAAAGATACTAACGAGAATGCAGATCTAACCAATTGCTAACCAAGATAGAGCCTAATTTTACGCAGGTTATCTATAGCTGGATGCGCTGCAGATGCGCTGGCATTTCTGTGAACGGATTTTTCCTCCTTCGTTGCATTCCAGTACAAAGAAAAAGTAACCGTGCTATGATGACTTGAGCGCCATGCCTCACTCACAATTGTCATCTCGAAACATGTTGATGCTAAGCGGTCATGCATGAGTATGAAATTAAGCACCAAAGTAGTAGCTACCAGCGGTTTATGACCAGTAAGCCCGAAGCCAGCCTCCCGTGTTAGGAGTCCCAAAGGAAAGGAGGAGCCAGAGACACGCTAGAATTCAGTCAAATAATACATGTTTATTCAAGGGCTTTTCAAATATAGCAAGTTTATGGCGACGTTCAAGTTGTCGTTATTGCCAAGAAAGGCGTAGCAAGACGGGATTTCGGCGACTATGTATCATACCGAAATTCGCTTCACTTTTGCGCCTGAAGTGGTTGCCGAAACAAAAAGGTCCAAACGGTGAAATTGCGGTGAAGAGCTTGCGCAAGTTTCTGGCTTGGTCAACTTCGAATTTACAAGAATTAGCACCTGGGAGTACCTTGATAGTCGCGCCGAGCTTTGGAATTACAGCCTGAAGAGTGGATAGTCATACTGTAGTGGAAGCTAAACCAAACCCGAATGTTTCGCCGCCACTTAAAAAATAAAATACAATGAGCAGTAGACTTGGATGCGAATAAAAATCCTCTTACTTCTTTCGAGAGTAATGGAAAAACGCACACGTACTTTATTGGCGGTCTGTAATGACGGCCATGGAACTGATGAGAAAGATCAGAATTGAAGCTGGAGACAGAGGTTCCGAGATACATACGACCCGATCGGTGCACAACCCTAGAACATCCAATAGGATTTCCGGAAAAAATGATGTCCAGGGTTGTTACTGGTACTGAGGTATGGTCAATAACAAAGCTGATTTGTTTTATAAAGGGCTTGCATATTTGAGGACTGCTGTGCATATGATCAACTCTAACATCAAAGGTTTTACAGCATAAACCTGAGTTCACATTCAATGACATCCCGATCTTGCTAGAGTTCATACTAATTAAGAGACTCACAATATACCGAGGTGCACTCCAATGTACTGAATGAGGTGTCCAAAGAAATGATGCGTGCTTGAAATAATTGCGTCTGTTTATATGCACAAGTTGGGTCCTATGTATATCCTCGGTATCTATAGCACAGAAGAAAGAAGAAAGCATAATAAGAGTTGGGGTCAGGAAGTATCGTATCTAAATCACCGTTTCGTATGTTCTCCTCAAAACCGAATCGCAATCTGGCAGAGCGACAGAGACAGAACAAAATGGATGCGCAAACCGTTTTGATTATATACCCTTCAGCTTGGTATCGCAAAAATCGAGTCATATTTCACCATGCGCTATGAAATGGGCCGTTTGTTTAAGTTGGAAAGAGTGCATCGTCGCGTCCACGGGATATCTGGAGATGCATTTTCAATGGGCCTGACTATCTTTCGTACAGAAACGACGCTTCCCTTTCCCTATGCCAGATTCAAGACATCAGAAAGGATAGACTAAGTGGGAGGTGAGATGTTGGTGAAAATCGAAGATGTTGTAGTTTTCGTGGCAGTACATAGATTCAACCTTTAGATGAATGTTAAGCGTAGTTGGCATATTTGGTCGTCTTCGATTTGGTGAACTCGGCAGGTCGTGAAGGAGGTCGGTCGTCCCAGTTATATGCGCATCACCGTCGGTATCTGCGGTACTGTTGCCAACACTTTGAACAAATAGGTGCATTAATTACATACAATGCGAGTAGCGTTTTAAATATTTATGCATACCACTTTATCGGCAGGTGTTAAAAGTGTTTGGGTGACATCACACGAACTCTCCGGGAACCTGTATGCAGCAAACGGTCATCGGTCCTAAATGTATGCATATCTTCTAATATGCCCCACTTATTCGCGCGTCAGAATCATCAACGCAATAGCACTGCGGCTCATTCAAACCAGGCGGGCGTCGATAGAGGTCGCCTCCAAGCCCTCGCATCTACCCTGGAGCACAAGATACACCCAGACATCAATCTGCTTGCAGAAGAACTCTCAGCTTCAATAGAGCTAAAGGAAGCTGAAGCCAAAGTCTATCAAGGGTATTCAGAATCGTCGGCTTTAGAACAGGCGGACTTTGTGGGGCTCGGGCCAAGTGCACGAAGTCGGCGTCCAACAAAAGGCATCCATACAAAGGACAATAGTAAGCCAAAAGCACAACAGTCATTACTATTAGCATCATTGGGCTGAAACGTCGCATACATGCAGAACTTGATAAGGCTGATGGAGAGCAGATTCAAAAGGCGACTTTCGTACAAGGGATTTCAGACCATAGCCCATCTCACTCCTTAACTACCCAACCGAATCAAGAGCACCTTGAACTTCGATCGTTGAGCTCTATCATGAGATGGTCGACATTCGGGAAACGCTCGAGGACACATTCTAAGCAAAGAAAACAAGATCCAGGCAGAGAAATTCACGCCGATTCAAAGTCGGCAAGTCAGTCCAGCCTGGAGCAATCTCAAAGCCTTGGCACCAGTCGTCACTCTAGTCCATATATTTATGCGAATCAACTTCCTCGAACGCCAGGGTCTGAGACAGACTCCCAACATCATTCCACCCCATCGTACGTTGTGGAATCATTGGGTGTTATGTCCTCTTTACCATCGCCGCACATATTTGGCCCACAAACTCCGAGTCGTTCAGACGCCAAACAGGACGAATCATTTTTCGATTTCAAAGAGATACCCCCTCCATTACCACCCCTCGATCATCCAGCTTTTCGAAAAGGCCCTCCCAGTTCATTCAAGTTTCCGTTGGCCAAATACAACTTCCCGGTGTTACCTGACGGCCAGGACTTGGACACCGATTATGGCATCAACGACTCTAAAAGGCAGATAACACATTCGCTTCCATCTTTGAAGGGTTCGAAGGGGAGGAGTACCCAGGGTTCCAAAGAACGACGTCGGAGCATGAGGTCGCGCCCACAGTCGGATGCTGGAGTCGATTCACCGCCCGAGAAGAAGAGTTACATCCATTCGCGACAGCAAAGCAAGAGCAGCATTGCTACAAGCACCAGTCGCAGATCAAGTGCGGAGTACAGCGCGAAGCAAGCGTCCTCTATAGGAGAAGACCTCTACAAGATGCACGACGGATGTTGGGAGGTCGAAGTATCTAAGGCAATGGTTAGCCTCGCGTTGGGAAAGGAAGAACAAAGAGTTGAAACAAGGACGGGTAGCGCCAAGACCGCGCGACTTCCCACTCAAGGCGCCATACCTTCCTCTTTCGGAAAGGCACGAGGCAAAAACGTGTGTACCTTACGCTCTCCCTGTCAAAATATCACCTCCTCACGCCCGCTAACGTTCTTTTCATCTTTTTGTTCCTTCATTTTTTCTAGCGGGCGAGTGGAGGTGAATTGCGGCTGGGCTCCCCATTTCTTTTGCAAGGTATGTACTCCCAAAGCGCCATCTTGCTCTCTTTCCTTTCGTGGAAACTCACATCGTCTTCCTGCCACTTTTCATAATGACCAGACACACGCACAGATAATCTAACGGGCTCGCAGTCGTCCAAAGACTATACTGCGCGTATCATCTCAAGTCTCTCCCGCAAATCAGGCGCAGTGTCAGAAATCCTTGTGCAAAACCAAGTCATGTCCAATGGAGGTTCGATTCTCCAACCCACAAGCTCTCCAGCAACTTATGCCACGAAGAAAGGGAAGGAAAGGGCCAGCGGCGGGCCTTTATCAGCAGGTTCCCGAGCTGCAGGAGTGGGTAGAGCTATTAGCAGTCCTTCATTGACGCCAATGACTTTGGAGTCACCTGCAAAACTGGATACATCATCAGTGTTTGTCTCCATGCAGGACTCTTCAACGCTGCAGCCGCCCCAAGTCTCCATCACTAAAGCTACCCCAGAAGCTTCTCCTATATCACCCACTTCACGGCGTGGGCATCACAAGTCCACGCCGACGATGCCCACGGCGTCTGTTCTGAAGACAAAGACAGCGAGCGCGCCGGGTGTCATCGAAAAGTCGTATTCTAGCGGTTCTGGAAAACGCAAGGCGGATGAAGCTGGTGTGAGTGGCGACAAAACACCACCTAAGGAGACGAAGGAAGCAAGAACGACATTTGCACCTGAACCACGAAGTATGTCCTTATTTATGTTTTCTTTCATTTACTTTCAGGCTCATCTTTGAACCTTACAGCCCATCGAGCTTCTGCTACTTCATCAGCGCACGCACCATCATCATTCAATCGCAGCAAAAGGGTGCGGTTGACGGATCCCTCGGACGGCCGTGGATCCTATCGTTCTTCGGTTTCTCGTGCTGGCAGCGTTCCCACACCTGATGACAGCCCGCCCAATGCAAAAAACACAGGCTCATGGTCTAGCAGAGGCAGCCATGGCATGGCATCTCATTCATCACATCACTATGGCCCTCCTCCTCCAGGAACCTCCGCAAGTCATGCATCTCACTACTCTAGCTCACAACAACATCGAGCCCCATCCAGACGAAGTCTCTCACAGGCGTCCATCCCTATCTCAGCCTTAATTTCGCCACACGCACCTTCTATTAGTCGTCTGAGCACTTTTCACATGCGCGATCCGCGGAAACCCAATCCTATCCAAAGTACACCCTGGAGGCTATCTTTTCCATCGGCAGGACAAGCAGATGAGTCTAGCTGGTCGTGGCGAGGATGGGTCGAGCGAGGGGGAAGTCCCTTGCACGCGTGGCTGTTTTTTATTGGTTTCATATTATTTCCTCTCTGGTGGGCTGCCGCGTTATTTATCCCTATTCCAAAGACAAGAAGGTTAGAGGATACCGAGAAAGGAGTGATATTAGACGATCCTCAAGTCGAACACGGTGCGTGAAGAATCTGACATGGATTGCACACATAACTTATTGCAATTTTTGCTGTTTCTTATAGATGCAAAATCATGGCGCACTCGTTGTCGTGTCATGGCCGGCGTCTCTTTGCTCACTTATATCCCGTTCATTATTCTCGTCGCTATTTTTGCCTGAAGCCCCATAGCCAGCCGTTATGGGCTATTTATGTTTTGAAGAAGCCGCATTCTGCTAGCTTCATGCCTAGTGTCAATTTCCTCTATCGCTTCCCTCGTTCTCGCATAGATGTCTCGGTGTATCCTTTTCCGCCATGGCTTCCCTACTCCCCAGATCTTGCTGTCCTGCATCACCCATCGCCTCTTCCCTCGTTATCCCTTTCCACTTTTCGATCTCGCCTGTTATCCAAACCTAGCCATTTTTTTATAATGGACTGCACCTGTCATTACCCAGCAAACTCCACCTGTTCAACCAAGTCATTCCTTTTGTTAGCCAATTTCTCTACTGTACCCTTGCACCTGATCTTGGGTTATCCTTCCGTCGCTAAAACTCTTTGACCTCTTCTTACGCCTCTGTATGTACATGTATGCTAGAGACAAAATAATATGTGCCATCCGTGTATCGGTCATTCACAACCAATACAATCCGTTCTCGACGTCCCTGCATAACCAACTGATGTGGATATCATGCAAAGACTTAATGATAAACCCATGTACCTAGTCATCCGATATCTGATTGAGTGACCATTTCTTGACCGAAAAGTGCACACTGAACAAAATCAGTTTGTGGGCAGAGAGTGAGTCGACTTGATGACCATGGGCTTGTTCTGGCGGCGAAAAACCAGATGAATTCAAACCAGATTCAATCCTCGTCCATCTCAAGATCTCCTTCCACGCCATTTCCTGCGCCTGTATCATCGAAGACTTCTTCATCATAAATTGCATCGGCGTCTTCATCCCATGTATTATCCGCTTGGACTATCACACTTGCCTCCACCGAATATTCCAGTTGGCCCTTGATTCCATTCGCTGAAACCGTGTCATTCGGAACTGCGGTCAGTGAACCTTGGACATGTCCTATGATCTCGTCGATTTGATCACCAAATCTCTCCTCCAATTCCTCAACGATCTAAAGTTGTGAATAAATGCCGTGGAGAATCAAATGGACCAGGGTTACTTACAACATAGAGTTCTACTGGCAACGTTGGAGCAAGATTTACGATTTGGAGTTTTTCTGCTTTTGTAAGATTGTAAGGTGCGAGACTTTTCACAAGTTTCGTGATGCCTTCCTCCGTTTGGGTGGTAATTGGAAGGTAGTCAGCTGAAAGATATCCGATGGCCTAGAGCATATGACCATTGTTGAGTTATGACCTTCGGATGCCATGGGGGTAGAGAACGCACCTCAACCTCGATGGTTCTCAGATTCTCACTGGCTTCAAGATGGGGGTTGCCTGCGGGAGGCATAGAGTTGCCAGCTCCATTGGCCGCCTCTTCCTCCTTTTTGATGCGCAGAGCGGCTTTTGTTCTCAAAAGATTATCAGATTCGAGTTCTCGGAGCAGAGATAACACTTCGTAATTTGAAAGAAGTGCCGCTCGAGGATTAACCACCTAAATTCATGCATTTATTGGGTATAATATATCATTGGTCGGTTTCACGAACCTCCATGGCCTTCCTGAGCCGTCGGAATGGGGTTTATGTGCGGCCGCTGGTCCCTACGTTGTGGTGGCACAGTGCAGAAGCGGGTGCTTACATAATCGAGGATGAGTCCCTCGGCCAAACAAGGAGTCAAACAAAGGACACCTCGCGATCCCATACCTACGCCTCCAATTAACTGTGGTTATTCACAGTGCCACCTTGTCATCTGCACACAAGTGAGAAGTTTACTGGATATCTCACCCACGAAAGACTCATAAAAGCGTATTTCAGACCTTTTTTCTTCCGTTTTTGGCGCCTTGAAAGCAAATGAATCGACCAGGTGAGGAGAATAGTTCTTCCATTTGAGAGGCTTTGGAGACTCTCCATGATGCAATTTTCGAGCTGAAGCCCTGCAGGTCAACCACAGCAAAGACCACCTAATCTTGCAGCAAATCCAGCGCTAGCCAGCCAGTTTCGGCCATCGTACACTGCATACGGCATGCCACCGCGAACTGGTCTTCCTGGGGGAGCAGGCTACCTTCCTAGTCTGCAACCGAACAGTCATCGTACAACGACCCAGCAATCGCAAGTGCAATCACTGACGCCTCAACCAACACCGGGCTTCAATCAACCGAGGGGACAAAGTACCTATGCATTCGGTGGAGCGCTCGGTCAACACCAGCCATCAAGCATATTGCAACAACAGCAACAGCAACCAATTCCATCACAGCAACAGCAGCAGCAGGGACAGGCAAACGGAACGCAAAATTCGATATCTTCCTTACTTACGCCATCATCTGGCTTGAGCGCGACCCCTGCAGTTTCATCAGCTAGTGAAGTCGGCTTGGACCCAAACGACTTCCCAGCGCTTGGCTCAACGCCAGCGAATCCAAATCCCAGCGGCAGTAATAACGGCTCTGGAACGGGAGCAACGACAAGCTATGCGAGCCAGGCGGGCACGGGTGTATTATTGGGTGGCACGGGAGGCTCAGGAAATGCTGTTGGGAGTTCGACGACCACTGCACCAACGCGGGACTTTACTCCGGATGATTTCCCGGCGCTGGGAGGACAATCACAACCATCACAGCAGGCACGAGATACTCTGCAGACTCAGGACTCACTATCTCATCCACCAGGGTTAAATGGCTTTCAACCGTCGGAACAACAACATCTACGACAAACTCTACTCGGTGCTCATGGTACAACTCTCCAACAAGGCACACCTGGAATGCTCAATCTCGGGCCGACACAGTCGCGGAATGTGCATCCTGGGTTCCAACAAGGCCAGTCAGACGCGGAGAAACAACAGCAACAACAAAGAGTGAGTTTCATTGATCTGAACCCTTCTATGATTTTTCGATAATTCCCGTTATATCACTGCTTATGGACACTCTTCTACCTGAATTGATGCTAATTACACGCTATCATAGAATAATTATCCTTTGAAGTTGAATCAAGCAGCTCATGCGGCGTGGAATTCCCCAAATGTCAATCCCAGTTCTCAATCTCAGCAACCTGGCATTACGGTAGGCAACATATTCTCTCTCTCTCGCTCTAACAGGATCCTGAGTAACCTTTTTTATTTCGCAGTCAAATGGTATTTTTGATCGTCTTACTCACATCTACAGAATTCACGGAAATTTTTTCTTATAGGCACATTTCCCCCAAACCACACCACACATGCGCCTGGGACTATTGCGACGCCAAATGCTCCTGCTACAAGTGGGCCTCCGCCATTCTCGTCGAATGGTCTGGAGCCGCATGCCGGCGCAAGCATACCCAACCCTAATGGACATTCAAATCCATTGCCCACACCAAGCAACAATGCAACGGCGACGGCGTCAACATCGCACTTGCAACACCCACAAACGCCTGCACAGCAGGTGCTAATTAGCGCCGCGGACCGTTGGGGGCTTTTATCCTTGATCGCAATGATGAGGAATGCAAACACAGAAGCGGACCATGGTCTTAGTACGATAGGAACCGATTTGGGAACGATGGGGCTAGATATGGGGTACCCAGGGTGAGTTCCATGTTTCGATATTTTAACTCACATTTTCCTCATTTACCATATCAGAAACCTATATTCGACCTTCATCACTCCCTGGGCAGACCAGTCAGCAGCGCGAACAGTGGAGCCGGATTTCCATCTTCCAGCATGTTACCTCAGCGTGCAAGCACCTCCTCCCGGCCCAGCAAAGGCGGGTCTCTTCAGTGATGAAACGCTTTTTTTCATGTTCTATTCAAGTCCGAGGGATGCCTTGCAAGAAGTGGCAGCCCAAGAACTGTAAGTATCATATTCCGTCATCCGTGCTTCCGTTCTCGAAGCATGTGCTTCACTATTTTTGACCTATTTTCCTCATTTGCATTGGCCATGCCCATTAACAACATGTTTTTTTAACAGATGGAACCGTAATTGGAGATATCACAAAGATTTGCGCTTATGGATTACCAAAGAAAGCGGTACGTCGCCTTCCCAAAAGGTACAAGGAGGAGTCGGCGAGCAGGGTCAGTACACTTTCTGGGATCCCGAAAACTGGGCCAAGGAACGAAAAGAGATGACGGTGCTATATGCCGATTTGGAGGAAAAATCTCATCCGGCGTTTGCACCGGGCCCAGGACTTGTGCTCCAACAGACCGCTGGTCAACCTCAAGCATCGTCACAGCAACCTGGCCAATTAACTCCTCAATCTCAATTACCTACCAGAGGAGCGTTCCAAATGGGAATGGCTGGTTTGTGAAGGGGTCCATTCCTCTACCTTCTTTTCTTCTGTTCTGCCAACCATTCGCACTTTCTGTTATTCGTACTTTTTATCTGATTAGCAGATTCATTGTGAAGCTTGTACTATTGTACTTAACCCAGTTCTCTGGAGTCCAATAACCCCTTTTCGCGTTCATCCCTTCTATGGCGTCCACTTCCTGATCATAAGGATCCATGTAAGCAAGGGCAATCGCTTGGATGTATCGGTGGCATGATTTAGATCCGTCGATTCCTTGTGAGTAATACGCCACTTTTCCGAGATTCGATTCAATGCGACATGAAAAGTTGCTGCGCTCCGAGACTCACGACGAAGCCTGCCTCGACTTTGAACGCCAACTCCGCGAATTTTGGATGATGGTTCTTTCGCTGATGATCGACTCAACTCCCTCTTTCTCTGACTGCAAGCTGCAGTCGGATACTGAGTGCAATAGTATCCGGTTTAATAGAGATGGGGTGGATCCACCTCACGTCCTGGCTGTATAAAACGAAGGCATCCCGCCTGTAGCAGTAGTTTTTGACCCTCCATCGTTTACTTTGCCAAATTTCAAACTCTCCGTGCCCCGGTTCCAACTATGTCCGACTCGTCGACTAGCCTCCCTCGTCTTTCTCGCTCTGGGCACGCGGCTCACTGCAAGCGATGTCTTTCTGGTGAGTGTTTGATTGAAGGCTTCGGTATGAGTTCTGAATCATACATTTCTCAGGGCTCCCGGCTTCTCAGACCGACGTCGATGCGTCCAGGTGATTAGCCAAATCCATGCTCCCTTACGTCTTCCATTGTCCATTGAGCCATATTGCTATAGATTGGCCCTCGCGTTTTACTGTATAGGATCGCTTGATCTCCTTGGACTCCTCGACGAGCAAGCGTCTGTCCGAGATCGTGAGACGTGGAGGCAATGGCTCTGGCAACAGCAAACCCGTAGGCCAATGGAACGTCGTCGACTGTTTGCGTGCTTGCTCACTCTCGATTGTACTTAGATGGGAAGTACGGCTCTGGATTCAGACCGAGTCCCTTTATGACAACCAAGCATCTCTCTAATCCAGCACAGTCGGTGAGTAACCTAACAATGTTCCATGACTTGACCTCAACTATGTATGCATTCCCTGCGGTCCATTATCAGGATGTCGATTATAGCGATTACGATACCCCTCACATCATCATGACATATACCGCTCTGCTGTCTCTCGCTATTCTTCGGGACGACTTCACAAAGCTGGATCGGGCGGGACTTCTTTCATTCTTACGTGCTTGCCAAAGGGAAGATGGAAGGTAATTTCTCCTTTTATAAGTTAATCGCTGGACATGCTCACGCTCACTTCATGATGTATCAAGCTTCTCCACTGTTCCCGGAAGCAACGAGTCCGACTTGCGCACATTGTATTGCGCCTTTGCTATCAGCAGCATGTTGGATGATTGGTCTGGTATCAATGTCCCTCGCGCTGTTTCGTTCATTGACACTTGCAGGGTACGTTACAAGTGTGCCACCTAAATACCTGCCATTTGTACTTATGCTCTCTAGACTTACGAAGGGGGCTACGGCCAATCACCTTTTTGTGAAGCACAAGGTTATTTCCATGTGCCTCCATTCTATCGCAGCTGACAAGCATCGATCAGGCGGTACGACATATATCGCGGTTGCTTCCCTTAAGTTGGCTTCAAATGCCTTGAAAGAGCCTGAGTACTTGACACCATCTCAACGTCAGACGACAATAGAGTGGCTACTTAGAAATCAAGATAAGTCCGGCGGGTTTTGTGGTCGGACTGGAAAGGACGCAGATGCATGCTATTGTTTCTGGTGCGGCGCAGCATTGAAGGTCGAAACGTTGTTTCTTTTGTCAAAAAATTGAAGATCCCTAATTTCGGTCTTGAATAGATCCTCGGCGCAGGCAATTTCGTTGATTCGAATTCTCTTGCGGCATTCCTCGGGCGATGTCAATTTAAATACGGAGGCATATCCAAGGCACCGGGTGAATCTCCTGGTAAGGCAATTTTCCTAGACGATGCTCAGATGATGACGCTGCCTGTCTCGCAGACCCTTATCACACCTACCTATCTCTGGCAGCATTGTCGATGTACCCTCCGAATTTGCCGGAGACGGACGCGAACGCGAACTCATGGAAATTCGCACCGTTGGATCCATTGCTTAATGCAAAGGAAGAGACGACTGCATGGATTCGAAAACACATACCCAGAACGAGTCACCGAAGCTCTTCACAGGATATCTAGAGAGTATCGGCCGGAACTTTCAATATTGACGGTCTGGCCTATGTTATATAGTGTCAGTTTGTACCCTCATTCGAGGCCCTGAGGGTCCGATGGAGGGCCCAGATCGACATCAGTTATGTTTCCAAACTCGCTGTTTTAATCTGTCAGTTGTTAGATCATTATTATTTTTGCATGCTGGCCTTGAGTATGTTCTGAGTTCCGGTGACAGGGTATAGATATGTCTTTGTCTCTAACGGAAATTCTTTAGTAAGGCGAATCAGTGACTTTTTAGCGGGCATCTAAAAGAGAACTTGTTCAATGTCTTCGTGTTTCCAATCAGTTGGGACGACTATTGACTTTCAGGTGTAGTATGTATATCCAATGCTTTATAGCAGCTTCTGCATATACATATGGCTTGATCCCTTCCAGAAATTAACATCAACCAAAGACAGTATCTACTTAGTACCTGAGGTGGATTTAGCATTTTTCCATTGCATGTATGCTACCGTTCATGATATGAAGATTGGAATCTTAAATTCTGGCTGGCTGTTACTTATCATTCAAGGAACGAGTGCATAAATGGGGCGAGCACATTGTGCGTCACAACAAACTCTTCCAATGCACAACCCACTGGCAATTTCTTGCCCTCGCAAGGAATACGTGCCACTCTGTTGCCAAAAATAGGTCTGTGTGCGGACAAGACCCAAAACGTGGGAACATCTGCATCATTCAATGGGATGTGGCGACCGCGGAAGGCTTCACCGCCATCCCACGCCAGTCTTCACGGCTTTCCACCCCTCCCTTAGGGTCCTCTAGCAATGGATTCCGACCGCAAGTCTACTGTGTCGTCATTCTACGGAGCCAGGAAATCGTCCATCGATGCCTTGCACCAGGACTACCCCCCTCAGCCAGCTGCTGGAAGACGAGACGATGCTTCGTCATTCTTTTCCCCCGACCGAAGTTCTATGGATCCGCTCAACGCCCGATCAGGGTCTGCTGGCTACAATAGAGGATCATTCTTTCATGCGGGCAGAGAAGAGCCTCTGAAAGGAGGCGTAGATGAAGAAACCCCAGAGGCCGACGCATGGGACGTCTATGCGGATTTCAATAACACAGGACCTCGATATAGTTCAGCATTTGGCATGGGACAACCTCAACCTACGTAAGCTCCTTGAATGTATGCGCATATGTGTTATATAACTTCTTCAGTTACACGAAAATCCCCCCAACGGCCTCCATACACTCGGAACCACATGAAGCTGACAATAAAGTGGAAATGGTTACTGTTCCTGCTCTGGGCGCGGAATGGGGCAAGGCTGAATTACACCATATTACTAAGACGGGAAAACGTGAAAGAAAGACAGAGGCACGAAAGGAATTTTGGAAATCATGGAATCGCGGAGAACGAGGGTTGTGTGGTCGTTATTTTACCCGCAAAGTGCTCGTATTCTTCTTGTTTGGTCTTTGCGTAGCGTAAGCGAAATTCCTTACTTTCTGATATTGTTATATACTGATGAGGTCGCCAACAAAGGATTGGCATTGTGCTTGCAATTGCTATTCCACGCGTGCCTGCCTTCGGTTTCAACGCGCAAACACCCCTTGTTAACGCAACTGGAAGCTGGGCAACTGCCGTTCCTACTATATTTGCGCCAGCCGCAGCCAATTTCTCTTTCCCTGCATTTGCTTCTTTACAGGCCGATACCAGCAGCAATTTCTTACCATTAAAATTCACCAATTTGCATGCTCTTGTCTTCGATCTCGAAACAGGCAACCAAGTTGGAACAGGCAATTTTGGGTCATTCACACTGCCAGCTAAAGCATTCCCGGAGGTTTTCCTTCCTTTGAATTTTACGTACATCGCAACGAACTCGAGTGACCAAACTTGTCAGTGGTTTTGACATTCTGGTCAGTTTTCTTTGACTCACTCGATTAATCGCTTCTTCATCTAGATCAAAACTGGTACAATGCCTGCAAGAATAAGGGCCTGTATCCCGATGGACAACGCCCATGTAAGTGCAGAAACATCACTTGCGAATCAATAATCTTACTGTTCAAAACCGAATCTTAGCCCTCCAATTCCGTCTCGTGCTCGAGATGAATATCTTAGGACTTCCAACTTCACATTCCACTTCGGCTCAAGTGACAGATGCAGATTGCCCTGTTGAACTTTCCTTGAACGCGCCTTGATGAACTAATTTGCTTCCTCATCCTTTTCGTGGACTAGAGACATTTTAGGATCCCTACTATGCATGCGCTACATATACTGGACTTTTACTACCACAGCCATTCCTTAATCTACTACCATCCCAAGAATCGCCCATATATCCTGCACAGTCTTTACCCAAAAAGCTTCGACGAATCGCATACTACTCACCAAATCATTCTCGACAAAACAATTTTATTGGCGTTGATTTGGTACACCGTATTTTTAGACTTGGATTTATTGCTTCTTCGTTGTATAATCATATTTTTTATGCCTTCTGATGTACTTAAGTCACCACTGTCTTTGACATTGCTTAGGTTGGAAGTCAACCAGCCAACCACTGGTCTCGATCAAAAGCCTCAAAAGTACATATGTAAGCATGCATGGTCTGCCACCTCTCCTGTATACCCTCATCATCTTGGTTCTATATTATATTGCAATTTCGCGCACCTTCTGCAATGAATAACGGGACATCCACCATGCGCAGGCGTTCAGCTGGTACTATGGCTTACAAAAACGGGCTCCGCGAATTGTCCTCTGCGAGTTCGCATTCACAACCAAATGTGTCCCTGATGTCTGCAGGTCCAAGTGAAGACGTTCCTGGCTCTCCATCTTCTCCTTACATCGAAGAAGGTGACTGCCATAATTCTTCCAAGGCGATGTGGCTTATATTGCAATCACAGCAAACGGGTATCACGTCTACTCTAGTATAGCTACATCGGACGGTGTCGGTGAAGACACCTTGGAGCCACCAACACTATCTTCTGACAATAATCCTCTTCTTACGGACAGCATGATGACATCCACAGCCCCATCTCTATCACAAGAAACTTCTACGACGTTCGAGAAGACCAACGGTCTGGGCAGCGTCGAATCTGACTGTAGCGGTCATTATCAAACGCCTAATACGAGTTCCAATACAACTCTCGACGCTGGCCGTCATGGTCTCATTCCGGACATCGGAACTACCAATAAGTTCACCCACAAGTGGCCGAGACCTAAGACGATGAAACACTTTGACTATCAGTCGAAAAGCATGAAAGATACTAGCATTGGAACTTCTGCTGGATTGAACGACCACAGTGGTGCGCCATCGCTTGAAGCAGGACAAGGTGGAGGTCTAAGCCATATCGCCAAGTGGACTCCGTTCAAGTGGTGTCTCTTGTTCTCTGCCATCACAGTCTTTAGTTATGGATGTGGAGGTCTGATCGTGGCCGTCTTGACTTGGTTTAATAGTCAGTATCATTCTGCATCACTTTCCACTCTTGATCTCATGATCTGAACATTACACCCTAGCGTGGCAAGGGGCCGACGTTATGGTTATCGCAGACAACGATATCCTGATCCTTATTACTATGACAAGCTCTATCCTCTTGTTCACATCTCTCATAGGTCTGTCTGGAACTCTCTTGAATTCTCGGCCAATTCTGGCTGTCTATGCACTTCTCATGTGGCCGGCGATGCTATCGATTTTGGCAATTGGCTATAGCAGCTATCGGCGTTATTCTCTCTCGCTGGATCACAAACTGAACTTGTCCTGGAGTCGGTATTATACACCCGTTGGAAGGCGGGTTATTCAAGATTCCTTGAACTGTTGCGGCTTCTACAGTGCTATGCATGAGGCCACTCCGAGCAAAAAGTGTTACCTGCGCGCCCCATTACCTGGCTGCAAGGCGAAACTGTTTGCCTTCGAGCGGGCCCATCTCAGGACTATCTGGATGACTGTTTTCTCGTTGTTGCCTCTTCACCTGGTGAACGTCGTCATCACGCTCCTCTGTGCCAACCATGCAACCTACCATTTCGGCAAAGGAATCATTCCCATACAATACCGTCTCAGCGCCAAGGACGTCAAGGCTGATGCAGACAAAATTCTCGGTGGTGCTGACGCCGATTTCGCGAAAAGTGGCCTTTTTCGGGATGACCTGGACGAACATGTCAGCTTACTGCCGAAGTGTTGAATCACGCACAGTTTGTTGCCGGGGTTCTGTTTGTACATCCTTCTAGACCAATGCAACAAGGACATTTATTACATGTTTCACCATGGACACCTTTCAAAGGGTTGTCATAGGTGATGTTCGAAGACTAGCATAATAAATAACACGCATTGAATAACAAACATTTCCAAAGCGATGTGGAACACAGAACCATTTCAAAAGTAAGCGCGTTGTCGTTGGATAACAGTCATGATTGTTCGTGAATTTTCACTCCCAATTCCAGGATATCTTTATATGAATCAAGCAATATATATGTGTAGCATGGCGTTGGAACCTATTGAGGCTCTAAATCAACGAGGCTGTTCCTAGCTTTGCAGTATTAAAATGAAATATCTTACCTACGGTCTTCTCAGAATTTTCTGACACCAGGTTGTCCTCTGCGGTAATAAATGCCAAAAATCCGCGGTCCTTTTTTATATCTCTTGAGTTGTCAAATAGTACTACGCCACTAGGAGTGGTGTCTACTACGTTCGAGCCAGTGGTTTGCGGTTCCGGAGGCGTAGGACCAAGGGCCGGGCATGCAATCCACGAAGTTGCCGACAGCGGTCGTTGCTGTTGTCGTATCCCGAGTTGTCGTTGTCTTCGCCTCAATAAGCAGTGTAAAATTCCTACTACGCAAAGTAGGAAGCATAGTAGTGACAGTGAAACTGTTGAATTTTAAAATGGGGTCTTCATTGATATTCGTTTACGAAAACTGACCAACTAGTGCTGTATCAAGCACTGATTCTGTGATATTGGATGGTTGGGCGCGGGGGAATATTACTGGGGGCATAGAACATATGAAAAGTTTAAAGATGGAGTGGTGATTTCAGAGAACTATACCTTTCCCTTGCCTTTCCCGCCTCCTTTTATATAGCCAATGACAATAAACTATTTCTCCTCGCATATTACGCCTGTACCATGAGCGCTTAATCCAATTACATGGTGTGCTGTCAATTGTTATCTGTGGCGGCTGCACTACTTTTTGTTGACCTAGGGACTCTAAAAAAAGATGTTTCCGTCTACATTCCGAGATGCTGATTCATTAATCCTTCAAGCCTCAAGCCAGCCTCAACCTAAACGTAGACCGGAATTCGGTAATGAATGTGTGCAACGTAGATAGCTTCGTACATGTGTTCAGCACACCAGCAAACCTTCTATTAGTATGTAACTTCGAAAGGCAGTTCTAGCTGTGCAAAGATATGCAGGCGGGATACCTACATTGATGACCAGCTGTCAGTGTATCGGCGTATGTGTCTGTAGACGCTAATAATAAGCGCTAATAATAAGCGCCCACTATTATCTGTATTTGATTATGTGGGCACCGTTTAGTTGCATTTCTGGACTTCTGCCTATATATAATTAGCACGAGTGGTGTCACTGCTCCCGTCAGATTTGAAGCAAAGATATGCCCTTGTGAGCAAGGTGATATGCTGGCTATGCTTATTGGTGAGCTTTTCTATAGTTTAGGATTTAAATATGTATTAAAAATGATTCAAGGGTATCAAGCAATTTTCGCTGGCAATACATATTTCGATCTATACTGCAATAATCAAATGGTCGGCGAAGCTAAGTAATGGTTATTGTAGGATCGTTGTAAGACCATTGGTTTGACAACAGGAAAAAATTGTAGGGCCTGGAGCACATTGGCATGTCGAGACGATATGCTGCATTATAAAATTGTTATAAAATGCTCTATTTATGCGCATTGAGGGTGGCTTTTCGCACATTGAAAAAAGATCGACTCACCGTCGATGTCAGATGATATCATTGAAAGTATCTCTTTTTCTTCTTTAATTCAGGTAGTTGCGGGAACAATGTAGATAATGGGATTGGACCCGGGTGCAGCGATGTCTACCACGGCAGGCGGATTTTGGCGTGCCCCTTTCTGATTAACAGCTGGCGGTCAAAAAAAAAACGACACTCGCAGAGGGAGAGAGCATACCGCCAAATCCGAACTTGAATCTGTGTTGGCAGCATCCCTTGATCTTTGACTGGGAAGCGTCATGATTGGACCATGGTTTATGCGTCGTCGCCCTTGGAGCTCTATATCATCAGCACCACCAGGTTCAATGCGACTGGGGCTCTGACGAATATATTCTCGTAGCATGTTTCTTATATAAATCAAAACAAACACGGCTGTTACTAAAAATGAGATAGAAATTGTTCAGTGAGGATGATATGACCATTTGACGGCCTCACTCACGGCCGGTCATTATCATTAAAAGCGTAAAAAGCCAAGGGACCATATGAATTATGCTCGCAAAAAAAGTTGGGCAGGAAGTGGGTATGGGTGTTTCAAAAGGGCAAACAGCACGGTCCTGAGTCATTCGCTTAAATACCCCTGTTGTGTGGCAGAGCAGTATGCAGAGCGAAGATAAACAGGCTGTAGATTTGGGCATTTTGTTCCAGGGTCAAGGGCTCCATATTGAAGACAGAGGGTTGATGTGCATATGCAAATTAATTGGTGTATAGCATTGCCCAAGCATAGCCTCGAATGACTCGCAAAGCCTTGGACTTCCGCTATGCCAAATACCATAGTCACTCGCAATATTAATCAAGGTCGTAAGTGGGGTATTAAAAAACCACGACCTGCTTGGAAGAAAGGAAAGGATAGTGAATGACAGGATGACCCGGAATTGATGCCGGACTGATGCAACCCATTTGACCACCCTCGTCGAAGCCACTTCAGGAGATAATTCCCATTAAAAGAAATTCATCATTCGTGATCATGTAACGCCTTGTAACGCATCTTTCCGTCACTAATCACATGTGTCACAGATTTGATCCCGCAATGTTCATTAGTCAAACCGTCCTCTTGCTCAACTGCTTATGATATCTTGAACATCAAGTGCTGCATAATTTGACTACGCCCTCCGTCATAATCACTGCTGAAGCACTGACTTATCTCTTTCTTCACTGAATTCTATTAGGTGTGCTTGGTATGAACTAGATCTGCAATTGTTGGAACTTGGAAGCTCCGCGGACCAGTCCATATTGCGAACTGACGACATTGCGAATGCAGCTACCTTTGGTCTACTGATCTTTCGAAGTATGGCCGACTTCCATGTTCCTCTCACTTTCCCCAACATATCCTTCCTGAGGCGCGATGAAACGGAAGAGGATGCAGCCAGAAGCGTGCTAGAGGAAAGCCTAGCAGGATCGAGACCCACAAGTTTGGAATACTGGGATAGGGACGCAGCACACACCTTAAATGATTCGGGAGAGAGTAAAATTATTATTGGGTGTCAGGATGGAACAGTGTATGTTCTTTCTCGCTCACACTCATTTCCTTCCATCGACCCCTTGCCACCTCACATTCACGAGCCTTCGAAACCCCCACCTATATCGCGTCAATCCAAATCTTCCCATTCCAACTCTGGGTCTCCCTCGCCTATCTCTGCATCGCTTGTCTTATCTCCGACTTTCAATGTCACTGCGAAACCTCGTGTTGTCTCCGGAGTTACCACTGAGCAAGTTGAAGCTCCTAAGAATTATGTGGATTTCGAGGATGAAACGGATAAACTGAAAGATATCCTGAAGGGAAGAGCTCCGAAGGACAGGCGTTCCATATCTGATACACACTCTGATAAGGCATCCAAACCAGCTGTGCCATCTCCAATCGAGCCTGTACCGGTTTCGAAACGCAAAAACCGGTTGTCTAGATCGCTCTTATCTGCAGCTAATTCTCGTGCTCCTACTCCGTCATCATTTTCTATACCAAGCTCCCCTCAGGAGGCGAGCACGGCCTCTTCGGATTTGCGGGTATGGTCATTACAATATCATATCATTCCACCCCCGCCTCATGCTGGATCTGCGACAAGAGCGATTCAGCTGCTCAATGACAATCGGTTTTTCGCGGCCCTCCAAGAAAATGGGTAAACTTTACTGTAAATATAATGGACACATATCTGACACAATTATGAAGTGCAATCTCCCTCTACTCCTATGATGATGGCTCATGTGCAGCATTTACGCGCATCGAAGAAAACCCTAACGTAGCGAAGGATATATCAACGCGTCAAGAAGGATGGCTTTGGTTCAATCTTTCAGTGGTTTACATTGAAGGTGTACGTCTTAGGCTGGATTTTATAATGACGATATCATGTTTATTCCCTTCCTTCTAGTCCACCGTATTGATCGCCATGGCAGAAAATAGCAACAATACTACCTTACCGAGTTCAGATATAGAAAGAGCTCACGGAACGTCTCACTTTGCTACAATCGAAATTATTCCAACACCCTCAAGCATCCAACTCCAAGTATCGAGGCAATGGACAGTAGATGGCCCAACCAAGGCAGCTAGTTTATACGAAGAACCAGACGGTGACTGATCTTTCTATCTCACCAAGTATCTTATTTTGATTCGGTTGAGCCAGGTACCATTATTCTTTTCAACATAGATCACAATGGCCATCTCATGGGTGAAGAGTTGAAGTTGCGCCCGCTCCCCATCACATCACATCACAGCCCCCCTTTGTCGAATAACAGCAATACTCATCAATACGGAGCACACTTGCCCATCCCAAATCCCTTTAAATCGCTAATGTCACGTTCTACTGAACGTCTGGTGCTGAATGAAGCCGAGCCCGAGAGTCGATTAGAAGATTCTAAAGTATGGATGCCCGTAACGAGAGATTTGGGTGCTTTCTCAGTTGGCACAACGTTTCTGGGGTTAAGGATTTCACCTGCCTCAGTTGAAGGAAAAAATTTAGGCGTCGCTTGGACCAACGAAGATCTCATTGTAGGTTGCGCTTTGATATTGTTTGCAGCGTACTGATTCTACGGGCTTTACTCAGTTATTCGAAGCTACGACGCAGACTTTATCTGTTTCATTCCGATCACCTGTCTCCGCTGTCGAAGACATAGCTTGGCTAGACCGCTTGACATACATGATTTCGTTTGAGGCAAATTTCAATTTCATTCGTGACTTCTTTTTTGACTAATTACTTTTCTGACAGCATCACGTTGAAATATACCGATTAATATACGTCAATGCGGATAATGAACAAATTGACCCAAATTATAACGATGCCGATTCACGAATGCGGTAGGTCTTGTATTAAAGATAACATTGATGAGCATAGTTCGCTCACATCTATTCTCTTTCTTTCACTCTCAAGTCCGGAGCTTGTTCATACCATATCAATAGGATGTCATGAGGCCATTCAATTCAGTCAGGCCTCGTTGATTCTCACCAAATTCTCGAAAGATATCCCAGAAGTAATATCGTACTCCTTGAGAGAGAAAGCTTTAGAATCATCGGAAGATATTTCAAGTATTCTATGGCAATTCAACCCAGCTATTAGGAAAAGTCCAGTGATCACTATACATCGATGTTACCTTTGGATCTTGAGCATATTATTCAAGGCTATTGTGAGTTACCAATTAGTCAAGCGTTCAATTGTTTGATGGATCCTTACAGCGGACGGATTTTTGCGCCAATTTTCTCTGGCGCAGATGGCTCGCAAGTCTGAGAAGTCCTCAAGCTTGACGTCTTCATCTGTCAAAACATCAAATCAACCATTAGGAGGATCTGTCGTTGGATTACACGTTGTCCAGAATTATCGAACAAGAGATAGGTTCATTGTTGGCGGAGGGGATGATGGATCAATAGCTTTTTGGTCCTTTTCGTGCGTGGATTCACTTCATATCATATCGTTATAATATTCTCACTCACCATTCAGTACATTTGAACTCGTTGCTCGCTGGACCATATTTGTCACTCCTCTTGTCAAAGTCCTGCAATTCGAGGCAGAGAGAACTGGTCCACTGCGTGGTTGCGCATTATGCATTGCTGAGGATGGCAGTATTGCTGTAATTGTCATTGATGACCTTCATTTGTGAGAATTCTCTCGTCTTCACAGAAGGCTCTGACCTAATTTATTTTTTAGCCTTTACCTCATTCCTGGATCTAATTCACCATTGGAACGTGTGTGTCTAGGCGAAAATAATTTGCTCCTTGTTTATAGCGATCACCGCGTTCGGTTATGGGATGCTCAAACTAAGGAGCTATGGAGATCTATGGGAGAAGACAAAGCTGATGAGTTGTTGGCTCAAGGCGAGTGGTCGGAATTGTAAGTTGCATTCACCACCGTGATACTCCTTAATTATGTATACCTCGTTCTAGAACTTTGCAGACAGACGCATGTGTCCCAAGTTATATTGGACTTCTGTCGCAGACTCCATTACAGTCCAGATACTGGTGATTAGAACTTCCTATCAATCCTGTTTGATGCCTTTTGACAACCATCATAGATTCCTCGCTCAATCTCAACTTAGAAAAGTTCTTAATTGATGCAATCTCAATCACAAAGTCTATCAGTACCAGCAAGGATGAAGTCCGGAAATACTCCGAACATTGGATAGGCTTCGATTGATCTTATCTACTCTTCTAATCCCTGGACTAAACTCTGATGTGGACTCTATTTGTTATGGAAATTGGGTGCATATCCTTCTTCCACTATCTTGGGGCTAGCAAGGTGATAACTTTTAACTTGAAGTACAGTATTCCTAACATTATTTCATCTAGCATTGGAGGACGACCTTATATGAAAGATCCGATCCCCGGAAGTTTGGTGTCGGTCTTCGACTGCTACCGCATCCAGAGCCTTGGCAATCATTGCAGTTCTTCGAGCAATGAGCCTTTTCGAAGGTGTGTTGGTTTTTTCTCATGACGATGGTTTCCTCATCATTCCTCAGAGCTTACGGAGGGTGCCAATACGGTCATATCGTTTTTCATTACCTCCCTTGGAATATCCGTTGGACCCCGCTTCCAGCCACCGAGCATCGAGTTTCTAGGCAGACTTTGGTTTGAGGCATCAAGTGAGGAAGCACCATCTCCGTACTTGCTTAAAACTCACTTTAACGCAGACGAGTTCAGAAATTCAATCCGACTTTTCTTCGATGCCACTATCACTAATCTTTCCGATGAGGAATCGATCAGCATAGCAGAAAAATGGCAACATCATGGTATGCAAGGTTCATATAAAGGGTATTGACTTCAATTCACTCTATATTCAGTTCCATCATTGCAACCAGACGCCGAAAAGGAGACATTGAATGCTGCTCTCGCCTTATTCATATGCGGCTGTATGCGGCTGAGAATATAGCCTTCTGTCTACCAAGTAAGAATATTCGATTGTCCTTTAACCGCTGTATTGAACTGTACCTTTAGCGCGTTGTCGGATATCTCCAAGTCGATCAGTCTCTATCTCCATGATGAAAAGTCCATCTACCGTGTTCTTGCTATCGACTTGTGTTCTCGTGGCTTCAACGTCTGGCAACATTACATTGATGTCAAGGAAATACTGAGATCCCTCTTCGACCTAGCCACAAACGTCCGAAAGGATTCCATATCAATCCAGAACGTAGGTTCGCAGGCTCGTCTAGCTGTATTGACCATCGCGTCAAATAACATGCCACTATTCATGGGCACTCTTTGTCTTGATATCTTGACGCCGCCCACCATGGAGCATCGTCGCTCTGTATTGCAAATCCTAGCATTCCTCATCCGAAAGGTCATTCTTTGTTCTTATCTTCATCTTCGGTCTTTAGATCTGACAAGCGTCAATCAAATTTTAGCGTCCTTTCATCTTGCAACCCAATTTGCCTAGACTGATGGAAGCTGTGGTAAAATCCTTGGATCCTAACTCAACATCGGATCGAGACTTGGTATTAGACACCGCCACCGAGATCATTGGCTATGTCGTGAAAACGTATGTGATAATGTCAAAATGGGGCTAGGACGTCATCCTCATCTCGTTATATAACAGCTACCCTACCGTAGACTTCCACATGGCAACTCAAAGGCTTGCGGTTGGAACAAATGAAGGTGCGGTCATCATGTACGACTTGAAGACCGCGATTCGCCTATATGTGCTCGAGGGCCACAAGAAACCAATAACAGCTCTTAGCTTCTCCCCTGATGGACGCCGACTAGTAACGATGTCTTTAAAAGAGTCTGTTGTACTTGCCTGGAAGGTAGGTTCAAGTTTCGCCAGTTTCTTCAATCCCGGGGCGCCACCACGTCAAGGACATGGAGGTTCACAGCCTTTCAAGACTTTGAACTTTAATATCGGGACTGAAGGTGAGGTCCATGTTTTCTATGTTAGTAGCCAGGGTTTTGATAACACCTGAATTTTTAGCCGAGATGTCGACAGCACAAACTTTGGATTTGGTCAAAGTAGAGTGGGTTGCTGATCGAAGTGTCAAGGTTAAAATTCGACAGAGTGTTTTAACGTTCAGCACATAATTGACGAATCCGGGCACAAACGTACATGGATATCTATCCTGGAAATTTAAACTATTTCAATGTAATCCCAGCCCTATCACAACCTATGCATATCATCATCTGTCCGTAGGATTTTCCGACTAGCCATCCATGATCAGAAATTACACTGTCCATCTCGAAGAGCGCACCATTGCGGCTGAAGCGCAATGGCACCGATGCCCCTTTGCACCATTCGGAAGCGGACATCATGCAGGCGAGGGAGTGCAGTCGTTCCATTTAGTGGGCTACCATCTGGAAGCGTTGGTCCTGTCCAGAAAATCTTGAAGTATCATTTAGCGTTAGAAGAATGTCAAGATGCATATATATGCGACAAACCTCTGCAGACGCAGCGGCCCTCGGCCAAATAATCGAATCCATATTCTCCGGACCTGACTGTTCCGTCCACAAGAGTTGCTGGCCTGTTATGCGATGGTATCACGAACTTCGCATTGGTCAATCAGAGCTCTGTTGAAATACACATACCACCAAGGACAGCGAGGTTTGGGCCTCAGTCAAGCTTGCAAGAGGATCAAAGGTATAAGCCTGTGTCGTTTGGTGAGAAAAATACACACAGGACATGCTGTATTGCGTTACCTTCTGCCAACTCTTGAAAGGATCACACCAGCTGTTACTAAATACACGACGAAAGACGTAAGTCTGATAAAAGAAAAGAGAAATATATCAGCTTACGCCGTTGCATCACTACCAATCCATTCACCAGCACCACAATCCTGTTTTGAGGCAAATATTATTGAGCTTCATACGAGTTAAGAGATACAGGCAAAGTACGCACGAGATAGAAGTAATCGGATGGTGAATGCACGAGCCTCAGGCCCTTGGCAGCGACAGCAGCCGCATTTTGGGAAGATATCCAGACCCTATTTGAATCTTTTTAGACCACGCACGCACTGAAATTTGAAGAGATCCATACATTATGACCGTTTGGTTAGACAGAGTGACATTATGGTCCAGTGCCATTTCTTATCATCAGCAAATGATTTTAAGCGACCTGAGCCTCCACAACTACATACAACGACAACTCACCTTCCCATACCACGGGCGTCTTACCCAGCGCCTCGAGCGCACCATGTGTAGTTTGCGTAAAGGTATCCAACGCCTGTTCCAGCGTCTTCCCAGACGCCGTCAAGTCCGCCTGGGTCTGAGCGTCCTGAGTGTAGCAATTAACATTCAGTTCGTCGCCGCCTGTGCTGAACAGCGTCGAGGGCAGCGTCCGTGCGATGGAAGCAACAAGGTTAGCGGTGAAGTTGGTCGTCGCTTGGGACGCGAGACGAAGCTGCCCGGCAGGGGGTTCATTTGCAAAGTTCTCCCATGGGGTAGCTTGCGCGCAAGCGATGTGTTCGGGGTGAGAAGTCGAAATTATGGCTGTGTGGCCTGGAGTATCGATTTCCTGGTATAAAATTTCAAGTCAGCTGGAGTTAGCAACAGTATGTGGGCTATGGCGTACCACAAGGACGTCAATTCCTCGCTATAAGTTATCAATTATTGGGGTCCTATCACGAAGAAGGAGCACGAAGAGCGTACAGCACCCGCATATGTAACAATGTCTTGAACATCCGCACTAGAATAGACCTCCGACGAAGAATAAGCACCCTTTTGCGATAATTCGGGAATCCAGGATGGTCAAAGGGAAGCTTTGCGAATCGACAACATGCCAATGGAATTGGCTCATCTTAAATGGTCATGATTCGTTAATCAAGGCTTCAGTGACAATAATTATAGTATTACACACTTTAACCATACTCATCGCATCCAAAGTCCGTTTGATGTCAGAGACTGAAAAGCTAAAAAGACAAGAATAAACCGTTTATTTAGATTGTTTCTATTTTATTTGTAGTGGGACTCACAAATTCCTTGAAGTGTCCAACATGAATCCCCGGTAAGGCTAAATATAGATGATTGGGTTAACATCGACCGTCCACTGGCTATATTTACAAAACGACACTTGCGAATGCTGGGGAGTCATTGGAGATAGTCAGAGGAGCTTGATAGGCGTAGGGGTTCCCCGATGCGTCCGCGTACCACAGCTGTTCAAAAGTAGTTAAACCTCTAAAAAGTCCCAGTGTTGAATTCGCAACAATGGAAGCAGCGCCTCCATTTGAAGGAAGATTTAAAGAATAGCTTTCGCTCCTTTCAGCAATATCTTTAGTTGCTTCTGTCATAATCGATTTTACAGCCCAGCTCCGGCGGGTGTCAAGGTCAAAGTCAACTTGGTGATGGAAGGTGCATGGGTCAACGCAGCGTTATCAGCGGACGCTCGTCCGACCACGAGTCTTTGGAGGTTGTCCGTGCGCAGGCGGATTGTCGTGCGTGACACGGCATCCAGAAGATCCTGTGGGGGCTTCGCAACACCGACGTCAATCTTGAATGCGGGTGAAAGCTTGACGAGGGTAGTGCCAGCTTGGAGTGTACGTGGCATGGGCCATAACGCGAGGGCCGGGTGGATAATAGCGCCCAGGACAAGCAAGGCCCAACCTTGGATTTGCATCTTCATGCACGTGGGTGGGCTTGATAATGAAATGCAGGCAAGCAGCGGGCTTCAAAGTCTATCGTGCCAGAGGTTTTATAGACGGATAGGCCACCGATCCGCGTCAAGGACACCGGTCAGCGGACCAACATTTATCGCGATAAAAATTAATGAGGTCTTTTATTAGACCCAGAAAGCATGCACTTCGTCGCCTTCCATGTGCATATGGATCGGTCGAGGAAGCAGATTTCTTGATGCAGCGTGAGTACGGGCCCCCATAATTAGCATATTCTGGAACAAATGCATGTACTTACATACGCGCACTGTGAGGCACTGTGCAGTGTGCAGTCTTCATATTGCAATTTGATTGATTTTCCTATGCGTCTTCAAAATAGGTAGATAAAAATATGCGCTTGCACGAAGGATCTCCCAGCTGTACTCTACAAACATGATAAGTAAGTAGTTGTCTACTAATTTAGTAAGGATCGGATGAGTGCAAACATTACTTCACTCAGGGATTACCGTGCAGGACGTTGAACGTTGAAGCTTGACGCAATGGGCGTTGAAAGCAGGAAATTGGTCGGGAAGCCAGGAGACATATCTCTGGAGCACAAGAAGAATAGAAAATTTATGTAGAGCGCGAACAAGTTGTGGTTGAGAGGAGTTAGAAGTGAGGTCTTTGCAGGGTCTTCGTGAGGATGTAATTTGGAAACTGAACACATTGGCCAGGTGGCAAGGATGACGTCCAAAGCGAGATAATTACTTTTTTCCCACCAGTACTAGTATCAGGCGCATACGCATACGATGGCGCGCCTTTCATCACATGATTTGTTGCGCCTTCGGGATTCAACGGGCCGAAGCGGCGGCGGTGGTTTGCCGTTGCCAGTGTGCACTCAGCACTGGCCTTCGAGTCTTGTTCGAGTCGGCCCAAGCAAGGCCAAAGCTCAACCTAAGCTCGAGCGTGGGGTTGCATTTCGTCGACTTGAACATCTTTTCGACTCAACACCTGCTTCTCCCAAGGCCACTTGTTCTAAAATGAAACCTGGGATTTGAACGTAGAGCGTTTCCGAACATTGAAGGTAAGTATTCTTCACCTACCATTGGCATCATCAGTCGAATCCGGAGGCTTGCCAATGGTTGGTTCTAGATCTATTATTACTGCTTTCCATCCCAGATAACACATTGTTTAGTTTAGCGACGCAACCACAAGGATCCAACGCCGCCTGTCAGCCAGTTCTATCTTTAACAGAATGCAACTGCTACGAGGGAGACCATTCTGCGCCACGATCACAGGAGGCTTTGAGCCATGAGCCCAAATTCATACTAACACCGGACGGATAGGTTATGAACCACATCATTCCCTTTTCATAGAGTGGAAATGATAGCTTTTCTCTTTGTACGTGGTCTCTGAAAGCATACGATTTGCCCATGATGTTTTTTTATATCTGAATAAACATCCAACCCCCAAAATAGCCTTGATACACTGCTCTAGATTCTGAATTTCGACTAGTTCTGACCTGTTCTGACCTTGTTCTCCGCCGTAGCTTCCTCGCGAGTCTCCACAAAGTTAACAAAGATTGGCATTCTCAGAGTGGGTAAGTGTTCCGAGGATGCCGGCAAAAGCACCACGGCAATAGTTACCGCCAAGGTCCAAGAAGCGCGTAAAGAGCGTCCAATTTGCGCCCATTTAGTCTTTTTCTAACAGCGGGGGCGATGCGGAGTTTCGTTTCCATACTATAATCCCCTTTCGCGTGGATATTTCATGCGACCCCCACAAGCGCTGCGCTCCCGACCAGAGAGCATGGATAGCTTCGATGTAGAAAGCTTGTAGGTACTTTTTGATGCATAACTACTAGAGTGCCAGTTGACCCTTGGTCCTTCTCTTCAGGCATGGGCCGCTATTTCTTGGTTACCTTTTCAACACTACCCTACTAGGGATTTTGATGACACAAGCATACCTCTATTATACTACCTACAAGAGGTGAGCCGCGTTATCTTTCCAATGGCGCGTTTTTTAAACAGCATTATCGCCTCAGGGACAATTTGTGGACTAAAACAGCTGTAATAAATTCGGATTTTTTTTCTTTCCGCTACTAGTATAGGCTTGTGGACTGATACCGCGCCCGATATCCTAGGTTGGCGCCCTAATAGTGGTTAACGTTGCTAACACGACATTTATCACCGCTTATTTGTATCAGAGTCTCATTACTTACTTCGGTGAACACATACTCCATATTTTCATGAAATGGTGTTAACAGAACTCCCAACACCCAGACAGTCCCTCAAAGTCAGTACAGCTGAATTGGCGTACGTGTTCAGCATCCTTTGTTTGATTCGTAAAGTCATTGACACGTTGAATACAGTGGCAATTCCAGGTGAAATATCCAAAGAAATTTTGTCATCCAGATCCAGAAGGTTAATTGGTTCACTGCTTTACCTACCTTCATACAGAGCCGTTTTCAACTGTGAGTAGCACTACATCTCGGTGTTTGTTATGATAATTTTTTTGGGCCTAGGTTATTATTATTCTTTCTGCACAAACATTTTTTGCATGGAGGGTCCATACCATGACAGGCAGCTGGCTGTATATTGTACTTATCATGGTTTCCGCAATCACTAGCGCATGTGTGTATTGTTCCTCTTGTTCTTCTGCATTCAGTCTGACATTGAAGTCTCTTATTTTTAGTGGGAGGGTTTCTCACTGGTATAGACTTCGTTCGCAATCCAAATTTTAGACATGTTCGAGAAAGCACCGTTCGTATAATCAATCTACATCGTTGAATCTCTCTAACCAATTTCATAGACTTTTACAACTCTATGGCTGGTAGCTGGTGTAGTCTGCGACGTTCTAATCGTTGTCATTCGCCTATGGTATACTTGTGAGTTTATGCATCTCGATCAATATTTTCGAGTCCTCGGAGTACTCATGCATGTTCGCTAGGGTAAGCGGCGCTACCCCTCCGTACTCGTCCCCTGCTCGTCCCCACCGGTATCCCGTTAATCCTTTCCCACAGAAAAACCAGCCCATGAAACCGTCAAGCCCAGAATTAATGATTGATCGCACAATCCGAGGTTATGATATTTGTCTACCGTTTTCGCCAGTATCTGACTCTTATCTGTCTTTAGTTCTTTTCGGAAGTAGTCTCTTATCCTTGCTGGTAGCCGCGGCAGATCTTATTGTATACATGATATTGGTAGGTATTCTCACTCCCAGACAACACCGCCTAATACTGATCTTGCTGCGGTTGATGTTTAGAAAGGAAGCGGGATGTATGTAACGGCAGGAACAATTTCTCCGATAATCAATATTCACTTCTTTTCTAGGCATCTCATTCTCAACCTCCCGCTCTGTAAACTCTTTTCGAGCAACGTTATGCACTGCTTAAACTCAAGACACGGCGTCGAAGTGAGATGGTCATCAGAAATTATTCCACACACTTTGTACCGAACGGAGGACGTAAGACCAGTATGTCTTCTCGATGCAGAACATACTTATTCTAGGCTTGATTGCTGATTCGGTTCCAGGGGGATGCCATTGAATTTGCGAATGTCAAGACCACGATGCGATCCGATGATGCGAGTGAACTTCAATCACAATTTGGTGATGCGGAGACTCCAGATTCGCCGACTGCGATAATCAACGAATCTGAAGAATACAGAAAGCACCGGCGGTGGTCAGCGGTATGATTGGCGCTTATACTTTGATCACTGTACACATGTAAAACCACATCAGCCGCATCTAATTTAGGCGTGAAGCCTGTATACTTAATATCATCACAATGTATAAGTACTCTTGTATACTGCACATAACATCAAAAGATCAAATGATTCTCTTCCCAAGAGAGGTAAATACGCGCGAATGTTGTGAAAGGTTTGAATCATATGAACTTATATGAATGGGTTTCCTCGCGGATTAAATTCGCAACGCTAGTGTTTCGTTGTGTGATTGAACAGCTGAAAGGAAGTGGTTGGCTATGGGGACGATGTCAGTACCTAGCCGATGAGATAAGTATGAGAAGCATACCTTATGGCGCCATCGGTATACTCAACTTCGAGGTCATCCGTGTTACCATTGATACTTTTCTTCTTCTTGATATCGAAGACCGCAAGTACAGATACGATAGTCAACCAAACCTATAAAACGGAAGTAAAAAGAAAATGATTCCTCATTCAATGGGGAGGCTAAATTCATTGACATGCATACGCACCATCGCAGATGCCAGGTGTCGGCCTGGGCAAATCCTGAACGGGCATGACAAATCATTCATTGAAACTCTTAACAATGCCATGTGGTTAGACATACCTGCGTCCAAACCCAAAGATCAAGGAGAGATCGTCGGTATTCAAATTCCCTTCTCTATCTAGGAAGTGGGCGGGATTGAAGGTTTCTGCGTCAGGATATTTGTCCTCGTCGCGAGTCATTGCCCTAGGGATATGAAAGGGTATCATTATGTTATGTTAAGTTCTTGCGTAACGGAGATAATGCATATAGAGGCAATCACCATATGTTTGCTACAATCTGAGCACCTGTGATAGAAATGGTTGAATGTCACAACATGCAACGAGTGAGAGAAAGTAGAACCTTTAGGGATGTGGAAACCGTTATAAATATCTGCTTCAGTAGTAACGTGGGCGGTGTTCAACGGCACTGGAGGTTTCCACCGCAAGACCTCTCGGTAAAGAGCCTCAATATAGGGCAAGGACGCTCGATCGTCGTAGGTAGGCAGTCGACTGGATCCGATAACTCGGGAAATTTCTGCTTGGGCCTTCTTTTGAATGTCCGGGAATTTGGCCATGGCTAGGAAAAAGGAAAGCAGAGAAGAAGTGGTCTGAGAGTGATAAGCAGTGATCAGAAGCACGAATGTGGATTGTCAATGCGACCAGCCATACCGTGTCGGCTCCAGCTGGAAAAAGAATGTTAGAAGGTCGGGGATTCTAAATAAACAAAGTATGAGAACTTTACCAAGATATGTGGTCGCAGCAACGTTTTTTATCCGTTCGAAATCACGTTGCGAGTAGCAGCTTTCCATGAGATCCACAAGGAGAGAGGGAGTAGCAGTGCCGTCGAGCTATTACAACATTTTAGCCCAGGGAAACACGCCAATGTCGAATTGTTGAGGTACTTACAAGGCCTTTACCGATGAAGTCGATTGGCACATCCAAAAACTGTGTTGTAATCTTTTTGACTTCTAATGCCAAGCTGTGGAATTCGGCTCCTGGAAACCATGGTGGCAGATAACGAAGGAAAGGTACGGCATTGACAATATGAGACGCAGCCAGTGGGCCTTTGGAATATGCGGATGCTGCGTCCTCAGCCAGCGAAACTATATACTCGCTCATCTCTGGGGATAAGTCTTCGCCATATAAAATGGACAAGATGACACCTGAGCTGGCCCTATTGAAACATTAAGATGAAAAAAGGGTGTATTTAGGAAACTTGACTCACGCTTTACAATGTGCTCTGAATTCATCTGGAGTATTCAGTAAGTAGTTCAGGAATTTTCTGACTTTTTGAATTTGGATGGGCCTATATGATAGTGCCGTCTGAGGTCGAAAACATTGTTGGTATAACTTTCTATGTCCCCTCCACCCTGGACCATAGGCCATTAGCTGTGTATGAAAATTCCAGCCCATCCTACGACGAGTTCTTGTTCGATAAATCCGCATATATCATCATTGACAGGGAGCTCACAAGTCAGTCATGATATCCTTGGGACGGTCCGAGTACACTCCACATCTCCTCTCGAACATCTCAGTTGCGTCATTTATAGAACTGAGAATGATTGTGTGGTTCCCCTTGAGTTTGAAATACATTATATTGCCTTTCAGTTGGAGCAGTAGTCAGCATTCGAATTCGAAGGAGTTCTCAATGTAGGTTGACCGAACCATATTTGAGCGCCCAATCAACGTACGTAGTCCACGGACGCGAAGAAGGCACATTAGGCAGGCTCCTCGATAACAGACCAGTCTGTGAAGGCCCTGGAGGATAGACGACTTTACGAAATGGAGATTTTGCCCAGGATATGTATGAGGTGTATACTCCAAATATGATGCCAGCAAGGGGTCCGACCGCAAGCAGGATTGATACGGTGAGGTCGGAGAAGGCCATGCTAGGACGAAATAAGTAGATTCCTTCACAAAATTCAGTTCATGTGTTGGAGCTAGTTGAAGTCAAGACCAAGGAAGGACTTGATATGAGGCTTCGGAGTTTGGCTTCGTGTTGGAAAGGCTATGGAGATGCTGTCGTGGCATATCGTTGTTATTGTGAGAATAAGTTTCACCGTTTCCCATCGCTGCGGTATTCTCGGAGGGGAAAAATCGGTTTCAAACGGCTGAATGTATTCCGAGCGGAATGTGGCACCGAGAAACCTGCAGGACAACCGCAGGACGTATTGATCACTACCGGTGGTCCTTCTGAATCGTAAGGTCAGAAGAGTAAGGTCGGAAGAAGGTCAGATATCACCTTAATTTCGAATAATAGAGTAATGAAGGAAAGAGATAAGTGCTTAGTTGTGATTCAGCTCCAGGCCAAGTACAGAGAGAAGAGGAGAGAAGCGAAACCGTGAAGCCAAGGAGGACGGGGAATCTCGCGGTTGAGCGGTGCCGAGATAACCGAAGGCGTTTCCGGTTTGGGAATCGGCATCAGTCATCTATATATAGGCTTCTTCGGGACAATCCTGGCGGCACTGGATGCAAACTTGGATGATGGAAAGTTGGAATACATGGACTAAAGAGTGTGCAGACATGCCTACATACGGCAGAATCAATCAACCTCCCTGAATAATTTTACATTGTCGCAGCATCTAATCCCAAGTGCGGGGATAAATTGTACTAAATGCTAGGAGGATCCAATGTAATACCAATATGTACACACACAACGCATGGGTCGTACAACGCAGCTCAATCAAGTCGGATATCATAGATATAATATTAAAGTCCCATCGTACAACGTTTCTATAAACTCTCCTTATCATCAAAAGCGCCCTTTCCCATAGGCAGTTGGCTGCGCAAATGGCGCGAATTGTCTTGAAGCTCGTGCGATTCGACGTTAACAAATACTTCGGTGTGCTTCTTTCCATTGAAGCTTATGATCTCTGACTAAAAAATAACAATTAGAATATGGCAGAGAGACAGTCATTTTTAGACTTACAGGCTTCATAGGAGGTGGCTGCACAATGGCCGGTCGGTATGTATTCGACGGCATGGAGTGAGCGTGATCTTCAGAATTCTTTCCTTGGGACATGCCAGAAGGTCCCGACATCCAGATTCCGCGTGAGTTAAGGGTACTCATCAAAGAGTTGGAGTAGAGTTTGCAGAGCATGAAGTTGAACAGAAGATGCCTGTGAATAATATTTTAGCGCCCATTTCTCCAAGACATTCAGGGTCACATACAGTCCGGTCGGCTGTCAGAAGAATAAAACATCGATCAATCCCTGAGGCACCAAAATTAAATCGGCAAACTCACGTCGGCGAGATACGCAATCAAGTTGCATAGCGCAACGACCGAGGTGATAAGGCCAGTCTGAACAGTGACTAGAACATTTTTTGCTTAGCGGAGTCATGTACTGTTACCAGCGATGAACTTACGTCGGATGATGCGATCAACGAGCATGTCAGAGCGTTGGAATCCAGTCTTGTGTTTCGACTAGATTTGAGAATCAGCATCTCCGAATTATATATTCCAGCTTGAGTGCGGCCTTACCCTGGAGGAGATGATTAGCATAATAAGAGTATAAGATTAACCGGCTGACTTACAGATATACTACGAGGATAACTGTGATGAGCATATCTCCTAGCACTTCGGACGATAGCCAAATAGAAATTTGAACCTGCGTCCGCAGAATTAGCGAATAATTTTAATAAGTTTAACAGCGCTAGTTACTTTGGCTTTGATTAGCGCAGTGAACTGGGGCTCTTGAGAAACTTTGATCGGGGTGAGAATTGCGGAGACTGGAATCCATAGATGAACAAATTGTATCGCATGGCCTTCCAACTTCCAACAGAATCCAACTCACTTGCGCCAGTAGCAGCGGTGGCTAGAATCAACAATGGGAAGATGTAGCTCTTTGTCAAGACAAAGATTCGCCATGCAAAAAACGATTGGACCATAGTGACAATAACACCCTGGATATCCGATTTAAGTACGCGATGCTTCGACGTCCTGATTCTCAACGTACCGTGATAGCGGGATCTGAGTATATTTAGAAATTTTATGAGCCGCTGAGTACATTTCAATATTTAATAGACGTACCCATATCAAACACTAGACAAGGCAATATGAGCAACTAAATGACACATGGAGCGGGAAAGACTTACGCCAAGTCACATCATTTAGATAGGCAGGATTGTCTAGTCATCACTTTAGATTACAGAGAGAGAACCTTCGGCAAATAATGGACTCACTGAAGTTAAGGATCAAAGCCTTGTACAGATATGCAGCACCGCACGCTGTGTTGAAGATGTCGAGCGCGAAAAGGACGGCGACCTGGATAGATGTAAAATACCTGGTTCAATATCTTGGTCTTAGGAGATCTATATAGAAACGGTGCTCACGTAGACCTTGAGCCATTTTTTGTCCCTGCATTATTCCGTCAGAGCTGAAGGTATTTGGATTAAACGACTTACTTCTTGAACGATGTGTAGTACAAGTACACTTGGGTTATCATGACCCCAAGAAGGAGAGCATTGAAGGTAAACCCAATAAGAATAGGCCCATGACTATTGCAGATAGTTAGAATTAGAATCGTTGCGCTCCGTGATCTGCTGAAAGAATTGCTTTTGACTCACGCAATCGTAGCGAAATTAGCAGGGCCGGGCATCTTGGTATCAAGGGTAAAAAGAGGACGTGGGCCGACGTCTTAAACCACTGCCCGAGCGGTGATAGAAATAGCGAGAACGAAATGCGGAGAGATCCTTCTGTCCGACCGTTTATAAGCCAAATAGGTACCTATTGCACTCTCTGGTCTAATGATATATTTAGTAGATGTGCGATGCCCTTCCGTTTTTAGATGTGAGAGATATACCGCCGATCATCAGGTAGAATTCCCATCATCATACCTAGTGCCTTCCGACCGTCAAAACATATCAAACCTCACTGATCAGTCACTTTGACGTAGAGCCGAAGGTCCTCGATACTATCAAGGTAATTGAGGCAAGGGGTGTGAATGAGAAAGTGGTTTTTGTCAGCGTACAGGTCCAGAGTTACTCCTATCTTTCAAGGTCTGTGGCATATCAGGTTTACGGATATTGCTGCTGCATGCGTCTAGTAAGATATAATCTTATAAGTACTGAACCGACAGTGACATGCAAAATAAGGCTAAAACGTGTATGATCCCCTTAGTTCGACGCCTGCAACCGGACATAGGGCTGTTTCGACCCCAACGAGTGTATGTAAGCTACGGGCCTGCAGGCTGCAGAATGGCAAGCTGATGGCAAGTTCCACCCTACAAACTTATGCCACCAAAGCTAAAAATAGATGACATAATGCCACTTCAAGTTGAACATGAACTCGGGTCCCCAGTCATGCATCATGTGCAGAATATCTGCCAGATGTTCAAGGTGACATTGAACATCTGCGGTTTCAATTGCTATACATTTACACTGACACCATATTCAATGACCAGTCGTGGACGGCGAGTGCTAGTAAAGCCCATGAGAAAGCACATCTCAGCGATTACTTGACAACCTAGTCAAGCTGATGCGTTGAATCAAGTATCAACACTATGGTGCGGAGTCTCCCAGTTGTGGCATTTGATGCATTGAACAACGCTGCATATAAGCATGGCGCGTTGTGGCCTGTTGTCGCCCTTATAGTTCTTGGTCCTCACAGGTCAATCATAGTTGATCAGCGTTCCTCGTGTTCGCAAGATTTTCATAACGTGAATTAATACTGTGGTTTCTCACAGATCATCGCTGGCTGGCTTCGATTTTCTATGATATATGCTTCTTGACCTGAGCTTTCCTATACAGGACATCAAGAAGCTGGCGATCCAGAAACATATGGCGTCAAATATGTTCTATCGAGTCAAGATAAGTGGGATTTTTACTCCAGGTTTGATTGACTGATTCTTACTGAGAATACTTAGTCCGCCGGTTTTCACTGGTTATCTATCATTAATGATGCGTTAAACCTGTCGCCACGGTAAATTTCTTTCCCAGTCTGCCTCTGAAACCTATTGCAAACACTATGGGCACATACCTTTGCTCATTTTTGCAGTCAGAACTTAGAAGAGCTTATGTTCCTATCCCAAGATTAGGAGGCTATTTCTCTGTGCTAGTTGCTAGCATAATCAGCGATTGAAGTATATGAAAAGCCGATCCTATTCATTCCAAAGTTAGCCCGAAAATGAATGCAAAATAACTTCGTCGTGATGACCAGCTAAGATTTTCCCAGTCTGAAATTATCGACTTCCGATAGGAGCGTTTATTTTGCTCTTTCACCACCGGACTGAATTATCATGTCGCCGAGTTTTGTCAACTAAAAGTTTCCCCCCCCCAAATAAACAGATAATCAAACTGGGTAGCAAAATAATATATTGCCTCTTCGCATTAGGCTGGATCGTATGTTTCGGTATAAGGAAGGGCATTCATATAAGATAGAAAAACTGCATCTATTTCATATTGAGAGTTTCAACTTCTCGAATCATTTTTGGTTTAGATACACCGGGCCTCCATTAGACGCTTGGTGAAAGCCTTGAGGTGTTATGTCAATGTCTAGTGCGGCTGTAACATCAACATTTGATAACGGGGATCACGACCGTTGCTCAACATAAGGTTTAAACTGAGAAGTAACAATCAGCTTTCAATAGTAGTTGGACGTTGAAAGATACCTACATCTAGTTATGTGTACCGTTCCATCGTAGCGTTCCATCTGGACCCACATTTCTCACCCTGAATTGGTTAAAAATAGATTCAGCGCCGCCATTGAGCGCCTTCGTTGCCAATTTTGGCAAAGCGCCCGTCGGAATATTATGGTAGCAAGCTGGTCACTGAAACGAGTGCTCAGGTGTTCAACTTGACAAGAGCTCTACTAAATTTCAATCATTGTTTCCTTTGAATTCGCTGAAGAACCTATGGTGCTCTTTAACTCGAAGTCGGACAGATGCATACGACCTGGAATAAAGTATACCTTGAAGCGCTCCATCAATACTGCAAAGTATGTACATGAAATATTTCAACTGATCTTATGCTAAAATGTTGGGTAGGAAAGAAAGTATTCCTTTGATCTTAGCCAGTGTCAATTTGTTGTGGGTTGGCAGTGTCACAGTCTCCAGTGAGCAACGTCTGATTAACGTCGTAGCTAGCCATTGACGCGGACGACCTATTGACCAATGATTTGTAAAAGTCATTTCTCTTGCCTAATGTTATATCGCATGTTGAGCCCTCAATATCCCGTGTCTATTGGTGGGGGAATGCGATGAGTGACAGGCTCGAAGTGAAGTTCAAACAAAGTTCGAAGAAAGTTCGAACGAAAGCCGAGCGTCATCGATCATCCGCCAATGCATCATCATTATTAACAGTTCTATTCATCGGATAAGCACATGCACGAGGTGACAAGTCAGTGCTAATGACATTAAAACACCAATTTTCAAATATTCATGCTTCAATATCACCCTATTTGAAAGAGAGTGAACGAAAAAATCAGTAGTACTACCCATAATCAATCCCCAATTCCCAATTCATGCATTCAATCATCTCATCAACCTAGCTCTCTACCAAGATGCCCTTCTCTTTCCAGCGCTCCCAAAGCAACCCAACACCGACGGGCGCATTTGGCTCCCCTTTGATATCACGGACCTCAAGCAACTCGTACTCTCTCCCGAACGCGAGAAAATGCGCGAAGAGAGAGTTGAAGTGCGGCTCCGAGCGCAAGTGGAGTATCTGCGGATAGTGCGCGTGGTAAATGTGGGCGAAGACGCGCAGGAGCTGGCGATACACCGTGCGCACTGTTGCGGGGAATGAGGGATGGAATGTTTGATCTGATTTATAGAAGGGCGTTATCGTCGTAATAAGTGACAGACAGCGGCTATGGAAGTTTATCTGGACGTACTGGACTTCGTCGGGAAGATGTTTTCGTCATCGATAAGGTTCTGGATGGATGTCATGACATAGTCGATATACGTCGGCGCAGGCAACATAGCCTGTTTACCCCCCTGATGTGTCCACACGTAGTTCAATCTGCAATAATCGCTAGATTAGCAGGCGTCCCAGCCATATTCCTGATCACCAAGACGCACGCAGAACCACCGGACATCGTCGGGCAAGTATGCTGTGTGCATGTCTCCGCAATCACCCCATAGAATTCATTCAGATTCGTGTAGAAGTCGAAGACTGATCGGTTTGAAAGTAACAAGATCAGTAAGTAAACGACGCCTCGCGGTCACCGTCAGGGGTAAATATCAACAAGGAACTCGCTACACACTGTTTACCGCGACCCACTCCATGATATCGGTATACTTTGGGAGCATGACAATCGTCTTGAAATTGCCCTTGACGAGGGCTGCATCAGCGAAGGGCGTGCATAGGTAGAGGGGCTTCGATCCCGCGGGGCTGGAGGGCGAAGGCGAACGCGACGGAGGCTGGCTGGTGGTATTGCGCGGAGCGGTGCCGCCAGAAGGAGTCGGCGACCTCCTGGGGCGGGGCGCGCGGTTGCGGTTGTTGGAGAACATGGCGAATCCCACTGAGTGGGAGTCGTGGACTAAGAGGAACGGCCAAGCCCAAAGGACAACATGGCGACTGCCGCTATGTACAACTTCAGTAGCGACTTTCGGCAAGATGTTGATTTATTCCCAGAAATCGTCTCTGTTGCTACTTTAAACATTCAGAGCATACATACACATTGCCCAGGAAGGCTGTATTGCTGCACTCTCTTAATCCTCTACCTAAATTCGAACGAGGATCATTCAATGTATTCAACAACGCACCATTCCACACGATCGCTCTCACAACTGCGTTCCAAAATGACATGTATGCAGTAATCTAATCTAATCGCCCCTATTCAATCATCCTGCCATGTGGCCTGCCACTGGCGCGACTTCCCAAGCTAAAAAAAACAAGTAGAAGGTGGACGTAATAGAGGGTGTTGCAGCGTGTCATAAGCCCTTGGGCATGTCCACTGTAGTTGAAGGATCTGCAGGAGAAAGCGGAGATAGAGAATGACCTCAGCCTTCCAAAATACCCATGTCTCGCCACTTCTCCCACAACTGACCCACGGCGACAGGAGAGGACATTGATCCCTTAACATCCTTCATGTCCAGCAGTTCATATTCGCGCCCGAACGCGAGGAAATGGGCAAACAACGAGTTGAAGTGCGGTTCTGATCGAAGATGCAGGATCTGATGGAAATGGGCATGATATATGTGGGCGAACACGCGCAGGAGCTGCCGGTATACATGCTTCACTGTCGAAGGGAACGATTGTGGGAAGTCCTGGCCTGCGTTAATCAATTCATCTCAACAGATGGCCCTTTGCATATTCGACACCAGATGGACGCACCTGATTTGGTGGGAAATGTGGCCTCATCATTCAGCAAATTTTGTATCCATGTCATAACATAATCGATGTACGTTGGGGCTGGCAGATGCACACTTTTCCGCTCGTTGTTAATCCAAGTGTAATTCAACCTGCACGATCAGACGTAAGAATATGCCGGGTGGTCGCACAACAAAGAAACTCGCAGATTACTCACGTAGGCCCAGCAGACATCGTAAGACATGATTGTTGGGTGCAACACTCTGTAATGACCCCATAGAACTCGTTCAGATTGGTATAGAAGTCGAAAACTGTATTCTCATCAACGACTTGTAATCATTAGAAAGACAGAGCAGATACACACTATTCATGGCAACCCATTCCATGATATCCACGTATTTTGGAAGCATGACTATCGTTTTGAAATTTCCTTTCACGAGCGCGGCTTCGACGAAGGGAGTAGACAGATACAGGGGTTTGGGTATCGTTGGTAGTACAGGTGAGGGTGGGACCGGGCTTGGCGGTGGCATATCATTTGGCGGAAACGTCGCGGATGTCGGCGTTGGGGAGCGCTTTGGTGCCCGCGGCGCGCGCGTCATAGACCGACTGCACATGGAAACCAACATTAGGAACCCGCTGGCATTCTATCATCAACAAATGAGCGCAATGTACCTGATGGTGTTGAAAAAAGACATGGTGGTACTGAATCCAATCAGTCCAAGAGCAATATGTAGAGACTGTGTGCAGGAAGTGAGAAAGATGAGAAAGAAAGGCGAAGACGACCGGCTGCTGACTGAGAGCCTCAGAGTCAGGGAGTAAATCAAACTCGTTGGAAATCATGATCAGAAATTATCACGGTCGCAGCGGCACGATGCGCTACGAGTTTCACATCACGTGTTTTCAATTATCCAAGTCCATGAAGACGCGATGCGCGCGTTGCGCGCTTGTCAGGCATTCCTAGAGCCAGTGGAGAATGCCTGTGGAGTGGTGGAGCTCTTAATGCCCTTAAAATGCTCACATACACGCCTATGTAAATAAAGTGGCATATTCAAAATTCCGATCTTTCGCGCCAGACCCGTCACCCCAATAAGATAGTAGAATCATAACGACGTCTCTCTGAGAACTGAGTAGTACTATAGTTACGTTGCTACATACATATGAGGATAACTACTCATACTTATAAACTGAACATACCTGACCAGCTGGGCTCGAGAACAGTCGAGAGCACAAGGCACGGCGTGACGGAATTATTCAAGTTGGTAGGCCTTCTCCATGATTATCTTCGATGCGATGAGCGCCATTTCAAGTGTGTGCATGAGGAAATATCAATTGAGCCGGCGGGAAAGAAGGAGTCAATATCATTCAATTAAGGACTCATTCAATCATAGGTCTGGTCTGAAGGTGGCGTCTTCATTGGTCAATCAAATGGGATGAGATGTAAAACAACAGTGATTCCAGTCCAGATCATGAGAACAAAATGACTCGTTATAAGTCTGTCTGTGCTCCAAAGTAATAGAATAATTTCTGGATGGAAAGCCAAGATGACCTTGAGATGACAGTGTAGCTATCATAGAGCCCGAGGATCTGCTGGCCGTTTTTGAGCACACACAACGACATAGCGCAGCAGAGAGGTATATAGGGGTGTATGGTAGACTCATATGACGACCTCCGAGCTCAAGCAGCTCAAGCGCTCATGGATGTCAACAGTCAACTGGACGTGATGGGAGCCAAGCAAGCGCAAATACGGGCGGCGCGCGTAAATATGGACACCGACACTGACACTGTCAGTAAACTTTAGCCGCCCGTGACCATGGCTGAAATCCCTCAAGCCAGACTCTGCTTGCTTTCCGTCTCAAGTTTGACCCAGGACAAATGTCTGGTACCGGGTTCATCCGACACCGATTGCATGGCCTGTAGACCATGACTTGTTGACTTACACAACTGGCTGTGCCCCGTCTTTCGTTTCTCTTTCGATTCCGAAATGGCGTCCAGTGCCACAGAGAATGGGATCAACATGAAGCGGACGGCCATCCAGTTGGCTGGGCTGCCGCTCCTTCGACTCGCATTTCAGACTCTCGGTAAGTCTGCAGTCCCAACTCATCTAAAATAGTTTTCAAACAGTTCCCAGGAATAATCTATTCCGACATTGGTACTTCGCCTCTGTATGTCCTAAATGGTATCTGGCCTAGTACTGGTCCTTTACCGTCCCACGAGGATATCATTGGGGGAATCAGCGCAATTATCTGGGCAATCACTCTTCTTCCTTTGCTTAAATACGTACGTCTAGATTGAACCTCATCGTCGACATTGTTAACCCACATCTAGTCCTTGATTTCTCTACAATTCGGTACCACTGAAGGTTAAATTTTGCCGTTTTGGCTGACCACATCCTCCATTATTGATCGTCCTATTTTGCTACATAGGAGAGGGAGGATCCTTTGCTTTGTACCAAGGACTTTATCCTCGCAAACGAGCAGATGCACAGTCCGATCGTACACTTACTGGAGACAGCAATTTTGCCGATACACCCAAAAAAAACACTTTAAAGGAACGGGCCCGTTGGCCTATCTTGATATGGGTAACCGTTATTTCTTGGTTCCTCCAGATCCGAGTCTAACTTGATTTCCATGCTCATAGTGCTTATTTGGTACTGCGTATGTCATGATTTTGCAATGCATGAAATTCCTAAACCTAATCTATTTCCTAGGTTGACCATGGCAGATGGTGTCTTTACGCCTGCGGTATCTGTAACTAGCGCCGTCGGTGGAATTGGTAACGCAAAACCATCCGTCACAAAGGATACTACTCCTATCTCCATTGTCAGTAAAATAATCCCGCCTTATAAAATGGTGCTCATCATAAGTTATCTATCAGGCGTTTTTGCTGGCGGTTTTCTTCGTGCAGCAATTTGGAACAGCAAGGATTTCGTTCATTTTCGCTCCGAGTGAGATATTCTACTCCATTGCCTCTACAGCATTGCTTATATTCTTATTAGTATCCTTCATATGGTTCCTCCTCCTAATGGGTACGGGCATCTACAACATCACTTTCTTCCCAGGTATCTTCCGTGCATTCGACCCTTCTCGTGCTGTCCTTCGTAAGTACTTATATCTTAATTCCTAGCCTATTGAAGGCCTCTTTCCTTGATGATAATCTCATCGTTTTTTAGTTTTTGTCAGAACCAAGGATTACGACTTGCTCGCCGGCGTTCTTCTGGCGCTGACCGGTTGTGAAGCTCTCTTTGCCAAGTTGGTCGATGTTTTCCTTCAATTAGTTTCAACCTAAAAATTCTTTAGCCTGGGACAGTTCAACGCTGCATCAATCAGGGTGAGTAACAGCTTTTCCAAGTTTACTGCGCACGTATACCAATATCTATTTAAGATCTCATTTATCGGGTTCGTGTATCCGGCTATCATCCTTGCGTATCTTGGACAAGGCGCTCGCTTGATTCACGATGGTGCACCTATCCTGGAAAATGTTTTCTATACCACTATTCCCGGGCCTTCCAAGGGACCTCTATACTGGTAATCAACTTTCAACTCGTTTCGATCCTTCTATATGCTGATCATCGTGTGTTTAGGATCGTCTTCGTGTTCGCACTCCTTGCAACGGTATGTCTTTCACAATTTAGTCATGCTGATCATATATGCTAATGTTTACTTTATGAAGTTAATTGCTTCTCAAGCTCTGATCACAGCAACGTTCAGTTTGCTCCAACAAATTATCAATTCCAAAGCTTTTCCTCCTCTCCGCATGCAGCACACCTCTGAGACCATCCAGGGTCAAGTGTACATCCCTGCGGCCAATTGGGGTCTGATGATTCTCACTGTCATCGTCGTCGGCGCCTTCAAAAGCACACGCAATTTGACCAACGCATACGGATTCGCTGTCGCCACTGTAATGTTCTCCACGAGTTGTCTTCTTGCGGTTCACATGCGGTATGTCAAGGGCTGGCCGGTGCTGGTTGGAATCGGATACTTCCTCATATTCGGTTTCTTTGATGGTGTGGTCGTTCTATCAATTTTCACTATCGGTGCTCAACTATGTCTTTCTCAGCTCTATTCTGGGGTGCGGCGCTCAAGAAGGTGCCTCTTGGCGCCTGGGTTCCTCTCATGATTGGTGTCATTTTGCTTCTGGTATGTGGCTCTGGGTGTGGGCCAAGGTAGATATACATTCAAAGCTGAACCTACTCTGCGATGCTGATGAATGAGTAACAGGAGCTTGAAGATGACTTTGATGGAAAGAATCGCATGAATCTCAGGCACTTCATTCATCAAAAGGTTCTGACAAACACTGATTCAAACTTCGTACCAAACGTTGAATCGACAAAAAACTTGTCGTACTATATGGTCAAAGACACCGATTCAAGCGTTAAAGAGAAGAACGACGGTGCTCTCTCTGAAGTCAAACGCATTCCTCTGCCGCCGTATTCCACAAGCTAACGCATGGACAAGGTGTGCCTCACACCTTCACTGGTATATATGCTCCGTTATCCAAAGTTCATACTTAGCCTGAACATCGGTTACTTTTGTCTAGGTTTCATCCGGCAATGGCCCTCTCTACCGCGTGTAGTCGTGAGTCAATAAACAACAGAATTGCGCGGTATAATTCTCACACTGAAGATCCAGATATTCCTTTCCGTCTGCATCGTTCCAGTTGCACACGTTCCGGTGGAGAATAAGTATGCTTTGACCAAAGTCCGCACTATTGAAGGTATTTTGATCCAGTTTCTCTATACCCCACCGATTTCTAACCAGCCATGTCTATGCATAGGTTTCTATGGCGTAACGTACTACATTGGATTCAGAGACCGTTTCCAGGTCAAAGTAAGCGCGCTTGCCATAGCCAGCAAATGTGATATTCGATCTGTCGCTTATTTCTCATACAGGTCGGCGACGTCATTGACAAAATCTGCCAACTCGAGGCGCAATTCAATCCAGAAGGCTCTGCGGCCATCGTTCGAGAGATTCGAGCCGTTTCTGCTACATCTGCCCACATGTATGCCAAATTTCTTGGCAGCAATCCTATCTAATCCTCGTGCAATAGCACTGCCCACTACAATGTCGTAGCGAAGAAGGTTGAAGCAGGATTCTTAACGCCTATCGTTAATGCTTGGCGGGCCTTACTTATAGAAGGGATTTATCGTCGCTTAGGTATGCCTTCGCCTTTGCATTTGTCGTTTCTATTTATTTACGTATCTTACAGCGACAATGTTCCCTGAGACGGCGAACTGGTTGACGCCTGCCGATGAGTGCGTATTTACCATACTCATCACCTTCATTTTTATACTAATACCTTCATTTTTCAGGATTATTCATGTCGGCATTAATGCCGTCATTTAGAGGATATTATTCCAATCGCCTTGGACTGTTTCATCTCGTATATCTTACTAGTATGTCCCCATTTAGATCTCATATACTAGATTCATGTAATCGGAATGATCAACTTATAATGATTACTTATGCTTTGTTGTATCACCAAGATGGGCGGACAGTCCAGACATCAGTTCCAGAAACTTGGTCGAAAAGCTAAGAAATCCACGTTCGAACACACGCTGAAAGGTTCACTTAAATAGCTCCTTTATCGTCAATGCCTTCTCACATTGACACATTCATTGATTGACATTCGGCACATAATTATAGCATATGTATCTGAGCGGAGAAATCAATGAATGCGCCCAGAGAATTTCGACAAGTATTTCCTGGTCAGCTACTCTCGAGAGCGGCTGAGAGCACGAGGCCACGAAACCGTTGGTAAGCCTTCACCTTAATTGTGCATGAGATCGACGGGATCGACCCAAGTCAATAGGGAAACATCAAAGTTAGAGCAAGCGGAAAAGCCTCTTGAACACGAAGTTCAACCATTGAAGTCTGGTGGAAGGAGCGGTGTCCTTGTTGGAGACCTAGAGTATTGGCTGTACAATGGAGATGGCGCACCAACAGAACCACAGAGGAGCTAAGCAACTGGTCCTAATTCTATCTGCGCTCTGATTCTGACTGAAGCAAATAGTTTCTAGACCTCTCGAAAGCCAAGATGGTCAGCGTATCGCCTTGGTGTCGTCGTCCTGTAGCCCGAGAATCTGCTTGTCAAATTTCGTTATTTGTTAACGCCATAAGCACACACAGATATAGCGCAGCAGCCAAAGGTATAGGTAGACTCATATGAACGTCCTCCAGAGCTCGTGGATGTCAACCAGATGTCAACCAAATGTCAACTGAACGTGATGGATATAAGGGGCCAAGCAAGCGCAAATACGGGCGACGCGCTCTCCGCAAGACCGAACGTAGTTATCATCGCCGCCCGTGATCTGTTTCCTATGGCTGAAATCCCTCAAGCCCTCACTTACACTCTGCCTGTTTGCGCGAAATTCGCCATTCCGTGATAAGTTAAACCCAAGGAATGATTTCTAGTACCATATGGATTCATCCGACACAGATGCCATGGATATCTAGGCCATGACATGTCGCATTGCGCTATATAATCAACGCACGACTGTGTGTCCCTGTCTTTCGTGTCTCTTTCGATTCCGATATGGAGTCGTCCAGTACCACAGAGTTTGGGTTAAACATGAAGAGGACGGCCGTCCATTTGACCGGGCTGCCACTCCTTGGACTCGCATTTCAGACGCTCGGTGAGTTTGCAGTCCCATTTAATCTTGCAAATAATCTTTGAACAGGGATCTAAGGAATTATATATTCCGACATTGGTACTTCGCCTCTGTATGTCCTGAATGGTATCTGGCCTAGTAACGGACCTTTACCATCCAACGAGGATGTCATTGGAGGAATCAGCGCAATTATCTGGTCAATTACTCTTCTTCCTTTGCTCAAATACGTACGTCGAGACTGAAACCCTGTCATCAACGTTGTTAACCCACATGCAGTCCTTGATATCTTTATACTTCGGTACCACTGAAGGCTAGATTTCATCTCTTTGAGTCATCAACCTTCCATTATTGATCATTCTATACTGCTACATAGGAGAGGGAGGATCCTTCGCGTTGTACCAAGGTCTTTATCCTCGCAAAGAACTGGATGCGGAAACCGATCGCACACTTACTGGAGAGAGCAAAATTACCGATGCACCCAACAAGAACACTTTAAAGGAACGGGCCCGTTGGCCTCTTTTGATATGGGTAGGCTGTTGTGTATTGCTTCCCTCCAATTCGAGCCTCATTTCATGTCTTCATAGTGTCTATTTGGTACTGCGTAGGCCCAATCTGCAATATTTATGTGAAATTCGCAGAGCCTAATATATTTCCTAGCTTGACCATGGCAGATGGTATCTTTACGCCTGCAGTATCCGTGACTAGCGCTGTTGCTGGAATTGGTGTCGCGAAACCATCCGTCATCAAGGATATTCAGCCCATCTCCATTGTCAGTAAAATCCTTTTGCTTTGTAAAATGGTACTCATTATGATTATTTCTTAGGTTTTTTTGTTGGCGCTTTTCTTTGTGCAACAATTCGGAACAGCAAAGATTGCTTTCGTTTTCGCTCCGAGTGAGATATTCTACTTTATTACTTATACTTCGTTGCTCATATTTTTTAGTATCTTTCATATGGTTCCTCATCCTGATTGGAACGGGCATCTATAACATCACTTTCTTCCCAGGTATCTTCCGTGCATTTGACCCATCTCGCGCTGTCCTTCGTAAGTCCTTATTCCGAGCCCATTCACGGTTTTTTTTACTTAATGTTAATTTCATTTTTTAGTCTTTATCAGAACCAAGGATTTCGAATTGCTCGCCGGCGTTCTTCTGGCGCTAACCGGTTGTGAAGCTCTCTTTGCCAAGTTCGTCAATGTTTAGCTTCCATTAGCCTGCAATCTTAAAAATTTCTTTAGTCTGGGACAATTCAACGCTGCATCGATCAGGGTAAGTAACAGTTGTTTCAAGTCTACAATGCACGTATGTTCAATTGTGTGTTCAAGATCTCTTTGTCGCGTTCGTGTATCCCGCTATCATTATTGCGTACCTTGGACAAGGCGCTCGCTTGATTCACGATGGTGCACCTATCCTCCAAAATGTTTTCTACACCACTATTCCCGGGCCTGTAAATGGACCTCTATATTGGTAATTGAGTCTAACTCCTTTAGCTTCTTATATATGCTGATCACTGTGTAATCAGGATCGTCTTCGTGTTCGCAATCCTTGCGACGGTATGTTTTCACAATCTAGTAATGCTCTGATCGTATAAGCTAACCTTTCCTGTATGAAGTTAATTGCTTCCCAAGCTTTGATCACAGCAACGTTCAGTTTGATCCAACAAGTTATCAACTCCAAAGCTTTCCTCCTCTCCGCATGCACTACACCTCTGAGACCATCCAGGGTCAAGTGTACATCCCTGCGGCCAACTGGATTCTGATGATTCTCACCATCGTCGTCGTCGGTGCCTTCAAAAACTGGTCAATCTGACCAATGCATATGGATTCGCTGTTGCCACCGTCATGTTCTCCACGAGTTGTCTTCTTGCGGTTCAGATGCGTTATGTCAAGGGCTGGCCGGTGCTGATTGGAGTCGGATACTTCCTTATATTTGGTTTCTTTGATGGTAGGACTGTTCTGTTAATTTTCGGTTTGGTACTCATCTATACAATCTTACAGGTCTATTTTGGGGTGCGGCGCTAAAGAAGGTGCCTCTGGGCGCCTGGGTTCCTCTCATGATTGGTGTCATTTTGGTCCTGGTCATGTGGCTCTGGGTGTGGGCCAAGGTAGATATACATTTGAGCCTGGACCTATTCTGCGATGCTGATAAATGGGTACCAGGCGCTTGAAGATGACTTTGACGGAAAGAATCGCATGAACCTCAGGCACTTCATTCATCAAAAGGGTCTGACAAACGGTGAATCAAACGTTGATATACAGGTTGAATCGATGAAGGATATGTCGTACTATATGGTCAAAGACGGCAGTTCAAGCGTTGGAGAGAAGAACGATGGCGTCCTCTCTGAAATCACACGCATTCCTTCGACCGCCGTATTCCACAAACTAACGTCAGGGCAGGGTGTGCCCCACACTTTCACTGGTACATATGCCCCAATTTATGAGAGCCCATGCGTAGTCCTAACGTCTAGTAATTTTTGTCTAGGTTTCATCCGGCAATGGCCCTCTCTACCGCGCGTAGTCGTGAGTCAATAAACGATGAAATTGTGTGGTATAATCCTCACCCTGAATACCCAGATATTCCTCTCCGTCTGCATCGTCCCAGTTGCACGTGTCCAGTGGAGGAGCAGTATGCTCTGACCAAAGTCCGCACTATCGAAGGTATTTTTGGCCCAGCTTCTTTGTACTCCATTGATCTCTAACCAATCGTTTGACTTTCATAGGTTTCTATGGCGTGACGTACTACATTGGATTCAGAGATCATTTCGATGTCAAAGTACGCGCGCTTAATCCGTAGCCAGCAACTATATATTTAATCTGTCGCTTATTTCTTATACAGGTGGACGACATCATTGACAAGATCTGCCAGCTCGAGGCGCAATTCAATCCAGAAGGCTCTGCGGCCATCGTTCGAGAGATCCGAGCTGTCTCTGCAACAGCCGCCCACATGTATGTCCAAATCTTCTCCTGGAAGCGATTTCATCTGATTCTCGTGCAATAGCACGGCCCACTACCACGTCGTTGCGAAGAAGGTTGAAGCTGGATTCTTAACGCCCGTCGTCAATGCTTGCCGGGCCTTGCTCATAGAAGGGATTTATCGTCGTTTAGGTATGTCTTCGCCTTTGCATTTAACATTTAACATTTCGTTTATTTACATACCTTGCAGCGACGATGTTCCCTGAGACGGCGAATTGGTTAACGCCTGCCGATGAGTACGTATGGATCGCAGACTCATTATCCTCGATTCTGCACTAATACATTAATTTTAAGGATCATTCATGTCGGCATCAACGCCGTTATTTAAATGGTTTTATTCCACTCGCACTCTTCTCTTTCTTCTCGCCTCTCACTCTTATGCGCCTTTTTGTATCTCCTCTATCCATACTGCGAATTATGTCGTTGTAATGATCAGTCTGTTCTATTTTATTGTAATAGCCAGATGAGTATTACAATCCAGCCATTAGGTCCTAAGAGGCTTGGTCTAGGCCACGTCGGAAAAGCTAACAAGAAATCCATATTGACGACCTAATCATGCTACATAAAATCCATACATGTTCAAAAATGAAATACAACACCTAAACCCATTCCCCCATACATCATACTTCTCATAAAAATTTCACAACGTCAACCGAGGGCGGTTTGCTCGTATAGCTCGTATCTTAACCTTGCATTCCGGAGCTATCGCCATCCCTTCCACAAATCCACCACAATTCATGAATCCAACCATTGATTCAAGAGCCGGAATTTGGGGTGGCTGATATCGCGTGCTTTTCTTGTCCGAGTGGAAGTTGTATGTGATTGGCATGTCGGAAAGAGTGTCGACGTGGACGCGAAGCGTGTCGGGCGTTCGTGCGAGGTCTTTGAATTGGAATCCCTTCAAGATACCGTTCATAATGTCGATGGTGGGCGGAATACCGACGTTCCGAACGTCAATGCCATCGACATCAGTATACACTCGAACAGTATTTAACTCCAGTTCGTTGAGCAAAGAGAGTCGTGTCAAGTCCTTCATCAGAGCGGCCTGCGCAACAAGTTATTGATTGAGAATTGGGCCAGGAACAAAGTGGGACGCACGAAATTCTCGGTTGTCTGGTCGATGTCTTGCGACATAACACAGAACATGACAGAAAGGCTGCGCAAAAGCACACATTTAGCGATCGCCCAATGTTTTCCTCACAAATCGACCAGCTGTGACCGTCCTGTAGGAACACAGGAAGCTCGAGAACTTGCAATGTTTCAAATGCTGTTCGAGGACTGTTCCGAACATGTAGGCCGCCATGTCCGCGTTGATCGAATCCGGAGCCGCCAATGTGCGATGTCCATAAGAAAGAATCTCTATTCCGGAATACGATGCGATATATTCGAGAGCGGACATGCTAACTGCGTTCGTCCTCAGAGATACCAACTTAATGCTTGCTGCCTGCAGAGAATCCCAGAATTGATCGTAATCGGGAGGCAGTCTTTCATTGAAGTTAACGTCAATATGGGTAAGGAAGCGCATGTTGTTGGCGAACTTGGTCATATCTCGGAAGAACGCAACAGGGGCCTTGTCGGTGTACGCCAATCGTTTCTCCGGCACATCCGGACTGATTTATCTTCTTTAGTGAAGAGAGGCCAGTCGTTACAGCTTCATGGAACCAGTCCGGATATTCCGCTTCATGTAGTTCCCAGCTATACCAAGCGTTAGTATTGGTTTACAGGCCTAGCAAGAAATGGCACTAACGCAAATTCTTCCACATTCGATAAAGAAGCGAGAGCGCCGCCAACCATGTCTGCACCTCGAGAACGACCTTTCGCAATCTCTCCTGTTTCTGAGCAGCTGTTTTCGGATCTGGATATACGTCGTAGATCTCTAAAGGGAGATACAGCAAGCTTTCTCGTCGCGGTCGATGTCATCGCGTTTGAAGTACCGAGCATTGGCGTCCTTGACTAAAGGCCCGATGCGCAAAGCCCTCGCATACTGCCGATATACGTTGTTCGGATTGGAGGCCAGCTCGCGAAGAGGAGGATTAATGTGGAGCCAGTCCCATCCCAGCCGGATATAGACATCGCGAACAGATATTTGGTTAGGACATCGTTGAAGTCCTTGCAGACAAGTCGCGCGGTATATGGTGTGATCTCTTTGGGGCGCCTTGTCTTGTACAATTGTTGAAAGCCGGCAGGTTCAGTGTCAGTGCAGCGACAGAAAGTGGCCTTCGTCGCATTCTCGACGACCTTAAAAGATTATATAGCATGCTTAAGTCACACAAATGGGAACATCAAAGCAAATTCACACCTACCAGTCGGCAAATTGCATCCAGAATATCGAACGGCAGAGACAGAAGAGGCATGATGGGTCAATATGGGGTCTCGACCAGTAGAAACTGGGAGAAAGAAGGGCATCGGGCAAGGGCATTGCATGACCGAATGATATAGCCTATCGCGCTGGGGCCACTTGCCTGGCTAGGTACTTATGTCATTGTTAGGAAGTTAGTTCGTGGATGGTCGTGTTGTGCACTTAGCACATACTCGAGATAGATGATCATTTTGTGTTCATTTGCTTCTTGATCGATACCATCATCAATTGGACTAAAATAGCGACACTTTCCACAGAAATGAAAGGCCCAAAACATAGGGGCAAATGCAGGCTTGAAAAGCGAGTCCATCGTCTTCCGTTTTGTGAAATCCCTGAGCTTTATTTGTCCTCAACTGCCGCATGTCGACTAAAAGGCGTTCGCTTGCTTGGACCCTTCGCATTGACGAGTTCGCCATTGTTTTTGAGATAACGATGATCATGCCATGGGACGATATGTTTCTCGAATTGTCATGAATGGGACAATCCAAGATATTGGCAGCTTGATGTTGAAACAGTTATCGGCGCTGGTCATGCTACAGCCTACGATGCGGTGTAATTCGTTCAATTCCGGCGTCGCAGTATGACATGGAATGTTTTTCTCTATGAAATGCGCAGAGTGTCTTCGCGCTGATCGGAAACTATTCAGTATTTCGACGCCATTTGGAAGTCTCTGCCATTCTGTGGACATGCATAGGCCTAAGCTGGCCTAACACATTGGTGTATGCGGGAGATGCTGATAAGGAAGGAAGCATATTTCAGAAGATTGACGGTCCGTGGGCACAGCTGGTTGAGGCTGAGAACTGAGAATGAGAGATTCAAGAGTTCTGGATAGTAAAGTGATAGACTGATAGTGACACATAGTGAGGCGGAATGATTGTCGGGATAATAAAAAGCCACATGGATTGATTTCTGAGGCTTGAGATTGGACCGCCATGTACTGACCAGTGTCGCAGTTGACGGCATTCTGCTAATCTAGACAAAATCTAGATCGATATCCCAAGGAATGAAGAACGGTCCCTAATCCAGCTGTGAATGCATGTCAAATGCAGCTGAGCTTGAGGCCTGATGGATAGTGACTGTCCTATTTCTGGGAAAAGTGAGACGAAACCCTTTGTTCAGTGAGATCAGGACTTTTGCGTGCATTGAGAATGGATAGCCAAACTAGAGCTAGGCAAAGAAGAAATGAGATAAGATGGCAAGGGTGCAGCCTAGAGCCTGAGGCCTGAGGGGTCAAAGGAAAGAAGTTTATAGAGTGCAGATAAGACGGTGGCAAAGGCTGGTGCAAGGTAAGGCTGGTGTTTCCTGTCGGAGGTCTAAATGGGATTCTCCGCCTGCATCGTCCGAGAAACCGACTCAATCATATGATACCTTCGATGCCTCTTGACCCATTCACGCCTAGAGAAAAGACCTCTGCCATCTAGGCTTATTCTACCCTTCAAAGCTTCATCAGTCTATAACTGTATAGCTCACGGGTCTCGACCTAGTTTCAACGGCTGCCCTCGCTTTTTATCTGGGGCTTGACTCATCAATGATCATGCATGATCATGGACCATGGCAATTATGCAGATCCAGTTGTGCTTTCCACAGTATATGGCTAGCTTCCTCGTCACAACGCGAGGCTAAAACTACTCTGTTTCTGTTAGACCTTTTCTGCTTCAGTTGTCTAGCTGTGCACTTTTGACACTAGATTGATTGTCGTTGTGCTACGCCTATTAGCACACGACTCTGAGATTTGTTAGAATGGCTTTCTTTCAATGTCAAGCTTTGCATCATGATATTGACGTCGTATCCTTCCTCCCGCCAAATCTAGGCATAATTCAAAGCACGGAGATCTTAGCAACAACCATTCGAGAACTTTGTTCAGGCTCTTAACTGCTATACGTGTCCCTCTTCACGAACCTTTATGATTATGTTTCTCTAGCTCTGAGCAGTATTTAGCTCGCATTTGTTATGCACAGTAAAATGTTGTAACAGCTTCCGGAATCTCAACGCTTGTCTTTGAGAGTTGAATTAACATGCCCTATATCAGACTCGCATCAGGTTGAACAATGTCAAATTTTATTAGAACGAGTGAATGTTCAATTTCTACGAGTTGCATTACGGCACGAAATTTGGGGGTAAGAAATACACTTGGATACAATTTGTCAATAGTCCATCCGCAATATACAAATTTTCATACGAGAAAAGAAAGACGTATTCTTATAGTTTCATACGATGCGGAGCCCATCTCTGCACTTGGTGCGCCATAAGCGTTCCTTTGCCTGTCAGTTCTGCCTGCCTCTCCAACGACAGGGGCGCGTCCAGCGCATCCATCATCACCTCAACGAGTTGCATCTTGCCTACACTGGCAAACTGTTTATCATCGAGGAGGTCGCTGAGCTCCTTCTTGGTATTGACAGTATAGCTTCCGACCTCGACGCTGCCATGGTCATTGAGGGTGTTTAAAAGACTTGCCCATTTCCAATCGGCGACGTCATTGTATTTGCTAAGAGGTCATAGTAAAGATGGACCCTAGAAGTGGGGATAATCAGACGTACCGGTGCTTGCCATGGATGTATCTTTCGATCGAATAACCTCTGTTGTTAAGCACAAATATGATGGGCCTTAGTCCGTTCTTGATCATGGGTGACAATTCTTGGACCGTGAGTTGGCTAAGAAATATTAGCCTCGATAATATGAAAATATCAAAAGATACATACAGGCTTCCATCGCCAACGAACAACATAACACGATTCATTCCGACATCGCGAGCCGCCAGGGCTGCGCCAAGACAACTACCTATAGTCGACATAAGTGAGGCTTCAAGCGTGTCGCGTCTTTGGATGGCTTACCAACAGACCAACCGATACTGCCCCAGAGAATCTGATTTATCAGTATACTCCCTTCAGGCAATGGCACATCCAAAATTCCAAAGTTGGCCGTACCTGCAACTTAAGCTCAGCAGCAGAATCATCGTATAATTCATTATTACACACCAGTCTCCGTGACGATAACGTCTTTTGGACGGAAAAAGTGTCCGATACGAGGCCAGAACCATAGATGAGAGATAACTGCAGTATCTTGTTGTGGGAGGCGCTTGACGAATGGGGGCACTGAGAAACAATTTGCGACGGAGCGAAATTCCTTCAATCTTTGCGTTAGTTTGGGTAGCATTTGCTTCATGCCAACGTGGTCATATATTGCATATTGCACTTGAGTGTGGCCTGAATGCAGCTACCGGTAAAAACAAATTAAAAAATGTGATAGCACGGAGATGGAAATGACGAACTTCGATATGACGTTGAATCGGGATGTTATATGAGAAGTTTCCGGTGTTGAAATCACTGAGCAGAGACCCAATAGAAATGATGAGTTTCGCATTTTCGACTCTTTCTTTGATCAGAGGTTCAGTGAGAGTTCCAACATAGATCTATGGTACTATATGAGCGTTTGCAACACTGAGGTTCCAAATGAAACATACTCCGCCATAGCGTTCGTTATTTTCATCAACGGCAGTCTTGCCCATAGGTGTGGCGTAGACAGGGAAGCTGGTCTCCTTGAGGAAAGTCGCTACCTCTTTGCGCACACCGTGTCGGATGACACAAGCATCAACGATGATAACTACATCGCCTTCAGCCTCCTTGACTCGATTGTAGATATGATCAATAACGAATGCTTCCTTCTCGGAATCGTTTGGAGGCAAAATTGGCGATAAGGGAATTTGAAGTCGTTCCGACGAGATTTTTTGATACACCATGTCTGTTGGGAGGGTTAAATAAACGGGACGACTCTAATACCAGTGTCAAAAGTTACGGCAATGTAAAACGAATCAACATCTTACTTTAGTTATACAATCTGTGATTGCCTTGTCAATCTGGGATGCCGCATCCGCTTGCCCAAAATGTGAGCCTGATAGACTACAAAGGGAGCGATAGCTTTGTGTAGGCGTCGAATCTGATTCATATCATTAAAAGCCATCAGGAGGTAAATGAGAATACTTGCCTGCCATCGCCAAGGGTATGGTGAAGCAATGGTCGTGATTTGAGCTGAATTGTACTAGGAACGCCAACGATGTGAAGCACCGGAACCATCTCGGCGAAAGCTACCATAGTGTTTCATTGACGGAAATTACAATCGACTATTGCAAACTTACCACCGGCAATGCCATTGATAGCAGAGAGCTCGCCAACACCGAAGCTAAATTTGGACGATGAATATTAGATGCATATGTTATCGTGTCAGAAATGACGTACGTGGTAGTAACCGCGCCCAATGTTCCCTCCTTGATTCGAGCGTAGCCATCGGCAGCATACGCAGCATTGAGCTCATTGCTTGATGAATGTAAGTAAACGAAAGAAATAACATAGAAAACATCGTACCAGTTGCCAACCCAGTTGATTTTGGGATGGTCCTCGACCAAGTCCTATAGTCAAAAAGATTAGATAACGAGCTCATATTGAAGTCAAAGGTGACCAAACGTACCAGAAATCCTAGATTGAAATCCCCAGGCAAGCCAAACATGGACTATATCACAGATGTTTAGAGTCAGACGTGGTCCAGATGATACAATGAAGCAAACTGACGTAACTCCTAGCTGCGCTAGACGCGAGAGCAAATAATGCCCGATGGTGATGTCCTCTGTCCCTGTTTTAGCTTGCAGAGCTTGCAGCTGGAGGCGGACGCGGTTGAGTTCCGTGACGAGGACCTCTTTGTCTGTTGACATGATTGTGGATGGATGTAGTACTGGGTGAAGCGTAGAGGAGAAGAATTGGGGCTGATAAAAAGGAGAAGGCGACTAAAATATGGGCTGTGGAACCGCTTGCTGACCACAAGCTGATCATCTTTCTAGCAAGGGCTTTGTCTGTGAATAGTCTCGGTTTGCCTGGATCGATGACGAGGTCGGCGCTATTTATAGCTAGGCGCCTTTGAGCCAATGGAAGGCCATGTCGCGTTTGATGGCCTTTGTTCTAGACGCTCTCCAGCAAATATGTGCGCGAGGTATCCTGGCTCGAAGAAGAAATAATGCCTAAGTGAAACTGTGATATATTGAGACATATAACTCATGAATAAATCTGTTGCAATTGTGTAGACAATTCATTACTTACTCATCATCAATTAGGACGGTAAAGTTGAAGGTGATATATTTACTTGATGAAAGAAAGGGAAACCGTGTTTGGTGCAGCTTTCGAAATTCGCTGCAAAAATCTGTATCAAAGGGGAGGGGGGTCTCGAATGCATTCTTTCTCATTTTGATGGCGATTGAAACAGTCTTCAAAGATGACCACCTTGAATCGTTCAAGGATTCATCGAGTCTTGCCCATTCATCTCCAATCCCCAACATCACAATATGTGTTAGAGTTTGAGGTTGAATATGGATCTCTAGCTCCTCCAGTACATTCGGCCATTGTCGCATGACTTTGAGCTGATCAGGGAGTCCAATTAGAAGATTCCATGTGCTGTATAGGCCACAGCGCAGAATGATTCGTCTGAGTGATTTTAGGGAGCAGAAAACCATTTCAGACAGTGAAAAATTCGAAAAGTTCGTCATACGTTGGACTAGTGAAATAGAGATAAATAACAATTCCTGAATCGAGGTTGAACTGAAAGCCTACATGCTATATCAATGGTGGAAAGTTGATTGGTTTCCTTCAAGATTTGTCGGCTCAGCTCGATGTCATCCATGCCATACGACAAAGTGAAATACTTCTTGAGGTGCCCAAAGTCGAAGAAAGGCTGTGCATTTGACCACTCCAATGCTAACATATCTTTCGTGGCTTCGATACTTTTGAATCCCATGGAAAATTCGTCCAATACGATTGAGCGAGAATGCAATGTTGAAGAGATATTATCGAGAATTGGATTCAGAAAAGATTCAATGTAGAAGCAGCGTAAGTTAATGCAGCGTGCCAGTTCTAGGATGGGAAAGTAGGAGATATTGAATAGCTCAAGATAATTGATTGTTGGAAGATCGAGGATGTGGAATAGAGCATCCTGCAAGCAATGCGCGACACTGCTCCAAACAGTTAGTCTGTTAGGGCGGAGCGTCAATTGTTGTAGTTGGGTGAACGTCTTGAGCATCGCCGAAAGGCCTAGGACACCTCAGAGTCACCCTCCGATTTTCTGTCAGGAAACCCAATGGTTAGCTTGCGGACATAGTTGACGATTTCTGGTGCAGTGACCAGCAACTTCTGAAATTGAGAGCTGGTAGGGGATGGAGGAAAAGAATATCTTGCAGGAAGGTCGAGAGCGACGGAGGCAAACATACGTTTTCGGCAAAAATAGAGGAAAGACCGGGAGGATAGAGCGCACGCCTTGACAGAAGAGAGCCCCTGATCATCGACAGTAGCAAGAATGTCGACGATGGTTTCAATGACATCTAAAGGGATGAGCGGTTTCTCGTTCAGAGACATATTAGCCGTCATTAGTGAATCGAGTATTACTAGGGGAAGCTATCAGGAAGAAGTTCAATACCAACTCGAGCACACTCAGTGGCAGATGGAATTTCAATGTGGCTGCCACCAATTTGGGAGGAATGGACACGTGGTGAGGAAGAGAGCACGTGGTCGACGCGTTTCGAACACATTCAACTTGCTTCAAATTCAGATTGCGTAGCTGCACGCATTGCTAATGGCTTTCCACCTTCAACGCCCTTCTCTAACCTAGCTCTTTCCTCTTTATCGCCACCCAACCGCAGCGCATTTAATTTTTTGATTCATTCCGCACCATCTCTTCTCAAATTCGCACGTTGCGCAATATTGCTCCGCCGTTCGACGCGTCGTTCGCTTCCTTGCCCTCTGAAGAACTCGCCGTATTAGCTCCTCTATTTTATCCAATATGAGCGAACAACTTCAATCCAACTCTGAAGATTACTCAGATTCCGAGGAATCTGGATCGGAACTCAGCGAAGACCAGCCACCACCGACGTTCCCTGCAGTGATCGCCAACTGGTTTTTGAACGAAAACCTCGGATCAGGATATTCAGGTCAGAGGCATTCAATACGAGCTATCTCGTGGAATTGAGAGCTCATGCTACCTTCCATTTCAGGCTCGATCTTCAAAGCAACTCATATCCATACGCGCCAGGTGGTAGCACTTAAGATACAATACGTTCATCATGAAAACCCGACTAATAAATTTGAACGGCATCTGTACCCACTGCTACAAGGTGGGGTGGGGATGCCGAAACTCTATGCATCTGGGATTCAGGGAGCATGGGATTTTCTCGCTATTGATCTACTGGGCTCAAGCTTAGATAGCCTGCATCGGAAGAGTGGGAAGGACACAATGGATCTACGGAGTGTTGTTCAATTGCTATCCAAGTCGTGAGTAACATTGATTTCTCTCCGCGATATGTTGTCAACCTCTGTGATCTCCTCAGATAGCCGATTACAGTTCATGCACCATCGCGGGGTATTGCATCGTGACATCCAACTGGGAAACTGTGTGATCGGTCTACCACCCAATGAGAAATTGGTGTACATGATTGACTTTGGGTTCTCGAAGCGCTATATCGATCCATACACAGGTCGACACATCCCTGACAGTAAGCTGAAGCGCGACTTCATTGGAAATTACTGGTTCAGGTATTTCGTCATTCCCTATCTACCTCTTCTCCCTGTTGAACCCAGACAGCTCAGTGAATGTTCATTGTCGCGGAAAGGGTATGAACTTTTCCCAGTCAAACCTGATTTAGCCTGACATTCTGCAGTTCCATCTCGACGAGATGATCTCGAAGCTGCAGCGCTTATGTTCATCCATCTCCTCACTCCTCGTGGTCTAAGCTGGACAAGAAATGGCGTCCCAAAAACCGATGAGGCGCACAATCGGTTAAAGGCGGAAAAACGAAAAGCAACTCCAGAATCGCTCTGTCGAGGCTTGCCAATCGAATTTGAAGAATTCCTGGCGTACACACGAAGGCTGGCCTTCAAGGAAAACCCAGATTACGGGCAGTGGATCAGAAAATTCCGTGATTTGGCTGTCGATGAAGGATTCGACAATATTGATCAATTCATCTGGCCTCCTCCAATACCAGCGGTTCGCCATGACTGTATTTACCTCGCCACAAGTCGATGCTGATCAATACATACTACAGGCTCCCCTGATAAAGACCGTCAATACGCCTTTGCGAGCGCGCACACCAGCTGTTCCACGCGATGAAATGGCAGACATCCTCAATGACCTCACCAAGCTCAACCTCGCAGCCAAGCCCATCCTCGGCGACCGCACGAATGTGCAGCAAGCTGTCCTCAAAGCGCAGGCAGACGCGAAATTAGACTCGAGCGAGCAGGCCGCTGCTGAGGGTTCAGGCGTGGGTAGCAAGCGTGCGATTGTCATCAGCAGCGGTTCAGAGAGGAGCGGTGCGTGCCCATGCGGTACCAGCAGCCCAAGGCGGCGCTGCTCAACCGGTTGTCCGATCGAGCTTCGATGCACCGGATAATGCGACCTTGTCTCAGCTCGTCAAGGAGTTCAAGGATGTGTTGCAGATTAATAGCTCGAGGACGTTGACAAGGGAGGCGTTCTATTTCTTGGATGTTCTCTATAAACAGCTTGATGATCCTTCTGTCTTCATCAAACCTGCGCGGTGTGTATAACCCATGAAGTTCATTTTAATCTGAACTAAAATTGACCTCTTGGCAGGACTTCGAGACAGCACTCCTTCCAAGCAATGCACCCGAAAAGGAGCCTCCGCATGTAAATTGGGCGTCGTAGCCCGTCTGAAGACGGATGTGCACTATAGCCAAAGCAACAAGGCGCTGGCCGCCATGGTTTCTGACTTTGCCAAGGTCACCAACAAAAGCACTGGACGGACAGTCACGAAGGTGGGTTCATACCTTTGTCTGTATATTTTATTCCGCTTAATTGTTTTGCTGCTTTTTTTTTGTCTGTTAGGACGGATTTGCATTTTTGGATGGACTTGCAGACCGACTCAAGGCGCTCAAATGAAAAGCTGGCTTAAGCCTTTTTTGATTTCCCTATTCCTACACACTAAATAATCTGCACGAAGGAGATGCCGTCAACTTTTGCATGTACCCCTTTTGGACCTCGGAGAAGGATCTATCGTCTTGTTCAGGTATATGTATCAGCACACCTAGAAACCCATGAATGTAAAAAATGTAAATACTACCAAAGGATGTTGATACTGCAATAGCTGTGAACGTCTCGTATCTTGAAATATAAAATTGACTCGTTGTGTTTGGCGTTGGCCGCTGGGGGTTTAAGGCTTTAATTCAAGAATATTCATGCTTTCAAGTTTCATCAAGTTTCATTAAGAGGCCTGATTCCTGACTCGATTGAATGAGTATCTATTTTTTTAATAAAGACAGACATGTCATGCTCTATTTATTCTGTCGAATTGTCACCAGTTCAGCAGGTTCGCGAGAGGGCTTGGAAAACGGGGAGTCGGGACAGCAACATATGAATTACGTAATGTCACCAGAACGTTCTTTGACTCTGCACTTGCAGATCAAGGCGGGTCTGCGATGGCGCTCTACCCTGTCTTTCGTCGTTTAGACACCCAACCTTATCCATGGAGCGTAAACCCCCTGTAATTGGTTCCATTGTTGAACGGAAGCCTGTTTCGTCGTCACCTTCCCCAAAACCATTCTCTTCTGGCAAGACTGGTTTCCCAACTGTCCAGCACCGATCGAAAAGCGCCTTTGCGCGCAATCGTGAAGACCTTCGCAAGGTTGGAGCGAATAGACCCCAAGATGTTCCTGTAGTTCATCCTTCAAGTAAACCTTCGTCGCCTCCACCGCCTCCCCCTGCCGATGGCGCTGAGGATTGGCGAGAGCAAATCAGTAGAGAGAATGAAGAACGAGTAGCAAAGATGACTGAGGAAGACAGGGAACAGGAGAGAAGAGAAATTCTTGAGAGATTTGGAGCGAATGTAGGCGATCTCTTGAAACGCGCTCGTTTGGCAAGGGAGAAGCAGCGTGAAGACAAGAGCACTCCACCATCTTTGCCCCCAGAAGCACAGACAAGTCGGTCAAGCGAAGGTGATTCTCTTAGTTTTGTACTCAGATGTCGAGATCTGACTTCTCCGTACCAATAGATATAATCCCAATAACTTCTGAAAAGAGAGAATCAAGTCGTGAACGAGGTAAGCGATATAGCCTACCCGTACATGACCCTCTGGACCGCCTTCACTATCTTCATCGTGAAAATAAATATCTAACGTGGGTGCCTAGTCATGTCTCCACCTCCTTCGGCTTTGGCATCTGCCAATAACTCTCGTCCTTCAAGCCGCAACGATCGCAAACTGCGTTTTGCAGAGCTCGGACCCAAAGACGTATTTGTTTATGACAATACTCCTTCCTCGCCCAAGAAACACAAACCACTTGCCCTTCCCCCTCCAGATCCTAACGACAATGACACTGTATCATTGGGGCAATGGAAAGGCAAAATGGCCCCTTCGTCATCAATACCATCTGAACCCACTCCGCCGATGAAGGAGGAATCCATGGAGCCGGAAGAAGGTTCTGCGGAATATATTCGACAACATTTCTTCCCCTTTGCTCCGAAGGATGACCCCAATTTAGCCTGGATGTCTACAGATTCGACAATTGCACCGCTCGATTCGTCGCCCACTGCTTTGCGATTTGACCTTCAAGGCAACCCTATCCCTTCATCGCTTTCCTTAAGCTTACCTACTCATCTTGGGCTTCATCATCATGCACAGGGTGCTCGCGCAGGATACACGTTAGACGATATCTTTTTGCTCACGCGATCGACCGTACCAGCTCAAAGGGCGATGATGTTGAGTATATTGATACGAATCGCTCAGCGACTTGGAAGAGTAAAGAAGGGTATTGTTAATGGGATGGAGGAGCTTGTTGGGAAGGAAGAGGAATTGAGAAAACGCATCCTTGCAGCGGGCGTGGAAGCTATGGCTGATAAGGGAAATATTGGGCCAACTGCTATTGAAATCGTGTGGGAGTGTATTGTGGGCTGGGATCCGGAGCTAGCGCATATTGAGGGAGTGGAGCTGGACTCACCTTCAGATTCAGCTATCAACACGTTGCCCTTTGAATTCGTCCTCCCTCAAATTACTGCCATCTTAAAACAGGGTGCTATTCCTCCAGAATCCTCGAGCCAGATTTTGTCCGTTCTCCATCGCCTCGCTCAACAGAGCAATAGTATCGCGGACAAAATTGTTTCGACTCCAGATTTGCTTTCGACCGTCCTTCAAACCTTCCTTTTGACTCCCATTCCACCCCAGGAGTCTTCACCTTTGCCGAACCCTCTTGCATTGCGGCTTTTCTACACTCTTGCCCAATCTTCACGGTCAAATGCCCAGGAAATCGAGAAATTTGCGGACTCTCTTTTGCGCTTTGTCACCCTCTCGCCGTTTTCATATCCCTATACTCCAGCTCTTGTGTCCAGTCTTATCGTGGGCACCCTTCGCGTATACCGAGCACTAGGCATTTATGGCCTTTACACCCACATTGCTGGAACAGCGCAGACTCAGCTGGGTGACGTGGAGCGATACGCTGTTTCTGAAGCATGTCATTCTCGAAGTCTTGTGATTGCATGGTCGAATCTAGCGGAAACGTGGACGACTTGTGCCGTTGATCCTCATCAAACCACTCCTCCTCACGATATTCTTTGGACGCAAATCGTTGGTTGGGCCTGGCATGAAAGCATGTCTGCGCTGCAATCGCATCTTGACACTTCCGAGAAGGATTGGGCGCAATGGGGCGCATCTTGGAAGGCTCAAGCAGCGTGGCTGGAAGGCTGTAAAATCAATGGGGTCAAAGGCGGAGAGACTGAAAGGTCCGAGTTCATTGAAGGTGTCAAGTCAGGGTTTGAGAGTGGAAGTGAATGCAAAGTAGTCGCAGGTGTCATGAAGGCATTTCACAGCGAACTGGAGATACTCAGCGGAGATATGGAACAACTGATGAGAATAGCAAATTATGCTGATGTCTTAAGTTCTGTGGTTCGTCTGTGGTTAGCATGTATTGCTCCTCATACCGAAGGCCCCCCTTCATCGCCCCCCTTCCTTCTTCCATTCCGCCAACTGTCGGAATCGGCAGGAAATCTACTTGTCCATCCTCTTTGGTCGCTGGTGACATCCTCAAATACGTCCATCGGTTATCTTTATGGTCGCCAACTCTCTGGATACCTTGTCACCTATCTTCGGTTGTCAAAACGTTTGCCAGACGTTTCGCAGAGTCTTTGGGTAGCTCAAGCATTCTCAATCCTGTTGCGATTAGTTCCATCAGACGAAGTTATCGCCCAAGACATAGTCAAAGGCATCACCGACCTCATCACCCCAGATTGGACGGCGGCTCGAAATATCAGGGTTTCTCCATCGATATGGGAGTGCGGTGGAATGGACATCCTCACACCATTCTTCTCAAACATCATAAAACCACGAGAAGATGTCTTCATTTCGCCTTTAACGATAACACCTCAGTCAATCAAGTCATCTACGACTGCACGACTCCCGCCTCCTGCGGCATTGCAAGAGTTCGGCCTTCCCCTACATCGGGATTGGACCCTCGCCCCTCTGAATCACCTTCTGCGCTCCGCAGACTCGGCTGTTTTCAAAGCATTGCCCATGTCATGGGATGCATCAGAAATGGACGTCACTCGGCTTTCCCTCCTTCTGACCAAGATTGCTCAGGAAGCATTGTTCAACTTCTCCATGTCCACTTTCGTTTTGACACGAGAGGGAGCAGTGTTTGGATGCATGAAGGTGTTCATGCTGGAACATGACCAGCCGCACACTGATTCGACTGCAGAGGTCTTTCGCGATGATATCGTGCAACGTCTCATGGAAGATGTTTTGCGCCCGTATGAATATGGCGTTGTCAGTGCCCAAGCGACTGTGCAGGATGATCTGGAAAAAGTCGCCGTCAGGTTCCTTGGTCCTTCGGTTCCTTTCTTCCAGTTTTACACAGACTTTGTAGCACTATATGACGCGATATCGTTCTCCCACCCTCTATTTGCTCGCCTTCTCCTCCCTCCAACTTCAATGCGCTATGCCCTGGATTATCGCAAGCATCTCTGGTCCGATTTCAACCACGTTGTGAGGACCATTCGCGTCGCTCCGGACCATGTCATCTCTGCAGACATCAGGGAATACCTGTACCCGCTCGAAACTGATTCTCAGATCATCACTTCCTATCTCAACTCGCTGCTCAAAGGCAACGCTCACGACTTTATGAAGCTGATAGCTATCCACCACGTCGCGTCCAACATTTGGCCGGATCTGCAAGGATTGAACAGCAACGAGGAAAGAGCACGCGCGTTACTCAAGGCTGTCGTCGCTACAGGGGGCATCGATGTTGTGCGACAAATTACCCAGTACCGTCAAACAGTATTTGGAATGCCTTTGGTTCCTCCAGCTTGTTTCGAAGGACTTCCGCCGATGCAAAGACTGCGCGCCTGGACTTTATTGCGCGCTTGGGGGGAGAAAGTATGGTGGACAGACTGCGAGGCTTGTTAGAAGGCTAGGTATTGAACCTCTTCATTTGCCATATTTTAAAGAATTAGAGGTCATATATTTATCCTACAACCTTGAATTTCGCCTGACTTTGGAGCGGAATGTACATGTACGTGAGTTTTTGCCATAGTAATCTTCAGTCCTCATATAGTGACATCCCTATATTAATCGCGATATCATGTAAAATTATTCTATGCCATTTTTCATTTCCTATCAATCTCCTGCGACTTCGTGTCCAACCAAAAATAGTTGAATAAGCTTATTTCTACATAAGTATAGGAAATCAGGAATGGTAGGAGCCCATTGCATACTAGAGAATTCTGGGTACGACTCACAAAATCGTACGAAAACTCAAGTAGTCCAAGGATTCGTTGTCGCATCCAGATAAAATCGTTCATGCCATAGAACATTCAGCTGCATTCAGCTGCAAGGTATACAATGACAGGCACAAGACCTTGAGATATATTGGTGATACATTTCGCATTCATGACAACCTTCAATACGTTTCCCAATGAACATCCGGCAGAACGTCTCGCATAACTATGGATATTTTTTATGTGAGAAAGCTGAGAAATTATGAAGGTAGAAGAAGTCACTTACCAAGCCAGTGATGCGCGCCTTGCTTCTCCTGCAATGCACCTAGAGAGTTATTGTTATCTGTCAACACGTATTGCTCGTCCCCTCGGGTTTCTCTGATCAAGTTGAGATCTATTTCTCGAGATTCAATGTTCGTCAAGACATGGCGACGTAGCGGTGAACCCAGCCAATCTGATCGACGTGATTTTCGGAATGTGAGCGCTGAAGGTGATTCTGTACAGAATATGACCTTATTTTGTTGTTTAGTGGTGATTGTTTGACATAGTAGAGGACCTACCATGTTGATAAATTCGGTCTGGTATTTGTCTGCCTCAAGTGTGTTGAACATGTCGTGGAAGGCTCGACAGTGCTGGAAGTTCTTTTCCAGAGTATTGATGACCAAACGCGAAGATTGAGATTTGAGGACTCCAGCGAAGTTCTACACATCGAAGGTTATTTGAAAGAAACCATGAGAATTCGTGAGGTGATTGTGTTTACTCACGACAACAAGAATCCCTTCTGGTTCCATGACAGTCTTCAAATCAACCCAGAACTCTGTTGTGAAAATGTGTTGTGGTACTCCTCCACCAGAGAAGCAGTCATGAACAACAATATCGAAGCGAGTCGTGTTATCGCCTTTGTCGATGGTGGCCCGCTGTTTTGCCACCCAAGTACGTGCGTCTTCGAGGAACACTTTGTCGGCTCCTGGGTCAGGCAAGCCAAAGAATGTTCGTGCTGCTTTGTAAACAGCAGGATCGATTTCGACAATAGTTGTTGAGATATCGTGCCGCATGAACGAAGTCGTAGAAATCCCAGTTCCAAGGCCGCTAATTTATGAACATGAGAAAGTCATATGACGAGAAACCAAGAAAAAAACTAAGTAATTACATGACAAGAGCATTCTTCCATGCGTTTGATTTTCCAGCTTCGGTACTGTTGATGAGGCGGACGGCTTCCTGGAGGACAAAGGTGCTGTAGATAGAATCCCCAAGCAGTGTTCCAAAAGAGTCTGTTAAGGGAGGTTCATTATCCAAGACTCCAATTTTGTTATCTGTCCATACGCCGCCAAGAATTGAATGCGACGCTCGCAAATAGCGAGCAGAGTGTAATTGCTGGTCATTTTCTCCTTGATATTCAGGAGGAGGTAGCCATGCTGCAACTGTGATTAAACCTGTCACTGATTGTTCAGCGGACAGGATTTGTAAAGGGTGTGTTGGATGGGTATATGTCTGTGGCAAAGGATGCGGGAGGATAGGACTGGCTAAACGAGGCTTCAGTATTATCCAAATAGAGGTGAACACCACAAAAATGTAGGATTTGATTTGCAGGTCGGAGTTTGCAGAGGGTTTATCTGCGTTCACTTGAGATTTCTGTTTCTTCGAGGATTTCTTGGATGGGGACTTCAAGAAAGAGAAAGTGAAAATTGACGAGGTATAGAATATAGATGCACATGTTAGTACCTGAGAAAGATATGTAAGTTATATATTAGAAATAGAAAGAAAGAGAGCTGCACGTACAATCTGGCTATCCGAAATATTATAGAGAATCGATGATGTCGACCAAAAATATTTATTCAGCAGCATAGCAGTGATATATGCCAGACCACCTCGAGCAAGCTTCAAAGCGATGTGCGTCTTTCCTTTCTTCTTGACATGTTAAAATAAGAGTCGTTTCCACCAGAAAATCCAATAAATACGCACATTTGACTCTCTCATTTGGACTATAGATGTCGCCAAAACGAACACTGCGGGGCCCAATGCCGCAACATGTGCGATCACTGGACCCAGGATTGGATCCTTATGCCTCGATGTCCAGACGCCGACCCAGTAGGTTGCATTAGGTGCGAGGGTCAGTATCAATGCCGCAGTTAGCAGGTTCCATTCTAGTGAAATATCGATGGGTTGGACAGCAGATGCGAGTATCGTTGCGAGTATCGTTTCGTCCAACCATGCTGAAGTAGGCCCTGAACCATAGAGAGGTATCAAGCTTCGTTTATGAGCAAAAATCGCGAGTGAGAGAACTGAAGCGACTACAGTGAATTGGATAACCTGTCGTCCGAGATATACGAAGTTGGGCGACATGGTCACGGTGGACGCCAAGTGGCATGGATCAGAAAAGTGACGGGAGTTTGCTCAGGGTTTGCTATGACATAATTGCCTTTTCTGAACAATGCTGAATGCTAAATACCGACGTTGTCTTCAGAGTGTTCAGATTGGTCACACTATAGCAAGTCTTACCCTTGACTTTGCCCAACGCCCCTCTTCTACGGCGGTTTGTTAAATTAAGAAAACAATGGCAGAAACAAGTGGAGTTATCAACCTTCGAGGCTGCTTCTGCCCCGTACGTCCATTTATCCTTCATTCTAATCGAAGGAGTCTTATGCCCTTATTGGTTTTATTTCTTAGCAGATGGAAGGGGCCAGCAACTGTAGTCCCCTTGCCCAAAAGCCCACACCGACAAGGTAGGGCATTTCCTGATGATAGTAATACTGCACCGCGCGTCTCTGAACAGCATGTCCAGGTGCCGCGTTGGACTTGCAAGTCGATTCCGAAACCTCGCGCGATTCCGAAGATGTGGTGGGCCCTGTACCTACCCAGGCTGCCTCGACTGCCTCCTCTGCCTTCCCCAGGCCTGAACTTAACCCAGCAGAAGCCCTGCCTTCCATGGACACCATCTCAGACTCAACCCCGTCACGCCCAGCCGCTGTGCCTTCCGTCGCCCCCGAACCTGGCCCCCACTACGACCACCAAACCCAAGTCCAGCAGCCCGCGGACAACATCATGGACGAGGCTTGGCCTCGTCCAGCTCGGCCTCTGTAGTCTCTGTCGACCCCAATGATTATGAACCCCCGACTGCGAATACCAAACGCAAGTGACCCGCGCCAATCACCACTACCGCCAAGCGGGCTTCATCTACGAGACGCTCCTCTATAAAAATCAGCAGCTTGAATCGGAACTTGCGGCGTGTCGCAAAGAACTCGAGGACCTCAAACAAAATCGAACATCCGCTCAAACGCCTGTAAATTCGATTGCAGAAATTCCCAACAAGAAAGCAATGCGCGACTCCACATTCACCCCAGCCTCCAACGATCGCAATTACTCCAAATCCGTGCGGACCAACAGAACTACGATGCATAGTGGGGAACTACCTTGACAGAAATAGCAACGTACTTATAAATTGACATATAGGCAACCCTCAAAGGCCCTCCACAATGCCTGAACAGGACGGTATTCATGTCAAAGATGGTGAAGATTCCTGGATTCCTGAACAGGTTGCGGGCGTCAAACGGCCTTTCTATGAGACGCAATCTTCGGATGAGTTGAATATCAATCCCCGGAAATCCATTTCTCCATCTCAACGTCCGGAGACTAGATGGTCTGAAAATATTACGCGGGAAGCTCAATATCGAGAGAATAGCGGGAGTATTCAGCGGATTGTTGCTCACTTCGAGGTTAATCCTGGTGCAAAATTCAGCCTCAAGGATAATTTAATACCCAAGAAATCCACTGTATATTCTTTTCATTGGTCTCAAAATCCCACTCACCCATTCTTTGGCAGGGCCAATACAGGAATCAACTCAGATTTATTCGAGGCCGCGACCTATGAATGTCGATTCAGAGCCCTCGAAACGTGATGCTCAGATAGACGTGATCGACACAGAGCCTCGACCAAGCAAACATGTTCGCCGACAACTACGCAAGGAAAGAACAATGGCAAAAATGGCAGCGAGCCAAGATCCTGTGGCGTGTGTAACTGCTACTAGTCAAGTCATCTCCTCGGAGACTCCTCCCTCCTGATCTCCTCCTCGACAACTAGCAAAAGGTAGTCATGCTGCACCTGTTGTTAAGCCTGTCACCAATTGTTCAGTGGACAAAATTTGGAGGGGGTATATATTTGTAGCAAAGGATGCGGGATGATAGGACTGGTTAGGCAAGGCTTTAATGTTATCCTAATAGATGTGGGCGCTACAAGTATGTAAGATTTGATTTCCAAAAAGTCGTACCAATGCGCAGACAGTGATATATATTTTTTTTGGTGAAATGTCAATATTGAATGTTTAATCTTGATGGGCTGGACAGTAGATGTGTCAATGGTTGCAATTCTCGTTTCCTCCAACCATGCTATTAGGAGAGGCCCTGTGCCACAGAGGTATCAAGTTTCATTCAAGATCGAAATTTACCAGTGAGAGAAGTGAAGCGACTATGGTGAACGGATGGCCTGATGTCTGAGATATACGAAGTTGGGCGACATGGTGACCCAGTGGTGGCCGACAACTTTTGGTCAACTTCCAAGTGGAAAGGATTGGGAAGAGATTGAGAAATGTGACATATGACATAATTGCCTTTTCTGAACGCTATCAACGTTGTCCCTCTTGGTCGTATTGCTGCATGCCTTACTCTTGACTCCGCACAACGTCCTCTTCTATGGTGGATTCCATGTCTGCAGATAGGCCAATAGTGGCAGAACGGAATGGGATATCTGACTATAAAAGCGCATCTGCCTCTGCCCCGTACGTCCATTCGTCCTTCTAAACCAACAGGTCTTATGCTTTTATTGGTTTTCTTCTCTTCAGTAGATGGAACAAACCAGCAACCGTAGTCCCCATCCCGAAAAACCCACCCCTACATGGTAGGCATTTCCTGGATATTACATTGCTCGTCTCTGAATAGCACCCAGGCCGTACGTCTGGCACTAATCCATTCAGCGTCCCCGGTTTGGGTGCTCGGAAGTATCAATCGAAAGGAATTGGAAATCGAACATCCGCTCAAACTCTTGTAAATTCGACGATTGCAGAATCTTCTAGCAAGAAAGCAAGGCACGACCCCACATTCACACCTGCTTCCAACAATCGCAGTAACTCTAAATCTGTGTCGGCCACTAGAAACATGGTGCATAGTGAGGAATTCCCGTGATAAAAACCGTAATATGCTTCTCACATGATATAGGCAACCCTCGACGATCCTATGAAGTGGCTGGAGAGGACGTTATACACGTCCAAGACGACGACGACTCGATTCCTGAGCGCATTGTGCCTGAGCCTGTTGCGGGTACCAAGCGCCCTTTCTCAGATGGACACTCCTCGGATGAGTTGAATATCAAAGCCCGCGAAACCGTTTCTCCACTCCATCAGCCCTCAAAATATCCTTTTCCAAAGGATAGTAACAAACCTACGAGAGGAGAGAGAAACTCGGGCCTTGTTCCTGATGGAAAGAACACAATAGTGGTTGATGAGAGGTATGGAGACGATGATGTTCCGGACTCCATAGAAAACTACGATTCGGATCGTGAGGTTCAACATCTGGAGACTGGATGGTCTGAAAGTATTATGCGGGAAGCTCAATCTCGAGAGACTAGAGGGAGCGTTAGGCGGATAGTTGATCACTTCGAGGAAAAGAACTCTGGTCCAAAGGTCAACCTCAGCGAGAAGATCCAGAAAAAATCGAAGAATATGAAACCCAATGTATATTCTTCTTCATTGCTCTCCAAAATGCCACTCACCCGTTCTTTTGCAGGGTCAATCCAGGAATCAAATCAAATTCATTCAAAAGCCTTCAAAACGTGATGACAAGATCCGAGATCCTGTCGCTACTGGTACCACCTTACGAAGATCTGAGCAGCAAGGGATACCGGTGAAAAGAGTTTGCATCGAGCATTCCGAAATTCCGGGAAATAGCCTCTGGGCGTTTTTCAGTCCTAGTGTTCCACTCTTCATCAGAGATGGCGATAAAGAATTATTCAATCTGTCATCGTGGCCGAAGAATTTTCTGGACATGGAGGTAATAATAACATTTAAAGGATATATCCTTCTTTATCGCTAACTAAATTGGCCTTTTTTTTTTTCAAGTACACTACTGGCGAAAATCCGACGATTCAAATCAAGTGTTATGCCGACGACTCCAGCCCAAGAATTTTGACCATACGCTTCCATGTCAAGAATGACGCGAAAGGAAGATACGACAAACTTTTCACGCGTCTTAAAAATGCAATACCGAAGACAGGCATTGTACGGTATGTAGGAATATGTTTCCGTCCCGTCATTGCTATTCAAAGTTGCTGCTAGGGATGACAAACATCTATGGGAACTGGCAGAAAGGCATAGCGCGCAAACGGCCGCCGAACACCACAGTAGCGCAAAGGGAAAGGAACCTCAATTCAAGAAACAGAAAATTTCGGCTTCAGACGCTCAGCCAATACACCAGTTTACCTCTTCAGACCGTTATCGTTCTCGTGCGTCAGGCGTCAGGGGTGAAGGCTCAGAAGGACAAGCTTCAAGATCGACGTCAAAATCCAGATCAAATCCTCCACCTCCTCCGCAAGCTAAAGGTATCATTGCTCCACGACGGTCAACTAGGAACGCTCCACCACAAAAACCTGTTGACCAGGACAAGGTGTAAGTACTGTTTCGATATACGGGTCTTTTAAAATTCCAAAGCTTATTGTTCACCAGGATATTGGTGTACCCACAAGGCATTCCGGGTGCGGTCAACATCACTAATGGCGATCTCGCTCGGTTACAACCAGGGGAATATTTAAATGATACCCTTATAGAGTTCGGTTTGAAGTACGTGTTTTGAGTTGTTATTGCGTGTTCTGACCCGAATAAAATCACGTATGTAGGCTCTGGCTTAAGAACCTGGAGGAAAAGCAGCCGGAACTTGCACAGCAAGTTCACATCTTCAATTCTTTTTTTTACAAGAAGTTAAATAACAAAAAGAAGTCGGTCGCTCATTTATCTCCTTATTGTATATTTATCGATGACATCCACAGTGAGGTTCAAGCTTTCGAAACAGTTCGAAAATGGACGTCGAAATTCGACATCTTCCAGAAAAAATATATTATTGTACCCATAAACGAACAGTACGTGAATTCATCGCTATGTCGAACTTTCGCTGACCCCGTGTAGCATGCATTGGTATCTGGCGATTATCTACGAGCCTGAGCATATTCTATCCTCTACCGCTCCGGATGAAACACCCACACGAAAGCGTACTCGATTGTCCGCCAAAGTCGACCCGGAAGAAACAATATCGATATCGGCCCCAGAACAAGCAGATGTCGTTTCCTCCGCAAAATCTATAACGTCAAGCGAATTGGCAGTCGAACGCGATCTGAACACGGACTTTCAAAGCTCCTGTAATATCGACGGCGTCGTCGATGATGATATGGGCGCGGAGATGACCGAAACGAAGAAAGAAGATGATGCATCGTCGGATGCCTTGAGTTATGTAACTGATGATGACTCTGTCTCTCATCCGCAACCTCCCGAGGCCCAGACATCTCTTGATAATCTCAAAGAGGCTCACCTGGATAGTATGGATGTCGATGAAGTCATCGAAGTTATGCCAGGAAACCAGGACGACAATTCCGAAGTGCCCACGGCATCAACATCAAAATCCGTTCTTGAAGGAAGCACATTGCAGCGTTCTATCTCACCCTCTAGATTCTATGGAAAAAGCGCAAAAAGCAAAGGCAAACAAAAGGCTAAGGCTAAGGCTGATCCTGTAGATATCGACGTCGAAGTCCAAAATAAGTCAGTACCTGTTTCTTAACAAAAATATTCTTCGACTAACCGTACATTCTGCAGGACATACGTCTTCACTTTCGATTCCCTTGGAACAAACCATCCTCATGCAGCGAAAAAGCTTTCCCAATATCTGCGTATGGAAGCCAAGGACAAAAAAGGCATTCCAAATGCAGGAGTCGCAACTGGAAGGACAGCTTATGTGCGTTCCTTTCCCATTTTTCAATTCAAATCAACTGAACAGCTCCCTCAGGTCCCTGTTCAGCCTAATTTCTGTGATTGCGGTGTATACCTGATACACTTTGCACAGACATTCTTGACAGACCCTAAGAAATATTTTGATATTATCATGGTAAATGCCGCAATTTTTGAGCCAGCCAATCATTTCTAATATTCTTTTAGTCGCAGTCGAAACTCACCAGCAACCAAGAAAAGCAGGAACAATGGAACGACAAGCAAGTGGCAGACTTGCGAGAAGAGCTCTCAACGCGAATCCTAGACTTGTCCACTGTATGGGCGAAGGAGCGAGCCCTGAAGGAGGAAGAAGAAAGAGCTCAGCAAGGATCGAAAGATCCTGACCACATCAACGTTGACAATTCGGACGATGATATCGAAATGCCATCTCCAGTGAAGATCTCGAAGAGCGTCCGGGCGGCTGCCAGGATGCGTGGCTGAACGTGTAATTATTCGAACTGGGATTCATATCATTCATTGCTTACATTTGTAGCGTATTGTAAACTATTAATTATTATGTCTGCTCTGCACGCTTAGACTCACCGTATGATGCCATGTAATTGCTTACTACCCAGATAAATAATCGATTCGATGCTGTAGCGACATTTACGAGCCTAGAGCAAATGGCGGCATAGCTTGCAGTCCTTCAAGGTTCCAGTGTAGAGTTTCGAGTGTGAAGTGTCCGAAAATAAATATCCATTGCTCTATGTCTACTTCTTCTTAACACTCTTGATGCGTATTGTCTCGTTCCCAATAAAAACACCCTAAGTTTATAATTAATTAGCCAGCACACCTAAGTAATACACAGATTTTGGCTTACCTTGCCTTTATAAGGCTCCGGTTTCCTGAATTCGCGAATCTTAGCAGCGAATAGCCCCAGCAGATGCTTGTCCTTGCAGAATAACACGATTTTTGTCGCCGACGGCACTTCCGCCTTTATATGAGAGGGCACAGGCAAGAAGATGGAATGTGAGTGGCCCAGCCGCAAATGCAGCCTCTGCCCGTTGCTGCCATCCGTCGTCCCCCGGGGGTCGTCCTCCAGCTGCACACGGTATCCACGCCGACCAGGTAGACGGGACAGTGTAGCCTTCCGTCATGCCTATAATGGCATTCCATATGAGCGTCCGCGTGGTGCCCCACATCTGGCGCTGCAGCTTCTCCGACGACTTGGCGACGGAGAGCTTCATGGTGTGTTCCACGGGGAAGTCGATCTTCATGTAGTCCTTCAGCGGCACCGCGGTGGACCCGAGAGGCCCGGTATCTTCACCTCGGTGGGGGTGGGGGTGATGGTGACGGAGGGGGGGAACTTGATGGGCTCGCGTCCGATGATGGACACATTTTTGAGCGCCGGCGCTGTTGTGCTGAAGGAGCGGCGCGCGAGGTGGACGATTGGCTGCCGGGGTAGCATCGTTCTATGATTCCATAAACGCGTCAATGGACGAGTGGTTGTAGAAAATATTCCCAGCGTTGTTACGAATTGGGTCTGATGCCAAGCATGCTGTACAGCCACTGCCATAATTAGCACCCATGCGCGGGTATGCCTAGTATGTACCTACACTTGATATTCAGCGAACATAAATTGAATGGCCTTCCTTACAGTCATGATTGGAGCATTATATACTTTGTTGATATATTATTGTTTGTGATTCTCATGTACAGCAAAGGAAGCCGCAACAGCGATCTATGTAATTTATGACAAGGACGCGCCAACCAGCGTTGGTGCTACGCAAACACCCTTGTCCGTACGGATTTTGTGTACACTTTTCGTCCCTGGGTTGACCCAAGCCGCCTCTTTGGAATCAAGGGTGATAAATCCTATTTGAAAGGGCATGTTGCATTTAGTGCAACTTATAAGAAAATAATAACGATCAACATACCAGGTTGTATGGTTTCGAAAATCTTCTTCTTGGGGTTGAGTTGAGCGAGAGGAGTGGCGGCTAAAACGAATGTGAGTGATTAACAATGGAATACGTTACCTACAAAAAATTCCTACGTACCTTCAAACTCTGCACCCTCAAAGTAGACACGGTCACCAGGCTTTGAGCCTGCTGGAGGTTGAATTAACTCGATACCGCCCTCTTTGCCCTCTTTCGATGTAGCCTATGAAGAAAATAATTGAATAATCTGTGGCACACGATATGACATATCATGTCACGTACGCATAGCACCATTGCGAAACTCTTAACACCGCGCATGCTCGCTGGCTTCAAGTTGCACTGTGTGTAAATATATGATGAGCCAAGCAGACGAATAACATGGAAAAATAGTGAACTTACAACAGCGACAAGGTATTTATCTCGCATCTGGTCAATAGGGATATAGTTCACAAGACCGGAAACGACTGTACGTGGGCCCGTTTCCTCGCCGATGTCGATTTGCTAGACAGACGATGAGAATCTGCTCTCGTTTACGAGACGGGATGACAAGATACCTCGACATACAGGCCATCGGCGTCAGGATGCTTCATGACTGCACATATTAGTTTAGACAATCCATATACAGAATAATGGAAAGACATACTGTCAACGATATGGCCTACACGGAGATCGATCATGGAAGGGACAGGCTCTCCATCATCTGCAGCAGGTGCTTTCGCACCGCCCTTTCCTCCAGCCTTCTTGCCGGCGTCCTTTCCACCTTCAGCTGCTGCCGCGTCTTTCTTCTTCTCCTTCTTTTCCTTCTTCTGGGGTTGCTCCGCCGGTTCAGACGAAGGCGTCGCTGGCTGAGCAGGGTGGCGGATGCCTCGGGTGCTGGGGTCTTGGCGCTTTCTCTTTCTTTTTGGGAGCCTCCACCTTGCGCTCGGGTGCTGGTGCGTTTTCTATGTCAAGTGGGATGACCTTGAACGCGTCGCCGAGGGACTCTGCGGATGTTCGGACGACGCTCTCGGATTGCATATGATCGAAATAGCGGGTTATCGAGGGCACGGCGTAGTACTCAGATGACTGAAGTTTGGCCTGAGGATTTGCAGCACAATTTAGTCGTGATAGTACGATACCCAACGCTAGGATAAATCCGTACATACAACGATGGGGTGCAATGTTCCGTAGAGGGCAATATCCGCGGCAGTTAGATAATTCGTCGCGAGGTATGTTTTGGGTATCAGGATGGTATCCAAATCCTGAAGACTGTCAGAACAACGAGGCGCCTACATTGATCAAGACAACACACCTTCAGATTATTCTCCGTCACCAAATTTCCTTCGCTCGTCTTGTCGATCCATCCAATGACCGCTTTTTCATCGGCTTCGGTTTGTCCGACAAGATCTTTTCCATCGCGCGTCGCGGAGAGCACCAAGTCCTTGACCGGTGGCTGCAGCTTGGATACGCTTGCTTGGAAGGACATGGCTCGCAAGGGTATGGATATCGGTGATCTTAGTGTAGATCGATGAAAACTTTGGAAAGCCAATCGAGTCAAGTGGAAAGTTGCCATTGAGGGCGTCGCGTGCACGTGACGGTCTATTCCAAGCTTTCACTGCAAGTACTTGCTTACCGCAATTGCCACCATACCGCCATGATCCCCTCGATGTCGACGGCATTGCCCAGACTAGTCTCCACCACGTCCAGCTTCCTCTTAGACATCTAGTACCCACAGTACCTTCTGGAAAATTGTCGCAACTATGAAGTCACCACATGTCTAGAACATTCTCCAAGCTTGTGCAGAAACATATATAGTGTCCCTTTCTACGCCCCGTCCCTCAAATCCAAACTTCACTAGTCTACCTCTTCCATCATGTCGCTCGCTCGCCAATTCTTCCGCGAAATGCGCCCATTCTTCCGCATGCTCGACGACGTCTCTCTGGCGCGCCCGAGTCGTTCTTCAACCTTCTTCCCGATCGTGACACCATTCGATCCTTTCCCAGACCTACAACCCGCTCGACCTGCGCTTGACTTGTCTGAAGAGGGCGATAAATACGTTGTCCAAGCCGACCTACCCGGGATTCCCAAAGAGAACGTGGAGATCCGCATTGGCGACAATGGTCAAAGCCTTACTATTGAGGGCAAGGTCTCCGAAACGGTTAACCAGGCCAGCGAGTCCGCTCCTCAAGGCACGTAACTTATTTCTTCTCATTCAGTCAACGGGCATATTTCTCATCTTCGTCTTCAGCAAACGAGACCACAACTGCGGTCGCCAAGAAGGACGAACAGGCCACCCAGATATCGGCGGAGCGTCCATTTACCAGAAACATGTCTTTCACGCGATCTGTCTGGTTACCTCGGCCAGTGGACCCCAGCAATGTATCGGCTAATATGAAAGACGGAGTGCTCACCATATCGGTGAAAAAGGCAGAGGACAAAGCCAGCACTCTCGTCCCAATTGCTTAACAGCAAGTCGCGATGAGGGTCCAGATGTACAGTAGTGTAGCCAAGCTTTCGAGCCAGCATGTAGCATTAGTTTTCAAGGTGTATACTACGTGGAAGTCTTCATAAACACATTTAAAGAGAGAACAATCTCTTGAAATTAGCAGAGAGTGATCCATAAATTATTTGGACATGAAGAGCGCGTCAGGCCGACAGATTATTCAAACGTGACCGTGAAGGGCTGTCAAAATCCCACATGGAATTCAGAAAGAGTGTCTCTCGTCCCGCTCCCTTACCACCACACAAAAACGGCATCACCCCTTCATCAGCCGGCCACGTCAATCCGCCTCCACTCTCAGGCTCCCCCTTGTCTCCTCCGCACCTTCATGGCCTCTTCGTATCCCATTCATAGCCCGCCAGTTCCTGCACTACAACCAGAGCAATTCGACGACTCCGATGTGGAAGCCGAACTCGAGGTCGACCAACTAGATTCTGACACCGATCCTGAAGTCGACACTGCCAAACCGACCGCGCCAAAAAATGGGAATGCAATTAGGCCGGGAGAGCGGATCCCCGGACATACGCTGCTTCCAGGTGTGCGGCTCGAGAATATCATACAGGCTGATGGTGCGCATGCTGGGTTTCACCGCGTTGACTTCACGCTCAAAAATCTCTCAGGTGTGACTGGAAATCTGGCATTGTCCAAGGAAGGACTGTACGTTCTATCGATAGCCACTGTACGCATTTTACGGTGTATCATGATGTCTCTTTCCCTGAACAAACATGACAGGAAGAGTTTATCAAGCGGTTAATCCAAGCTGCTCATCGCGAAGCCAGCGCTCATCGACGAAATCAAATCAACTACACTGATATGGGTATGTCTAATTACTATTTCTCATACTCAAGACAGGTATTGATCCTCTCGTATAGCGGCTACGACCCAACAATATCAGGAGTTTATGATTCTAGCAGGTCGGGCATTTGTGGCTTGAGTTATCGTCCGCTAAAATTTGCAATCTAGATACCATTCCTGTTCCTGTCTCTCTCGCTGATGCGTTTATGCTCAGACAAGAAAAAGAAAGAGAACTGCTTGAAGACAACCCCGCCATGGCCCCCCCAGCCTCTAACATCCCTTCCCCAGATCCCGAACCCATGTTCTCGATTCCCAAACCTCAAAAAAAGAGTCGAAGCTCCATTGCCAACGGAAAAGAAAAAGAAAAGGCGAATGGCGGGTCGAGTTCCAAGAGCAAACACAGCTCGAAAAAATCAGTGCGACACGAATACGACGCCGTTTACCCGGACATCAGTGCGCCTAACGGCCAACTGCAGTGGCCCGAGCACGTCAACGGGTTAAACGGGCCCGAGGGAGACGCCCTGCACCACCACCGCAGATCCTCGCGCAACGGAATCTCGTCTTCGTCCGCGCCCTCACTGCCGCCTCCGATGCTCAACGGGCACCCGTCAAGTCTCATCCAGTCGCAGGCTCCGCAATACACCCCGGAGGGCGGATACGACATCGACTCCATACATTCACCCCCGCGGGACCCGAACTCGCGTTCCCAGACGCCGCCGTACGGTCCTGGAGGCCCTACCTGGCCAGGCCAGTTTACAGGCCCCGCCAGTGGGTTCCTTCACGCGCCTGCTGCGCCCTACGCCGGCGCTGGACCGCAAAACCCTGGACGTACCATCTACTCGCAGAACCACCGCCCGGACTAATAGCCAGATAGCACGGCACAACACCTTGTATCATATCACTTTTTTTTTGTTTTCACGATGTCTTTTTTCTGCGACGTAATTCATAATCATAAATTATTTTATACCTTGTAGATATTTGAAGTCTTGGTGTTTGTGCTCCCGTATATTTTTTCTTCAATATTTATACAGGCCTTTGCGCATGAACAAAGCTTCATGAGTATAGAATTGGTAAACCGCCTGGTCATTCACTGAGGAACTGCCTGCAACAACCCGATCCAAATCATTTCTCAACAGTTCAAGCTTCAAGCTTCAGATCTGAGGCACTTGCCCTTGCAATGTTCTGATAATAGAGTATACTACTTACCTTGGCACAAAGAAAAATCATCTACGTACATACATAGAAAGGTCCATAGATTTTAGGTTCAGCTGTGTCATATCTATCTATTGAAGGACGTCACTCAAAACCTAAGAGGTATATATGTAAGTGGTTGTGCTAAATCCAAAATATTGTCGAGTTCAAGTTCGTCAATCAAGTCTGCCACATAACCTATCTTTGAATTTGTCTCCGGAAATGCTGCGATTTCCTTCAACTCCGCGACGAAGCGAGGCCAATGTGTCGCCACAGTATCACCGTCGCCGTCCGCAGTGTTTTTTCTATGCCTGGCATGTAAAAGTGTGCCCATCCGATTCAACCACAACAACAAGTATTCAGGCAACAACCAGTGAACAATATAATCAGGTTGACATAGCTGTTCATTACCAGCCACTAGTTCAGGATTACTGAACCTTGCTTTGTGTCTGGCACAATCTTTGTAGTAGGACGTCATCCAATGTTCGACAAGTGTTCCGGGTTGAGATTTATGATCCTGATACCGCAGGAACACAAATGGTAGAATCCATATAAGGGCCTCCAGCTCGTGTCGATAAACTCGTGCAATGTCACCACGCCAATAAGCATCGTTCAATAGACCCATAGCCATGAATGGGATCGTTCCTGTCCGGTCTGTCTTGGGCGAACGCTGATTTTCTCGAAATGTTGAAAGGTCATAATCGCTTAGAACAGCACACATCCGCTTCTCGTCATACATTATACTCCAAAGACTTGGATCACCATATGCAAGGCCAATGGTCCAAAGATAGGCATGGACTGCATGAAGATCACTGTGGTCAGTAAATCAAACAAAATGAATGGAACTACAAGCTTACATCTGACGGCTTCCAACCAGGCTCTGACAAATGACGAACCAACCAAAGTCGTTATAGGATCTAACCTTCTCGACACTATCATCCGCAGAGTTCGAGATCCAGCTGTATCCAGTTTCATTAGGCCACAGATACTTTGTGTGTCGTCGTTCATCGCTATCACCGGCAGATCCTTAGACAGCGATTCCGATTCCTCCTTTGATTCTATATCCTCGCGCAAGAGTTTGATTCCATTGCCTTCATTCTGGGGAGCAACTTCGGCGAAGGAGATCTTGCATGCCAGATCATCATAGGTGTCGGGACCAAGGACCGAAGATTCAAGCACTGCAGTAGCACGTCCTGCAAGACAGTGAGGTAAATGGGAAAGTCCGGCGTTGACATTGATTCCAAATTTCCTGGGATATTTAGCTGTAATAAGAAGCGTGTAAGAATTCAGAAAGTCCGAGTAAGTCGGAACCAGTTCGCCTGTTTCGAGGGGAGACGGTTTTCATATTTTGGTGTGTTGTAACCAAGCTGTAACAATAAGTTACACTGTAAGGACAGGAAAGAGGTTGTCACTCGGCAGCGCTGCACGAGTCCGGAAGAGTTCGAATCGTCGAAAACAATGAAAAGTGAAGAGCAGAATTAAGAAACATGAAGCCTTCGACAAAAATGATGCCGCGTGATTGAACGACTTCTCAATGCCAAACGAAAGCTTGTGCATGTGCTGAACTTGTTTTTCACAATATGACTCAAAGTTTCAAGCTTCAGATCTGAGGCACTTGCCACGCTTGCAATGATCTGATGTACATGAAAATAGGTGCACAAATTTTAGGTTTGTCGAATTTATCTATCAACCCTCAAAACCTAAAAGGTACATGTAAACGGTTGTGCTAAACCCAAAATACTGTCAAGTTCAAGTTCATCAACTAAGTTTGCCACATAACCTATCTTTGACTTCAACCCGGGTATTGCTGCTGCGACCTGCTTCAACTCCGCGACAAAGCGAGGCCAATGTGTCGCCGCAGTCTCGAAGTCGTCATGTTCAGAGCGCGTGCTTAACATCAAGTCAACCCGTATCAACCATAACAACAAGTGTTGGGCCAACCGCCATTGCTCGATATAATCGGGTTTACATAGTCGCTCGGTTTCAGGCAGTGTACTAGGTTTAAGGAAAATGAATTTGCGTCTGGCACAATCTTCATAGTCGGATGTCATCCATTTTCGACAAGTGTTCTAGGATCATGTTTCTGGTCGTTGTACCGCAGGAACACGAAGGGTAGAATCCATATAAAGGCCTCCAGTTCGTGTCGGTAAACCCGTGCAATTTCACCACGCCAATACTTGTCGTTCAATAAATTTATAGCCATGAATGGAATCGTTCCTGTCCGGTCTGTTCGGGCACGCGCTGTTCTCGAAAGATTGAAAGGTCGTAATCGCTTAGAACAGGACACATCCGCTTCTCGTCGTACATCACATTCCAAAGGCTTGGATCGCCATGTTCAAGGCCGATAGCCCAAAGATATGCATGGACTACATATAAAAAAGATTATTGTCAATAAACAAACAAAGACGGATGGAATTCTATGCTTACATCTAACGGCTTCTAGCCAGGCTTTGACAAAAGATGAACCAGCTAAGATTGTCAATGGGACCCTCTTTTCCGACACCATTATCCGTAGAGTTCGAGATCCATCTGTATCCAATCTCATGATGCTCCGGATACGTTGTGTGCCATAATGCGTCATGTCGCCATATGTCACTACCACCGGCAGATGCTTCGACATCGGTTTTGATTTCTCATCTGACTCTATATGCTTACACAGACGTTCAATTATTTTGCATTCATTCTGGCGAGCGACTTCGGGGAAGGAGATTTTGCATGCTAGGTCACCGTATGTGTCATTGCCGGGGACCGAAGAGCCAAGCACTGCAGTAGAACGTCCTGCAAGACAGTGAGGTTGCTGGGAGAGCCAATCATCGACATTGATTTCAATTTTATAAGGGCGTTCACCAGTTAGATAAGTATGTGAATCCGGAAGACAGTCGGAATCAAGTCTATTTGTTTCGAGGATGCATGTCGAGACGTTTTTCATCCTTTGGTGTCGCTTTCCGTCCGCCTCAGCTATCATACGGAAAGAGGGCGCTAGGGCGTTGTTATGAGCCAGCACTGCAGCAGGATTTACTTCAGGTATAATACCCAATTGGCCAGTCCGAATCGGTGAAAGGTAAAGAGCAAGACAAAGAAACGTCGAAGGTCTTCGACAAAGACAATGCCGTCCGATTCAAGTTGGATTACTTCTTGTCGGTCATAATACCAATTCAGAGCTTACAGTCTACAGCACAATCCTATGAGTGGTTGAGAAATCATCGATATGCAATTCATATACTCACTACGAACGAGAAACGCGATAGCACGGTGAAAACACGCTGCCAGTGCACACAGGAGCATCCAAGGAGCATCTCCATCATATTGCGCATACGTGGTCCGTGCGTCCGCCGTCCATCATGCTCATTGCTTTGCGACTCGTTCAAGTTGACAGGGGCGAGTGGGGTTTCGTTACTTGATCCTTTCTCCAGTTTTCTCCCTTCTGATCCCTACATACGAGAAAAAGTCTAGATGCTGCATTTGTTTTTGACGATCCTCTGGACTTTGATGACCCTGCTCTTGGATTTGAAGATGCTGCTCTTGATTTGGATGCTGTTCCCTTCGATGATTCCCCTCTAGTGCCCGATGATGACATTGCACTCGCCTTCTCTCGCTTTGCAGGTCGCTCCCAAATTTCAAGTTCTTTTCATTGCAGTCCCCTGGTGATAACCTTGACTTTCGGGGCTGCTTCATCGATCGGATAGGGTTCTGACAAGTCCTCATCAAATCATGGGTATTTGATAGGATGGCACTCCTCGTTATATACTGCGATGCGAGGATTAGAGGGTTGTCCAGGTGCTTTTCATTCTTTGGTGTCGAGTATCATCCCCTTTGGCTACTGTATTAGGATGCGTAGGGACTTAATTCGAGTGTAATGCCATATTCCGAGTCTCCCAGTTCGAACGAATCATCGAAAATGAAGACGTGCTCGAGAAAATGAAGAAATGTGGACTCGGAAGGCCTACCGACAAAATAATAACGTCCGATCGAATGCCCGCTTTGCTGTCATATCAAGTGATACCAGACTCAGAGCTTGAGTTAGTCTAACGTACATAGTCACCAAGAACGTGGTGGATGTTGGATGTTGACGCTGAATATTGAACGCCGAGTCGTAAAGAAACAATGTTTTCACACATCACATGTCATTACTTGGGGGAACTGACATTAGGTGGCAAATGCCCTGTCCAGTGTGCATTGTATTCACGGACCAAATAAGCGGATGTATGTTATTGGCAAGAGTCAAGAAAGCATAGGTATGTCTTCCTTTAGTTCTACTTAAAAATCGCCTGATGAGCAGCACTGTATGCACGGAAGACCGAAGCAGGAGAAGTGCGGTCATTCCAGTTCGAGCCACCAAAGACAACGGTATTGAGGCCAAGGTCGCGGCCAGAGAATCCGAAGTCGTGGGTGCTGAGCGAGCCGTCAATCTCCACGACGTCGTGGAAGTGGTCAGAAATCTTGCGATCAAAGCCGACGTGATGGTCTGAAGTACGGTGGAGGTCGTGTCTGAAAAGACCCAAGCTGGAATGGAACTGCTCGAAGACGATAGTCTGCGTTTCAACGTCGCAGACCTGTTCAGTAACGATTCTACGAGGATTCATTTTAGTGGCTGATTTCGAATGCCAAAAGGAAGATGTGGGCTCACCTCTTAGCCATCTCCTGGATGATGAGAAGACGCTGCTGGACAATTTCGACAGACTGGGTATGGCAAACGAGATGCCTATCCTCTTCGACGAAGGTTTGGTGGCTGACACTTCCTATAAAGTTATCTCTGCCGTAAAAGTTGTCGAAATTGGCGAGTGAAGAAAGATGGCCCCAGTTGTTGAAGGATATGCCTGCATTCTGGTGATCTACGTGCAACAATCAACATATAGTTTGTGAACACCAAGTAATAGATATTCAGCTTACTGGAGAGTGTGACCACATGGACAGGAGATGAGACGACAGTCGCTATCACAGCAAAGACGACTACGACGGTGTTCATGAGTTTGGAGAACATCTTGACCAAGAAAAATTGAGGCTTTGTAGGCTGATTAAAATTCAAGATCAATAAGTTATATCGGGGAGGCACACCAACGAACCTACTCGAAAAAAGAACGAAATATCCTGCTCAAAAGAGGGAACAGGCGACCTGGCCAAGTGTTTGAAAAGAAAAGAGAAAAGAAAGAAGTGCGAATGAAGAAAGTGTCAAGGATCGAATACTCATTTTATAGGTGAGTGATGAGGGCATGTTTACCAGCATTCTGGTTCGTTCCATGTTCGTTCTGCCGTTATCAACACACACAAATCCTACGCATAGGATGAAGTGCGGTATATTGTATAGAGTTCAGCGCTCGCCTGCAGTGTTTGAAGTTGACCCATGATGACAAGATGCCATCTGCCACTGCCAGTCAGATAAAATCCTTCTTGCCAAGATATTTCTTTCCGGAGCTGTCAAATCGAAAACAGTCAAATTATGAGAATACACAGAAGCTAGAAGACGGTAAGTTTTATATAAAAAAGAGAGAGATAATATGTCCTCACATTGTTGAACCCAGGTCAAGTCATCAAAAACCTTACAAAACTTAGGCTAGGATGCTGAGGAGCAGCGCGAAGGCTTGGCAAGATGATTCAGCGTAAAACCCCATATGCAAGCACAGCGCTGGAGTGTCAAAACCGATTTTGAAAAGAGTCCACATTGGCACAACACTGGATCGGAATCATTCTCGTATTTGACGAGCAATAACGGCGACGTGAGTGACAATGGGAATTCGGAAGCGTTGGATACAAGTTGGATATCGCAGCCAAGCACAGCAACTGTAAAAAAGCATATTGATCAATACTAACGCAGAGTTACGCAGAGTCGGAATTCGGTGGCATCCCACGACGCTGGAATTGCTTGGTATTCTCAGTGTCTCTTCCGAGCACCTAAACGGCGGGGATGTCGGCCAAGTCCTTGATTGATCCAGTTCCAGTGCCCAGACCAAACTTCACGAGTCATTGCTGCATTTGACAATGAATAATTAGGTGATGCAGTGTGAAGCGTGCGCCGACAGGACAGAAAGAAGATGCGAGTTTACCAGCCAAATCAGCCATCCGTCCAACTGTCTCAAATTTTACTTTCTCCAATGACCTGATTGAAACCAATTATTGGCATTCACGATAAGTGACAGAAAAAGTAAAGTTACGAAGAAAAAAAATGTCTATCCATACCACAAAAACCTGTATTTCTTGCCAGAGAAACAACTCCATAGTTCACAACAAAAGATCGTCATCACCCCCAGTGGATGATGATGGAGCGCCATTTCCAAATGCTCCGAACGAAGGCAGAGGAGCACCGCCAACGGGTTTCTGCTGTCCCCACAGACCAGCAGTAGCCTTCTCCTTTTCCAAGTCTTTTATCGACTTGCTTGGGCCTGCGGCCGGCTTGCCAGCAGACGAACCGCCTCCAAGTGACATAGACCACAGGTCATCGAAGTTGGCACTCTTAGCAGCAGGTGCAGCGGCAGGAGGTTTGGCAGCGGCAGTCGGGGTTGGTGAGAATGAAGACGTAGGCCTCATAGGAGCGGAACCGCCGAAATGATTTGCTTGTTGCTGGGGAATTGGAGAAGCGAAGTTGCCTGGGGACGAGATGGAGGAGGTTTGGCGGTGTCCCGCCATGGCGCCCATTCCCATTCCCATGGAGCCCATTCCATAGCTTGGTGGCTGCTGTTGGAGTTGCATCAATCCAGGATGTACTGTCGGCTGCGTGGGCTGCGAGTTCAGAAGGTCCATGAGGTTAGGTTTCGCTGGCCCTGCTTGGGAAGGGGCGGCCACTGGAGCAGCCGCTGGAGCAGAAAGTACTGGGGCAGCTTGGAAGTCGGCGAAGTCATCATCTGCAATAATAGGTGAATACAGAGGTTAACAACAAATATCTCAGGACATACCATCAAGACCCGCAATACTATTAGATACAGCTGGTAGTGCTTTGTTCACTGCAGGAGCAGGTACGGGTGTGCTGAATGCATCGTCATCAAATCCACCCAAAAGGTCTACTTCAGGTTGTGGGGCAGGGGCCGGAGGTGGCGCAGTCGCTTTTCGCACAGGTGGTGCTCGGGTCGAATTCGAACGAACAGGTGTAGAGGCAACTTCATCATCGCCGGCGTTGTATTCTTCAAATTGGCGACGATTATCACTGAAGGAAGAACCGCCGCCCCGACTTGTACTACCCCCTCCGGAATAATCTACCCCAAATAAACAATATAAGCAAGATATTTGGCATTGAAACATTATATCGCTTACCATTTCCATAACTTGAGCCTCCGTTAAACGATGAACTCCCTCCTCCAAGGCTGTCGCTTCCAAATCCTCCATATCGTCCTCCACCTCCAGATTCAAAGCTCATCCCGGACATTCCATCGTTTCCAACACCAATATATTTGCTTTTGTTGGCCTTTGCTTTCCTGCGTTCTGCGCGGATTTTCTCAACATCCGACAAAAGCTCAACAAGTTCACGCGATCGATTGCGCACTAATCAACCAAGTGTATTAAGCATTTTATCCCTCTATTTAGGTTCAAAACATACCATTGATGCCTTCGTCTTTGCCCTTGTCATCGATATAGTGGAAGTTTCGCAGCATTTTGAGAGTCGAAATATGGGACCGAGCGTCATCAACAACGCGTTCGGAACCGTGCTTGACGAGGTATTCTAACAATTGGAGGGCCTGCACAGGCACTTAGTAGTGAAGATACATCCCAATCGAAAGGACTACATGCCTTATAGATCTGCCGCCATTGTCGAGCCTCTTTCTCCATGAATCGGGAGTAAATACTGGGCATGATTTCGTTGAAATATTGGCTGCGAATTCAAAGGCTTAGAGGGAATCGACATGCAGGATTTTGGCACCTTACAAATGAAATGTCCTAAAGATCACATTTGCCATGTTAACAATCGCGATGAGAGATGGGGTGAACTAGCACATACCCTTGTGCGATCTCTTGCATCAGAGTCGAACTTGCACCCCTGCAATGAGAATGTTAGTCGGTGTAATACAGATGAATTCGATGCGATAAATATACCAAGGGTCATCGTTGGTAGCCTCCCTAACCTTGGCCTCCATCTCACTGACATTCAGGACCACATTTTTGGCCTATGAGATACCTCGTCAGCATGCCAACCCTGCAGCAGAGCGGGACAAATATACACACCTGATTGTACATGCTCTTGATGTCATATAGGGTGATGTTCTGCAAAGTCGTGGAAAGGGATTCAATTTTATCCATGGTGAGCAGAGTCCAAGGAGGAGAACTGGGAGACGGATGCTTGGCAGATGCCCTAGTAGATTGGGTGACCGAAGTTCAAGGGTTAGCCCGTCACAGCAAACAGGTATGTCATGTGTTTGTGACCAACGTAACAGTACATGTCGTCATTAGATTATTGGCCTCCTTGATCTTTTCTGTCTCTTCCCTCATCCTCTCCAATAAACACGCATTCTGTGACTTGGGATCATGGAATTATTCTCTCCAAAGAAATCTCTTCTCAACCCCAAGTTTGATGGGTACAAATTAGAAGCAATACCTCAAGATCAAGCCGTATCTCGATACAAGCTCTTACGAAAACCGACGCAGGCAACAGCATCTGGAAAAACTCCACTATCATTCCAGGAGATGCGTAGTAGGATTTCCCATAACCATCTTACTGTAGACAGCGACTCCGGAAATGCCGTCTATGTCGACGAAGACTTCAACGTTTGCTTAGTTGGAATCCCAGTGTCTGAGGTGAGCTTTGTCTTGTTTGACTCGATATCTTTACACCATATGCTCATTGACGGCATCGTAAAGTAGGACATTTCGAGTCCTTCCTTCAAGGTTATTTATGATATGCCAATACCGATGGACGCGTCCTCTTCTCTGAATATCCAACGCGAGTATCCATCGTGTGTATTTCTCAATTCTTCCAACGTCGCCGTATCGGACGGAAATGGTCTTCTATATATCCTGCCGATAAAAGAGACTGGAGATTCAAACCCCATTGGCACGTTCACACTTCGCACAGAGGGAGTTACCAACGCACCCTTCAGGTTGCACCATATGCACAGAGCAACTCCTATTACCGCTGTCTTGTTGCTTTCTTCAAGGTTTTATCCTTCTGAGGGAAAAAAATCTGCGAACTCGAAAATCGAATTCGATATCTGGGCTGTCAAAATAGACTTGTTATCTCTCCGCCCAGGTAGTCAGCCCCGGGAACTGGATGTATTGTGGCGCCGTAGAGGCCAGGACATCCCAATCTATACGACCTTCATCAACGAAGTCAATTCATATCTGCTGCTCTCGAGTTCCCCCTATCCTGATCCCAATCTCCCAGTTTCTATGGCTTATGAACCCACTCCAGAAGAACTTGCGCCTATTCCGCGAGCAGACGAAAATCTCGAGCAGATGCCTGTTGACAAACCTGAAAGCCACATCCCTATTCATGGACTCAAACGCCTGATGCTGTCACAGTAGCCTTTCCCCTGCCTTCCAATACTCCGAAAGAGAAAATAAAGGTCCTATTCACTGTCCAAACACTGACATTACACGTCGACGTAGAGCCTGTGACTAGCGAAAATGGAACCCCCGTTCCCATTCCTCATTATTCTACGACAGCGCTATGGGATAGTGTCAATACGACCTCGTGCTTCTGGACATGGGATCGAGAGGCGGAACATTCCTACGGACTGCTGACGCTACACATGGAGAAAAAGAATGAAGGAACGCGCTGGATGCATGTCTTCGCGTCTTCTGGAACGAACCAGGAAAATGTTGAAGTACCGGAAACGCTCGATCCTTCTGAGCTGTGGCACATCCGGGAGTCGCTAGAGAAATACACAGCGGCATTGCGCACAGGCGAAGACGCCTCAGGATTGGGACTGGGTCGCGGGGTTCCCGGTCTGGGAGAGGGTGAGATGGACGACGAGGTAGATGCGACAGTGGGACGACAGGCGTACCTCACATGGGTCGAAGATAGTGGAGCAACTCCGGTGTGGTACAATACCCACTCGTGGAACGAGGACCCTGTGACAGTCTTAGCCACTCCCATGCCGGGTTCCATCTCGGAAAGCTCTGGAGACCTCGAGCTGATTCTGAAGCGGGACGTAGATGGAATGGTCTATTCATTCGATCCCACCTCCCCTTCTACGTGGAACCACACCTCGACATATCATGCGCTATCTTTTGTCCTAGCGTCCAAACAGGACACCCGATTTACTTACCATATCCCAAGCCATGGGGTGCTCGCGTTCGAGGGCGGCAGTGCACGCGATCGGGGTGCGAATGTCTACCTCTACCGCCCGCCAGCGAAGATCCAGGATAAATGGTCAAACAGTCGGTGCTTCAGGTCGATGACGGAAGCGGGGCGCATTGTTAGGCGTAGGATGTGTCAAGTTCCGTGGTGGAAAAGAAGGAAATGTCGTTGTCGTTTGCCTGACGGAGGGTGATTTAGTTTTGATCAGAGGAATTTGAGAGCTTTGGAATTTCCGTATCGAAGACGGTGAATCAACTTATTTCTAAACCTGCATTCTATGAGATTCTCTGTTGCAGCGTTTGAATGACAGGCTAGGATAGAGATTCTAAGAAATATCAACTAGTTTCCTCATCATATGCATTATCACCGTTAAGCCTGAGGTGCTTATGCATACCGTTGGGCATATGACGTGCTTATTCCGAGCTGAATTCCGTGTCAGGATATACAGGCGCTAAAATAATGGGCATGAATACCTCTGTCTATTAGTCTACTTCTAAGAAGTTTTATTTTAGGTCCTTCCCTCTGTTATTTTGGGCAATGCGGCGGTGGCGCTGCCTACCTCACCTGTTCCTGATCAAGACGAAGACTGCAAATGATCTACAGGACTCCGCCTGCCCGATTGCGGGGCAGGTACCATCCCATGCAAATCGAGTCTTCCATGGAGGTTCTTCCAATATCCGAGGAGAATCTCTACGGTGTGCGCATGCGGGGGCAGGGCCGCGAGCCGACCAGTAGAAAGAGCGCTATGCGAATCGCGCACTGCGCCCATTGGTTGAGTGTATAATTAGTAAGGTTGTCCGCGGGTTGATTAGCCACTACCAAGCCTCGGGCGGGGGTTGATCGTTGATCAATGCAGTCGCGGAACGGGGAAGGAGGTGGCTATCAAGTTTGCTTGACGAATCGCGAGTGTGGGTCAGGATCCTCCGAGGCGCGATCTTCCGAGGCGCATCTCTCCGCGGTGCACCGTTCTGACCAATTGTAAATATGCTTTCTGAAACCAATAAACGGGAGTATCTTTAACTATAGATGATCCAGCTGGGCGGCATTAGGTACTTATGTAAATCTTTAACGGAGTAGGCGGATCAGAGAAGGTGCTTCGAGAACGCGTTCACATCTTGGCAATAAACAAGCGAACAAAAATGTTCAATTCATATCTCCACCTTATCTTTTTTGATTTGGGCAGGGGGGGTCTTAATTACTATCAGCCTTCAAAGCTTCAGGATTCAATTATTCCGGCAGCATCATACTCCGAAGCTATATAGATTTTCAATACTACAGTGTAGCCTCTGAGTCTTCTTGGAGTCTTCTTTTAAAATCGTCACTGACATATTATATCAGTAGATTGTCCCCATTACTATAAACTATATGTGCTCAAGTATGATGGATATGCTTTATTTTTCCTGTCGTCAAAGGTAAACTTGTTCAAGCAAGCCGCAATGGCAATGGTCAAGATCACTTCGGCTACTAATTTGAAGGCTAACACGGTGCACGTGCTGGGATTGGCTTACATAACGTGATTTGCTTCGTGTCGTCGTCTGTCATCGTGTGAGTGTCGATCAGACGTCCTC